>OY747710.1:4895000-5635000 GCA_963556495.2 Valencia hispanica | reverse complement strand
GGAATGAATTAATCAGATATGACCAAGATATGAATGAACTGAAAACCCAAATCAGAATAACAAAGTACTCAGAAAACAAACACCAGTAGATCAGGACACATTAAGCTTTGCTAAAGTTGACCAAATACTGTTAAGTAAACACATAGTATAAAATCATTTGAAATATCAACAAATTTTTTATCCCCTAAAGATCCATTCTATGCTGTTGTTGGTTTACAATTTTTTAGTTAGCCTTGGTCTTTGATTTTGGTTTTTGTCTTTTTATGATAGAAATTGAAAGTTAACTTTATAAAAGCTTGTGTTTCATGTCCAATATGCTCTTTAGTCTTCTTTAATGATGTTCTTTGCTCTTTGTTGCTCAGGGCTCTAAAGGGTTGGGTGGCTTTCCAGGAAGTGGTGGTGACCCTGGGGAGGATGTAAGTCAGTTATATCCAAGGCCACCAAGTCATGTAAAAGGTCTTATCATCTGTTGTTACAATAAAGATGAATTATTCTTTTCATTTGGCCTGCTTAGGGTCCGATGGGAGTGACCGGTGTGATAGGAGAACCCGGACAGTTTGGTGTCAAGGTAACTTTGTCCATTTATTTTTATTTAGGGCAAGGCAACTTTTTTTGTATAGCACACTTTTAACAACAAGGCAATTCAAAGTGCTTTACATGACTAGGGTCTAAATAAAAGCCGCAAAAAACCAAATCAAAAGCAAAAAAAAGGACATTAGAGACACATAACATTTGACACATTAAAACATAGGACATTCCAGCTTTTATTAATCACTTACTCAAAGGCAGCTATTAACAGATGAGGTTTTAGCTTTGATTTAAATTAACTGTCATCTACAGTTGTCTGGAAGTTTGTTCCAGATTAGAGGAGCATAGAAACTGAAAGCTGTGTCTCCATGTTTGGTTCTAATTCAGTTTCAGTTTATTGTCCCCTAAGGGAAACTTGTCTTGCAGCCAGGTAAACATACAGATAACACAGCAAGTAAACACAGCATACACCTACAAAAAAAACGACTACTAATTTAACAACACTGATACAGTACTACTCATCTAGGTCCCGGAGTTGTGCAAATTTAGCAACCGAAATGCACTTGGTATAAAAGAGTTCCTTGTTCTATTGGACTTAAAACAAGGGACTCTGAATCTCCGGCCTGAGGGGAGGACCTCAAAAGAACAGTGGAGGGGGTGATTTACACAGTTCAATATGGCATCTGCTTTCCTCATAACCTGCCTCTCATAAATACTTGCCTGTGGACAACCTATTAAACCTATTAACTTACCAGCCACCTTCATAACATGGTTGAGGTTATTTTTCTCCCTCAGACTGATGCCCCCATACCAGCCAATAAAAGCAAAAGTAAGGACAGATTTGATGAAAGATTTTTACAATAAAGACGGACTAGAGTTGAAAGACCTGCTGTTGTCTGGGAGGTTGGTATAGTAACAGTAGATTATCAACATACTTTGGTGCTAAACCATTCATTGATTTATAAACTAGTAAAAGTATTTATAAGTCTATTCTCTGAGCTACAGGGAGCCAGTGTAAGGACTGTAGAACTGGGGTGATGTGCTCTACTTTCCTGGTTCTAGTGAGGAACACGAGCAGCAGCGTTCTGGATCAGCTGCAGCTGTCTGATTGATTTTTTTAGGCAGACCTGTGAAGACGCTGTTCAGTAATCAATCCGACTAAAGATAAACGGAGGGATTAGTTTTTCTAGGTCCTTTTCTGACACCAGTCCTTTAATTCTAGAAATGTTCTCCAGGTGATAGAAGGCTGACCTTGTTGTTGCCTTTATGTGACCTTGGAGGTTCAGGTCTGAGTCCATTACTACACCTAGGTTTCAGGCCTGATCATTAGTTTCTATCTTTATTAACTGAAGCTGTGTCCTGACTCTTGATCGTTCCTTTTTAGGTCCAAAAGTAATTACTTCTGTTTTGTTTCTGTTCAGCTGGATAAATTTATGACACATCCATCCATTGATTTGCTGGATGCATTTACTTAGGGTTTAATTTAAGATTTGGATGGGCTCAAAGTCACTTGGTGACATTGCAATGTAACGCCGAGTATCATCCAAGTATCATTTAAACAGCTCAAACTGAAAAATGTGTTTTGTTTGTTGCTTATCAAAGATGATTTATAGATGATTTACTTGCTACACCACTCCTTGCATGTCTGCTTGGCATCCTGACAAAACTTAATGATTCCTGGAAATACCTGCCCTGCCCCAAGCAAGAAGTTCCACATCATTATAAATTTACATTAAAGTGATATAAATCTGCTTATAGATATATGTCTGTTCACTTCTTCTTTTTTTCCTTTGCAGGGCAGTAAAGGGGATCGTGGTGTCCGAGGACCCCGTGGCAGAGCGGGCAGAGCGGTGAGTTTATGGCATTTTGAACAGAAACGGGACGCTGAGCGTGAGACAATAAAATGCTGAATTTCATGAGAAATTCCTACGTGTTCCAGAGAGAAACTCAATGAACACTTGTAATGACTTCCTCCTGTTGTTGGTTTTTTCCTGGATAATTGCTGAGCCTGTGTTTTTCTCCCTCTAGTGACTAAGAGTTTTCCTCTGGCCCCTCATACAGGCAGACATCTTCTACTTACTACCAGATTTAAGTATCTGGTATAGTGGAATAATAAAAAAAACTAGAGAAGCAAAAACTTTGTGTGCATTTAATAAAGGATTAAGCCCTGATACAAAAATCTAAAATAGTCAAGCAAGGGATAAGCGGCCGTGGCTGTTTGAACCCTCCATTGATCAAGCAGCGATCCAAAAAAGCCCTGAATCCTCCTCTGCAGTGTTCTTTAGGCGCATTTCCACTATCGGAACTTGAGGGTAATTTTACCTGACTTTCATCTATTGGGGTAAAATCTGTTGGCACTCTCCTCTTAGCCATTGTGTCTCCATACAATATTGTCCCTTTAACGAATTGGCTAAAGCGTCGGAATATCACAACCGTTTCGACAGTAAATAGCGTCAAAAGGCACCCAGAGCAGCAGAAATAACAAGAGATGAACAATGAAAGAAGCAGGGATTGTTTTTGCTTTTCATTTCGCTATGTTGTTATAAACTGTTTCACCAGCAACTCTTCTTATTTTACAGTTTGGCAACATCATGCTCATTTCCCTCTGAATTACAACCAATCAGCATGAGTTAATAACAGCTCCCACCCAGGGACTCTACCGGGCCATTTCCGAGTACATACCCCAAAACTGGTACTCGGTTGGTTCATGAAAGGGCCCTGTTGGGCTGGCCCGGTGTGATGGAGACGCATGCATACCATGAAGGTCTGGTAAAGGTCTTTGGTGCAATTTCCAGATGCCTGAAGGTCCCACATTCGTCCGTTCAGAAAATAACACGCACGTATAAAAAACATGGGAATGGACAACCATCATAGCGCTCGGCAAGGAGACGGATTATGAGTCCCAGAGAGGAACAGTTTTTTTTTTTGGGTGCGAAATTTGTGAATCAACCCCAGGAAAACAACTAAAGACTTTGTAAAGATACTGACTGGAACTGGTTAGACAGTCTCACCACCCACAGTAAAATGAGTCCTGTACCCCCATGAGTTGAAAGGTTATTCTGGGAGGAGGAAGGCAATACTTCAAAACCACCTGAAAAAAGCCGGACTAAAGTTTGCAACATGGGGTCAAAAATCTTCCTTTCTGAAGAGACATGTCCTGTGGTCTGATGAAACAAAATTTGAACTTTTCTGACATAATTATAAACTGTACATTTTGAGGAAAAATGGGAAGCTTTAAAGCCTCAGAACACCATCCCAACTGTGAAGTATGGGAGTGGCAGCATCATGCTGTGGGGCTGTTTTGCTTCAGAAGGGACTGCTGCACTTCACAAAATACACGACATCGTGAGGAAAGAAATTATGTGGTCATATTTAAGCAACATCTGAAGACATCAACCAGGAAGTTGAAGCGTCCTGAAATGAAATTAAACCAAATGGATGACGACCCCAAGCTGACCTCCAGATAATTTACAAGTGGTTTAAATGCATATCACTATTATTATTATTATTATTATTATTATTATTATTATTATTATTATTAAAGGACAGCAAAGTCAAGGTACTGGAGTGGTCATCACAAAGCCCTGATCTCAACCCCATAGGAAACTTGTGGGTGGCACTGAAAGGAAGAGTGTGAGACAGAAGGCCTACAAACCTGACCCAGTTCTGTCAAGAGGAGTGGGCCAAGATTCCAGCAAACTGTTGTAGAAAACTGCTGGAAGGAAAACTGAATTGTTTGGCTCAAGTTATACTGTTTCAGGGTAATTCTACCAAATACTAATGAAGCAGATGAAAGTATTCAAAAATACAAAACAATTCTGTCTCTCTTTATTCTGACATTTCACAATTACAAAAAATATGTTTATATTTACTATCTAAAACAACAACGTTTACTCTGATTTGATGTTTGACACTAAAGGAAAAAATCTCTTTGTGATTTTTCCCAAAGTGTATGTAAATATATGGTTTCGACTGTTTAAATTTGAGCTAGTACATATAATTTTGTACAAGAATGACATTAATTGAGTCGACTATTATTCACTGGCACTGTTTATATTTCTCTAAGTGAATTACAACCACCTGGTCTTATTTGTTGGACCATCACAACTTTTTAACAGAAATATTTTTTAGTTTCACCCGCGCTTGATTTCATATGAACTAATAGGGAACTCATATCTGGGGCCCTCCCTACTTTTTGTGTTGTAGCTTTTTTTTTTTCCTTTTTATCTTCAACAGTCTATCAGCAGTCTTAGGGAAGTCCTGACATCTGCTTTTAGTCTTGTGAGATCAGAAAAGGAAGTGAAAACGGTCTCCCTTCGTTTGAAAAAATAGTTTACCAATACCACGTAATATTCAGTTTTTAAAGAAACTTTAAACAGGGAAGTTGTGATAAAAATTAAACATTGTGCCCATCAGCTTGTCTGGCAGGGGCATTTCCAAATTGCAGTGGTCAGCCATTGTTTTGGTGTGAATGTCATCGTAACCACTGACCTTATCTGAAACCTGAAAAGGGAATGCCCCTTAGAGATAAAAACAAGAAACACTCTTTGTTCAGTATGATTGTCCCCTATAAGGGGAGTTATGATTTTCAACTCCTCCAGTTATCGACCAAAAAAAGAGGATTTACTTTGAGTGTCCATTTGGTGATTTGAAAAAGTGTCTCACAGAATTGTAATGTTTTGCAAGCTCTTCTCTGTTTTCAGATGGCTTTCTGTCAAATGTCAAACCACTATAAATAATTCCCTACATGAAGCTTCTGCTTTCTCTTTAACTGGCAGCAATTCTGTGAATTATTCTGAACATAGATTTATTTTACAAACATTGAATTGGGATTATATGCGATAGATCTTCATACCGTAGAAGTACATCTGTGACTGAAATAATTGCCCATTCTTCTTTGCACAGTACCTGAAGCAAAGTCAGATTGTTGGAGAGCATCTATGAGCAAATGAATTCATCTCCGGACTTTGACTGGACCATTCCACTGTAGTGCTGGCTGTATGTTTAGGGTCGTTGACCTGCTGGAAGGAGAAGCTCTCCATCCATTTTTACCCAAACTCAGACAGCTTCTCGCTTCCTGCTGTCCCCTCAGCACTATGCTCCCACTACCTTGTTTTTACAGTGAGGACGGTTGATAGCAAACAGAAAACTTAAACTGGTATGGCTTTCTGTCAACAATAACTTCTTTCTTGAGACTCTTCCCCAGAGGCCTGAGCTGAGGAGTGCTCATCATAACTAATAGTTGTCCTGTCAGGCAAGGCAATTTTATTTGTATAGCACACTTTCAACAGCAGGGTAATTCAAGGTGCTTTACATGATTTGGTGATTTGAAAAAAACACATGGAATATAACATTGGAAATTAAAAGTAAAAGAAACACACATTACACATGATACACAATAAAGCAAGAGAAAGATCAAAAAAGCAAGAGAGCATGAACACATTTGATACATATGACATCAAGCATTTACTCGAAGGCAATTCTAACCAAATGGTTTTTAGTCTCGATTTAAAGCAGTTCAGAGTTTCAGCAGCCATGTTAGGTTCTGAGTCTAGGGATGTTTAGTAGTCTAGAGTTGGAGGACCTGAGTGGTCTTGGTGGTTGGTACCATGACAACCGGTATACAACATATTTTGGTGCTAAGCCATGTAATGATTTATAAACTAGTAAAAGTATTTAGAAGTCTATTCCCTGAGCTACAGGGAGCCAGTGTAAGGACTTTAGAACTGGGGCGATGTGCTCTACTTCCCTGGTTCTAGTGAGGAACACGAGCAGTCAGCAGATTCTCCTACCTGAGGTGTGGATCTCTGCGAGTCCTCCAGACTTTCCAAAGGCTTCTTGGCTGCTTCTCTGATCATTGTTTGCCAGTTTGGGTGAACACCAATGATTGGGACAATTTCAGTCATGCCATCCTCTTTCTACGTTCAGATGAAGGATTAAATAGTACTCTGTGAGATGCTCAAGGTTTAGCATATTTCATAATTTATAAACAACAAATAACCAGGAAAGCAGACAATTTTTAATTTTTCGTTTTTATAACATTTAGTGTTTAATTTGTTCAAAAATATTTTCATCTTTATTTATGTTATGAGAATTTTTGTGTTGTATTTTTTGTAAAAAGATTGAATATTTTTTAATGCATTTTGCACAATGAACAATCTTTAAATTGCATTTTGTACTTTTTTGAAGTTGTTCTGCTGCAATGTATCTGGAAAGTGATAATGTTCATAAACAATAATTTTGACATATATAAAGAAAAAAATATATTGCAATAGATATCGTTATCGGATACGCTTTAGATTATATCGCAATATAGTTTTGAGGCCATAGCGCCCAGTCCAACGCTGGTTTTATTTAGGGGTGTTAGATTAATGCCTTGTCCACATGTAGCCGGGTATCTAAAAGGGATAGATTACAAATGAACACCACACTATTTTTTTATTTTCTAAATTTGACCATACATCACATCCTTTCCACTTCACAGTTATGGAGTACTTTTGTGTTTGTCAATTTCCATGTGACTAAATGTTGAAATGTTTTTTTTGTTTTTTTTAAGTTTTTTTGTAGGCCTCTATTCAGTTTAACATCATCATAGTCTGTTTATTAATAAAATCAGGCTGGATTTGACATATTAAGATTTTATCAAAGGGAACCTAAAAACAATTGTCTGTGGGATTTCTTTTATTTCTTTCTTCTTTGGTTTTCTTATTAGTTCTAACCAGGTATTTACTTCTTGGTTCTGTCCTAATTTGGATCTGTTTTAACATTTTTTTTTTTCATCATTGTGCTGATTTAGGATTCTTTCAAAATGTTGTATAAGCAAATTATTTACATCATCCTAGTGGTCAGTAGATGGGGATGAATAGATATTTTAAGCTGTTAAGATTCAAAAGATGTTGCATAAAAAAATTAACTTTATCAAATGTTAAAATTTTTTTGCAACAGGGAGATCAAGGAGAACCTGGAGATGCTGGAATACCAGGAATACATGGACCCAAAGGTCTTCAGGGTCCAACAGTATGTACACACCACCCTAAATGGTAACGATACAAAGAAGAAATAATTATTAGGGTTAAATCTAATTTCTAACTGAAAGTCATAAATCATAAAGTTCTTACTGTAGTTTTCTTATTAAGAAAAAAATTAATTAGAATTTATTTTTAAAGACCAATTTTAGGATCTTTTTTCCTCTTTTTAAATGCAAATGACCCCAAAATTATTAATGTAATAAAATATTCAGAATTCTATGACAATAATAAGTAATATTCATTTTATTCATATTTTTCTTGGTGTTATTTCTTTCTTTGTTAATTCATAATATTTGTTAGTTTTCATACCAAATAATTTATTTTCCTTGAACTCCGTAGACCCACAAACTTTTTATGACAGGATTTTATTATTCGTGTACTTTATACATAAACTGTTATCTTTAAAATATTTCCATCTTTTAACTCATTTTTATCCTCTAGGGGGCCAAAGGCGAGACTGGACCAGATGGGGAGAAGGTGATCTTTATAAAAATGAATAAGAAAAATGCTACTTATGAGAGAAAGCTGGAATTAAAATGTTGTTTTAGAGCGGAGCGATTTGTAGGTTGGGATTACAAATTAACAACCAGAGTGGGAGGTCATCAAAGATCTCTGCTTACTTACTTTAAATGTACTCCGATCCTGCAAAGTCATGCTTAGCTTTTATATTATTTCATAAATAAAAGCAATTTTCTATTAGTATATGCTCAATTTTGTTACTTTAACAAATCATCTATCCAAAATGTCTCTTAAGTAAGGGACACTTGGTTGATGCAACAGCTTACACAAAGATCAATTAAACTTGGGGCTAAAGGGAATTCTGGGATTCATCCAGCCACCTTCTGACTAAAGGATGATCAATTAACCTCCTGAACAACAGCAAGTACTGTATGTGGCATCAAAGGTCATGCTTTAAACCAACAAGTGGCTAAAAAATGTCCCTTGGCCTCAGAGGGAATTCCCCGTCTCTTGTTGACATTTTATTTTTTGCACCTTGTCGTTCCTGTTTTCACAGGCTTCAGTAAACTATAATCTGGTTGTAAACAGGTCACATGTTGTTTTTGTGAAACTTATGGTTAACTTCACCTCCTTCTTTTGTCACACCTTTTTTTTTGTTTTGTTTACGTGTCATTAGGGTGCAGTAGGCAGGAAAGGCCTCAAGGGGGAGAGCGGCCAAAAGGTAAATTTAATGTCTCATAATCATGTGACAAAACAGTTTTTTATTTCACTTCCCTTTTCCACTATTGCTCCTATTTAACGAGTCTCTTCCTTTTTCTCTTCACCTTTCAGGGAGAAAAAGGTGACCGTGGAAACAAAGGACAGGTGATTTGGGGATTTCCAATTCATTTATGGTCACGTCAGATGCAGAAATGCAATCGTCTGTTAGAAAGTGTCTGAAATAGGAAAGACTCCACCTTTGTCTTTGCCAAATAATTTGAGATTTGATCCTAAAATAATCACTTATTAGTTTGACTAAATCATGAACTTTTGGTTTAAATTTCTTTTCAACACCTTCTTTTTTTTAAAGTTCAAGTAAAAAATTCAGTTTTTATTAGGTTTTAGCCAAAAGAATATCTAGCTTGACGCACAATTTTATCTTGATTGGAACCTATTCTGTTTTGAAACCAGCAAACTGCCAGATAAATCCAGATAAGCAATTTCAATTCACTTCAGTTTATTTATATGGCGCCAATTCACAACACATCCCATCTCAAGGTACTTTACAAAAGGTCAATTCAGTCCAATCACACACAAATTTCAACTGATCCTACTTATCAAGCAGTGCATCAAGTTCAGTTTATTATTCAAATTGCTTGAAACTTTTCGGGGCACCCCGTGTGCAGAGGCCTCAGCCCTCGACGCGGTTGTCCCGAGTCCAAGTGCCGTCCTCATGGACCTTTGCCTATCCTTTGAAAGGCTATCCACTTTCAAATAAAGGCCACTACGGCCACAAAACCTGATAAAAAAAATTGGTTAAAAGTTTCCTGTCTAAAGAATCCCAGCAGATTGCATCGAGTCACTGACTTGCAGCATTCGCTCCTCTTGGACAAACATTTAAAAGCAGTAGACAGTTGCTTGTATTGTGTTGTTAACTTTGCGCCAGTCCATCATACCGAGCAAGCATGTGGCGACAGTGGAGAGGAAAAACTCCAGCAGAACCTGGCCTGAGTGGCCATCTGCATGAGCGAAAACAAAAAGTTAACAGTTGAAATAACAGCAAGTAATACAATTGGAGAGTAGTAGAAGAGAAAAGTAGCAGAGTGAAGAAAAGTGTTTAGTCTGTCCTCCAGTAGTCTAAGCCTATAGCAGCATAACTACAGAGATAGAGCTTGATTATTAAAGGTTTTATATGTAAGAAGGAGGATCTTAAATTCAGTTCTGGATTTAACAGGGAGCCAATGAAGGGAAGCTAAAACAGGAGAAATGTGATCTCTCTTTTTAATATTCATCAGAACTCTTGCGGCTGCATTTTGGATCAACTGAAGGCTTTTAATTGCATTTTGTGGACGACCTGATAGTAAAGAATTCCAGTAGTCCAGCCTTGAAGTGATAAATGCATGGACTAGTTTTTCAGCATCACTCCTGGACAGGATGTTTCTTATGGTGTTGCTTGGGATCTAACAGTTAAATCACAAACATGCATGAGTGAGGATGTTAAACACATTCTGAAAATCAAATTTCATAAATCAAACTTCAGTGACTCCATAAGCCAGGTTTGGATAGTAGCACCACAGATTTCTCTAGTTCAGATCATACTGATAAATAAAGCAATAAACAGACTGAATATGAATGTTTCGCTAACTTTTCCTTTTTTGCTCTAATTCATTTGTTCCTCAAAGCGAGGACCGACAGGCTCAGTGGGCCGTACCGGCGTCCCGGGTCCTGTTGGACCACCCGGCGTTCCTGGCTCCAGGGGAGACCGCGGTCCAATCGGTGACCCCGGCGGTAAAGGCCGAGTGGGACCAAAGGGAGCTCCAGGTCCAGCTGTGAGTAACAGATGCATAAAACAGCAGCTACAGAGGCTAAACGTATATCAAGAAACGTTAACAATTAAACATCTGATCCCAGTTTGCAAGCAAAAAAAAAAAACGACAGATCATTGATTGGTCCAGGTTTACTACAAGAGAATGTAATTGTATAAATATTATTCTACTTGGATTTTTTGGTTTAGTTTCACAAACAAAACAGAATAAAAACATTTCTGAATAAAGTACAAATTCTGAGCAGTTCATGGATATTAATATTGTGTGAAGACAGATTTGACAATTTTTTACTTTTGCTGCATCCATTTTTCTTCCCTGCAGATGTTTTATAGGTGGTGCTCTGTTGTTTTTGATCATTCCTTTGACGTGAATGATGGAAAAATTTATTGTTTTTACCATTTATATGTCCATTTAGATAAAATAATCATAGAAATATTACTTTCTCTTCCTTAAAGAGGCTAGTACAACAGTTTTCATAAAATAAACTTTTTGGACATTTAGGACGTTGTTGTTCTGTATCAGAAGATAACCTTAGTGGTTTTTGGTCCTAAAGGGTCCTGGTCTGACTGATGAGCAAGTCCTGCAGCTCTGCAGAGGCGTGGTCACGACCCAGTTAGCCCAGTACGCCGCCTCAATCCGAGCCAAGTGCACCCAGGGCTGCCCCATCAACAACCGGACACTGATTGGTCCTCCAGGAGCCCAAGGACCACCGGGACCACCTGGCAGAACTGTGAGTGCTTCTCCAGGTTTAAATAACCTTCTGTAATTGTTTACGACAAACACATGAAATGTGCTTGTTGTAAAAATGTGTCCTAAGTACAAAATAATTTCATAATCCCTTAAAATGCATGAACAAATATCTTGAATTCTCCCTCAGTTGTTTATTTTTCTTGCTAGAGCTGCATGGTTTTACTATTATCAGGTGTATCAGGAATATAATGAATCTAGGCAAGGTAACGGGTCTAGGCAGTGTTTTCAGACTTTGTAGAGAAATCTAACAACATTTCTGCTTTTAATAACCAGGGCAAAGCTGGAAAAGCTGGAGAAAAAGGAGCCAGAGGTGTTCAAGGTCAAAGAGGGCTGGAGGGACAAAAAGGAGCCGACGGCGGCAGAGGTAACTAAACCTGCTTACTGCAGGGAGGGGGGGGGGGCAGCTCAGGCTTTTTCTGTGGGGTCAGTTCAGAAATAAATGACCATTATTCTTATATATAGTCCTTGCTTCGACCATATAGCACCCCAATGTAAGGGGAAATAGCTAGTGAGGGGAAAATAGCTTCTGGTTTGGCCTTCTTTCAAGCAATTGTTTTTTTCTGGTAATTTTATTTTAATAAAAATGGGAGAAATAACAACAATAAATCCATAAATGACCACATTTGTGTGTCATTGTGTGATCAAATACTTTGTCTCCCCACATCAGGCATTTGTTTTCATCAGTATCCGTGTGATGCCGCTTCAGTGTTTTGCAAACCTGTTAAACTGAACATGGAAAATGAAATCTAAGCTCCAGATTGAATCTGTAAACTTTTCCCCACCAATGTACATTCAATATTTCCTTTCACTCTAACGATTCCTTCATTTCAGTTATGTAAAACTTGATCATTTGCTTCTTTAGAGCTGATTTCTAAGATGTTTTTAGTTAAAAGTAAGATGGTCCTCTGTGTTCTTTTGGGTTGGATCTCTCCCGTGGAGGCCATCTTTGTCCATTATTACTTATTTTTTAATCCTGAACTCTGACCCTAACTGAAGCTGGTGATGTCCGCAAAGCTTCAGATGTTGTTCTGGTTTTCTTTGTGACCCCCTGAATGAGTCAATCAGTGTTTTAATTAAAACAATTCTGCAAAGAGGAGTGGGTCAAAATTCCTCCACATTAATTAAGGGTGAATGAGTTTATCACAGAGGGCCGAATTGGTTTGGATAGTTAAATAAATAAAATCATCATTTGAAAACTACATTTATGCAGGTTCATTTTGTCTGGTATGAACATTTGTTTGATCTGAAACATTAAAGAAATAAGTAAATATTTTTTCACACCTCTGTATGAAATAATATATGCCCATATTTTCACCCCTCGGCTCAGTTCCAGTTTTTCCCTCAACTGCTTCATGTGTTTCTCTAACAGGTCCGAAGGGAGCTAAAGGCATCACAGGGGATCCAGGTAAAGGCCTACAGGGCCCAGATGGACCACAGGGACCCACAGGTAGGATTTTCTTTCTTTCGTTTCCTAATCATTTTAACACAAAACAGCAGAAAACAGAAGAATCAAACGTTTCATTCCAATTTAGAAAATATTGAACAAACTTGACTTGAATTATTTAAAATAGTCTCGGAATACCAAATCAAAGTTAGAATTTTCCGTTTAAGATCCCGGAAAGCCTTTTCTGAATGCCATGACTTTTTCCCCAGGTGAACAGGGTAACCCGGCAGAACCCAAAAATGGGACGGAGGGCCGACGTGGGCCTCGCGGCTTCCCCGGTCGGGTTGGGCCACCTGGTACGGTCGGGTTCCCAGGCGTTCCTGGGTTCTGTGAGATGCGGGATTGCAGTATTTATGCGCCGGTGATGCGCAAAGAGCAGGGCCTGGTGAAAGGACCTGCAAGCTCAAACATCTGAGCCTGAACAGAAGCTCCAAACCTAGCTATGGTAGAGCAGAATTTCTGCTTACAACTCCGTGGTTTATTGTAGTATCTGGCATTTACTGGCTTTTGGTGAGAAAATTCTTTTTTGTGCATTTAAGACAATAATAAATGTGACCCAATCGTTGGTATAAATTGCAGCAGGTTGATTCACTGAAGCTGAATCAGAAAAAGGCTTTTAATGAACAAGGAAATGCTGCACGGGCTCATCTGGAAAAAGTAAAATATTCAAGAAAGATTCCTTCTTTTTTTTTCTCCAAATAAGGGAAAAACAGATTTAATGTAAATAACATGTAAAGAGTCTAAAGTTCATGTACTGTTTTTGTTTCAGATAAACAATCTTTTTTAACCCCAGTGTCGAGTGTCTGAGTTGTAGTTTCTTATTTACTCACTAAAAACAATCAATTCATCACCTTTTATCAGTGTTTTACTATTTAATCTCATACTTATTTACTCTTTTATTAATATTTTTTAATTATGTGATGAATATGATTATATTTTATCTGTGTTTCACTATCTAATCTTATCACATTTATTTAATGTTTGTTTTAATATTTTAATTTGTTATCTCAATCCCCGTTCCAGTGTTTCCTCTATGGGAACCCTCTGCCCCGGGAGCGGTGGTCGGCTGTAGCTGCCTGGGTGCTCTCCAGGTGGAGCTTGGGTGGAGGTGGGGGTCTTGGCCTCGCCTCCACTGGACCCCTGTGTCTGTGCCTTGGCTGCTGCTGTCTATCTGCTGCTGCCGGTGCAGATGGCTCCTCTGATGGCGTTTCGTTGCATGGTTCATTTGCACCCGGCCCAATGTCCTTTTTCACTGTTGCTTTTAACCGTGTGTGTGCATGGGAGATGGGTTGGGGGGAGGGGGGTATATCTGTGACCATGCTTTTAAACCTGTGGGGGAGGGAAGGGAATGTAGTTTTATGTGGGATCATTTTAATCTGTAAAGCACTTTGAGATGCAATGTTGTATGAAAAGCGCTTTATAAATAAAGTTTGATTGATTAGTTGACTATAAATTTGATACTCCCAATCCAGTTTTCAGAACTGAAGAAGCCTCTTGGATGAGAGACGAAACGCATTCAAGACAACAAGAAAAGTCCAGTTGCCTTCATTTAAACTCTCAAGAATATCATGTTCTGGATGACTGAGAATCTACACCAACATTTATGGGTGAAATTACATTATTTTCATTTTGATGCCATGAATTGTGCTAAAAGTAAATGTAATCATGGTGAGACGACCGTCCTGATGTTCTCCTACCTACACTGGCTCAGGTGGTAGGAATTCATCCAGTAATCGGTTAGTTTCCAGTTCGAATCCCCGCTCTGTCTGTCCCAGTCATTATGTTCTTGGGCGAGACACTTCACCAGCCTTACCTGCTGGTGGGGGTCAGACGGCCAGGTGGCAGCCTCGCTTCTGTCAGCGTGCCCCAGGGCAGCGGGGGCTACAATGTAGCTCACCACCACCAGCGTGTGAATGAGTGAATGTAGTGTAAAGAACTTTGTGGTCCTCCGACTGAAAAAGCGCTATACAAATACAGGTCATTTACCATTTTAAACATTAACCACTCCAATTATATTATTATTGCAGGCAATTTACCATTTACCACCTCATGAAAAATAAACATATGTAAAATTGTCTGGTAGTTAAATAAATCACACAGAGTAATTTGAAGTGTGCAATAATCATTTTTATTTTCTGGAAGAAAATGAAGCAGCGATAAAAAACAGTTCAAGATTGGCCCATTGTTTAGAAAAAGGGAGTAGTAAAAACTGTAAACCAAATACAGGGATACGTGTGGCTGGGGGTGAAAATGGGGTAAGAAAATGTTAAACGTAAACAATTATTTACACAGCTCTGATTATTTTTTTAACATAAAATGGATTCATATTGGTAAAACATGAGAATAAAAATGCCACAAGAAACAAATAAAATCAACATACAGCATCAAATATAGAAAGACTTACTATAATTATTTAAAGTTCGCAGTATTGCTCCTATCTGGCTCATTTATGGAGTGTCCCTTTCTATGTCCATCATAATGCCTGTACTATAGGTTTCTACTGGCAGCAAATAACTAAGGTTGAAGGTAGCACCATAATTTAGCTTAATGCCGAAGTGTAAGTGATTTTTAAGAAGACCTGAGGCGGATATGGAGCAACAAAGAGCATCAGTGGAGAGTTAACTCATCATCTAGAATCTGGGGATTCAACTTCAAAATGACTGATCCTTTTCAAAGAGATCACTTGATCTTGATTAGAGGGCAGCTGTGCTTTATCAGTTATTGAAATTAAACACCTAAAAATTAATTTAAAAACCAGAGATTATGTTTTTATTTTAATATCCATACACTCTAGCTGGTAATAAAAATCAATTTATAAAAGCAATGGTAGGTTTAAGTTTAATTATGTTTAGATGAATAATTTCGAAAATTTCATCCTTCAAGTAGCAGCAAAAAAATAATATAAACAACCAAAAAAAGGTTGTTTGCTAAAAGATGAAACTAAACGAGAACTTAGGACGGGAAATTAACACCTGAGAACAAATAACAGGAAACAGAAACATAATACAGCTGAGGTTCAAAGTGGTTTATAAAGAGGCAATTAAAAGTTTTAACAATAATAATAATAACAATAAAATTAATAATAATAATAATAACAAATGCTACTAGCAGAAGTAGTGAGGTTGTTACAATTAATGTAAAAAAGTTTACCCATTTTCAGTGTTTAATTCTTGGTCATTATTTTATTAACTCTTTTTCATGACAATTTGTTTTGCTTTTTCTTTCAAGACTTATTGTTTCATGAATTAAAAGTAATGTTTTTATGAACATGCTTTTTTTCCAATACTGTAGACGCTGACCTTACTTTTGCCACTGTTGCAAATTTTTATGAATTTTTCTCAGGGTGTTGATAAACTATTTGATACTCATTTTTTACACTGATCCATCTATAAATGCAGCTTTAACAGATTAAAAGCAGCATTAAATACATTCACGTTGGTCCTTCAAAGAAACAAAAAGACTAACACTGACTTGAAATGACACAAACCCGTAAACGAGGCTGAGAAAATACTTGAATGTATATAAAATTGTATTTTAATTAAAAATGTGTGAAATATGGTTGTTTTTATTAGTTTTAAATAGCATATTTTTGTATGATTCGCTGTGGCGACCCCTGAATGGAAAAAACGAAACAAAAGAATAGCTTATTTTTGCAGTCAAACTAACGTTGGGAGATGATTTTAAAAAAAGAAGCAAATTCTTGAACAAACCGCCTCAAACAATCAGTTATTAAGCTTTTTACTTTCAATTTAAGTCGGTAATCTACGCTCACCAGCAGCAGATTTTCAAATGATACTTGATGTGTTATTATTTGGCTTCATATAATCTGGATTAAAAGTTGTTTTCAGTATGTGGACAGTTTATTGGGAACATTTAGAAAATGCTATCAGTCAAGATAAAAAAAATTATTATTGTTCATGAGTACTTTCATATGGTTGTACCTTTAATTTTGCAGAATTAGTCGCTTAACTGAAGTCAGTACCACTACATGGACCACAGTGATGTCCACACATTAGATCGGGGTTCATACTTCTCTCTACATGGACCAAAATTACAAAGTTGAAGCTACTATATTTCTGTTAATTCAAAAAATCAGAAATAATTGTAGTGTTTATTCTCTTTTTACCTGTTCAGCAGCAATATATTTTATATTTCTATAAAACCAACAAAGCCGTCAGTTTGAGCGTTCAATTAGCCCCAAGCTCTACTTTGTACAACCCTGGATTAGACACTCTTTGCTGCTCCAGTAAAGTGCTTCTTCTTGCTTCACCTACATTCAAACACACAATAGTTTTCCCCTCAACAATAAATATACGAAAGTAAAATTGTTAGTCCTTCTATATTTTATAATGAGAACCTTGTTTGGCCATCTACATTTAGTGTCACATTTAAAATGAGATTGTGTTTCACAGTACTTTTAAACTTCAGCTGCCATTGTTTTGTTCCTCAGTATTGTTTTTGAACACAGCGTTTGGTTTAGTTTGCATCAATTCAGACAGTTTGGGGAAAACTGTGTCTGAGGGAATTTTATCTAATGTAAGCAAATCTATTTTTACAGTAACTTTGAGACACAAGCCAGAAAGAAACAATAAAAAGTATGAAAAAGTTACTCTGGAAAAGTAAATGGAAAACCTCCCAAAACACCTAAATTGCATAAAGTTCAGTGGGGGTTTTTTCAGTTTGGACCAGAGTTTATGACATGAAAAACAAAAGCTAATGAGAAAAATTCCCTGAGGTCAGAATAAAGTGCAAAAAGGCGAGCAAGATGAAGCCAAGCAGCTTTGCACACTTCTTCAGTGATTTGGCAGATCTTAACTGATGAAGCGCAGAAGCCGTCCAGTCATGACAACGAGCAGCAGCGATCCAATAGAACCTGAAATGGAAACAAGCATCAGTGCAGATTGTCCAACTGTCTGATCATAACCTCATTTAATATGAACTCAAACTCAAAAGCCAAGAATTATTCACACCCCTGGTGGATTAAGATTTAGAAGTATTTTTAATTCAACCAGAAAGCTGATTTATAAGGAGTTTTGATATTTAAAAAAAAGGATTGGATGGATTTAAAAAATAATAACTTTTTTTTTTGCCCCAGGAGCACAGCGCCCCAACGTCATGCCAGTGTATGCCTCTTTTGGAAAACATAGGCACCGATCAGTTTTCTATCCCTCGTCGGTGAGCAGCAAGGTGCATTTGCTCTGCTGCTTGCTGGTGCTGCAGAGGGAGGGGGGCAGGCCTGCCGAAGTGACTGAATGGCATCTAACGAGCTCGCAAATTAAAACAAAGTACAACAAACAAAAAAAACATGACAAGGTATACACTTATAATTTGCACCGAAGCATTTTCTAAATTATAAAATGTATTTATAACAGCTATTTGTGCCCTCGGTGCGCCTGGTTGCTGCTGCCAGCTGTGCCTGTTGCAAGGGGTGCGTGGAGGGGGAGGGGGTCGGCTTTTTGGCTTCCTTGCAGCAGCTTTGGCCTTGGCTTATAGGCATGCATGCATCACATTTTGTAACTAATAAGTTGGTGAAATAAATCACGCTAGCAACTGCTTCCAAATAAAGCAGATTTCATTCATAATATTGTCGATCCAAGCCCATAATGTTAAAATATTTTCTTCCTAGGTTGTGCGAATCTGCTCACTCTAAAGTGTAGGTCAATAATAGTAGTATACGTTGTTGGGATTCTCGGGTTGGGGGATGGGTGTTTTGAAGTCTCCAAGCAGACCCCTCAGTTTTGCATTAGTGGTGGGGTAGGGGGGATTGGGATTTGGGGGTGACTAGAGCTGGATATCGATTCAAATTTCAAGAATCGATTGGATTCCGATTCTCAAAAGATGGAATCAATTATCACGATCCGATTCGATCCAATCTAATCTGTTCCAATTCGATGTTGATATGGGTCAGTGCGATTAAAAGCATGTTTTTTAAACTGTTATCTTGATTATATGGCTATAATGCAGTGACGCAACACTGGGTGAGTAACAGTTCACCGGGAAAAACTGTACCTAAGCCTTAAAATGACTGTCTGGACTCCATCCATCCATTTTCTTCCGCTTATCCGGGGTCGGGTCGCGGGGGCAGCAGCCTAAGCAAAGAGACCCAGACTTCCCTCTCCCCAGCCACTTGTTCCAGCTCCTCGGGAGGAACCCCAAGGCGCTCCCAGGCCAGCGGAGAAACATAGTCCCTCCAGCGTTTCCTGGGCCTTCCCCTGGGCCTCCTCCCGGTGGGACGTGCCTGAAACACCTCACCAGGGAGGCGTCCAGGAGGCATCCTGACCAGATGCCCGAGCCACCTCAACTGACTCCTCTCGATGTGGAGAAGCAGCGGCTCTACTCTGAGCCCCCTCCGGATGACTGAGCTTCTCACCCTATCTCTAAGGGAGAGCCCAGACACTCTGCGGAGGAAACTCATTTCAGCCGCTTGTATCCGTGATCTCGTTCTTTCGGTCACCACCCAGAGTTCGTGACCATAGATGAGGGTAGGAACGTAGATCGACCGGTAAATCGAGAGCTTCGCCTTTTGGCTCAGCTCTCTCTTCACCACGACAGACCGGTAGAGCGCCCGCATAACTGCAGATGCCCCACCAATCCGTCTATCGATCTCCCGCTCCATTTTTCCCTCATTCGTGAACAAGACCCCCAGATACTTAAACTACTCCACTTGGGGAAGGACCCCATCCCTGACCCGGAGGAGGCACCCCACCCTTTTCCGGCTCAAGACCATGGCCTCGGATTTGGAGGTGCTGATTCTCATCCCAGCCGCTTCACACTCGGCTGCGAACAGCTCCAGCGAAAGCTGTAAATCACGCTCCGATGAAGCCAACAGGACCACATCATCTGCAAAAAGCAGAGACCCGATCCTGAGGCCACCAAAACGGATCCCCGCAACGCCTTGGCTGCGCCTAGAAATCCTGTCCATAAAAGTTAGGAACAGGATCGGTGACAAAGGGCAACCTTGGCGGAGTCCAACTCTCACCGGAAACAAGCCCGACTTACTGCCGGCAATGCGAACCAAACTCTGGCACCGGTCGTACAGGGACCTAACAGCCCGTATCAAGGGGCCCGGTACCCCATACTCCCGGAGAACCCCCCACAGGGCCACCCGAGGGACACGGTCGAACGCCTTCTCCAAGTCCACAAAACACATGTAGACCGGTTGGGCGAACTCCCACGCACCCTCCAGGACCCCGCTGAGGGTGTAGAGCTGGTCCAGTGTTCCACGGTCAGGACGAAAACCGCATTGTTCCTCCTGGATCCGAGGTTCGACTATCCGTCGGACCCTCCTCTCCAGAACCCCTGAATAGACCTTACCAGGGAGGCTCAGAAGTGTGATCCCCCTGTAGTTGGAACACACCCTGTGGTCCCCCTTTTTAAACAGGGGGACCACCACCCCGGTCTGCCAATCCAAGGGAACTGCCCCCGATGTCCACGCAATATTGCAGAGCCGCACAACATCCAGAGCCTTGAGGAACTCCGGTCGAATCTCATCCAGCCCCGGAGCCTTGCCACCGAGGAGCTTTTTAACGACCTCGGTGACCTCGGCACCAGAGATTGGAGAGCCCGACCCCAAGTCCCCAAACCCTGCTTCCAGATTGGAAGGCGTGCCGGTGGGATTGAGGAGGTCTTCGAAGTATTCCATCCACCGACCCAAAACGTCCCGCGTCGAGGTCAGCAGCACACCATCTCCACTGTAAACAGTGTTGGTGGCAGACCGCTTTCCCCCCCTGAGACGCCGGATGGTGGACCAGAATCGCTTCGAAGCCGTACGGAAGTCGTTTTCCATGGTCTCTCCAAACTCCTCCCACGCCCGAGTTTTTGCCTCAGCAACCATCCGAGCCGCATCCCGCTTGGCCTGTCGGTACCTATCAGCTGCTTCAGGGGTCCCACAAGCCAAAAAGACCCGGTAGGACTCCTTCTTCAGCCTGACAGCATCCCTTACCGCCGGTGTCCACCACCGGGTTCGGGGGTTGCCGCCGCGACAGGCACCGACCACCTTGCGGCCACAGCTTCGGTCAGCCGCCTCGGCAATGGAGGCGCGGAACATGGTCCACTCGGACTCGATGTCCCCCGCCTCCCCCGGGACGTGTTCAAAGTTCTGCCGGAGGTGTGAGTTAAAGCTCCTTCTGACAGGAGACTCTGCCAGACGTTCCCAGCAGACCCTCACAACACGTTTAGGCCTTCCAGGTCTGTCCGGCGTCCTCCCCCACCATCGGAGCCGACTCACCACCAGGTAGTGGTCAGTGGACAGCTCTGCCCCTCTCTTCACCCGAGTGTCCAAAACATGCGGCCGCAGATCAGATGAGACGACAACCAAGTCAATCATTGAGCTGCGGCCTAAGGTGTCCTGGTGCCAAGTGCACATATGGACACCTTTATGCTTGAACATGGTGTTTGTTATGGACAATCCATGACGAGCACAGAAGTCCAATAACAAGACACCACTCGGGTTTAGATCGGGGGGGGCCATTCCGCCCAACCACACCCCTCCAGGTCTCACTGTCATTGCCCACGTGAGCGTTGAAGTCCCCCAGCAGAACAAGGGAGTCCCGAGGAGGAGCACTCTCCAGCACCCCTTCCAAAGACTCCAAGAAGGGTGGGTAATCTAATCTGCTGTTTGGCGCGTAAGCACAAACAACAGTCAGGACCCGTCCCCCCACCCGAAGGCGGAGGGAGGCTACCCTCTCGTTCACCGGGGTAAACCCCAACGTACAGGCGCCGAGATGGGGGGCAACAAGTATGCCCACCCCAGCTCGGCGCCTCTCAGCGGGGGCAACCCCAGAGTGGAAGAGAGTCCAACCTCTCTCGAGGAGACGGGTTCCAGAGCCAGAGCCGTGCGCCGAGGTGAGTCCGACGATGTCCAGTCGGAACCTCTCAACCTCGCACACCAGCTCCGGCTCCTTCCCCACCAGAGAGGTGACGTTCCACGTCCCGAGAGCCAGCTTCTGCAGCCGAGGATCGGACCGCCAAGGTCCCCGCCTTTGGCCGCCGCCCATCCTGCACAGCACCCGACCCCTATGGCCCCTCCCACAGGTGGTGAGCTCATGGGAAGGGGGGCCCATGTTACCTCTTCGGGCTAAGCCCGACCGGGCCCCATGGGTAAAGGCCCGGCCACCAGGCGCTCGCCAACGTGCCCCACCTCCAGGCCTGGCTCCAGAGGGGGGCCCCGGTGACCCGCGTCCGGGCGAGGGAACACTGAGTCCATCTGACTGTCTGGATTTTTCCTTCCTATTTTAGCTGTAAAAAAGGGCCAACAATGTTAAACAATCAACCCGATTTTTGGACTTGTGAATCGATTCGATTAGATTCGATTCGGTTCTTAGAATTTTATAAGAATCGATTTTTCTATTTCTTTCAACACAGGACTAGGGGTGACATATGTCAAACTTTGTTGGAGAGTGAGTGGTCAATATTAGGCGTGCATCAGGTCAAATCTGTGTTTGAAATGACTTTGTTTCGGCTACTGCAGGGAGAGGGATGATAGCCCTTACCTCGAGGAAAACTGTCGCTCCTTTTCTACTTGTTTTATAAGTTTTGCTTAAAAAAAGATTAAAGGTACTTTACAGAATTATAGTTTATTTGAATGCACCTAATGAACAAAAGAGACTAAAGCAATGACACCATTAAAGAAAAAAACATCTGATAAAAACTTTGAGAAATCAGTTGTTTTTTTTAACGATACAATGAGGACTTACTCTGATTTCCAGTTGGCTTCCCATTGGTCAATGGTTGAGGGCACATTTGAGCAAAGTAGGTCACCCGTGTCTCCTTAATTTCACCCGTTGCCTGTAGACAAGAGTTTAAGGTTAAACACACAACCATGTTTTACCCTTTATCATTTATTTAATTTTTAATTCTTCTTAAAGCAGAGTTGGGTTTAAACTAATAGAAAGCTGAAAACGTACAGCACACACAGTGTCTACGGTCACATTCACACATTTGTCCAGGATCATCCGATCATGTTCGATTTCCTTGCACGGAGATTCACAACTTCTGGTATCATCAGAAATTTCAGCAATAGCCTGCAGGAACGAATGAAAACAATAGTTTTACTTCAACGCAAAACAGATTTAACAGTGACTGCAAAGAACAGATAGAACATTTAACATGTGGGGAGAATGTGCAAGAACTATTATTCATGGGTTTCTTTTAAAATGAGAACTGTTTGTAATCTACACTGACTGCCTTGGTATTCTCTGAACTAAAATATTCTGACTTCTTAATATCAGTTTATAAAAGATGCTGGTCTGGTCTAGAATTACGATTTTAATAAAAAGTCAGAATTTTGAATTGAATCTCAAAATTATTACTTTTTTCTATTTTCTCTTAGATTAAAGTCAGAATTCTTTTTTTCAGTGGCCCTAACTTCCGCTTCCATAGATTAAAGTGCCATTTCATGACTTTTCACGATCTGTACCTCTTCTTTTTAATCTAGAACTCTTGGACTTGTCTAAAACTGAATAATGTATCCTACACCAAAGGCCGATTATTGAAAGCATTTACATATAAAAAAATACTAGATTTTCTTCTTTGTTTAACATTAAATCACGGCTCAGTTTAAGACTTGCAGATACAGTTTGTCTAAACGTATAGTTATTTAGAATCCAAGAAGGTGATCTGAGCCTTTACTGATTTTTGTGATTCAATCAGTTGGTTAAAAACTAAAATACTGATGGGTTAAAATGGTCGCATCAAAGTGTGATGTGGTAAATATATAATAAAACATGTCATTTGAATACAAATCTGAGTAAATTCTGTATTTACTTAAGCATTGTTAGATTTTTGTCTTTTTAACATAGAAGAAGGAAAAAACACCATCTGAAAATCCGAACTATCAAGACTTGGAAAATAATTAAACCAATTCCCAGCCTGATCTCTGTAAAAATTGCAGACAGCAGTTGTTTGCACGTTTAAACCTGATAAATGATAAAGTGATGCTTCTTGGTTGAGTTTTACCATTTTATCAGACCTCCATGTGTTGTCACATGAAAGATCATGCGAGTAGCTCACACTGCGGTCGCAGCAGGAAAACTCTGAGCTTGTCTCCTGTACGGGCGAGCTGCTGCTGACTGACCCAACGACAGCTGAGTGAAAGAAGAAAAGCACCAGGTTTCAAATGTATTCAGTTTTCAGGTATGTGGAACAGTGAGAGTTTTTGTGTTCAAACTATTTTTCTTTCAATATGAAGCCATGTGGGGGTTTTTTAAAGGCAAAAAAAAGCTCAAAATCTTCTACAATTTTTTTTCATACACATAAATGCATTGGGAAGAAGTGATTCAATTTGTTCTGACTCTAAAGTCACGAAAAATATGTGTCTCAGCATATTTTCATAAAATCAAACATGTACTATAAAAGTACAAATTTAACATTCACCTTCCTGTGTGAATAACTGAGCTAATATTTAGTCATAACCAGTGTTTTGAGAGCTGCTTCAGTTCTGTGCTGCATGGAGATGACCAACTTCCCGCCCAGGACAGCTGTACTATGTTCCACCATTTGTCTGCATATAAAATTTTCTATTAGACGAAAACTTGGCAAATGAACGGGCCTCCCTGTAATGTTAATTCTCGCAGGTCTGGAGCCAGGATGCTGCTGAATTACTGGTCTATTTTAAAGGTGGTTGTCTTCTTGAAACTGGTATTCTGGTGTATGCAAACAGATCAATGATTCCTGATATAATTTGGCCTTTTAGGGAATTTGCTAAAACGTCTTTTATCAAACCACTACTAAAGAAGACCTGGACAACATGTTACTGCAGAACTACAGGCCAATCTCTAATCTTCCATTCATCTGCAAGATTATTGAAAAAGCTGTTTCAGCATTATTGTTAGCTTCCTAACAATAACCAACCGCTTTGATGTTTTTCAGTCTGGTTTCCGTGCTCACCACAGCACAGAGACTGCCTTCGTCAAAGTTTTCAATAACATCCGCATAAACATAGATAGTGGTAGAACCACGGAGCTGGTTCTGTTGGACCTCAGTGCAGCATTTGACACTGTTGATCATGATATATTATTTAAATGACAGGAGAGCTGGGTCGGACTCTCTGCTACAGTACTTGGCTGGTTTGAGTCTTACAGGAACTTCTTTATTTCAATAGGAAACCTTTCATCAGAACAGACAGAAATCACATGTGGGGTGCCCCAGGGCTTCATCCTAGGTGCCCCTCCTATTTAATATTCCTTGCATGGTTCATCTACACTCGGCCCAATGTCCTTTTTTACCTTTTCTTTTAACTGTGTGTGTGCATGGGAGATGGGTTGGGGGGAGGGAGGTATAACTGTGACCATGCTTTTAAATCTGTGGGGGAGGGAAGGGAAGGTGGTTTTATGTGGGGTCATTTTAATCTGTAAAGCACTTTGTGATGCAACTTCTTGTATGAAAAGCGCTTCATAAATAAAGTTTGATTTGATTTGATTTGAATATCTACATGCTCCCACTCGGCAAGATTATAAGAACCAATAAGATTAGCTATCATAACTATGCAGATGATACTCAGTTTTACATTACAATGTCACCAAGGGACTCTGGAACAAACTTCCTGACGGCTGCAAAGCTGCTGAAACACTGAGTTCCTTTAAACCAAGACTAATAAACCCATCTGTTTAGAGCTGCCTTTGAGTAATGTGTCAGGTTTTGTGTGTGTTTTATGCTTCATTGCTGTTTTTACCCCTTATCATCCAAAGCACTTTGAATTACCTTGTTGTTGAAAGTGTACAAATAAAATTGCCTTGCCTTGTCTTGCATATCACGATCGTTTTGGTAGAAAGAGGCGTCACTGATCAGTGCCAAAAAGTGCCCACAACAGCAGAAATAACAAGAGATCGACATGGAAGAAGCACGGATGGCTGCTACGTTTCTGTTTGTTATGCTATAAACTGCTACACCAGCAACTCTTCCAATTTTACAAAGCTGGCTGTTTGGCAGCGATTGCTCATTTTAAGGGCTGCCACAAACAATATATTGATAATGGACTAATCACCGATTATTTTGCCGATCAGTTGACTAATCGGATCACATGTACAGTGGGGCAAAAAAGTATTTGGCAGCCACTGATTGTGCAAGTTTTCCCACTTAAAACACATACACGGCCCCATTCATCTTTTCCTTAATACGGATCAGTCGTCCTGTCCCCTTTACAGAGAAACAGCCCCAAAGCATAATAGTTCCACCCCCGTGCTTCACAGTGGGTATGGTGTTCTTGGGATGCAACTCAGCATTCGTCCCCCTCCAAACACGGCGAGAGGCGTTTATACCAAATAGCTCTATTTTGGTCTCATCTGACCCCATGACATTCTTCCAATCCTCCTCTGGATCATCCAGATGGTCTCTGGCAAACTTTAGACGGGTCTGGACATGTGCTGGCTTAAGCAGGGGGACCTGCAGGATTTTAATCCATGACGACATAGTGTGTTACTAATAGTAATAGTAGTATAATAGTATAAATAATAGTATTTAATATCTACACGCTAGCCCAGATTATAACAACCCATAAGATTAGTTACCATAACTATTAGGGATCTAAGAAAATATCGATACACCGATATATCGCGATATTTTATTTCCCGATATTGTATAGATATTCAAAACAAAAATATCAATTTTTTTTAAGGACTTGAATGGAACCATTAATGATGACAGTAATTTTTGTAGTAAAATTAAAAGTATGACTGGTAGTTTGTGGCTGTTTTCACCTTCTTCGTTCCAGTGGATCAACTACATCTACTAATAAAACTGGTTGTGTTAAAATATGAAACAGGTTGGAGTGTTTAGAATGCGACAGTTTTCCTACAGTTAAATTGAGTTTTTAAAATCACAACATTTCGCAATACATATCGTATCGCCAGATTTTTGCCAATACACATTCCTAATAACTACGCAGATGATAGTCAGCGTTACATTACAATGTCACCAGGTGACTTTGAACCCATCCAAATCTTAAATTAATGCATTGAGCAAATCAATGCATGGATGTGCCATAACTTTCTCCAGCTGAACAGTGTTACGACTCTAGTCGTAAGTTTTCTTTTCTTTCACAACATATCTTCTTTTCAGGTGCCTTTTGATGATTGGTGCGTCCAGACGGAGACTACCTGTTGATTGGCTGCAGAGTATATAAAGCCTTGATTGCAGAGCTGTCCTCATCCATCCTCAGCTCACTCCAACCACCCAGACTCGCAGCCCATTGTTTGTTAAAACATCTCTAGTACGGGTTGGGTTGCCATTTAAGTTTTGTACGTTTTCTCCTGTGTTGTTAGTTTAGGGAGGTAAGGTTTGTGTCTTTATGTTGGTTATTTTTCATGAGGTAAGATTACTCTTGCATGGTAGTTTCCTTTTGTTTGTTATGTTGGCCTGAGACCCACCCTGAAGCTTTAATCAGCGTTGTTTAAAAAGAAATAAAACAAAACTGTAATCTATTAAATCTGTGTCCTGGCCTGCTTGAAGTCTGTTGGAGGATGGATGTTGTTTTTTTTGCGACCTGTACACTCCTAGGCAGGTCGTAACAACAGAAAAAAACAGAAGTAATAATTTTTGGATCTAAGGAAGAACAATCAAGTGTCACCACACAGCTTCAGTTAATCCAGCTAGAAACTACTGATCAGGCCTGAAATCTAGGTGTAGTAATGGACTCAGACCTGAACCTCCAGGGTCACATAAAGGTCAATAACAAGGTCAGCCTTCTATCACCTGAAGAACATTTCTAGGATTAAAGGACTGATGTCACAACAGGACCTAGAAAAACTCATCCATGGGTGTATCTTTAGTCGCATTGATTACTGCAACAGCGTCCTCACAGGTCTGCCTAAAAAGTCAATCAGACAGCTGCAGCTGATCCAGAACGCTGCTGCTCGTGTTCCTCACTAGAACCAGGAAACTAGAGCACATCAATTCAGCTCTAACACTTCTACAGTCCTTACACTGGCTCCCTGTAGTTCAGAGAATAGACTTCAAAATACTTTTAGTAGTTTATAAATGAGTGAATGTTTTAGCACCAAAGTATGTTAAAAATCTACTGTCACCATGCCAACCCCCCAGACCACTCAGGTCCTCTTTTCCAGTCTACTCAGCATCCCCTAGAATTTGAGCCAAACATGGAGAAGCAGCTTTTAGTTTAGCAATAAATCGATTTTATCGATTAATTCGATTTTGCTGTTTAAGAAGATTAAACGTCAAATTGCAGACAACTGCAAAGCTGCTGAAACACGGAGTTCTTTTAAATCAAGGCTAAAAACCCATCTGTTTAGAGCTGGCTTTGAGTAATGCTTTCATGTATCATATGTTTTGTGTGTGTTTCATGCTTCATTGCTGTTTTCACTTAATCCTAAATTAATGTCTGCTTTTGAGTAATGTTTTTACGAGTCATATGTTTTTGTGTGTTTTACGCTTTATTGCTTTTTTTTACTTTATCCCCTAATCATGTAAAGCACTTTGAATTACCTTGTTGTGGAAAGTGTAAAATTACATTGCCTTGTATTGCTGAGAAAATAAAACACCTATTTCTACATGCCAAAAAAAAAGATAAACAAGGATATTTTTAACCTGGGTCGCTTTGTTATTAGTAGTATCGAAACTCTGGATCTTTTAAAGTTCCAGGTTATCTTGGGAAGTTTTTTTTTTTTTTTTTTAGTCTCTCCACGTGTAGGAGTAACCAAAACAGTTGCATCACTCTAGAAGAGGGGTTTCCCTGGCGGCTTTCATGTAACTGCACGCTTTCTCTTACGACTGGAAATTACCACGTAAAGCACGGGAAATCCCGGCGCACTTTCACTTTCAGTCGGCTTAATATTGTTATTATTATTATCAATGTAACTATTATAAAACCCTAAACATGTTTCTTAAGTGAATTGTCAGTACAGCCTTTGTGCTTTTAATTATAAAAATAACTTTGGCTGTACTGACGAATTCATTACAGTTTCAGTCTGCGGGAGACGTCCCCTCCTCCGCCGCCGACAGTTTCCAAACTAATCCATATATCCGGTTATCATTTTCTGTTTTCAAAAAAAAAAAAAATCAACCGTGTAATTTATACTTTAAATATCTAACTTAGGACTGTGCAAATACAGAAAGGTTTGAAAAGCGCAGATTTTAATTTGACATGTACAAGTCAGGCGGCAGATATCGGCATTTAAATGAATAATAAATGCTGATAAATCTTAAAAGCTTGTGCTGATACTCACTTAAAGCAAGGATTATCGGAAACCGATGAGGCATGTTGCAGCTGATGCGGGTCAACAAGGATCTTGAGTGAAATGAAGCCTATGCGCCGCTGTCAGCAGCGGGGTCTGCACTATTTTTACGCCGATGCAGGAAGCAAATCGCCGTATAGGCGGGGTTTTCTCTCCGGTTGAAGCCGAGGCGCTCACTTCAACCAAGCTTAAAGTGAAATACGAAGCACTGTTGCTTCCAGACCAGGATCCAAATCATGCTTTGAATTACTGAATAAACTCAGTCTAAGTAAGCAAAAGTTTAAATAAAATTAACTGAGCCTACCTTTCGGGACATGAAGCGTTGTACAAAATAAAAACATAACCATCAATGAGAATAATGGAGTAGGCTACAGCTACCAAGCCTAAACAAAATCATTTTTAAATGGATGTCATTTTACCTGTTTTTTAAAACAATAACAAGATTCCACACAGCTCAGTCCTGGTGGGGAGCTTCATGGCTCTGAGGTTACAGTTTCAGCAAATCTGTCACCTTTTGTTTTAAGACGCATAGGAGGTATATCCAGGTCTTAAAACGTTTTAAAAGTTCAGCAGTTAGCAGGTGGTGCCCATATCATATGGATCTCCATAAGTAAGAATTATGATCTTACTGTAGCCCATATTGTTCTCTAAATAAACAAGCAACAAACTAAATGAATTCCCAGTTGACCATTCAGAAGGTGATCTGCAGCAGGATGGGTTGAGTTGTTATTTACTTCCAAATCATGTCATCAGCGGATAACATTCTGCATCTCAATCAGTGAATTCCCCGTATTATCCAGAAGAGAAACTCCTTTATCGCCGCTCCTCATCACTTCCAGCCAATTCTTGCAGCGGCTGACTAATAAGGAACGACCAACAAATGTTTAGTTTCTCTCATATTTCGTTTTTTCTTCTTTTTTTTTTAACCCATCGGGAACATAATAGGCTACAATACGTACACAAAATGAAACCCATTACGCATTGGTAAAAAAAAGAAGAAGAAGGAAGTGAAAAAAGGAAGTGGGAGGAGCGTTACAGAGCTGATGAGTAGGCTATATATAATGAGCGTCAACCAACCCAGTAGAAGTCATTCTGGGTTTCTCCATCTGTTTACCAATTTTTGGGACTATTTGCGTCTCTCATGATCCAACCCATCAACATGTTGACTCCACATCTGCTGATTGTTGCTGTGCTGCTGTCACTGAGTAAGTGTTTCTAAAAAATAATGATCATTTAGATTTTTTGTCTTTTTGTAAAAAAAAAAAAAATCTACTGTTGATATACTTTCATCCAACAGCTGAATGCGTTCCTGTTATTCACACTGTAAATGAAACGTACTGACTTGTACTCGCCTCTTTTCCCCATCAGTGTGCTCGGCGTCCAGCAGAGCCGCCGGCGAGGACGAGGTGGAGCTTTCCTCCGTCTCTGGTCAGAACTCTACCCTGAGGTGCACCGCTCGACCCGTAGCCGGAGTGCAGTACTTGGCCGTGAGGTGGTACAAGGTAAAAAACACACAAAAAAAACATCTGCTTATTCAAACCTTTTCTTTCGGGGCAGCAGATTGTCAAGGAAGGAAATTCATGCCTGTTATTTCCCCGACACCACAAACCTCATTTGGTTTCATTTCGATTTCCTTTAAAGGCTTCATGTTTTTACTGGCAGCGGTTTCTGCAAAGAAACCGATCTTGCATGGATATGATTGTGTATCTCTAGAGGAGACAGAATGGACCAACAAGACTGGTAGCAGCAGTGAACTGGTTGTTTCAGAGGATCCAGCTGGCTGTAATTCACTGTTTTAGTGCAGAATCTGTGTAATTATTAAACCCAATTCATTGCTCAGATTTCAACATGTTGGAGCGTTTATTATCAGTGTAATGATTACAGTTTTAGGCTATAATCTGACAGACATTTTAGTAATACTTTAGGATAATAATCCATACAATCAAAGCTAAAAAAAAAAGAGTAAGTTTCACAGAGGTCACAGATTGTTGACATATTGAATTTTTATAATCTCATAAAGGATTCATGGAACAATTAATAAGAATGACGTCATATTTTATTGATCAACTGTAAACATTTATTAAACCTGTAACTTATGTATCTAGTGAAGAAGAGAATAGTCTTCATTATTTTATGAATCAAATCACAAAGCATCATTTTAGTGCTGTGAAAAAATTTTAAACCACCCTCTGATTTCTTTTTACTCGCTTCCTTAAGCAATATTTCTCCAGACCTTTACTCTGAAGGTTTTTCTTTGGACATTTATGTTTTTGCCAGTCTTTTTTTTCCTCCACATGACCACATATTGTCCAGTGTGGGCCTAGAAATTGGTAAAGTTGGATGTTTAGGATACAGAAAAAGTAAAAACCTGAAAGAATCCACGAGAAATGTCATCCTTTAGTTGATTATCCAAAGTTTTCTGCTATTAGCTTTCTGAATGATCTTGTTAAAGCTACAAACAAATTCTGTCAAACATTTCTTTCTGGTATTTTCCAAAGATTAAACCATAGAGATGGGAACAAATTGTGTCCTGATGACTGACTGCTGGTAACAAAGAGCCTACAGATCCCATTTCAAATCGATTCTTTGCTCAGTTTTCTGTTTACCAGTACACCCATTGAGTTTAATTGGTTTTGAAACATTCCTCTAAAAATGTTCGGGACAAAAAATGAATGAAGAAGCAGCAGCTGATGTCCAATAACAACTTGAATAACCATTAGAAAGCCTGAGGAAATATTGTTACGGTCCAGTTTGAAGATTACAGATCTGGTCTTTGGAAGCAAAATGTACAAGTAATAATAGATTATTTAAAACTTTTGCACAGTAAAATAATAAAAGAATAAAGCACTGGTGGTGATAAGAACATAAATTGTTACTGAACTGTTGTCTAAATTTCTGATCACTCAATTTCCTAAAAACATCTAACAAATGTTGCCATGGTTTTCACAGACTGAAAGCCACTCATCTCATCAGCTCATCGGCCTCCTGGCTAGAAACCTCCCAAACGGTACGACCAGATGGTACAAAGACGTGGCCAGGGAGGTCCAGCTGCAGGGTGAATCCCATGACCTCTTCCTGCCCAACGTGACGTGTGGCGACGGCGGAGTGTACCTGTGTTACCTGGCCGCACCTGTGGGACAGCAGAACCAGGAGGGGAAGGTTCTGCTCACTCTGACAGGTAAATCCCCCCCCACCCAAAAAAAATAATAAAAATCCTCAGTGGACGTAAAAACATCTGGGTTTTCATTATAGTTTACATCGAAGCAAATATAACCTCAGTGAGCACATGCTATGTTTAAATTACATAATTTAAATAAACAAAGAAAGAAAATCGGATGCCATCCATGAAGCACTGACTTCCTGTATAAACAGAAAGGTTAAAAGTCCCCATCAGCATCAGTGTCGGTGTGCAGCATTGTTTTCTGCTTTTCTTTGCGTGAATATTTTTGCTCATAACACAACTGCCAAAAGGAAAACCAGGAAAAAAAATTATGGATTTGCTTTTCCCCCCTTTATAAATGAGTCGATTTAAAAGCCACTATATTGCAGTCGCTTAATACACATAGAGTGTTGTTAAAAAAAAAAAAGCCATTCTGTTAAAACCGTGGTTATTCTGGCACCAAAGCGGGCAATTTGTGTACAAGCAAGGATTCATCCACATTATTTTGAATGAATTTGAGATTATCTCTATATTTATTCCATAATGTTGAATGTTCTAAACAGTTCTCTCTGTTTCCATCTCCAGATTGTCCTGCCAGCTCCACAGAATCTCCAGTCAGACCTGAAACCCCTCTGCTGACGGATACAGTTATGGTTATTTTTGCCTCTGCCCTGCTGGTGCTAGCACTTCTCATATCCTTCATGAGCTATGTAAGTAAAAAAAAAAAAAAAGAAGCTCTAATTATACCTTCACATTGTTTGATGTTTAATTTGGTTACTGATCTTTATTTGTGACTGTTCCCTCGTTTATTCCCGATCTAACTGAATTTTCTTTTTTCCCTTCCATAGAAATGTTTGAAGAATACGATCAAAGACAGAATTCAGATAGCCAAGAAAGAAATCTTACTAAACGCGCCGCTCAAACCACTGGAAAAAAAGGACTTGATGTTGATTTACACGTTGGGTCCCAAAACATCCACAATGAAGCACATCTGTGTCTGAAGGCCGTCTGAGAAAGATGCAGCAAAGTCCCGCTCCCAAGCAAAGGAAGAAGTGACGTGTGGAGAGAGGATCGGAGCGTGAGCTGCAGGGTTCAGCGCCCAGATCGGACGTTTGATCATCCGCGATGCTTCGGCTGCTTCTCCTCAGGACGGCATCTTGCTGTTATTGCTTGGACTCTCCGTGCTCCAATCAAAAACAGTATAGATGCACCGTTAGCTGTTTTAATGAGCAGGAAGATCGCTGGCTGAAGTCTGTTTGCTTAGGCTGGCGAAGGGGTAGAGGCTTCTCTTTTTTTCAGGTTTTTTGTTCCTACTGTGAGATTTATGTTACAAAAAAGGTGCTGATCATTTTGCCCTTTTACCATTTCATACCTTTGCATATTAATACCTGACTTTTTTAGCTGCAAAATGTCAACAATCACTCAGTTTGTACCCATCAGGGGGACAATTTGTGCCTGCTTCTATGGCTGGGAATCCCTAGCATTTCTTTTTTAAATATTCAACTCATATACTCTACAGTGAGAAAATTTGGCGTTATTACTCTGGTAATTATTATATACCAACCAAAGATCCGTTTTAAGTTAATAATAATGATAATATGCAATCCAATTCAATTTGTGAGATTGAAACATTTTATTAACATTTTACAGGTATGAAATGGAATAAGGAAGAGATAGAAGTTATAACGATTATTTTTCTTTTGAGATCTTAACTTTGTCAAGATGTTAAAATTAAATTATGTAAAACATTATAATAATAAAAAACACTAACCAACAGATACTGTCCACCAGTGTAGATTTACACTGAGTGGCTTTTACTGATAAACCAGTGGAGGTGAGTGTATTTAGGTAAAAGCTGCTACTGAGCCATCCCAGAATCTCTTATTGGGTTCTAGTTTTATGTTCTCATATTGTTTGTGCGTGGAATGTTATTTATTAAAACTGAAATATAATTAATCTGAGTTTCAGACTTTGGTGTTCAGTGCTTCTAGACTTGGCTTATACGTGTGTACAACTTATACCAGTGTGCTTTGCTGTTTTGGAAAAGCATGAAACTGTGTGTGTGTGGGGGGGGGGGGGGGTGGGGGGGGGGGGTCGGCGAATCTGATTAACCTTTCAAATGAAGAACTGAAAGGTGATGACACCCACATTATGTCCAAATTTAACTCTGGGGAAAGTTGTGGGTGCTAATCTCTTAGATCTGGGCTTTTCATGGGTTTGAAACTTTGAAAAATAATGCAGTGGTTTAACCTTGCATGTTTTCATACTTTGCATGAGGAAAAAAAGGTTGTTAGAAAACTTTGTAAGTCACCATCAGCGTGTGAATGATTGCATGTAGTGTAAAGCGCTTTGTGGTCCTCTGAAAAAGCACTATACAAATGCAGGTCATTTACCATTTTAAACATTAACAAGTCCAATTATATATTATTAGGGGGGAAAAAAGTAACGCTCCAGAAGAGGAACCTATACGTTATTTTTCTATTGCGTGAATGGGAAAGTCCATCATAAGCCCGTTTAATCTTTCCGCTTGCTTCTTTGCAAAACCAGAAATGGAAAAGGGAAGTAGGATGAAATAATGTGGAAGCCAAAACTGTGAAGTAGACTCTCCTGAACATGTCATGTACACAAGCACTTTTTGTTCTGTTATCTTAAAGTTTTTGTTTGGCAATTACATTAAAACTTAAAGAAAAACTACAAGTACCACTACTGGTGATTTGTGTCAAACTCCTACTGTGGTGGACCACCAGGGGGCTCCACTCACACCCAGAAAACAGGATGTTTGGATTTAAAAAACATTGTTTTTTTGGCGCGATTATGTGTTCTGGATCCTTACTCTGTTCTTTGAAGTTGTTTAAACAAGGCGATCGAACCTAGCTCCTGTGTTGTTGTTCTTATTCCTGCACAACACTAATGTTTGGGCTACAAAAATAGTTTATACAGCCTATGCTATGCTAACTTAACTCCTAAGGAAGCCTTTAATTATGATTTGTATCCCACACTGTAAGTGAGTTGTAAATTCCCGTTATGTATAGAGGAACTCCGTTTCCCAGCAGCCTTTGCATGACGCATAACTAGATACAGGTGGTTACTGTGAGAGTCCGCCGCTTGTTTCCCCATGCTGTTGTTCGGACCGGTGTGGGTCTAATGACTGTAGGTTGTTTACCACTGCATTAATATTTGTTTACACCTTCTTATACTGTTACTGTGTATCATAGACTATAGTTTAAAGATACAAACTCATTTTGTAGTATATAACACTTCTATTCTGGTTGAGGGGGTGGGGGTGGGGGGGGGGGTTGTACCATAGACATATTTACGTAGACGCCGCATGGAGCGTTGAGCTGTACGTCAACGTCGCCGCCATATTGGATGTGGCAAGCGCCGGCAGTCGGAGCCGGCCGGAGCATAGAGAAAAGATGCCGCATTCTTGAGCTTCATATAATTGCACCAAGCGTTTAACGCCCCAAACAAAATCTGATGGAATAACTTTTCACGGGCAAGTACTTCGCTCATAGACTGCATTATTTGGCCATTTTAACATAGTTTTGAGAACATAATTTGCGGATATTCCCGCGCATTTATTTTCTTGTCATTCATTTGTTTTTGTTTTTTATTTATTCTGCTCATGGTAGAATATTTCCATGGAAATATATACAGTTAATAATGCAGAAACTCAGTTTACACATCCAAGGAAGAAACATCGTTTATGCTACCTGTTATTGAGAACATTAACAATGAATTAGAGCGGGCAAACGATGATGCTGTCTGCTGTCACAGCAGTGAAGTTAGTTTTAAGTTGGATATTCGACGGACATTCGCTTCATTAAAGCGGAGACTCCCTCCGACGTCTCACCGATAACTGCTCTCATGCAGCGGATACATCGCAGCTGAAGACTCGCTCCTGGAGGCGGTGGTTTCGGTTAGGGACCATCAATAAATTTCCAGACATCCCAGAAAATAAGACAATACCTTTGAGATCTCCTGACAAAGTAAGGCCCAAATATTGATACGTTGTTGCTCGACACCTGAGATGCACGACACACCGATTTATTGATCAAAAAAAATCATCTGTAATGTTTCTTATTAATTTTTTACTGTAATAGTGAGGGGTCTTCTTCAATAGCTTCCAGGTCATGTGACTGAGTGACACCAAATAAACCTTAAAATGTCTTAATAGATCTAAATAACCAGACACACCAATTTATTTCCAATTTGAATGCACATAATATTTTATATTAATATTTTACTGTAATATTTAATGTTTTCTTTCAATAGCTTCCAGGTCATGTGACTGAGTGACACCAAATCAATCTTAAAATGTCTTAATACATCTAAAGAACAAGACACACCAATTTATTTCCAATTTGAATGCACATAATATTTTATATTAATATTTTACTGTAATATTTAATGTTTTCTTTCAATAGCTTCCAGGTCATGTGACTGAGTGACACCAAATCAATCTTAAAATGTCTTAATACATCTAAAGAACAAGACACACTAAATTATTTCCAATTTGAATGCAAATCATATTTTGTATTAATATTTTACTGTAATATTTAATGTTTTTCTTCAATAGCTTCCATGTTATGTGACTGAGTGACACCAAATAAACCTTAAAATGTCTTAATACATCTAAAGAACAAGACACACCAATTTATTTCCAATTTGAATGCATTTTACATTTTATATTAATATCTTACTGTAATATTTCATGTTTTTCTTCAATAGCTTCCAGTTCATGTGACAAGGTGACACCAAATCAATGTTAAAATGTATTAATACATCTAAAGGACAAGACACACCAATTTATTTCCAATCTGAATGCAAATCATATTTTATATTAATATTTTACTGTAATATTTCATGTTTTTATTCAATAGCTTCCAGGTTATGTAACCAAATGACTCAAAATCTGTTCCTAGTTGTCCTAGGATATTAGACCAGTGAGACACAAGAGATTTTAACACAGTTTTTACAATCTAATATTGTATATGAATATTTTTATATAAAATTATGGATTTTCTTTCCAATAGCTTCCAGGTTACATAACCAAATGACTCAAAATTTCCTCCCAGTTGTCCCAGTATATTAGACTAGTGAGACACATCCGGAGGGGGCTCAGAGTAGAGCCGCTGCTTCTCCACATCGAGAAGAGTCAGTTGAGGTGGCTCGGGCATCTGGTCAGGATGCCTCCTGGACGCCTCCCTGGGGACGTGTTTCGGGCACGTCTCACCGGGAGGAGGCCCAGGGGAAGGCCCAGGAAACGCTGGAGGGACTATGTCTCTCTCCTGGCCTGGGAATGCCTTGGGATTCCTACCGAGGAGCTGGAACAAGTGACTGGAGAGAGGGAAGTCTGGGTCTCTTTGCTTCTGGTACTGCCCATATGACCCGACCCCGGATAAGCGGAAGAAGATGGATGGATGGATCTCATATTTTATATGAATGTTTTTATGGAAAATTATTAATTTTTCTTCAATAGCTTCCAGGTCATGTGACCAAGTGACACCAAATCTTTCAAATTATTCATGATTAATTACTTCTCACCTGGCCTCACAATTAGCTTTAGACCTTTTCAGATATAGTAGTGTAAAATTGTGTGTAGTAGTGTAAAAATCAACAAGACCTCACCCATTCTGTTATCAGATGCCCAGATGCAGGAGGTCTAAAGGCAGCACACATTGCACAACAGTTATCCTCATCAAACACTTAAAAACAAACTGAAAACAGGATGTTTGGGTGGCACAACAAAGGTGTAAAATATAAGAGATTGATAAATAGTTTAGATGGATAGGAGATGCACTGATGGCAGTACTGTGTGTTTTTGGTAAGCTGTAAAGGTACCTGATCCCTTAAGGATTTCAAGGGCCAACTCTCTTCTCACTGTTTTCATAGCCCTTTTTGAAGCCTCGAATTTAGCCTTTGGCATTAATGGAAAGGCCTCCAGTACATCTTACATATAAATCGGACTAAATTAAAAGAACTGGTGAAACTACATATTGGTACTGAAAAAAATGACAATGTTATTATTACACATTTTATAAATTGTAAATTATTTCAAGTTACTGATTTTCTTTTCTGTGTTATATTTATTGACTTCCTTAAATATTGTTAGGGTATTCATCCATCCATCCAGCCATCCATGCATCCATCCATCCATCCATCCATCCATCTTCTTCCGCTTATCCGGGGTCGGGTCATATGGGCAGTACCAGAAGCAAAGAGACCCAGACTTCCCTCTCTCCAGTCACTTGTTCCAGCTCCTCGGGAGGAACTCCAAGGCGATCCCTGGCCAGCCGAGAAACATAGTCCGTCCAGCGTGTCCTGGGCCTTCCCCTGGGCCTCCTCCCGGTGAGACGTGCCCGAAACACGTCCCCTGGGAGGCGTCCAGGAGGCATTCTGACCAGATGCCCGAGCCACCTCAACTGACTCCTCTCGATGTGGAGGAGCAGCGGCTCTACTCTGAGCCCTCTCCGGATGTGTCTCACTAGTCTAATATACTGGGACAACTGGGAGGAAATTTTGAGTCATTTGGTTATGTAACCTGGAAGCTATTGAAAAAAAAAAATCCATAATTTTATATAAAAAATATTCATATACAATATTAGATTGTAAAAACTGTGTTAAAATATCTTGTGTCTCACTGGTCTAATATCCTAGGACAACTAGGAACAGATTTTGAGTCATTTGGTTACGTAACCTGGAAGCTATTGAAGAAAAATTCATAATTTTCCATAAAAACATTCATATAAAATATGAGATTGTAAAAAAAATGTGATGAAAACTGTATTAAGACATTTTAACATTGATTTGGTGTCACCTTGTCACATGAACTGGAAGCTATTGAAGAAAAACATGAAATATTACAGTAAAATATTAATATAAAAAGTAAAATGCATTCAAATTGGAAATAAATTGGTGTGTCTGGTTATTTAGATGTATTAAGACATTTTAAGGTTTATTTGGTGTCACTCAGTCACATGACTTGGAAGCTATTGAAAGAAAACCTGAAATATTACAGTAAAATATTAATATAAAAAGTAATATGCATTCAAATTGGAAATAAATTGGTGTGTCTGGTTATTTAGATGTAGTAAGACATTTTAAGGTTTATTTGGTGTCACTCAGTCACATGACCTGGAAGCTATTGAAAGAAAACCTGAAATATTACAGTAAAATATTCATATAAAATATTTTGTGCATTCAAATTGGAAATAAATTGGTGTTTCTGGTTATTTAGATGTAGTAAGGCATTTTAAGGTTGATTTGGTGTCACTCAGTCACATGACCTGGAAGCTATTGAAGAAGACCCCTCACTATTACAGTAAAAAATTAATAAGAAATATTATAGATGATTTTTTTAAATCAACAAATCGGTGTGTCGTGTATCTCAGGTGTCGAGCAACAACGTGTCAATATTTGGGCGTTACTTTGTCAGGAGATCTCACAGGTATTGTCTTATTTTCTGGGATGTCTGGAAATTTATTGATGGTCCCTAACCGAAACCACCGCCTCCAGGAGCGAGTCTTCAGCTGCGATGTATCCGCTGCATGAGAGCAGTTATCGGTTAGACGTCGGAGGGAGTCTCCGCTTTCATGAAGCGAATGTCCGTCGAATATCCAACTTAAAACTAACTTCACCGCGTTGATGCACCGATTGTTATTTTATTATTTTACCCCAAACATTTAGTAAGATTTTTGTTAATTGCTGGGTTAACTATTGTCTTACTACATAGGTTTTCCAAAGAGGAAAGACGGAAACAGTGGGAAGTAGGAAGCTCTCCGGAGGGGTTCAAGGCGAGCTCATGCTCGATGCTCTGCAGTGAGCACTGAGTAACACTCCCTTTTGTACTGTACCCTTATCAATCAGAATATAAAAATAACGTAAACATAATAGAATAAAAAAGAAAAATAAGGTAGATTTAAAAAATTGGACTAAACGCAGAGATGTCCTGATATGGACATATTAATTATAACCTGAAAATGACAACGGGCTGAGAGCGGCGGACGGAGGGAGACTCAGTGTGGAGCTCTCCGTGTGTAACAGCCCCACTCGATTCCTATTCCAATACATAGCTTATGCGCGAGGTGGTCAATAAAGTTCTTATATTAGTCATCTGAGAAGATTAAATACATTATTTTTGGTCCCTAACTGTTTGTCAAGTATAGTAGTGCATGTGTGAAGAAATAAATAAGAGGCATTCAAATACATTTCATTGCGCTTTATGAAATCAAGTCCATTTTCTTGAATTAGTTTACAGCGCGGCTTTGCCACATCCAATATGGCGGCGCAGCAGTGGCCAAATTCGCTCCGTGCGGCGTCTACGTATATATGTCTATGGTTTGTACTCTTATGTCCTGGGAGCTGCAGCCGTAGGGTTTCTTTCTAATCATTTCTTGCATTGCAGCTCCCATCTTGTGGCGATCTCCGGTATTACTTTGACTGACTACATGCTGCGTGAAACGGTCCTGCTGGGATCTCTTGAATTGTTTTATGTGGATGTCACCAGATCAGTTTCATCTTATTTATACTTTTGATTATTATTCTGTTTTGTAGAAACCACACCATGATTTGAGCAGCAAGATTCTTTAATGGTTTAATAAACTCCATCTAAACCATGTATCAGGGTGAATGTGCTATCTGCTTTCTTGTTTTATGCAGTACTTTGTTCTTTGCAAATAAGTCCCAATACCACAAAGTGAGGTCAAATTTTTCAAACTGTTCCTTTAATGTTGCGTTCAGTTGTCGTGGCCGAGTGGTTAAGGCGATGGACTAGAAATCCATTGGGGTCTCCCCGCGCAGGTTCGAATCCTGCCGACAACGAAGTTTATTATTATTTTTTTTTATATGACTGAAAAATGTTCTTTCTCTTTTAGGCTTATCTTACTTGCCCATTTTTACGGTTGCGCTATGATGCGAGCAGCTAAGGTTTAACACTAGTTGCGCTAAAATAGATAGGTAATAGTACTTCCTGTTTTATTTTCAAAATAACATGCGACAACTTCTGAAACAAATGGTAACGAGCCTTTGTCATCATAAAACGTTTTTGATTGTATAACAGTTTTCGCCTGGCATATTTTGGAAAATATCCCCACATCTAAGGAGTGTAAAAACAAACTGTAGTACTCAAAGAAATTAGCAAAGAATTGTTTAACATTTCATAATCATTTTCTCTAAAGACTGGTCTAAAATTGTTGCATAGTTTTTTTTTACAACTGGGAGCAGCTGATTAGCTTCTGAAAAACTCAAATAATACCTGAACTACGACCTAAAATCCCAGAGGAGATGAAGAGGAGGATTCATGGATGCAGAGCAGCAGGACCAAAGAGCAGAGAAGGAACGAGGATCATATCCCCTACTCCTCGTATCTTTCTAACCATAAGGCCAGACGGCGATTAAAAGAGGAGTAGTAAAAGCAAATGAGGTGTATTAGCAGTAATTCCCAAACAACTGATTGTGTGATCCAGGACATTACTGTGGAAGATCGTCTCTGTTTATCATGTCATGAATAACAAAGCACTTAAAGGGAGTTGTGCTGATAATTAGGCTCTTTGTCAGTGGAACAATTCATTTAGCAAACAGGAAAAAAACTAATTCCAAAATTGTCAGTGTGCAGAACCGCAATATTCACGCGTTATGACAGTTGTGATTAAAAAGATTAGCAATAAAACAATTGCTTACTTACTTTAACATGCTTTTGGCACCATTCAATGTTGAAATATATATACATGAAATATTGTACAGTATTGTAGTCACTAAATATGGGCTTTTATTTTGAATTCATAGTTTGAGCGAGTTCCGCTTTGTTACCTAGCAACAGCGAACGCGGGGCTCAGTAATGGAAGCTGGCCTGTTTCTTCTGATTAGCCCCCGAAGCTAGCAAGGCAAAGGCGAATAGTTCATCATGGATGACGATGACCTGGATGAGCTGCTGGATGAGGTGGAACAAAAGTTTTGCTGTAAAGTTTCTGCGGCGGGCTCCAATGAAAAATGTAACCAAGACGAATTTAAGCGAGACGAACTGAGGTAAACAAAGCTACATCTGCTAGGACATGTTCGCTGGTAGCGAATAAACACAGTTAAACTCCCAAGCGTTTACCAACTTGCATGTCATTTTAGCTTTACTCCAAATTAATTATGTTTATTCGGTTTTTCAAGGTGAAAAACTCCTTATGAACATATTTTATTTACTCAACTGTTGAAGATTTTATTTGCAATTTACGAGCAGAAATATGACCCGATATTAATCAAAACTAAAGCTCGACTGCAAAAGCCTTTTTGTTTTGATAATAAAAAATAGTCAATGGAGAGAAATATAAAATAATACAGAGAGACAAACCAAGGAATCTGCTGGTCATATGGAGCCTGTATGATTTGGAATCTTGAATAATATGAATTACAACATTTAATTTCCTTTTTTAAAATTATTTTTGAATTTCAATTGCTGTTTATCACAGACACATGCATCTTATAGTTTTCTTATAGTTAAACCATGATTTACTTGTATGTCTAATTGAATTAGAATATTGTGGACAAGATGGAAAGAGAAACTCATAGTTCATATTTATTCATCATAGAGTGAAACTTTCCAAGCCTTTTTTTCTTTTAATGTTCATGGTTATGTCTTACACATAATGAAAACCAAAAATTCAATGTCCCAGAAAATTAGACTATTGCATAAAATCAATTAAAAAAGGATATTTTAAACAGAAATCTCAGGCTTTTGAAAGTATGTTCTTTTTTATGCACTAAGTGCTTGGTTGGGGCTCCTTTTGCATGAATTACTGCTGGTGGAGAGCTGCCTGTGGTTCTGCTGAGGAAGCCCATGGTTACTTTGATAGCAGCCTTCAGGTCATCTGCATTGTTGGGTCTGGTGTCTCTCACCTTCCTCTTGCAGGGTTTCTGCAGGTCACTAAAAAGCATTAAATGGATTTAGCAAAAATTAAGGCCTTAAATGCCATTTAAAAGCAGTAAAATTGATTTTCAGCAGCGTTGAAATTATTTTTTGTCGTTTTCAAGAAAAACACTTGTATAATTATAAACGGTAATTCGCTCTTAAACTGTGCATTCGATGTAGATGAGCTGGAAGAACTGAAAAAGTAGTAGTGTGACTGCCTTTTTAAGGATGCTGATCAAAAATCTGAGCAAAGAAAATAAATCTAGCACACTCGTGGCTCAAATCCTAAAAAAATGCTAACCCAACAAAATCCATAAAAAAAACCCAAAATTTTAAAATACCTTAATGGCATTAAAATGGCATTAAAAAGTATCAGTGTCAGTTTAGCTGGTTTCTGCAGAAACCTTCCTTGTGGGCACCCTGCTGGAAAATAAATCTCCATAAAGCTTGTCAGCAGGAGGAAGCATGAAGTATCTAAAATGACCTGGTAATGACCTGGTAGACGGCTGCGTTGACTGTGGACCTCACTCAAAAAACCCAGTGGACCAGAACCAGCAGATGACATGGCACCCCAGATCGCCAAGTGGATCATGTGCTTCTCCACTCTTCCTCCAGATTCTCTGATTATGATGCCCAGATGAAATGTTTCAATATTTAACTTTTTTTTAAATTCTTTTTTTATTTTAACAATACTCTTGTTTTGTGCGGTGCTGAATTTTGGGTTTTCATTCTATGTAAGCCATGGTCATAAAAATTACAAGAAATAAAGGCTTGAAAGATTTCCGTTTATGTTTATTGAATTTATATAATATATGAGTTTTACTTTCTGAAATGAGAGGTAAAATTTTTTGAACTTTTTTAATGATATTTTAATCTATTTTTAAAAGTACCTTATATCAGCTCAAATCTTGAGTACAGGAGCATTTAAATAAATTTGAATACCATCCAAAAAGTTTACCTTATAAACAGTGAAAGTGAATTAATCCCAAATTACTCAGAGGTTCATTTCAACTTGTTTTATTAGACTAGATCATGGACAAATGTATTTATTCCAGGAATTTAATTCAATAAGTGAAACTCTTGTGTTATACAGATCCATTAAATGCAGAGTGATTTATTTCACGTGTTTATTTCAATTCTTTTTGATAATTATGCCTAACAGCCAATGAAAATTCAGGTTGTCCAAAAAAAGTCATTAAAATTTGTTTCTACATTCAACTTAAATATTATAAGAGTTCAGCATATTAAAAAACTGAAGTTAGCAGACGGTTTATTGATGATTGCAAGCTAGCTCACAGGTTTCTAAGGCTCTTATTTCTGTAAGAACTGTTCATTAAACACATGTAGATTACATATAATAATGCATACTGTAACATTTTGTTTATTTTGACTCAGTGCTGCAAAACACAAGGAACCAAAAAGCAGCGTTTCGGAGGACATTGATGCCCTTCTGGAGGAGTTACTGGAGGATGATTCCAGCAGTTCTCCTCAGTCAAAGGTGGGCTTACATCTGTGATAAACATCCTGCAGAAAAGCATAGAAAGTTATTCTAAATTACACAAATAAAAGACAGTGTGTCAATAAATGCCACATTTAAGTTTGTCTTATTACTTATACTTTCTTAATGGTTTCTTCAAACAAAAGCATCTTTTTTTTTCTCTTTGCAATGAGCATTTAAAACTATTCAAAAGAACGGTTTTCTGCCAAAAGCTTTTTCAGAAAAATCTGATCTGGGTTATTGATATTTCCCTGTGTAGTCGTTTTTTAAATTTCCCAGTCATTTGTAAAGACAAACTTATATGATTTTGTTCATTTTTTCTCAATTTCTTACTTTTTGGCCCAACTCCTGGTTTCTTACCTTTTACACAAAAACACATTCAGCTTTTCATCCTTCTAAAAACATTTTACCTAGATTATGATAATGAGAAAAAACAATTATTTACAGCTAAATTTGTCTTTGGGTCAATTCTTCTTTTCGTTTATTTTTATCCCTATTTCCTACCCACCTGTTAACATTTCCCCCCCATCTATTTCGACTTTTTACTATAAATAAACAGTTCCACCCCCACATCTTTGCCTTTGTCGACTAATTTACTTCTGTTGCTAGGTACAGTTAAAACCAGAAGTTTACATACGGCAAATAAAAAGACACATCCACCTTTTTTTCCTCACTGTCTGAAGTTAAATCTGGCCAAAACTTCACTTGGTTTGTTAGAATCACCAAAATATGACGCAATAGTAGGAGAGAAAATATGACAGAGATTTATTTATTAATGTTGTCAGCATCAGAAGTTTACATACAGAATGATTACGGCCTCTAAAAATAATGAGGGAAGGCCCAAATGATGCTGTGACTAACTGACACCCGTGGATGTATTCTACGGCCACTCCTGCAACACACTGCTTTCTTTTTTGACACGATGGGATTTAAGCCAGTGATGGGAACGTCCAACCATCAAACCGCTCAGGTGGCAGACGGGTTCTGTGTCCCAGAGATGAACGGGTTCTGGTCCGAAATGTGGAAATTGACCCCAGAACAAAAGCAAAGGACCGAAAGGCCACTCAGCGAGGAGGAAGCCAGTATTCCAAAGAAACGTGAAAAAGCAAGACTGCAGTTTGCAAATGCACACAGAAAAAAACCTTCTGGTTTCAACTGTAATTTTTTAGATAAATAGGTAATCTTATACATGATGTAATTTAAGAGCATGTTTTTGTTTTCTGTAGATTTTATATGTTGCTGTCTTTCTGTGTATTGCGTTTCTGAGCCCCATTTGGACTAACTGGCTCCTACGGTAATGACCCCTGCTCATATCAGAAGGCCTCTGAGTGACCTCTTGCTGGTAGATAATATTTAACGGAGACACATGACCACATCTCCTTCCAGCAGACAATGGAACAAATATCGAAACCACAATGTTATACTTGCAGAAGTTTCCTCTCCTTCTAATCATCCAAATGTGACAAAATGTCAGTGAAAGATTGATTTGAAGGATATATTGCCAGAGATAAATTAGGAAACGGTTCTAAATGAATTCTTTGGGTGTCTTCAATCTGCTTTTCTTACTGATTTTTTTTCCAGAGTGAACAGTTTTCTAAAAGAGAACAAGCTGAGAAGAAGCTCTCATCACAGTCTGGCGGAAGAAAGTGAGTCTTTTAGCGTTTACTCCATGAATAAAACAAAAACATAATAATTTGAGTGTTAGCACAAGAAAAAAATGACAGTGGAAAGATTTTAAGGCAATAATTAAAACTCCCCAGCTTTAACTAGGACCAGAATCTCAACATTGTCCCCGGCTGAATGTGTGTACCGTACATGAAGTCAGAGCTGGGCTGAAGATTTTTAATCCAATCTCTACCAACAAGCACCAACAAATTTTCATTGCCGTGGCAACTGATTTTTTTTTTCTTCCCCTGCGCCGTGTTTTTGTGGCACTTTGAGACATTCGGCACTCTCCGTTCTACTTCCAGGTGCTGTCCTGTTTTCATCGGTGGGAGCTCAGTCGCAAACGGTGTTGGAACAGCCACGTCCAAGAGGTGTGAAAAACATAATTTTATTCCAACAGCGTCTGTCGTGTCCACTCTGCTTTGGCTTTACGATTCTTATCCCTGTTCTTTCTAATCAAGCAAAATTTGCACTTTCAGGTTGTAAATCAGTGATAAATGAAATGCGATCTGTTGAACTTTATTGAAAACTGTATGTGTATGCGTCAATAGGTCATGTGACCAGCTGAGGTGCATCTCTTGTGACTTCAGGGTGTTGACGTTTGACGATTCTGAATGGGACGCATCATGTGACTACCTGTTCCTCAGGTGAGTCTGAAGGCTTATTCGAATGCTTTATGGGTTGGTACCTCACATTATATACATTAATGTGGTATTCATCCCGAATGATACATTTATTTACTAATGCAGCCAGCATGTCTCCCCTCTAATCCGACAGATCAGTTGTTTTGTAATGTAGAAATAATCATTACTAGTCCTATAATCCATGATCTTTGCTATAATATTTCCTTGACATCAATATTTTTGGTCGAGACATAAGTTTTATGTATTTATCTTTATTTTCGTAACATCTTTTACAAAAATTGCCACTCAGTCAGAGGTTGCGCTACAGTTTTTTTGTTGTCACTCGTTTTGACTGATGGGGTCAATAAAATCCGGTCACAATCCAAGTAGTCAGGGGTGTGAATTGCAATCTGTCAAAATGACAGATGGCCTTCAGATTTTTCCTTCACAGTTAAAAAAAAAAACCCTGGTGAAATATGGAAAATATTTGGTTAAGGTATCCCCTGACTATAAAGTATGAAGCTACTTCAGGTTGGTTCGATAAACAGGGGTTTGGACGCTCTGCAAGGTTTGCCACAGCATCACGAGGGTCCACACTGAGGCTACCGATGAGCCAACAGAGAAAACGGAAGTTCTTTTGGCTTTTGATTTTTACATTCTTAAATAATAGGGGCTTCATTTGACTTTTTTTCTTGCATGCAGGAGTTGGCAATATTTACATATACAGTGGGGGGAAAAAGTATTTTGCAACCACCGATTGTGCAAGTTTTCCCACTTAAAAGATGAGAGAGGCCTGTAATTTTCATCATAGTCACACTTCAACCGTGAGAGACAGAATGTGATGAAAAATGCCAGGAAATCATATAATAGTATTGTAAGTATTTATTTGTATAATGGTGCAGACAATAAGTATTTAGCAAATAATAAAAGTTCATTTCAATCCTTTGTAATGTAACCTTGGTTATCAATGACAGAGGTCAAACGTTTCCTGAGTGAGACTATTTTAGTCTCTGGCAAAGTTTAGACGGGCCTGGCCATGTTCTGGCCCAAACAGGGAGACTGCAGGGTTTTAGTCTATGACGAGGTAGTGTGTTACCAATAGTAACCTTTGTTACTGTGGTCTCAGCTCTCTTCAGGTCATTGACCAGTTACCCCCCATGTAGTTCTGGGCTGTTTCCTCACCGTTCTCAAGATCATGTGTTCCCCACAAGGTGAGATCTTGTATGGAGCCCCAGGTTGAGGGAGATTGTCAGTGATCTATTTTCTATTACTTGCTCCAACAGTTGATCTCTTCTCACCAAGCTGCTTGCCTATTTTAGATTGGCTCATCCCAGCCTTGTGCAGGTGTACAATCTTGTCCTTGGACAGCTCTCTGGTCTTGACCATGGTGGAGGTTGGAGTCTGACTGTTTAAAGGTGTGGACAGGTGTCTTTTATACAGATAACGAGTTCAAACAGGTGTCATTAATACAGGTAATGAGTGGAGGATAGAAGAGCTTCTTTTTTTTTTTTTTTAAACGTGTCCTGTTTGGCAGTGTGGAGCTCAGAATTGGTGTCTGAGTACCAAGTACAAGCCCAACAAGCGGAGCAGTACAGCTTTTGCTATAGTACTCCACTTGATTTATGTGTGAAAAATCTTTATTATGAATTGTTGGGGTTTTTATTTCCTGATGTTATGGACACGGAGACGGAAAATTAAGGAGAAGGAAGATGAAGAAGAGAGGTAGGAAACAAAATGTCATGAGAGAGGGTGAGTTGAAAATACAAGAGAGGAAGGGGAACAAAGAAAACACAGGAAAACATTGAAGTCTGCCTCCATACCCACAGGACGGCAGAGAGGGGGGGAAAAACAAAACACGAAAAGGGAACATCGACAAAACCAACCAAACATTGTAAACTAAGAATTACACAACCACATCACACAAAAATAGATATAAAAATACAACAACAATGTCACAGAGAAACTCATGGTACCGATTAATCAAGCTCTAGTAATGATAACCTCAGCCCAAGAATATATCTGTAAACACCAGAGACCCCACATCAATGTGTGTGTGTTAGCATGCTGGTGCATATAAGGTTTCTCCATAAGAGTGTTCGATAGTTGGTGTGAGCAGGCAACAATCCGTCTCCCAGGAATCGATGCAGACATGAAGGAGATCGGAGCAAAGACGTCCAAAGGACCGCCAGAGCCCCAGGCGGACCCGGGCGGGGCCGACCGCATCCCCCAAGAGAGGAGAAAAGGAGAACCCCAGGGGAACATCCAGCGGCCACTATGCAGGGGCCCGGGGGGCAGCAGTGACGAGCCCACGGGCTCCGCCGGCAACCGGCCGCGCCAGGGCGGGCCGGTCAACGGACCGGGGGAGCCGGGGCCCAGGGGCACCCCACCGCCCAGCATGGACCCGACAAGGGACCGGCCGACGAGGGGCCCCTGGCACTGCAGGGGCCGCGGCCGGCCGCCACGCGACGCCTCCACCCTAGGCCAATCCCCACCGCCAACATCCCAGCGCCCCACCAATAGCCGCAGGGGACGGACAGCATCCCCAGGCCGGGCTCAGTCAGCATCTGGACGCCAAGTTGTACCAGCTCCCGGGTCCTGATCCCGCGCAACGCAGGGCGCCGAGACCAGGCATCCAACGAGGGCCAGGGCCGGTCCAACCCGCCAATGAACCGGCCACGCACGGTGCGCACAAAACAGGTGATCAAACGAGCAGAGACGCCGGATCCGCATCCCGCCGAGCCACCGAGCAGGCACCACCCAACAATCCCAAACCTGGCACCTCTAAAAGAGGTGCCCCAACCAACCTAAGGAAGATATCGGCCCAGCGCATCGGCCGACCGACACACCGGCCCCCCCAGGCCCAGCCAGGCACGCACCAGGTCCGAACCGGATTGACCACCGGCGCACCGGCAGGCAGGGGCCCCCGTCACCGGCGGGGAGTGACGGAGGGGAAATAGGCCCCCCATTAAGTGTAAGGCCTGAGGTGCGCCAGGCGAGGGGGCAGACCAAGATCCAACCTGACAGGTAGACAAAGACTTACAGACACAGTCATAAGTTCCCTCCCTCTTAAACACATACATTCTCACTGACTCACCAAGACACCCAAAAAAATGACACTGTACCTTCACTCACACACCCCATGCACACTTTATGCTCCCAGGTCCAGGTACTGATGCCCCAGTAGAGCCACCAGCCCCCGACCCGGGAGGTGGACCCCCTACCTTCTAGGATGGAGACAAGCAGACCGCCAAGGGCCCCACAGTGGCAAAGCAGCCCGACAGCCCAGGACCCCGACCAGACCGCCTGTCCTCCTCCGGACCCCAACCCCTGATGGCCCGTAGCGAACAGGGGTGGGAAAAGACCCCTAGCCTCCATCCTCCCGCTCGAGTATGGTGTTGATGCGTGTTGTAGAAGAGCTTCTTAAAGAAGTAGTAACAGGTCTGTGAGGGCCAGAATTCTTTCTTGTTTGTATGTGCTATATACTTATTTTCGGAACCATTTTACAAATAAATTCTTTAAAAATCCTACAACATGATTTTCTGGATTTTTCTTTTACATTTTGTCTCTCACAGTTGAAGTGTACCTATGATTAAAATTACAGACCTCTCATCTTTTTTAGTGGGACAACTTGCACATCGGTGGCTGCCAAATACTTTTCTGCCCCAATGGATTTCATATTTTACTGTATTTTTAAGTGTTGTTTTACCTTTTTCTTTGGTATGCAAAAAAATGACAAAAATGAGTGTAAAAAAGATTATAAAATAGCTTCTGATTGGAGGAAAGTAGTTGATTCAACTTGATTTAATTAAAAGACAGGAAAAAATTTGCTTCTGTCTGTCCCTGTTTTACCTGAAAAGTCAGATGATGAATTACATCTTAATGAGGCCACTAGCTTCAGCCAGATGCAAATGCACAAAAATCCTTCAAATCAAAGCTTTTTCCCTTTCCTCTCTATGATGAACATACTCTCCCGTTCTGTGGGGTTTCAGCAGCATCTGCAGTAAGTTCATGGTTCCTTTATTGGCTGTTCAGTGGACTCTCCCTCATTGGTAATCCCTCAATTCTTGTGAGAATGCTGCTTAAAAAAATTCTAACTCATTTCAGATTATAAAACCCCAGCTGAGAACTCTTGTTTTTTTGTTTGTTTGAAGAGACAAAATCTGACGGGGATTAGAAGAAAATTTCACCAAAGCTGAGAGATGATGTCACATACTGTTTACTGCTTATATTTTAGGATTTTACGCGATAATATACTAATGATGTAAAGCTTCTGCGGTGAGTTTGACTGGATCTGGCTCAGGTGCTTCGCTTTATCCCTCCATAGTAAATACACACATAACAAATGCAAGTTGTCTTGTTGTGTTTAATGATCTTACTTGCTTGAGATCCAACACACCACCAGCTTGGCGTTACGGTTTCTTTATTTATGGTCCATACATGTCTGAACAGAAAATGTGCGCAGCATCTTTTATGTGTTGTTACAGAAAAAGAAAACAATGGAAAAAAAGAAACTGTTGTTTTGGATCACATTTTAGGTTTTGACCAAAAGGTGGCAGTATTTACCCGGGCAGATATTATTTCTTCCCTTTATCATCCTATAAACCAAAGTAGCCAAGATAAGAGGTTTAAAAGCTGGTTTTTAAGAGGTAGACATCTTCATGAAAACAAAAAACAGCCACATTAAGCCACCCACATGCACATCAGACCATGAGAGCTGTTGCTTCTTCCTCCTGATTGGAACGCTTCTATTATGTGGACATCAATGTGATCGGAATATAAACAAGCAGAACTCGTGTTATTTTAGACCAGCTCACAGCTGCTTCCTTTTGAAAACACAATGGTGGAATCTAACCTGGAAAGATTTGAAGTCATTGCTTAGATTCATATCCCAGATTTATGAATTGGGACAAAATATACATGTTTTGTCTCTGTTTTGAACTTTTGTTGCACAATCTAAAATAACCAGTACTTGACTGCTGGCCTAAGCAAGGGGACCTTTCGAGAGCTGCAGCATTTTAATCCATGATGACGTAGTGTGTTACTAATAATAACTTTTGTTACTGTGGTCCCAGCTCTCTTCAGGTCATTGACCAGTTCCCCCCATGTAGTTCTGGGCTGTTTCCTCACCATTCTCAAGATCATGCGTACCCCACAAGATGAGATCTTGTATGGAGTCCTAGGTCGATGGAGATTATCAGTGGTCTTGTACTTATTCCGTTTTCTGATAATTGCTCCAACAGTTGATCTCTTCTCACCACGCTGCTTGCCTATTGTAGATTGGCTCATCCCAGTCTTGTGCAGGTGTACAATCTTGTCCCTGGTGTCCTTGCACAGCTCTCTCGTCTTGACCATGGTGGAGGTTGGAGTCTGACTGTGTGAAGGTGTGGACAGGTGTCTTTTATACAGATAACGATTTCAAACAGGTGCCATTAATTAGGGCTGTGCGATACAGCCTCAAATCTATATTACAATATAATCTAAAGCATGTACGGGAAAGTTATCTATTGCAATATATTATTTTCTTTTCTTTATATATTTCAAAATGACTGTTTATGAACATATCTTTCCAGATACATTGCAGCTGAACAACAACTTCAAAAAAGTTTAGAATGCCATTTAAAGAACATGTATTGTGCAAATTGCATTAAATAAAAATCACAAATTTTTTCAAAAAATGCAACATAAAACATAACATAACATAAAGATCAAGATATATTTAAAAAAGGCTAAATGTTCTAAAAACACAAAGTTTAAAATGGTCAAATTTCCTGGTTACTTATTTATGAATTTATAATTGCAGAAAAATAAACCTGCACATATTTTAATTAAAAATGCTTCTAGTTCAACAGGTTTCTTTTCTGTTAAATGTAAAACAACAATTTATAAATTTGCAATATCTAGTGTAACGACGAACACTGAACATCAGTATTTATCTTCCTTGATGACAGCTTGATGACATCATCAAAATGCGCAATCGCGGTTGGCCGGTGTAGTCAAAATCTCAACCTTTGGCTAAATTTATATCACTTCTACCTTATACATTTTATATCGGCCACCACTACCATTAATACAGGTGACTAGTGGAGGGTGGAAGAGCTTTTTAAACTAGTGCTAACAGGTCTACGAGATTCCAGAATTCTTGCTTGTTTGTAGGTGCTAAATACTTATTTTCTGCACCATTATACAAATAAATTATATGAAAATCATACAATGTGATTTCCTATTGACTTTTTTTTTTTTTACATTTTGTTTCTCACAGTTGAAGTGTACCTATGATGGAAAATTACAGAACTCTCCTATCATTTTAAGTGGGACAACTTGCACAATCGGTGGCTGCCAAAATACGTTTTTGCCCCACTCTAATTGATAAGGATAACAAAGACATTGAATCTTTTAGTTTAAAATTGTCTTTATTAGAAACTAAAACATCGAGAGGAGTCAGTTTAGGTGGCTCGGGCATCTGGTCAGGATGCCTCCTGGACGCCTCCCTGGTGAGGTGTTTCGGGCACGTCCCACCGGGATGAGGCCCAGGGGAAGGCCCAGGACACGCTGGAGGGACTATGTTTCTCAGCTGGACTGGGAGCGCCTTGGGATTCCTCCTGAGGAGCTGGAACAAGTGGCTGGGGAGAGGGAAGTCTGGGTGTCCTTGCTTAAGCTGCTGCCCCCGCGACCCGACCCCGGATAAGCGGAAGAAAATGGATGGATGGATGGAAACTAAAACATTTAAAACTTTATTCCAGCACACAGCACCCTAACGTGACATAATCTAATCTGATAATTATTACTTTTGACTATTTTTGATTATTTAATTTACTTTGTTACTTACCAAACTAAAGCATTGTGAGCTTCTTAACAGTTTTTCTCATTGCATCAGTAAAATCTAATGTATTTTATTGACATTTTTGTGATAGACCAACACAAAGTAGTGCATAGTTATGAGGTGGAAGAAATATTTTTTACAAAAATAAATCTTAAAAGTCTGGTGTGCATTTTTATTCATCTCTGTTTTACCCCTAAATAAAAACCAGTGCAGCCTATTACCTTCAGAAGTGACCTAATTCATAAAATAGTGTAATTTAATCTCAGTAGTAATCCAGCTGTTGTGTGAAGACCTCAGAGGGTTGTTTGAGGTCCACCTGGGGCTCCTTTGTTCTGGGGGTCCTTTGGGTGTCGATCTCCTTCATGTCTGTGTCGAGTCCTGGGGGGCAGGGGGTAGATCTATGACTCCTTACACCTGATTATCAAACATTCATATGGAGAAACCTTATATACACCAGCCACGCTCATACACACACATGCACAGAGGTGTTTCCGATTTTTATTTAGTAAGGGTGAAAAACCAGGTATGATTTTTGTTCCACTCCATAATCATGCACTACTTTGTAACGGTCACACACATCAAATCCACACAAAACACCATGCTGAAGTTCGTTTCTGTAATGGGACTGTAAAAGCTCAATGGAGATCAATTCTTGTACAAATACCAAGACTTAAAGGTCTCTCAGTGTAAACACAGCTTTTTTACAGCATGTCCTTTTCAAATGAAGATTTGTTCTTAATCTTTTTATAATGTCTAACTCCTGATTCAGTGAGTATTGTTTGATCCACCTTATAAAATCATTGCTATTCAGTGTCCAGCCGCAATTTCTTCATCCAATCAGGGCGATGGGATTGATTAGGTCTCTGTTAATGAATTACTTAAAATTCGTAGCAGATTAAATGGTGACTGCACACAGAGGCCACGATCGTCCCCATCTCCTGATCGAGTTGACCCTGAGATGACGGTCATGTTGTGTGTAGCTGTGCGTCACCCAGAGGAATAGAAAACTGATTTAAAGTGACACTGTGTCATTTTTACAGTAACTGTGTTTGACAAGCCTCCGTGGTCGAATGATGGAGGTGTGTAGGTGCTTGGAGAGGTGGATTAAACTCTGAGGGCGGAGTTTATTTTCCATTTCTCGCTAAGTGAGATGTTTGCTACCTGCTTGTCAACGCAGATCTGGATATTTCTCCCAATGTTGTCCCAGAGGTTTAGTAGAGATTTTAATTTATGTCCCCCGATCAGTTTAGAAACATTGAAGCAAAGCGGCTTTTACTGTAATAAAATCTTCTGATTAATCTAATAATGTTTGAATTGGAAGCAAAAGTTTTATTTCTTCGGCCTTCACTGAACAGAAAATACCATCTTTGCTCTCTGTGTTTTTCTCTAAAGTGATGGAAATGTGAGGCTTGTTAGTGTCTGCTGAAGAGTGAAAGCAGCAGGTTGGGCTTTAAAGCTCGGACACGAAGACTCTGAGAATAACAGGGAGAATCAGTTCCTGATGTAAAGAGACACGATGGATCTATTATTCCTGTGCATGTTTGGCTGCTGTCTCATTCTCATTCCTGCTACGTTCGTCCGACTCCCCTCGTCTAGTCTAAAATAACATGAATGAATCATCCAATGCCCACTCTTCCTGTTGTTTCCCTCTGAATCTCTCTGAGCAGTAAGGGTAAAATATGGTGGTACGGCACAGGAGGAAGGATCCATTCATCTCCAGCATCCAGCCTCTCATCTTTGCTCTATATGAAGTTTCCTGAACTGATAACGGATTCTTCATATGTGCATTTTCTAACTCCTTATTTGTCGTTTATTACACTTTGTTGAAAATATCAGATTTTTTTAACAATTTTGACAGTTTTTATAAAAAATTTGATTCAGTTACAAATACTTAACTGATACTAGCTTCCATTCAACTAACCAACTAACTAATTGACCCAAAATTTATGGATCTATCCATCCGTTCGTCCATCCATCAATCCAACCCAAAATGTATTGATCTATCCATCCGTCCATCCATCCATCCATCCATCCTTCCAAAAATGTATGGATCTATCACTCTGTTTGTCAGCTGTTTGTTTGTTACAGATGTTGTACTGTAAAAGATGAGAGTATTTCAGCTTCAGAAGCCGACTTTCAAACAGCTGTCCAGTCACAGCTGTTGAGATGCTTTCTGGAAGTTACACAAAAAGGCTCCTTGAAGGTATCTGACAGCTAAAACAGCACTGACAAAGCGTACTTCTACTTTTTGTGTTTCAGTACTCCAGCTCCCTCATTCTGTTAGATTTTTGTTCCCATTTATGGAACACAACTTCTTTTAAAATGGTAATTTGATTGCAACTTGTGATGGTCTAAATTGCAATCAAGATACCGTCTGACTAAACACAAGTTAGTGCTGTTCTTTGTGAATCAGAGAGTTTTTAATGAACCAAAGGGTTTTAATTTCAAACATTTAAACAAAAAACAATCAGTAAAAAGTTATTTTTTTGTAGGAGGAAAAAAAACAGAAACAAAGACAATAAGTTGTGAGAATGTGGATGAAGTTATTAAAGTGGTTTTTTGTTGTCAGTCTGTTGTTCAGAAGTCTTTTCGAGTTGCTTTTCCTACAACTCCACTGCTCTCACATCTACCCAATTCCCACCCATTATAACCCATGACATTTTATCACTAACCCTTTTTTTTATGTGGCACTGTGTGATTTACGTTTCGCGCTGCTTTCAGTTCAGAACACTTCGAAACACTCAAGAGCACTCAGGAGGATGAGTTTGGCCTTCTTGTTGTATTTTCAGTGGAATCATCCAGACAGAAAGCTGCAGTCCTGCAGCAGCAAACCTTCGACCGATCGGCAACAAGCAGCCAAAAACATAAATAAGACAGAGAAAACTCTGTTTACCTGTACAGCTTTATGTCAACATCCACACACACGTTTTTCTCTGTACATTTTGTATCAGCAGCAAAGGGACAGCCACAAGGTTACATTAACAGGACAGAGATATAGGTAGAAAAAGGCAAAAATTATAATTAAGAGAAAATGGTGATTGTAAAATGCAGATTCTAAGAAATGTACATGTGTGTTAAGACATTGTAAAAACTGTTTGATTGAAAACTTAGCAAAGAGAAGCAGGAATGTAAACAGCTTGTTGTGTTTGTTGGGAGCAGTGATGATTAGAACAGCTGAGCCGACCTACCATAACATACCTGTCAATGAAGGAGTTTTCCATTGCCGAAACAGTGTCATGCATTGGATTGGAGACATTATTTAAGAGTGATTTAACTTCTTCTTGGTTTCTTCTGCCTCCCACCACCTGCACTGAGTGAAGGAGGCACCCTACAGAGCTGGCCTTTCTGATGAGCGTATCCAACCGTTTGCTCTCAGCTGTTGATAAAATATATTTTAAATAAAGTTCCTTGTAAAACAAAAATGTACCAAAAAAAAAAAAAATTAACAACTTTGATCCACCCCAGAAGAGAAACTAGAAGGACACAATACATGAAGGACATAATTTTACTGGAAAATAACAGAACTGGGGTCTCATTTATAAAGCTTGCTCACGTACAAAACGAGGTCTGAATAGTGCGTAAATAGTTTTCTACGGCAAGTTTGGGATTTATAGAAAAAAACGTTAAAGGTGCGCAACTTTAAGTACGCTAATGACCTTGCTTACGCACATTTTGGACACAGAGGACACCAGCGGCACAGGCGGTCAGATGACAAAATCGTGAGTCAGTCCCAACTGCATCTCTGAACTGAGAATTAAAATGAGAATCTGAATGAAAATATGTTGCATTTAAGAATTATACCGCAGTATGTTCATGTGTATATCTTCAGATTATACAGCAATTCCACTTATATGAAGTACAAATACAAATAGCCTACTGCAGTGACACTACTGCATAATGGATGCTCATTGAAGATCACTGTAGATTCACTGTGGCTCTATTAGAACCAATGTGCTGACCTGGGCCCGGTGTTAGATCCACCGACCCACTGGAACCGTTCATCCCACCCCCCCGCAGCACATTCTGGCTGTGGCATGCCGTCTTCCTCTTTGTCTCCACCTGCTTTTTTATTTCAGGTACGCTGCTGCATCAACACTGTGTCACTCTCTGCTCTTCCTTTTATTACCCCCCCCCCCCCCCCAAATAATATTTTGCACAGGTGATACTTTTTAAAAGTAGACTTAAAACACACCTTTTTTTCTGGCTTTAAATATCTGCCAGTGCTGAAACTTGTAACGTTCTGCTGTAATCTACTTTTTATTTATTTTAATTAGCTTTCATTCCAATCTCATTGTTGTTACAGGAAGTAATCATCTAATTTAAACTTTTTATTTATTGTTCGTATTTGATTTATCACTTGTGCTGCTGCTTTTATTTGAATCTTTTTATTCTTGTCGTTACTCATTTTCTTATTACCAACTATATTTTTGTCCTTTATTGTGAAGCACTTTGGTCGCCTTTTGGCTGAGTAAAGCTCTATATAGATAAACGTTGATTGATTGAAATGAAAGGGTTTCCGTGGCTCCATGTTGAATAAAGTATCTGTCTATCTATGTTGAGCTTTCTCCACCTCTCGGTTGCCATGGTTACCAGTGAAACTCCCCAAATCAGCCAGTTTAAGTCTATGCAGAATATTGACTAGGCATTTTGCATTGACCGTTTATGGCGTAAAGTGGGCGTGTACGGGGTGGGATACGATCCAAAAACCAAGCGGAAATTGTGTGCAGCTGTGCGTACTCAAAGTTTGATTGATCTGAAACTTACTTTTTTTTGCTGAGCTTATTTACGGTTTTATTTCTACTGCACATTTATAGCAGCTGAAGCTGCCCGAAGGTGCTGTAAAAACAGAAAACAAAAGCACTAATACAACAATTCAATTCAGTTTATTTATATATCGCCAATTCACAACAGATGTCATCACAAGGCACTTGACTACGAGAAAAGTAATTTCAATACAAATATAGAAACATGCCAGTCAGTTTAAAAGTGTTCTATTTAAGGAATCCCAGCAGATTGGATTGAGTCATTGATTTGAGGTTGTGCCCCGTTGATGCAGAGAGGTCAGTACCGGGGATATATGGTCGCGCCTTCTGGTGCCAGTCAGCAAGCACGCCGCTGCGTTCTGGACCAATTGAAGGCGATGCAAGGAGGACTAGTCCAGGCCAAGGTAGAGGGAGTTGCAGTAGTCCAACCGGCAGGAAACAAACGCACGGATGAGATGTTCAAAGGCATTAGCAGGAAGGTATGGTTTGACCATGGCTAACTGACCTAAATGATTAAAAAAAGCTGCACCCACCTGTCAATTAAGCCTAAAAGAACCATCCAAGACTCAGGGTTTCAATCAAGAAGAACAAGGACCAAGAGGACTAACAGCACCATCTAAGAGATCAGCGAATATTAAAATCGGATTCTTTAAGTCATTGAGTTTAAAGAAGTTGATAGACATCTGTTGTTTAATGTGCTTCAAGCTATCCAGTAAGGAATCAAAGGAGTTTGTGTCTCTGTCAGGTTTAAGGGGCAAATAAATTTGTAGGTCATCGGCAAAGCAGTGGAAAGTGATTAGTATTATACTTATTGAAAATGGAACCTAATGTCAGCATGTACAAAGAAAAAGCGCTGGACACACAAATCACATACTGTACAACCTCCAAATTTGTCAACTCTGTTAATATTATCAGATTTTGCTGATGACAAATGCCAGATCTGGTAATTTACCCACTGTGTTTTTTTTATGGAACATCAGGCTTCTGGCTTTTTTTATATTTCCCAGGGTTCTGGATATTTTGTCTTACACTAGCAACTGTTTTCACTTTCCTAAATGCTGGCAAGCAACATAAAAATCTGACTAAATAAAAGAAAATCAGGATATTAAAAAAAAGACTACACAAACTTAAACACCAATATGGAAATCTTGACGCCCTAACATTAAACCAAATAGGAGTTGTAACCTGTAAAAATGAGTCTGCACAAAGAAAAAAACAATGATAGAAGTCACTTATCTGAATTACTGTCAGTTCCCAATGATCTCTTCATAATGACTTTAAATAAAATTAAGCTTTTAGTCAATTTATTATAATAATATTATAATATAGTAGCTGTAAAGTGTTTCTACTTCTGTCCACAGGGGAATATCTTTATCAATCAAAGATTAAGTGGTTTTAATTATTCATGAACAAACAGTGGACAGAACTAATATTTATTAAGATTTATTTCAATCAAATGAAGTTGTAAATATGTCTTATATTTGTCATCCAGATTAATTAGTTGGGTCAAGTGATCCTCATCCAGTTGGAAAACAGAGACAGGAAGAAGCATAATCCGATGGGATTTAGCAATTAAAACATTTTTTGATTTAAAAAAATTGCAATTTTTTTATTGAAACTGTAAAGTGCACTGTTCAGATGCAGACGTGAACTCTCGGGGAGATTTCCACCTGGTACAGCTGCTTTCTTCGTATACAATCCTATACTGAAAAGGAAAGGTTGTTAAAGAGCTGATTCAAAGCTGTGAAACCAACAGCTGATCTGGGGGTTTTCCAGGCAACTTCAGTCTGTTTTTTATATCTTGTGATGTTGTACAGCTGTTTTAAAACCATGGGAGGTTAAAACTGATAAAATTCAATTTAATAACACATGTGGTAATGAAAATGTTTAGTGTTCCTGGTTGATTATTATTATTATTTTTTTGTTGCTTAAAACAAGCAACAGCCTGTTCACAGCAAGCAATGTTCAATCAGCCAGTAATTTGGCAACAGAGCATCACATGAAACAGCGCAGATAGTGTTCAGGAGCTTCAAACATTTTTTTTGCAGATGCTGCTGTGGGTCCAGGAATGGGCCTTAACAGCAGGAATTAATGGGCTTAGCCTGCCTTTCATCATTAGTCCAGGCAGGTGGTGCCTTTATAGTGATAAAAGTCATTTTCAGGCCTCATCAGTTACGATTTCAATGCCCCTTAACTTCTTCTACCATTTTAAACAGTTGTGTGTTAATTATTGAGACTAAAACACTGAGTTGTTGTGTGATAAAACCAAAATAATTTTTTATTTTTCATTTTTTTTGATATATGGAGGCTAATAGTCCTCGACGCAGTCGTCAGGATTCAATTCCCAACCTTGGGACCTTAGCTGCACGTCCCCCCCCCCTTCTCTTTCTGTAAACTTCCTGTCAGATTGCTTTAAATATGGGCCACAAGTGCCACAAAAAACGTATAAAAATGTTGTAAAAATAAAAATAAAAATTGCAGTTATGTTACCGAATTTAAAAAAAATCCCATCCTGGTATGTATTTCAAAAATCTATTATCTCATGTACTCTAAGAAGGTTCCCAAAATATTTGGAAGAGAAACAGGCCCACAGCATCATAGATCCGATACCATACTTAAAATTATAGTTTCCTGCAGACCTCACCCGGAGTGTTTGTTGCAGAAAAGCTTAATCTTAGTCTTATCTGGTAATGGTTCCAGTTAACTAGTAACGTTCAGCAAACTCCATATCTTTGTGCTGTGACTGTAGGACCAGTGTTTGTTCGTAGTACTAAAAAGTCTGGATTTTGATTCTATGATTTTCTATGTCTGGATATCGATGGAAAATTTTAATTGGTTTTAGAAAAAAGATTGAGTTTCCAGACCTTATATTTCACCTTTAACACCATTATAACCATTCATAAGGATTTGCAAGGGCGATGAATTAAGTCAAAAACCATTTATGCAGTTTTAAAGCGGACTAATGGTATTTTTATATTGTTAAAAACTTCTGTTCATAGCTGGAAGGTGAGTTTTCTTTTAAAAAGCACATGAGAACAGTTTAGTCTTTTTAAAAACATAATGACTAAATACCACTTTAGATTAACTCTATTATTGTGTTTTAAATGGGGATAAAAATGTCTGTTTAGTCCTCAGGTTGAGAATGCATCGCTCATCTCTTCAGCAGTGATGAAACTGCTGCCATGTTCTCTGTGTGTGCTGGCAGGAACAACGTGCCGGACCGACAGAAGCTCCGAGCCAAGCTGAAGAAGAGGAAGGGTTTGCGGGCCTACGCCTGCCAGTGCAACTGGTTCTCCACCTCAGAGACGACCGACCTCAGAGACCAGACCAAGCTCAGATGGGTCTGCGGCAAACACCTGGACTGATGCTCACACCTTACAGCTGGAAACCATGCCTCTCCTATAGCATGGACCACAGCACATAGACACAATTATAAAACATCTCCCTTCTGATGACCAAATTAAATTAGTTTGAGTATTTGCTATGAGACACACTGATGGACCACCCACTGACCTGATGTGACTCCCCTCAAGCGCCATAGTAATTATCTGGATGTCTCCGAGTCCAATAATTAAAGCACCAAGTTTAGACAGCTTTGTTAAACTCTGCCGCCTGAAGCGAGCTAAAAAAAAATTTTTTTTTGAACATTTTCAAAAGTCTTATTCACTGAGAAATCGTATAATGCTTGTTCTTTTTCAAGGTCACAGAAAAGAAATTCATTCAAATTAGAGACCACAGTAAATTTCTTGGAAAAAGAGAGTGAATGAGACCTTTAATAGACTCCTAGTTAGACTATTGAATGAAGAAAATGATCAGGACACAAGTCCAGAGAGTTTGGTATTGGAATAAATATTGGGATGATTGAGATTTTTTTTTGTACTATGTATTTAATGGTTTATTTTGATTGCTTTTAGAGCTACGTAATTGCTCCCTCCCTCTATTTGTATATTGTGTTGTAAAAGGTTTCATGCCATGCACATACAGAACAATGTCTACACAAGGTGCATAACGAGGATATGAATATTTAGGCCGATATCGATTTCCGATGTTTATATATTCCTGTCGTGGCCGATAACCGATTGTTTACCGATATTATTTATGTTTTCCCACCATTTCTACACCGAAAAAAAAAAAAAACTGACCACAATTCTTTTAATGCTTCTCTGCTTCACCCCAAAATCCTGCGTTCCATCGCCATCACTGTCACATGACCAAACATATACCACATGACCAACCCCCTCCAGAAACACATACGGCAACAAGATGGAAATATACATCGGCTATTAATATCGGCCAGGTTTTACTTCTTGAACCGATGCGACGTCTTAAAAAATGACTTAGTTCGGCCGATACTGATGCTAATATGTGGTGCAGCTCTAGTGCACATTAAAGATGTGTAGAGCAGCTGACAGCCTTGTTTAACCATGGCGCTGTTCTAAAAGCTTAAAATCTTTAGTGTCTGTGTGCTGATGCTAAGCTTTCTGAAGTCCTACATCATTGATTCTCCTATCATCATATTGCATCAGGTAAGCTACCTAATCAGGGTCATTACTGGTTTCATAGGAGATAATTTCAGATAGAGACAATCAAGGTGACATCTGTGAGAATAATATCTAATTTTATCTGTGTTCCTGTCTTGCTTTTTATTGCTCAGCTGCTTGTTTATTTAACTGTAAAGTCGGTAAATGATCTGATCAACACAGATTTTGATGTCCGTCCTATGAAGCAGGATTGGTGGCTTATTGGGGGAACTTCAAGTTTGGAGTGGGATTTGTCAGTATTACAAAGCTGCTTTACTTCTTAGCTGGGGTCTGTCACCATGGTAACTCATCCTTGAAACCTTAACTGCTTTTGGGCAAGCTAGATTTCCAGAATTGGGGATAAAAATAGTAAAAACAAAGCCTCACCATCTATCAGTTCCTACAGAAACTGATCCTGTATGAAAGGAATTTATTTATTTTTGTCATGCTTGAAAATGGCACCTAAAATATGTAGATGATTTAGTGCAAACACAAAAAGATATTAAACAATACTTTTTGCATTCATTGTTCATTTTATTTTATAATTTTTGGGGGGACCAACTTTCTTCCAGCCTGCTCCTCTTTATCCCAAATTAAACTGTTTGGCATGAGCGCAAACAAATCCAGAGACAGTAAACCAGGATTGAGCAGATATCCATCTTTGAAGAATCAGTTTGATCTCCAATATTAGACCAGATCCATCAAAGAAAACGTATGTTAAGCTTGCTTCATAGGCCCCAGATCCTCATGGTTGTAGTTATTAAGGTGATTGTGGCTCATTCAGACAGCACTGATGTCAGTACCGGGTCTAAACAGGGACAATTTTAGCTCTCAGCCATGGTTTGTAAAATACGAGAAGCCCCTTTGGAACACTTTTACAACGAAAATCAAATGGTTCTTTAAAAATATTTTAAGCTAATTTCATGGTAAAGACTAAGGGCCTGATTTATCAATATTCCAAACAAAGAGTGCAAAATTAGCGCTAAGGCCGTGTTCCTGATTTGCGGGTGATCTACTAAGATTGTGTGCGTAAATGATAACAGGCGCAAAAAGCAGTATTCATGTGTACCAGCCTTTCTGCCCCATGCACTGCGCCACAGCCAGAGTTAGGAGGAATAGGCGCAGTGGATTCATGATGCGTCTTTGGCAAAAGAAGGGAAAAAAATGGACATAACTGTCAGGTTATTTCTAGAGTGTTGATTACTTTTAGGTTAGAATGTGTGTGAATGATATTTTCGTTTGTCAGTAATAAACTAATGTTGAATCGTGGTGGCGCAAAGTTAAGACATGACTTTCAGAGGGTAAAAATAGGCGCAAAAAGAGTTTCATGTTTGATAAATCACACTGCGCGTGGAAAGCCTACTTATTCGCATGTTCTTTTCCCTATATTTTGATGACAGAAACGCCCATATTAAATATTCATCCAGGGAAAAAGCGCTAAAGGGATTGTGCGCATCTTGCTGTGCGTTTAACAGACGCAGTCCTCCCTGCGCCTGCTTTGTAAATCGCCTTCTGCATGTTTTTGCGCACGTTTTAACAAGTGCAAACCTTTTATAAATAAGGCCCTAAGAGGGAGAAAAATGAAATATCTGTTATTGATGTAAAAAATCTATTGAGATCTGGGATTTTTTCCAATATTTGAACTGTTGTTTCTGTTTCCAGTGATGGTAAAACAGAAAATCTGAGATAAACCTTTGTTGCAATTCAGTTTGTAACCGTGTTTTTCTTTTTTTATACATACCAAAACACAAACATTCCTCTGCATGTTACCTCCTGTTGCATTAGTGGAATCACATTCTCCGTTTAGTTCGTCTCAAACAAAACTCAAAGCTCTTGATTTACCGGACGGTCTACGTTTCCTAACCTCTTCATTGATCGTGAGCTCTGGGTAGTGTCAGAAAGGACCAAATCGGGGGATACAGGCGGCGGAAATGAGTTTCCTCCACAGGGTGTTTGGGCTCTCCCTTAGAGATGGGGTTAGAAGCTCAGTCATTTGGGAGGGCTCAGAGTAGAGCCCCTGCTCCTCCGCATCGAGAGGAGCCAGTCGAGGTGGCTCGGCCATCTGGTTTGGACGCCTCCCTGGTTGCCTCCCTGGTGAGGTGTCCCGGGCACCCGGAGGAAGACCCAGGACACGCTGGAGGGACTATGTTTCGTGGCTGGAGAGAGAGAAGTCTGGGTTTCTCTGCTTAAGCTGCTTAAGCTGCGTACCCTGCGACCCGACCCTGGATCAAGCTGGAAAAAAAAAACGGATGGATGGATGAATTTTTGTATATATAGTTTAACATGGGTTAAAACAATATATGTTATAGACGACAATCTTAAAATAGACAAACAGATAAGTGCAGTCTTCCAGTCTAGCTTCTATCAGTTACAACTCATTGCCAAAGCGAAGCCCTATCTCCCTGTGAAGGATCTTGAGAAAGTTCTCCATGCTTTCGTTACTTCTCTCCTGGACTACTGCAACTCTCTACATGTTGGTCTGGATCTATCCTCCCTGCAGCGTTTACAAATTGTCCCAAATGCTGCAGCTCGGCTCCTAACTGAAATTTTATTGCTCACTTTTAAAGCCCTAGGCCCTTCTTATATGAGCGATCTCTTTAACTTTCACACCCCCTCGAGAGCACTTCGATCGAACAAGCCAGCGCCTCCTTGATGTTCCGAGATCCAAACTAAAACCTAGATGTGATCGTGCATTCGCTGTAGCCGCCCCAAAAACTGTGGAATGCTCTACCTTTTAATGTTCGCACTGCTCAGTCGCTGAAAACATTTGCATGTCCTGTTTAAAACACGTGTTTTCTCAAGCTTATGACTAATTGTGCACGTCATGATGAGTGGTTCTTGGTGATCCATACCCTGTGTTTTACTTATTTTTTATTATTTTGATCCATTTCTCGTTTTATGATTGTGGATGTCTTTGTGAAGCACTTTGGTCAACTGATGTTGTTTTTAAATGTGTATATAAATAAACTTAACCTTGACCTTAAAACGGAAACAAGAACTCACGGTTTTTGGCATATATAGTATAGACTTTGGACCTAAAAATGCTGGAACCCTGTTTGTTCAGCTTCAGGTGAAACTATTTGACACCTTCACGTGCACCAATTGAAATTGAAAACTCTTTATATTACGGATCTAAAAATGAGATCTAATCTCAGGTGAAGAGCAGGGTATCGATTCAAATTTCAAGAATAAATTCGATTCCGATTCTGAAGATCTAGAATCGATTATGACTGGTACATGTTTGGGATGACTTCTTCAGAAAGTTTGCGAGACACCATAACGCTCTGCGGTTCCGCTAGTATTTCCGCAAATACTTGCAAACGAAGCCCGCGATCGCCTCAGTTATTTTGAGAGAACATGCAGAATTGGCTGGCAGTTGTAGTGTTTGCTTGAGTTTCACCTGTTTCGGACGGCTTAAGGCACGATATTTTGGTGATGTCGCAGCGTGTAGTTCCTGAAGTTGGCCGTAGATCCACAATACTTAACCTCCATTTTGGGATGCCTCATAAATCGCTGTGCTTCTGTCAAGCTCGTCTTTCTGTTTGTCCGTTCTGAACCCGAAATGGTCCCAGACCGCAGCCTAGCGCTGGCGTTTTCACTGCCTGCGCTAGTCTAACGGTACCTCTAGTTTACATTTCCTCACATCTAATTCAATGATGTGGGTTAGGAAACTGTATTAACTCTTTAGCAGCTAAGCCACAACATTTCTGTCTGGACCCCCCCCTACTTTAGCTGTAAAAAGGCCAAACAACGTTAACGGGTAAATAGATCTTTGAACGTAAGTATCAAACTTTAGGAATTTTTGTAAGAACCGACTTAGATTTAGAGAATTTATTTTTTTCAACGCACCATCCACTCAGGTTCTATTAGATGGAGACAAAACCTTAGATTTCTAGGCTGATCTTGTGAGGAAGGCTGACTATGAGGACAGGATCATTTAAATTCTGTATCCGTCAAGCTGCAGGGGAAACATCAGAACAGATGTACATATTGGCTGTTTTAGTTAACAGATCAGACATAAATTAGAGCTGATGCTGACCTCTACTTTATTTACAACAGAACTCCATCACATCCAAACATGTGTTGATAAAAGGAGCATAAAATCTATTTTTATTGCTGAACGCTAAGTGTGTTCTGACAAACTTTGTGCTTTCCAGTCGATTAATTATCGCTCTTAAGTGATGTCTCAACAAGGAGGACAAACAAACCGAAGAGGCACATCATTTGCATCCCACCTGTTGTGTGTGAGTGCTCACTCCATCAGCTTGTTGATGTGCATCATTTCATTAGATGACCTATTTCCCAGCATTAGTATTCATCAGTCTGCTCTTTTGCTGCTGACTGATTCGTTGCAGTGTGTGCCTGTTTCAAGGGGTCCATGGAGCTGGAGGGGTGGTGGGGGGGGGGGCTTTCTGGCTTCCTTGTGGCAGCCTTGGGCTTGGCTTACAGGCATGCATGCATCAAATTTTGTAACATAAGTTGGCGAAATAAATCACGCTAGTAACTACTTCCAAATAGAGAACATTTTATGCATAATATTGTCAATCCAAGCTTACAATGTTTAAATATTATTCTCTTGGGCTGTGCGAATCGGCTCACACACTAGAGTGTAGATCAATATTGCCTGTGTCTTTTGCAAGGGCTGTGCGCGCAGTTATGTATGTAATAGTAATTTTCTCCTGTTTACATGGAAGTTATTGTATATGTATACACTGTAAATGTATGTTTATCTCAATAAATTCAGTATAGTTCTGACAACAGTGTATTCATATATAAAGTAAACTCATCAGGCTTCGAACATACATCTTTTTTAAATAAACAGTGTCTCGTCTTTCAGTGTTTTGCCTAAAGCAGTAATAATTAACAGTGGAGCAATGACTTTGAAAGAAGAATCTAAAATCTTCATCATCAAATCCTAAAGCCGTAAATGACATGATGCTGATTTAAGTGCTTTTCTTTTTCTTTTTTTTTCCAGGGAGGGGGAGTTTTTTTTTTAAATTCATGTTGTTAACTGGCTCCTCTCATGGATAGCTGAACAATTCTCTTAACTGAGGAGGATAAAAGCGTTCCTGCTGCGGCTGCGAAACAACAGCAGGGGAAGGAAGTCTGTCAGATCTCTGTTGATGTGAGAAACCCAGCAGCAGCAGCTGATACAGAGCGGGATCAGCTTTGTTTATTCTCTAACTATGTTAACTATTGTGTGCCTGCTTCACTGAATATGCTGAGATATTTTAACACAGGTGTGGACAGGTCTCTGCTGGGATAACTACGTTTAAATCCACTCTTATCCAGTCAGAAAAGTCAGATATAAACCCAGATCTTTCATTTGTTTTCGCTTCTGACCTCCTTTCCTTTTACTCTACAGTGTGAGGTGATCTTAACCTTGGGGGACTAGACATCAAGACGGCGAAAGAGGGACTGAGGAGGTTAATATTGGATTCATTTAGACCATAAGGCTTTAGGAATAGGAGGGTGGGGAAAGAGTTCCAACATGGCCCAGATCTTGGGAACTGTATGTCTGATGATTCTGGCAGATCTGCTTATTTAATTTCAAAAAACGCCCAACGGACTTCTTGTTAGAGGAGAAGAAGATGTTTTACTTCCACAACAATAAAAATAAAAAAATTCCCCAAACTCATTTAAGGCTGTTGATATCCGATACAGTAGGTAGTATGGGATGTGAGTCTCAGAACGTATTCTGACTTTGATGTCGCCATACTTGATGCACTATTCAGTCTGACTGTGGCTAAAAAAAAAAGAATCTATAGACTGTATCTCTATCATGAGCGAACAAAAGGCTGAGAAATTTAATGTTTTATTTCCCTGGAGTTGCTCCAAATCCACTACAGCCACAGATATAAGGATACTCTGAAGGTTTTGGGATTTTATGTGACAGACTAACACAAAACGGGGCTTAATTGGGAACTAGAAGGAAAGTGATGCATAGTTACAAATCTTTCACAATGAAAATCTGAAAAGTGTGGTGTGCATTTGTATTCGGCACCTAGATACGGTTATAGAGAAGATTCATCTGCTTTTATTTCACTTGTTTTAATGTTGATTGTGAAGCACTTTGTGGTCTTTCTGTCTCTAAATAAACTTTACTTACCTATATTTAATGGCACCCCTTATTAAATAAATTCATATTTTGGTGCAGTGGCAATAAAACATTATTTTCTCCTCAGCTCATCCTGCAGTATTTCATCAGATTTAGGCCTGGGAGGGACATGGCTGTGTAAGAAGGCTGATTTTTGTTTCTGCAGAGTTGTGGTCATATGTTTGGGATCATTATCTTTCTGAAAGTCCAGAGTGTAATTTAAAAATTTTCACTTTTAGGTCACCAATGGCCGTTTTTTTTTTTTACATAGAAAATGTATTGATGCCAATAAGCAAGGTACTTGAAATGTATTTCCCCCCCCCCCTTAACAATTTTGATATTTTTTTTCAGTTTGACAGAGTGCTGCAATAAAACTTTACACTTTTTTTCACATCTTTACTAGCAGTGCCTTAAGTAAAGGAGGATGTTTCTTTCTCCAGAAACATTTATACAATAGTCTTCACTTGAGTGTGGAGCAAAAATACATGCATGCAGATTGCTTTGTACACCATAAGAAATAAAAATAAAAAGTTGAATTTACGATAAATGACTGGCAGGCTGGCAGCTGTGGTTGCCAGAACTTCACCATGAAAAATAAAGTAAATGCAGAAAGTACAACGTTATACTATTTTGGTAACCGTTAATTTCACAGTAAAAGAATGTTTTACAGTAGATTATCATTAGTTAAAATAAATACTGTAAAACTGTTGATTGCAGATTGAAAATTGCAGTGGTCGACATAAAGTGTCCTTTTATCTGTACTTCATAGTGGTGGGCATTCAACAGGAACAAAGTTTAATGCAGGATTAGGATAAAGAAAGATAACATGTTTTATCTGTAGGATTTTACATCTTAGATCCGTAAAAATAATTATATGTTTTGGTTCATGATATACAGTTTTAAGCTAAACATTTAAATGTACATCAATGTTAAAATACTCAAGACTATATATTGTTTTTTAGGGTATTAGTACTATAATATGGGCTGCACGGTGGTGCAGTTGGTAGTAAGAGCTGGGTCCATATCAATCCGGCCTGGGGTCTCTCTGTATGGAGTTTGCATGTTCTCCCTGTGTGTGCGTGGGTTTGCTCCGGATCTACCGGCTTCTTCCCACAGTCCAAAAACATGACTGTGTGTGTGTGTACAATAGAAAATGGCCTTTTATCGTTAATTGTGCAACAAAATATTTTTTTCATAGTAAATATTTGTGTTTTATACTGGGCGAGACTGTAAATATTTACTACGCAGATATACTGTTTTATTAAACAGTCTAAGCTTGTTAGTACTTTAAAAAAAATTTTAAAGTATGTTTAGCAGTAATTTGAACAATGTTTTGGGATGCTGTTACTGTAAAAAGTAAGGTATTGGGTGATTGATAAAAAGTTGTAAATTGTAAAATTGAAATTTAAAACGAATTAAAGATTGTAATTTATTCATAATTATTATTTAACTTGTAAGGTGATTCAGTGCAAACAATTTAATGGATTCTTCATGTTTTTATTAAAGACAATGTGACATATTATTGTAAATACATGTTTTTTCAACATATTAGTACTGTAAAACCAAAAACCATTTACAGTATTACAACCATTTACTTTTTTCAATTTAATAATCATTTACCGTAGCCATTTCATAACTATTTATTATCATATTTACATACATTTTACATACATTTTACATACATACAAGGAAGTTGAGCAGACATACATTTTTAGAGTGTAACACCAGGCATAAACCAAAGTATTTATTTCAGAAAGTGAAACCAACATATGCATTCATTGCAGACAGATAAACTATTTCAATCTTCATTTTTTGGTATTTTGATGATTGTGTGTTTTTTTTTTTTTTTTTTTTTTTTTTTTATGATTTAAAATTCAGTGTCTCGATAAATCATAATATAGTAAAAAAGGAAACTCATCAGCTGATTAACTCAAAACACCTGCAAAGGTTTCATGAGCCTCTAAATTTGCTTCATTGACCAACGAACTGACCAGAACCCTTCAGGGAATCTATAGCATTGTCAAAAGGAAGATGAGATACACCAATGATGAGGATGACCTGAAAGTCGCTGTCAAAGCAACCTGGGCTTCCTGAACCCCGCAGTAGAACCACATGCTGATCTTTTCCATGCCATGCCACATTGGTGCAGTAATTCATGCAAAAGGAGCCCCAACCAAGCACCGTGCGTGCAGTATATCCTTTTACATGTTATATCATCTAATACATTTTCATGCAATATTCTGATTTTCGGAGACCCTGAATTTGGGGTTTTCATAATCTGTAAGCCATAATCATCAGAATTAGAAGAAATAAAGACTTGAAAATGTTTACTCCATATGTAATGAATATAAAGAACATATGAGTTTCATTTTCTGAAATGACTGAAAAAAATCATCAAACGTTTTCACAAAACTATAATTTTCTTGTGGTTGATTTTCATTTAATGAGTTGAATTGTTAAAAGAAAATGCTGTTGTGGTGATATTTACATTTTTTTTAGATGCACCTGCATGCATTCACGGATGACTCCGAGTTGGATTCTTTGTTTCCGACTCACCCAAAGACTCTCGGCTGTCAGGCAGCAGGAAGAACAGAATGATGAGGCTGCTGAAGAGGAGCAGGAGAGGGAGGAAAACAACAGCTGCAGTGATGGAGCGCTGCATGGCGTGGGCAGGATGCTGTCACCAGACGGTAAGTCCAGGAGGAAATTCAGGTCCAACGAGCGCTGCAGTGAAATCACAGCTAGCACTGCTGCCAAGAGCATAGTAAATGCTTTTTTGTTTGCTTTTTTCCCCCTGGGCAGGTTAATTATTATGTAATAAATCTGAACTCTCTCAACTACAAAGAGAATAGGTGTAATCTTAACTAATACTCCTGTTATATAAGGTAAATAAAAACTGCTATCCTTAGTTTCATGATTTCGTTAAAAGCACAGTAACAGTACAACTTCACATAGCTTCATCCACACAGCATTTTAGGAAATTAAATGAAATAATTAAATCAAAAGATTTCTTAGTTACCTCTAATCCACTGAACCAGATAAATTAGAGATTTTCAATGCAGATGTGTCACTGATAAACAGGATGTAACAGTTTAAAAATGTATTATCATTTCTCATTCCAAGCAGGAATATGTCAGCATCAAATCAAAGACAGAGGCTGAACAGAGTGCTTTGAATAGATTTTTCCTGCCTTATTGCAGCAAACCAAAGTTCAGCGCTCTATATCTGCAGCAACAACCAGAATACAGCGCTTTTCAACTCATCCTGAGCTTATCTGGATCACACTGACTAATTAATGGCATGTAGAGAATCTGTGATTGCTCTTTTCTCATTAAACTCATTAAACCGATTCTGCATCCAGAAATTAAGCATCAGCAAAATGTGACTTATGCACCAAGGAGAACCTCCGTGTACCTATCTTTGTAGTTTAATGACAAAATGCCAAATTAGTTTGTTGAATTAGTTTTTGCTGCTTCTCTTTTCAGTTTGTCAAATCTCTGATAGGAGCAGAACTGTTATACTGTGTAGTGAAAAAGTGTTTGACTCATTAGGGATGTAGTTTGGTTTTGCGTTTCAGTCACACCTAAATGTTGTAAGTCATCAAACATATTTTATCATCAGACAAAGACAACCTGAATAAATACAATAAGCAGTTTGTAAATGTTCATTTCATTCACTTAGGGAAAAAATTGAGCGTGATTGCCTGTTTAAGATCGTGGTACAGCCTCTCGATCAGGTTTAAGTCCAAAGTTTGACTAGACTAGTTATTCAGAGGTGAACTTGCTGATGTGTTGTTCCACTGTTCTGGATAATCCAAGTGAGCTTGACCTTAAGGACAAACTGATGGATAGACATTCTCCTTCAGGATTTGTTGAGTTCCTGGTTCAATCAGTTATGGAAAATCATACAGGTGCTGAAAAGAGTAAAGCAGTCCCAGACCATTACACCTCCTCCACCGTTTTCTTTTTTATCTTCAGCATGATGTTCTTTTTCTGAAATGTTAATTTTAGGGCCTGGTATAAAAAAAACACACACCTTTCATAATGTTCAGCTTTTATCTAGTCATGGGGTTTTTTTTGTAGAAAATATGAGAGACAGTTTTGTTCTTTTTGGCCTAGATCTCTCCAGTGCTGGACATTTCTGCTCAGTCTCTCCTATTGTTGGATCATGAACTCTGACCTTAGCTGAGGCAGTGAGGCCTGTTGCGCTTTAAATGTTTTTACTGGGTTCTCCTGTGACTTCCTGAGGAAGTCGTCCATGCACTTTAAAATAATGTTTGGTAGACTGGTCTCCTCTAGGGAGGTTCACCACTGTTTCATGTTTTCTGCATTTTTAGATTATAGCTCTCACTGAGGTTTACTGGAGTTCTAAAGCCTTAGAAATGGCTTTGCATCTTTTTCCAGACTCAGCGATTGTTTTTGATAGCGCCCAAATGGGCAGTTGCCCAGGGTGGCATGCAGATTTGGCATCCCTATGTTTTTGCATCCTCTGCTTGCTGCTCAGAAAAGTGAAATAAGCTTACAAGCTTTGTGCAGTATGGCACCGCATTTTATGCCGACCCCAAAATGTAATTTTCTCAATTTAATTAGTTAGTGAGTTGCCAAAAAAATAGGGGCTCGCCCAGGGTTCTATTTATGCAAGAACAGCCAGTGTTCACACTGATTTATTAAGACTGAGATGTGATGCTTTGGGTTTTGAGATATTACATCCTACTTCATGTTAACTTCATGACGTCAGGCATGTTCTATTTTAGCAGTTTGTGTGTATACATGTCTGGCAGTAATCAAGTCTTGGTGTGTAAAATTGAACCACAAAGTTATGGTCAATCATAGTTAATTCATGATTTAACAAGGGGGAAGAATTCAGGTTCTCTTTTACTGACATTACTGTTTGAAACATTAGCAAAAACAGAGCAAATCGCTCAGGAGATAAAAAATGTTTGCACAGCACTGTTTATTGAAAAGTCAGGTATGTATGCAGTATTGTAGAAAAATGGTTTTGCCCTCATTAGAATGACATCCAAACAACCCCATCACAGCCACAGACAGCCACCTCTGTCCCCGTCAGCGTGGTCAGTATATATATTCTGCCTGGTTCTCTGGAGATGTTGACTAACTTAAACTCGATAACAGCGCGGGTCAAACTCCTGCTGCTCACCGTTCTGGGCTGGTTTCCTCTTTCCAGGACGGTGGAAACACAGATCAACATGAATCATTAAATATGCTACACTACCGGTTAATGGGCAACTTTATTAAATTATTAATTTATCTCATTTTTGGCCTTAATATGTATTTTAAAAATGTTAAAGTCAGAAGGTTTTTATTTCTGTTAGGGAAAATTTTTTTTTATATATTAATGAAGAATCTGCATCTGCTAAAACAGCTTTAAGAGTGTTTATGAAATGTCAAACTACTCTTGTTTAAGTAACAGGATATATTTTCTGTATCCTTTACACCTATTAGCACCTGGGTAAGATAAAAAAATATTTAAAATTAATGCATATTTTGTAGCAGTAGCATAATTTAGCACTGACGAGATATTTTTAAAATCCATCCTTTAATTTGATATACTTTACATTATTTTTTTAAGTTGACCACTGTCAAGGAACTTTGAGTTAATAATTCATGATTACTTGTTTCTGTGAGGTATAAATATGCAACGACAAAGAAGAACATGATCTTTGCTGTAAAGTTATAAATATTCTAACTTTATTTGGAAGTCACTAAAAGGATATTAGCTGATGCAGCAAAGTTTATATTTGTTCTGAAAGGAATTTTCGTGTTACTGATTCCATGTTTTTCCTCTGGATGGAGAAATGTTTTGTCTCTGAACCAAAAAGTAACCCTTAAATTCCTCATAACAAACCCAACTCTAAAATGACCTTCAACCAGGGGTCTGCAACCTGCGGCTCTTTAGACCCTCCACTGCTCTTTATAACTTTGGTCAAAAATGCTAAACATATAAGCATAGCATAAAAATGTAAAGGTAGAAATGGTAATAGGAATATTTTTTATAAAGTAACTTTTTTGTTATCATTTTCCATAAAAATTTAAAGTTTCATTGAAAAAAATCTGTTAATTCCCTTTAAGTAAACATTTGGTTTTCTTTATTTTAAAACCTACAAACAGTAATAATATTGAGGTTTTTTATTTAGAAAATGAAAGAAAATTTCCCAAAGTAGATATTATGAAAATAAGATAATTTGTTTCATGTAGCCCTTGTGGTTCTGAACATATGGAGGACTGGCCTGCCAAAATTTGCAACAAAACAATAAATATATAAATAAATGAGGATGTATAACTGTAAATAACTTTTAAAAAGAGGAAATAATACTGAAAATTAATAAATGTATTTGGAAATAAATAAAATAATAATACAAATATTAATTAATTTATTAATTTATTTACTTATTTATTTATTTATTTAGTTAGTTAGTTATTGTCAATTTTGGCAGAATCACTCCTCCACACTAACAGACTCTGAACCTGTGAGGTCTCCACACCAGCAGGGGGCGGTGTTGCTTTCCCTCGATGTCTGGATGAAACGTTAGGAAGTTGTTGAGCGGAAACTGGTGAAGAAGCAGCGATGAAGCTCCTTTAAAGTGAGATGGTGGGAGAGATGGAAGCTGCGGAGCTTGATGACAGTTTAGATGAGTGGTTCATCGAGTCTCTGAAATCGTGAGAAAACTTTTATTCTTTATTGATTCGTCATTTTTGTCTCTGTTTGCTGCCAGCGATGGAAGCTCACCTTCCAAATCCCCTTAAAAATAATTCAGATTTAAACACCTGTAAGTTCAGGTGGTTTAAAAACGTTGACAACTTAGTTCAATTTACATATTATTTACATATTTTAAATTCGGCTTTCTTTTTTTTAACTTAAGCTTCAACGATGTGGCTATAAGTTTAACTTTAGCTGCCTCACTTTGCAGAATTATAACCAAAAGATTATAGTTTTCCTAATTAGACCTCCCGGATGTTCAGTGATACGATCAGGTATTATTTTAGAAGAATTAATAAAAAAATTTTGTGGATTAATTTAAGGGCTTTAAGTCAGTGTTATACAAACGAAGTCCTCGGTGGTTCGGCACAGCTGGATCTTCAGCTGTGGATGCAGGGGCAAATCCCACCCTGAGGACTGGGCTTGGACATCCCTAATTTAAGGCGTTATATAAGAAATATGTTCTACCGTTCAATATAATTAGTAAAATGAAGCTCAATAATAAAAAGCTAAGTAAAAAAACAACAACTTCTGTCTGACTTTATCAGGTTCTTATGTCATTGTGGAGGAGTTTTGGTCCATTGAAGTTTGCTGATTTGTTCTGAAAAGCTTCCTTCCTGTTGCAACTTTTCAAGCAGGTCGAGGTTGGGACTTTGACTAGGCCCTTCCAGCACACTGAGTCTTTTCCTAACCATTCTGTTGTAGATCAGCTGCTGCGTCTGAGTTCAAGCTTCAGCTGTCTTGACTGCCTTACATTTGACTCCAGAATACTTTGCTATGAAGAGGAGTTTGTGGTTGAATGACTGCACGCACGGTGCTGAGGTCCTCTGGCTGCAAAACAAGCCCATATCATCACCCCTCTACCACTGTGCCTAATGGTACGAAGGGTTTGAGCTGATAGGTTTTTTTGTTTTTTTCCAAGTACGTCTGTTTTGGTGTATTTTGCGAAAAAGACATCACCCAAGAAGTTAATTCAGATGTAACCTGGCAAATATAAGCCATGATGCTGGATACATTTTTAGGGAGGAGAAGCTTTTTTCCATCTGAGTTCTGGAAAGTTTGAGCTTTTGTGGTTTTTCTCAATTTCTCGGGAGTGTTGCATGATCTGACTTTTGGTTAAATTACCTTGAAACGCCCCATACTGAGAAGTGATTTAAAGGGGCTATATGCAACTTTTTCCCCAAAATAAACGTAACAATAGCCTTTTTATTTGACCATTTATGACTCAAACATCTCCTGATGAGCATACTGACACCTTATCAGCTCACAGTGGGTGCACCTATAAGCCTGTATCCAATTTGTTCTATTTTCTGTCGGGTCGGATTTTCCCTCACTGTCTGTGGATGTGACGTCAAGCGCGTTCATGTTAAACGTTTCAGATCACTCTGCCACCACCTGCTAGTCAGCACTCGCAAGCAGTTAAATGGATTGTGCGAATACACAGAAGAGACCCAGGACAACTTTGACACCAACAGTAACTCCACATAAGACTAAAAAAGTTAAACCCCTGACAAGTGGCCGAAAAAAGATCAAAGATTGAGAGCGACCGGCGTACGAGCGCTCGCTGCGAGAGCGAGCAGAAAGAAAGAGCAGTTCCGTTATTTGGTCACAGGTGTCAGTTGCGAGTTTAAATTTCAGAAAATTGCATATAGCCCCTTAAAAGGTTTTCCTCTTGTGAAGAATCTTTCTGCCTGGAAAACGATTGACTTGAAACTGATTGGAAATTGCCAATTAACCCTTCTACAATTACTTCTCTGACATCATTGCTTTCCAACTTTGCATTATGTAAACACACATGTATGCTCCAGACCAACAAATAGAGATGTTTATGCTGATGATGACGATCAGTGAATATAGGGCTTCTGCTTGCTGCTTTCCTTCTTTAATTCAGTTTTTTTTCCATATGCAACTTTTTTGTTTTGGCTTCATTCTTGTTTAATAAATCATGAACATGTGGAATATGACTAGAATAGAATAGGGATACCCTTTAATGTCCTAGAGTGGAGAAATTCAGGAATACCAGCAGCAAATTAGAGGTAAATGGAAGCATGCAGATTCAAACTAAGGTATAAAATAGAAAAACTGGAAAGATAAAGCAACTATAGTCTGTACAGTTCTTAAAAATAGGATAATCAAATAAAAAAAAAGTGTGCAATGGAGTAGGATCACTTAAAAAGATTATCAGGCTTGTATATTTGTGCACAGAAAAAAGCAACAAACTGTTTACAAGAAATTAAAGAAAGACTGTGCAAACATTGGCAGGGATGTAAACATGGTTATAAAGTCTAACAGCTGCTGGGAGAAAGGACCTGTGATAACTCTTCTTTGTGCACCTAGTAGGGCTGGACAATATGGCCTCAAATCTATAGTGCCATATAATCTGAAACTTGTGCGGTTACGACATTTATTGCGGTATATTCTTTTCTTCTGTTTATCCATGTCAAAATGACTTAAAAAAAAAGTATAGAATGCAATTTAAAGAACATTTATTGTGCGAAATGCATGTAAAAAATATTCAATTATTTTTTTCCCGAAAGCCGCAACACAAATATTCATACAACATAAATAAAGATTAAGATATTTAAAATAAAATAAAAAAATTCAAAATTGTTTAAACTGAAGTGCAAAAGGTAAAAAGAGAAACTAAATATGTTTTTGCTTTTCTGATTACTTATTTATAAATTTAATGTCGCACAAAAATAACGCTGCACATATTTGAATTAAAAATGCTTCAACTTCAACAGGTTTATTTCCTATTAAATAGAAAGCAACACATTTTAAGCTTGCAATATCTAGAGAAAATATGAACTCTGAACATCAGTATTTATCCTCCTAAGGCACAGCTTGATGACATCATCAAAACGCACGGTTGGCCGGTATAGTCAAAAGTCTGTACCGTTGGCTCAATTTATATCGTTTCTACATTATACCGTTTATATTGCCCTCTACTGGCACCTAGGATGCAGCAGGAGCTCTCCAGTTCATTCAGAGCTGACCTTCCCGATCTGACCGCTTCCTCTCAGCTGTAGATCAGCTGCTGCTCCAACATACCTTGTGTTTTTGAACAGTTCAGATTATACTTAAACAATATTAAAACCTGGCAAATAGCCGATATAGCCGAATAGTCTTTCAGGAAACCTGAATCAGTTGGACACGAATGACGGAATCAACAAAAACCCGTTTTGGTGCTTTAATCTCCCATTTTACTTGAATGTTTACTACCAGCACAGATTCAATTGGAGTGAGACCAACATCTGACCAGAATTAAGTCAACATGTAGCCTCATAATGTGAAGTCATGTCCTGTCGACTTTCCTGCTTTATTCTGCTGGACTTTAATCTGTATGAACACTAAGGAGCGTCTGATTCCTGCAGATACACAGATCTTCACGTGTATCAGCTGGAACATCCCACTCAGGTCATCGAGTGGACGTCTGGAAAGAGTGAGTGGATTTAAACAATCTGGTGATTATATGCACTGCTAATCACTTTTACTTGTTATTGGTAATAAGTATGAGAAAAAATCTTTATATTTTTAAAGTTTTTGTTAGAACAGAGAGAGTCAGACCATGTAGGCAGTTTTACAGTGTCTTTCAAAAGTTTTCCTACCCCTTTTAACCGCTACTATGAAGTGAATTAAATGTAAAGTGGAAGAGAAAGGGTACATGCCACACTTTTCAGATTTGTTTTCATTCAAATGTTTTTAAGAATCGATCCTTTTTCTTTAATTTCCTGATTTATGCACCAACTTGTTCGTCTATTCCATAAAATCCCAAGAAAACCCATCAAGTCTGTGACTGTAAAGTGAGAAAAGGTGGAAAAAAGAAGGTTTCTCATTTGTGTTTTCAGCCGTGTGTGTTGCTGGATACAACCCATCTAAAAATGAAATTTTGGAACTGCGCTTGCCGCTGAAGCTTTTAGCCGATGAAAACAAGGTAAAGAAGAAGAGATGCTTGAATCGTCTTTGTTTGATATTATAAGATAGATATATGTACGCTTCTGTGTGGTCTGATGTGTTCAGGGTCTCTGTGCTGAGAGGGATTTCAAAGTTGTCCATGGTGGTTTCTCAGAGGGCCCGGTTTGCTGCCTCAGACACGTTCCAGGAACCAGGTGAGTTCTGACTCTCGACACAAAGACTGCTGGGCTTAACCTGCATGATTCTTCTCTTCCCTCTGACGTCTGAAATCTGCCATGGGTTTCTCTGGAGGAAGATGGCTTCAAAGTTTCTGGGATTTTCTATGAAGGAAAAGTAAACTAATTCCCAGGGAAGAAAGTAATGGGTAGAAATCAAATTGAAACAGAAGCAGAAATATGAACGAACCCTGCTAAACTGAATAAGACAAACTATTATTGCTTATTTAATCAGTTTAATACACAATGTAAAATAAAAGGATATTGCCAAGGTGGCATAAAGAGACTTTTACCGTCTGCTTTTTATATTTAGACACAGGTGTATCTTAATAAATTATATCAGTGAAAAGTTGATTTCAGTTCAACAAGTGAAACTCATAGATTCTTCTCCCAGATTCATATAGTTCTAGTCATCTATGATGACTTTACAGCTCACTAAAATCCAGTTTCTCAGGGCATTATATTACACAAGACCAATAAAGCATTTTTTAATACTATAATAATAATAATAATGTAATACTGGTCTACAAAGGATTATGTCCATGTACTGCATCGTATCTGCACACGCTGTTTGGTCTGGGCTCCTTTTGCATGAATTACTGCATCAGTGCAGTGTTGCACGGAGAAGATCCGGCTGTGGTTCCACTGAGGGAAGCCTGGGTCCTTCAGCTCGTTCACATCGTTTGCTCTGGTGTCTCTCATCCTCATTTTTACAATATTTCATAGATTCTCTGTGGTGTTTGGGTACGGCTGGTTTGCTGGCCAGTCAAACCCAGTGGTACCATCAGTAAAGCTATTGGTGCTCCTGCTGCAGTTCACACCTTCTGAATCTCCATCAAACTCTAGAATGGGGTTTGCCTCTCAATCCTCCCAAGGCTTCACCTTTTTCTACTTCATTTTTTTCCTTCCACGGAGCTTTCTAATAATATGCACGGATATAGCACCCTGTCAACACCCAGCCTCTGTAGCTTACCCTCCATGTGGAGGCGGTCAATAACAGAACATTTCTGATTGGATCAAATGAGTAGTCTTCCCCATGGGTGTGTCAGCCATAACAGGTTTTAAAAGTCATCTCTTTTTATTGAATTTCAGGCTTTATTAGGTGTGTTAATTAGCTGTGTAAAAATTAACAATTGAATTATGTAATCATTCTGCATCTAATCAATTTATATTTGCGTTTCAATTGTACCTTTTTGACAATATTCTATCTAATTTGAAATACATCTGTAAATGCATAGATGTGCCATAATTTTCTCCAGCTGAACAGAAACAAAACGGAAGTAATTATTTTTGGACCTAAAGAGGAACGATCAAGAGTCAGCACACAGCTTCAGTTGATACAGCTAGAAACCACGGATTCCTCTAATCACATTTTTAATATCCAAAATAAGTTAACAAAACAACAAACAACTAGAAAAGCATAGTCCAGCTCAGCTCTGTAAGCAAGATTGCCCTTCAAAAAAATATGAATCACTTGGCTCAGACAAGAAAAACCAGCAAAACTACCAGTTAGGAGTTTTAAACAAAGAGTTCAAACTAACTAATACATAAAAGACATCCTATTTTACTCTACTAATGCCAATACTTATATATGGACCACATATGCCTTCTTTATCCAGTCTCTTGGGTAGAAAGAGGGAGGCACATGAGGAAAATGGAAATTATTGTGACTGGAAAAATTGAGCTTATTTCAATTTATGATACGATTAATGGGGGGGGGGGGTGAGCTGCCGTGGTGGAGGTCTGCGCTCTCTGAGGGCTTTTCTAGTTCTTGTTGATCGGTAACTCTGAGCTGCTGCACGTGAACATTTTCTCCAACCTGCATTAGCCACAGAAAGGAAATGACTCACAAGGCTCCATTCAAATTATAGACCCCTGCAAATGTGTGCTTTTCAACTTCACACCTTTAATCTTCATGGCAAAACATTTGGACCCCACCTTGTTTAGTGTGAAGAAGATCATTGTGGGAAGAGCTGTGGGACTTAAAGAGAACCTCTTTGCCCTCTAGTTGTTTTACTCGAGGAGTTCATGAACACATGACTGAGATGATTGTTGTTCAGGTGCGCGGTGACCAATGACGGGCTGAGCTCCGACCTGCAGCTCTGGGACCTCGGAGGAGACGACAGCGGTGAGTTTTCTAAAACTTTTCATTGATACAACATGAAGTCAATCCAACAACATCTCCAGCAGTTTCCATTCCAATGCTATTTTAAATAACGTATAGATTGTTTTTAGATGTTTTCCTCAGTTCAGCTGAAACCCGTGTTTTCAGGCAGGGAAGCTGAGTGTTTTTCCTGAGAGGAGATCCAACTTTCTGTTTAGACTTTTTAAACGTCCGACAGAAGCTGAATAAAACCTTTAAACCGAGAGGAAAATAGTTTTAGCTCAAATCTCTACAGATCATCATTATTAAGAATAAATACCCAGTTACCATCAACAGGATTATGGACTTTATTCAAATTGAAAAAAAATAAGAGAATTATTTGAAATACAGAAATTTAAATGACTGACATTGATGGTGAGTTTCACAAGAGAAAATATTTATTGGAACATTTCGTACTTATATTCAGAATTAATAATTTTTTTTGGCTGTGAAAAGATGAAAATGTTCAACTCTTTAAAAGCTCTTATTACAAGATCACAAGATGTCCTTTTTATGGAGAGAAAAAATAACTAATTCTCATCTACATGAAGGTCCACGTTTCTAGCTAATAATATTGCATTGGCTTACTTTTTTTATTTCTGTATTTATACTGATAGGAAAATGGCCTCCCAATTAGTTTAACCCTGGCACTTATTCTAAGCACAACCTTTTTTAGAATAAACCGCCATTAATACTTTAAAATCCAAAACTGGACTAATGATCTTAATAAAATACAAAGAAAAAAAGAAAAGAAATATTACTTCTATCACGTTTGGCCTAATTTATATAGAAGCAAATCTGTATCATAGTTCAAATTAAAATGCATTACAGAAATGCTTTTCCATTTTCACAATACAATTGCAACTTTTTGTCTCATAAGTGAAATTAAGAAATCATCCAAACTGCTTTTTCATTTTCTTCTTCAACATTGCTCATTTTTAGACTTAATGAAAATGATATAGAAAACAAGATTTAAGATAAAAATGTTTTACAACACCCACCAAAATAGGTACAAAATACAATCTGAAATGTCAAAATTTAAATTTAAAATGCATTAGCAGAAATACTTTTATTCAATTTTCGGAATACGACATTTTTGTCTCATAAATAAAATGAATAAGAACTCCACTAAACTGCTTTTTAATAAAAATTGTTCTTCAAAAATGCAACAGCAACACCACTTAACACAAAATCCCACCACCCAACCCAGAAGGAGAGCGAGCGCTGCCGTCACTCTTCTGGGAATTGGGAAAACACATTCTATGATAAAAAAAAAAATGTTTGTGTAATGGTGCAGAAAATAAGTATTTAGCACCTACAAACAAGCAAGAATTCTGGACCTCACAGACCTGTTACTACTTCTTTAAGAAGCTCTTCTATCCTCCACTTGTTACCTGTATTGATGGCACCTTTTGAATAAAAAACACCTGTTCACACCTTCAATCAGTCAGACTCCAACCTCCACCATGACCAAGACCAGTGAGCTGTCCAAGGACACCAGGAACAAGATTGTGTCTGCACAAGACTGAGATGAACCAATCTACAATAGGCAAGCAGCTTGGTGAGAAGAGATCAACTGTTGGAGCAATTATTATAAAATGGAATAAATACAAGATCACTGACAATCTCCCTCCATCTGGGGCTCCATGAAAGATCTCACCTCGTGGGTTACACATGATCTTGAGAACGGTGAGGAAACAGCCCAGAACTACGCGGGGGGAACTGGTCAATGACCTGAAGAGCAGAGCACTTCGCTCTCAGACTTGTAGTTCCTAGGATTTCTAAAAGTAGAATGGGAGGCAGATCTTATAGTTATCAGGCTCCTCTCCTGTGTAACCAGCTCCCAGCTTTTGTCCGTGAGGCAGACACTCTGTTTACTTTTAAGGCCATTCTTTCGACTGTTAACTTTGTTTTCTCTCAGTGTTTTTCTCTCCATAGAAGATATACCTGGTCTGGTATCCTGCTTGGCTGCAATGCCCTGTTGGACGGGGGGGAACCAACTGGGATGATCCACTGTGTCATGTTATCAACTTTTTACTTTCTGTAACGTAGAAAGTTCTCTTATATCAGATCTTCTGTTCCTTCTGTGTTTCTGCTCTGTCTTCTCAAACCCCCAGACGGTCGTGACAGATGGCCGCTCCTACTGAGCCTGGTTCTGTTGGAGGTTTCTTCCTGTTAAAGGGGAGTTTTTCCTCTCCACCGTCGCTACATGCTTGCTCAGTATGAGGGATTGCTGAAGGATTGCTGTGGTTGGAAAGTCTGCATCAACGGGGCCCAACCTCACACCAATGACTGACGCAATCTGCTGGGATTCCTTAAATAGGAAACTCTTTAACTGATTGGAATGTTTGTATAAATGTATTGAAATGACTTCTTGTTAAGTGCCTTGAGAGGACATCTGTTGTGAATTGGCGCTATATAAATAAACTGAATTGAATTGAATTGAAGAGAGCTGGGACCACAGTAACAAAGTTTACTATTAGTAACACACTGTCGTTATGGATTAAAATCCTGCAGCACTCAAAAGGTCCCCCTGCTTAAGCCATCACATGTCCAGGCCCATCTAAAGTTTGCCAGAGACCATCTGGATGATCCAGAGGAGGATTGGGAGAACGTCATGTGGTCAGATGAGACCAAAATAGAAATCTTGGGTATAAACGACACTCGCCATGTTTGAAGGGGGAAGAATGCGGAGTTGCATCCCAAGAACACCATGCCCACTGTGAAGCATGGGGGTGGAAACATTACGCTTTGGGGACGACTGATCTGTATTAAGGAAAGGATGAATGGGGCCACGTATCGTGGGATTTTGGGCAAAAACCTCCTTCCATCAGTGAGAGCATTGAAGATTAAATGTGGCTGGATCTTCCAGCATGACAATTATCCCAAAGACATTGCCTAGGCAACGAAGGAGTGGCTACATAAACAGCATTTCAAGGTCCTGGAGTGGCCTAGCCAGTCTCCAGATCTCAATCCAATAGAGAATCTGTGGAGGGAGTTGAAAGTCTGTGTTGCCCAGCGACAGGCCTAAAACATCCCAGCTCTAGAGTAGATCTGCATGGAGGAATGGGCCAAAATAGCAGCTACAGTGTGTGAAAACCTGGTGAAGATCTCAGGAAACGTTTGACCTCTGTCATTGCCAACCAAGGTTACTTTACAAAGGATTGAAATTAACTTTTATAATTGGCTAAATACTTATTTTCTGCACCATTATACAAAGAAATACTTAAAAAAATCATACAAGGTGATTTCCTGGATTTTGTTTTTACATTCTGTCTCTCACAGTTGAGGTATACCTATTATGAAAATTACAGACCTCTCTCATCTTTTAAGTGGGACAACTTGCACAATCAGTGGCTGCCAAATACTTTCTAGCCCCACTGTAAATCTTACATCTCCTTTTCTCCTTTTTTAACTTTCATTAAAGAATCAGCTTGTGAATGTCTGCGTGATTGAATGTAGTGTAAAGCGCTTTGTGGTCCTCTGACTGAAAAAGCGCTATACAAATGCTGTGTCTGAAATGATGTGTCTGAAACAGTCAATATGATGTAGACAGAACCAATTCATATCCAGTTATATAGAATATCATTATAGTAATTTCTGCTGTGGTCCTGCCTTCCTGTGCCAGATGTGATCAGGAGAACCGGAAGTCTCCGGGGGACGAGTGTTTCTCAGGCCGGCAGCAGGATTGCAGCTCCGCTCGCCACACCGCCTCGGGTCCTTCATGGAGCTCAAAGCAGCAACGTTCAGCTGAGCCATCTGAGCACAGGACAGACTCTCTATAGACTCGGTAGACTCCAGGATCTCTGCCTTCAGCCAATGGTTACGGACCTTTAGTTTCTGGGGTTTGATGTTCTTCTGTTCTTCCAACAGAGGCTGACTCAGCAGATCCTCTAAGCTCCTTAAAGTTTGTGGGGGAGACGGCGTTCCTCGCCAGCTGCTGTAACGGGACCATTTACGTCGCAGACACCCGGACGTCCACTGCTCCCCACGCTTCACCTCCACCTGCAACCTCAGGAGAATCGGCCCTCTGGTGGACGGACGCCTCCGCAGCTCCACAGCAGTCCCACTGCAGGGTCATCAGACTCTCTTCCTCGGGTCAGGCGGTCGTTTCGGACCTGAGGAATCTGGGAGGAACCGTGTGTCAGGCTCAGCTGGACGTCCAAACGCCTCCCTGCAAAGCAAAGGATGTCACGGTGTTGTGGGCTCCGGCGTTGGACGGCTGCTTCTCAGTGTCGGGTGAGTTAATGCACACACTGTAGCAAAACCCACAAAAAAACCCCACATCAAAACAATTAATTTCCTATAGAATGCCAAAAGGCTCAAAATTAAAAAACAAAACGTTATGAAATAGACAAATATATAATTTGACAATAAATTTGTGAAAAAAATTGAATGTATATAAAATGTTAATCTCATTGGTATAAAACATTTTCAGAATCAGAGAGGGTTTATTGCCAGATGTTGGGTAGGTTTACAACATTAAGAAATTGCTGCGGTACTTTGTGCAAACATACGAGAACAAAAAGACAAACACTTAAATAAAAATAAAAATATAATATGCTAGACAGATTGATATATACATGAGTGCAGGTAACAATCGGTGCAAATCAGACAGGTGCAAAAAAAACAATATGGGTCATGTAACTGAAACAGAGCGGGTGGTGGGAACAGTCTTAGGTCTTTCATTTTCCTTAAAAAATGTGTTTAATCGAAAACATTTTAACTGTAAATGTTTTCCTAATGAATTTTATTTTTAGCCTTTTATTTTTAATTGCATCAGTTTTGATTCCAAAATGGGATTTTGACCGTCGGCTTTTGTTTTTCCCAGCAGCTTATTTATTTCATAATGACACTTTTCAACTGAATGAGTCCATTTGCCAATCAGGGTCAGTGGGCGGGACCTGAATGCTCATTGGCTGGTGCGTAAACATTGATCTTCCTGGATAGCTGTTCCAACTCACTGTAAGCAGCCAGCTGCAGTGCTGCAAACTTAGCGACTTTGTCACTATTTCTAACGACTTCTTCACCAAAAACCACCTAGCGACAGATCTAGTGACATTTCTGACCACCCTTAGCTACTTTCTGTGAAACGTTGTCACCGATATTCTCTACAGATTAGAAACCCGGCTTGTTCTGCATCCAGACTGTTTCCAGACAATCAGAAGGGGAATGATCTGCGCATGTGCGTGCAGAATTATCACAGTACATCTGATCAATTACAAACCTTTCTCGGTTCATTTCACCCAGTTATGAACAAAGTTGTTTTGTGTTTAAAGTTAATTCAAAAGTAAAAAAAGAAATCTGCAAGTATATAAGACCCATTTTTCTTTAATAAGCCACAAACCAACATAAGACAGAAGCTTGTCTGCACTACGCTGCATCGCACACCTGTGGTGCATTCAAGGAACGTTCTAACTTTTTTAATGACATGACGCTAGGTGTGGACTGACGTATCTGCCATGTCAACCAACAGCACAAGTCATGATTGCATCACTTTCTGGAACCAACGCGCGCAGTAGAGCAGGGAGTGACGTAGACGGATAATCCTTCTAGACTTTACACTACTGCATGAAACCCAAACAAAAACAAAGCACATTTTCTCAATAAATTCAGTTAGTTTTTGTTTTGTTGCAGAGTCAAGCTTTTATTTTTATTTCAGTAAACGAAAATGTTTTTTTTTTTTTACTTCTGGTTTTCGCTATTTCGTTAACGGTGTGAACATCTATCCAGGAAGATCGATGTTTAAGCACCAGCCAATGAGCGTTCAGGTCCCGCCCACTGACCCTGATTGGCAGATGGACTCATTCAGTTGAAAAAGTGTCATTATGAAATAAATAAGCTGCTGGGAAAAACACAATTATGAAATAAAAGCCGACGGTGAAAATCACAATTTGGAATAAAAACTGATTAAATTAAATACAAATTTCTATAAATAAATAAAAACTTTATTAGGCAAAAAATGACAGATAAATAAGGTTTTATATTAATACATTTTTAAAGGAAAATGACAAATATTTCATACTAATGAGTTTAGAATTTTATATGCAGTTTTTCTCCCACAATTTTACTGTCACATTATATATTTGTCTGTTATTTATTCATGTATATATTTTATAATGTTTTATTTGTTTATTTAATTTTGAGCACTTGGTGTTCTATAAATACCAGATAAAGCAAAAAGTTCTGAATAAAAAAACAGTAAGTTTCTGTTAGTTTTGGACATTTTTCCTGTAATCTCTGATCAGTTAGTCACATTTGGACTAAAAACAGACGCAGCATTAAGTTTTCATGTAAAGCCTAAATCTAACTTTTATTACTTGAACGTATTTCTTCCCCCTGAAGAGCACTTTGTGTTGCCTTCAAGTTGAGACAGGCCATAAAAAGGGATCCTTTATTCACTGAAATTGAAAAAAAAAAACTCAAGATGCAGGTGATATTGTTTAATCTACTTTTACATTTGTAATGTCACCATGACATCACAAAGATTGAATCTAGGAGAGAGAAAGTTAAATCATTTTGTATCAGGATGAATTTTGTTTTTTTCAGCCAATCAGGATTTAAATTTTTGGGGGTTTTTTGAGCCTCCTTGAATCAGATTTCCTTCACTTCTTCTTTGGGTTTATGCTGCAACTTTCAAATAAAAAGTTTTGTTCAGGTTTTGAATTTTTGAACTCCTCCTTAACAAAAAGTCTGACTGATCACTTGAAGTTAACTACACATTCAGATGTCCCAGTTTCATTGGAGCACAGCTAGATTGGACCTGATCTGAAGTTCTCAACCTTCCCCTCCAGGTTTCGATGGACTCGTTCAGATTTACGACACCGCTGGATGGCGGACGGAGCTGCGGGACGCACGGCCGCTGTTTCAGCACGCCGGGCACGCGGTTTCTTCGCAGCACGCCGATGACTCCGTCCCCGCCTTCATCACCTCCCACGTCTGGCACCCCGAGCGTCCGAGGACGCTGCTGTCTGCAGCTTCAGACGGATCCATCCACGTCTGGGACTGGGTGGAACCAGAAACAAACTGAGGTTCCTCTACACCTGGCAGGTTTCAGGAAGTAACGCCGGGGTTTCTGAGGAATTTCATTCCAATCTGTGATGAGGAATAAATGCTGGATTCATTTTTTTGATGGGAAGTACAACGTGTGGATTTCAATACTGCTTATTTCGTCTGTGTGATGAGATGAACTTGGTTCATATAAATAGAAAATGTGATCATTGCTTTAGTAAACTGAACCTAGATTGATTGAAATGACAGCTGCTCATTTGAATCCAGATTGAGGTATTATGGGACACATTTATGCTGCAGGTTATATTTCCCAGATTAAATGTTTCCACCCACAGAGGTTTAAATTTGGTTTCTGAAGGCATTCTGCATTATTTCTCAGTTCATATTTTAGACTAAATCATCGTCTCACAGATCATCTGAGTTCGATCTGCTCTTAATCTTATTAAAAATACATCTACATCTCAAATCAAGTCAATTTATATTATATAACAAGTCATTTTATTTCTATTGACTGTGGCTTACAGCTCATGTTAACATAATGTACAGTATATATACATTCATTACTCTGTCAGAGCTCATGTTGCTCCTAACTTTCCAGGAATATCCTCTAAAATCCCTCTGGATGTATCTGGATACAAGTTTCGCTTTTCAATTGAGCTCCTGTAATGAATTTTGGACGAGGTTCCAGTTTGACATCCGAAGGGGAATTCAAACATTTATTTTGTGTTTCCTGATCATGACTTCTGTCCTCAGAGGCCGGTAGAACATGACTCCGCTCTGCTGACGGTGCATCTTACGGCGAGGCTGATCAGATCAGACGCTGCAGATTGAGGAACAGCAGAATACCGGCAAATGTAGAAGAAACTGAATAAAATAGTCTTGTACCTGGTTTACTTTATTATAGATTCTGCTGTTTCATTTTGAAAACCTAAATTGAACATCTTCCGTAGAAACTGCCTACATCGAAAGTTTTAAGTTGAATGCTTAAACAAAGCAAAAAGGAGTAAAGTAAATATTAAAGAAACAATGACTCACTCTATTTAGACTGAATTAGTTTTTAGTATGGAACCTTTAAAAGATCCAGATACGGAAAGCAAACAGAGCAGGAAACAAGACCAGAACCAGTTTCCCTCAAATATTTCATAACCAGCATTTTTACCCACTTGTTAATGTTTTTATCTGATCCAAGGATGTGTTCTTTTCATGCAGCTTTTATTTTAATTATTTTAATGAGGGTTCTTAACAAACAGGACTGTACAGTTTTACGTGCCATCAAAAAAAAAAAAAAAAAACTGATAAACTATTTTTCGTACATAGCTGCTTGTTTTTGTTTTTTTAACGTAAAGGCCGGTTCACACTGCATGCATTTCGGTCTTTACTTTGAAAGAAAATTAAACTTTTTTTTGGTTAGAAAAGTGATGACCCTTTAAACAATCTCTACGATCACTTTTAGTAATTTTTAGTGTTTGCCTATTAAACATCAATTTAAAAAAAAAAGTTTTTCAACAAAGGCAAAATTTCATTTAAACTACTTAGTTTAAAATCAAACGGGTTAGTACTTCGATCCCCAACACAGCTCAGCTACAACCCATCTGGTAATGCAGTTAAACCAGATTCCTGCTTGGGTTCATGTTTTAAGGCCACTGCTTCACTTCTTACAGCAAGAATCACTTTAATCTCCCCAAAAAGAAATGTGACATGAATTTCTTTGCCCAGTGCCAGATCATTTTAATTTGTATATATTATTGCCACTGTTAGTTATTAATCCATATGTTACAGTCTTTGAGTCACTTTCGGATCGCATTTTCTGTCTGACATACTGTTGCCAACTAAATTTATTTGAGCATGCGACAGCAATAAAGTCCCTATCCATCTATCAATCAATCATAAGGATCACTTGGGGAAAATTTTTATTTCTGAAGGTTTTTACATTTCTGCACACTAATTGCATATATTAAATGTCATTTTGCTGCTTTTGCAGCTGAATTTCCCCTTTATAGGACAATAAAGGATTCTTCTTCTTCGGCTTTATTAGAGCTATAGTCTTCTTTAAGATCACGATTCATTGAATGCATCCAAAGTTGTCTGTCAAATAGTAGTTTTCCTTCCACAGTACACTAAATATTGTCAGTGTCAAAAATTGAGGATATTATCTTACTACCTAAAATCTTGTTAATACTTTGTGAAAAGCCCAACTTTTCCCAGATTTATCAGTTGGGTTGAATTTAGTCTCAGGGTAAAATCAGTGTATAGGTTCTGTGGTTTAAATGAGAGTTTCTGACTCATCAGTGGTAATCTGCATCAAGTATTTTAAACTTCTGATTTATTTATCAATCAGAAACGGGGCGTGGACTCCTTCATTAAATCTACTGGAGATGAAAGATTAAAAAAACTTTGCAGCAATAAATGTAAATTCAATTTAAAATTGTAGCCAATAACAGTGAAAACAGAAGAAAAATAATCAATGTGTTTACAACACGTTTCATACTGGTTTTTTACACATGCATCAATTTAATAAACAGTATTAATATTTTTATATTTACTGACATATAAACATGACTGAACAGATTTAGAAGGATGGTTGCCTTTAGTTGCCTCTGAGTCGACACCACAGCTGATTTAGAGACGATAGATTCTGCTAAGATGACACGGAGACTCCCTCTGAGACTCGTATGGTAAAAACAATACCGACCACACAGTCACGGCGAGGAGAAATGGAAAACATGCTGGACATCTGCAGCCTCTTCAGACTCTTAACAGGCTGCAACAAGACAAATGTACGTTTCCACTGCATTGCTTCCCACAGCTCAGGGGGAACTTAATTTCATACTTTACTGCCTCCTTTTTCTCACCTCGTGTGTCTTCAGACTCGCCTCCAACTCTAATGTAACCACGTAATGACAGCAGCTCTGCTCTGGAGCGAACTCCTGCGTCTCGGTAACTTTCAACACCCACCAGAGCTGAACACATTTTCCTTTTTTTCAAAACCGTCTGCCCCTACAAACCGACGGGATTTTAAACTTGATGAATCAGAAACACAAACTTGTCACATCAGAGCTTTTTTCCAGACTACCTTCTTTAGCCTTTCAGTTTTATTCTTTCTAAATCAATTTCGAATTCCCCCCCCACCCCCAAACCTTTTCAACCTGATTTCTAAGTAACTGTAGGCACAGTGTCTTGCTCCGTGACAAAGTGGGCTGCTGGGCATTGAACCCTGACCTTTCAGCTGGAAGAGGACCTCTCTACTACTGAGCAACAGCATCCTTATGACGTGAACATCGCTCTCTGGATTGCATTAAATCTGACCACTGGTTGACCTCATGTTCGAGTCTCATATTTCCCAGGAAATGTATGAGTCACTTTTAAAAACCAACCGCTGGAGGAGTGCATGAATGAAAATGTGCAAACCCACAGCCTGCCCGGCAATTTCCTTCACATCTTGTTGGGACTTGACTTGGTACCTTAAATCATTGCTAAACAGACAAACTCATTTTCCATTACGAAATGCTGTATTTCTGTGTCTCTATACACAAAATAAAAGCAGAGATTAGGTGTTAAAGCTACTGGGGACAGCTCTTCTATGGATTACAGTATTTATTAGTCAGACATTTTATGCATTACAAGCAGCATTTTAACCTGAACAGAGTTCAGAAGCTGTCTCTGCTCCTTGACACCAAGGTTTAGTAGTTGCGTCATGGAGATGCACCAGAGAGGGGCTCAGATTCCTAGGTAATCAGTAAAGTGAATTTTAATAACCCATATGACCATATGCACCTAATTTTGTTTTAAAACAGGGGAGCAAAGTCAGACAGATAGGGCTAGAGAATTATGGCAACATACTAAAGTTAATATGGGATTGATATTGCTTGTTTCTGATTATCATGCTTAATGCCCATTTAGTACCACATTTCAGAGACATTTTATAATTTTAGCTAAGGCACGTTGTGTCTACTCCTCAACATCTGCTGATTTATTTTAACTCCTTATTGCTTGAATTTATTCATTCAGTCATATATATATATATGTCATATATATATATATATATATATATATATATATATATATATATATATATATATATATATATATATATATATATATATATATATAAACATTTGCTGTCCAGTAGATGCTCAGTTAAAAAAGGTTTGTTAATTTGAATATAGCAGTAATAAAATCTAAGTTTAGTTAGGATGCAAATTAACGACATTAGGCATAAACAGGCATGATCATAATTATTTTACTGATCTTGCTATTGCCAAAAAGGTTTTAAATGTAATTACTGCAGTATTACAAATTCATCCTAAGACCATAAAATAAAATCATACTTCTGTGTTTTTCATACTCTGACCACTAGATGGTGGCAAAGGGTTTCAATGGCATCTTTGGTAAGTGTATAAAATGCACCAACAGACACCTTGCCTGCATATAGACTGGAAGCAGTTTGAAGCTAGTTTAACCCTAGAGATGGCATAAAAATTTCTAGAATCTTTATTATATTTTTGCTGCCATCTGCCTCGTGTTCACTGGAAAAAGAGAATGCATATCCCACTTAAATAAATTGTTTTAATTGGTCACGATTGAATCAAGTTTTTCCAACTTCATGTATTTAGGTTTGTTGAAGTTACCAACTACATGAATTAACTTAGATAAACATAATTCAATTACATGTGACTAATTAGCACAATTTATTTAAGTGGGATATGCATTCTTTTTTTCAGTGTGGATGCTTTAGGGCAGGAACTTCAGGCATAGACAGGAATTTAGGAAGTAACTCTTGAAAAACTCAATTTTAAGTTAAACGTCGTGGTTTGTATAAACCCCCTACAAATCAGACAAACAAGAAAACAACAGAGCTGAAAGAAGAAAAACTCAGTTAGGTTGAACCGAGCATAATCTTTTAGTGACTTGTTCTACTCACAGCTGAAAAATTATGTACTCTCTGGCCTCCAGTGGATAAAGTCTGCACAGTTTAGCGATGGGTTTATTAGGCTTTTAATGTTTTAAATATGCTAAACTAGCTGATTTTTTACCTGGGTGAAGTCGGCACTTTGGAGATGCCATTTAAGAAGCTTCATTGAAGCCTTTCAACAATCAGTTTAGATGTGTGTTCGGGATCGTCCTCCTGCTCTGTCACCTTAACCGTCAGAGGTGGTTAGAGCAGCCAGTTGTACTCAAGAGTTGAGTAACTTTAAAAGAGTACCACTCAAGTAGAAGTAAAACTACTCTTAAAAAGTACTGCACTTCTATTTACCCTTTGCAATGCCCCAGTACCAATAGCAGCAACACAGACCCTCAGCATTATGCTACCACCACCATGCTCAACACTCAGTATGGTGTTCTTGGGTTAATTAGTGAACAGACTCAATTTTTAAACCCCTTTTTCTAGTCATATGGATTAATCAAAGTACCGTACACTAGAGCCACATTCACCCACCGCCCTGATTGGTGAGAAACATGGGGAAACATGCCTTGCCCAGAGGCACGCCGACATACAGAAAGAGAAAGCTGGACTAGAACCCACAACTTTCAGATTGCAAGTCAACTACTCATCCCACTGATCCAGACATACGTTTTGTAATTGTGGCCAAAGGGCTCAATCTTCGTCTTGTTCAACCATAAAACTTTTCCTCAGAGAGTCTTTATTTCGATCATGTGTGAATCCTAACATCCTTTCATCTTAGGGTGACAAACTGGGTCAGATGGTTGAAACATGGACAAGACTGGATCTTTGTAACGGGCAACGACCTCAAACACACATCAAAATTGGTTTTGGATGACTCATATTAAGCTTCTTGAATAGCTTAGCCAAAACTGGCCTCAACCCCATTCAAAATTTAGCTCCAAACCAGGAAACCAAGAACTTTAAATAAACAGAGAGGTCCAATTTCCCCCCAGGTCTATGCCAGAAATTTGTCATTGGTGGACTTCCAGCTATCACTAAACCCTGGAAACATTAATGGTTTCTCATTCAGCTACAGCAGTGAAAGAAAGATGGACCAAACCAGAACTTTGTCTTTGAAAATAAACAGCCATGATACTAGAGGAAAAACCAGCTGACGTCCACATGGCTACCAGTAGCATCCAATCAGCCTAAACTCCTTATTTTGTAGAAAAGACAAGTCTGTTGATGATAAAGGATTTTCCCAACAGCTGCCCCTGCTGCATTCAAGTACAGCTGGGAGACTAGGCTGTCGGAAAATTTAAACAACTCTGAAGTGATTTAACCATGTTTTATTCTCAAATGTGGAGAAAATGTTACTTAAGGATTTCTAAACATTAACTGACCTTTTTCAAGTAGTTATATTGTTTTCCACCCTGGCTATGTCTGCTTGTACTATTTTACCTATTTCAACAACAAAAAAATGATGATGGCTTGCATTTGTATAGTGCTTTTCGAGACCCTCAAAGGGCTTTACAACAACAACTCCATCAATCATTCACTCTCACACACTGGTGGAGGCAAGCTATGATTATAGCCACAGCTGCCCTGGGGCAGACTGACAGAAGCAAGGCTGCCATATTGCGCCATTGGCCCCTCTGGCCAACACCAGTAGGTGAAGTGTCTTGCCCAAGGACACAACGACATGTAGCAGGTGGAAGCTGGAATCGAACCCCTGATTTCTGGGTTGCAGGCCGACAACTCTACCACTGAGCTCTACCCCTAAGAACATAAGATAAAGTTCATTTTAGTAATTGAAAGGAAGGAATTCAGGAAAAAAATGTATTTGTTTAATGCTTGTCAAAGTAAAAATGCACATTTGTATTTATTTTTCTTGATTAACGTGTACTAAAAACCGTGAATTTTGTGAAGGGTACTTTTACAGCCCTAGTGTCTACTAAATATTCGCAAGGGCTGCATGTATAATTTTGATGAGGTTAGGATAGTAGAAAATGTTTTAAAACATGTATTGAAATTGGAAGTTGTATAATCCTTCCACCATCAGAAAATAATAAAAAATGCATATGACATTTTCGCATATTATGATTGTATATAAATGTCTTAACAGGAACTGTAACACAATTCTGCGGTGCAGAGTACATGAACTGCAGATGAAGCATAAAGTCTGGCAGAAACTTCTGGGAGAAGCTTTGCTGCTGTTGTGTTTAGGAGGGGGGGTAAGTGAGAAGGCTTCAGAAAGGACACCAGAGACTATAATTACTCTGAGTGACGGAACAGCGGCCTGCACGACTGAACTCTCCTGTGGCTCGACGATGAGGCGGCTATTATAAACAGATCTTCACTAAACGATCGGAATGAGTCAGCTCGCCTCTCTGAACTGTGAACCGCCCAGATCGACGCTCTTCAGCTCCACGGTGTCTGTCTGTGAACACGGGTTTAAATGGAAATGTGCCTTCATTCATTTAGGCTTCCTAAAGGGGCCGAAAATGACTGACAACTGCAAATTTACGAACAGAGAATCAGTTTTTTTAACCATATTTATGCAAATGACACACATTACTTTTCAACATTTCCTGAATCAGTTTAGTAATTTAGAAAATAGTTCCAGTGCATTTGTATTCAAATGAAACCGGAGGATTAGTCATCTTCATTTAGATACGAACTATTGCAAGCACTATTTAAAATGTTTTTCTTATACAAGCAAACTGTAATACCTTTGTTTAAATAAAAAAAACATTAGTAATACCCTAAATGCACTTTTTCTTGATGAGACAGGTTTCTGGAGCTGCAGTTTGATTAAATAGACATATATTCATTTTTGTTCTTTTTTTCCCCTTAAAACATCACATTCATGTCATTAAAATATTAACATCCCTTTCACAAACATTTATTAGGACAAAGGACTGAGCCATTTCATTGTTACTGGTCATAGGTAAAGGTCATAGTGACCTCGAAGCAAAGCCCCTGCCAAAACGAAAGAATTAATGAGCTAATTATCATAAAATTTCTCACCAAAGATGAAAAGGACATATTTATTCAAATAGCTGAAAGGACACCTTTATTGAGACAGTATTCTGCTAAATAACACACACACAAAAAAAGAACAAGTTTCAATGATATTAATCATAATAACTCAGGAGCTCGCGCAGAAGGTCAGATGAAATTTCTTCACCATCCATGTTTATGACATGAGGAGCAATCAGAGTCTGCTCTCACTGGTGCAGATCACAAAACACACGACGTAATGAAAATCAAAGCATCTGTTAGTATTTTTCAGATTGAAACGCCCTTCCAACCACATCAGCTTGGTTACACTTCTGGAGGAAGAGCACAAGAAACAACCCTACTAACTAGAGATGTCCTGATGAGGCAGTTTTTATCCTCAACAGCAAACCAAGTCCTTAAAGAACAGGCATACAGAGTTCTATTAGAATACTTCATTAAAATCATGACAATGCAACCAGACCAGTCACTGTCTTCACTAAAAAATATATGTATAATAATTTACTCGTAGGTGTAGTGGCGTATTTGAAACTCAACGTACCCGACAGTAATGAGTTGCATGCTGCTCATTCTCCGTCACCAACTCACTAATTGAAAGGGGTTTTTCTAAATGATAGCAGTGGGAAGTTTATTCATCCAAAGAGGAATAAAACCCACTTCATTTCATCAAAACGAAATCCCTCACCACTAATGTTCCAGACGTTGTGGTATCTGAGCTAGGCTTGTATTTTTACTCTGTTTTGATATTACTCTTTGATTATTTGGCTTGTAACATTTTAATGCAACTCCAGTTAACCGTCAAAAAGCAAGACTTAGAGAAAAAGTCATCCTGCTTCACAGTGCTTCTCTTCGAACAACGTAAAGGTCGATGACTAGTCTTTCAGCTGCTCTTTACACTATTCCGCCCTAAACAGAAATCTCATAGCAAAGCCACATCACACCAATCGACAAAAAATTGAAACCTGGACATCAGCGTAGACGATGAGATTTTAGGGGAAGCTAAGATTAGTTAGAACAACTGAATAATGCAAAACATGCAGATTGAAAACTGGCTGCAGATATCTATAACACTGTGGGTGAAGCAGGAAAAATCACATGAGTCAACGGTTGAGTTTAATCTGGATGACTCAATGTTCATTTAAAAACGCCTTAATCAGGACTCTGATACAATAATTGCCATCATATCATGTTATCCCTAAAAATAACAGCAAAATTGTATTAATTCACAAAGTAGCCATTAACCGCAGCAGCGGTTAGCAGAACTACAAAATACTACATACATAGTCTTTAAACCATTTTCCCAACTTGAGAAGGAAATCTTGATAGTAGATATTTATAGTAGAAGTTATCAGGAAGATAATAAAGATGCAATATGCCGTTATCTTTGTTTAAACTAAATAAACTACAGGTAGCATTTATTCACAAACGTATTCTGTATCCACAGCTTGAAGAACGCAGGTTCTGAATCTGGAATCGGGCTTTAGAGCTGATTTTCAGTCGTTCCACGTCCTGAAAAGGTATCCCTTACTGCGCAGTCTGTCACAGCTCCTGTTTTTACATTTTATGATGAAACACAGGGTCATCCATTTAGTCCATTAGGATTCAATTGAATTTTTGTTTGCTCCAAAAAAACTGACACATTTTACTCTTCACCCATACTCAAAAATGAGAAATTCTTTCAGATAGGAGGTAGGGTAACTTTTTATAAATCCTATATTTATGCACAACTTAATATGATTTTTTTAAAAGGAATAGTTTGCGTTTTTAATTAACCCTGCACCCAATTTCTAAAAAATTTGTTGCCATCTTTAACCTAAAATACAAACAACACTTCAGTCAGGTCAGTATTTTAAAAGGAATTTTCATGAGACCACATTGTGAAGTGAATGGAAAAGGGTGCATGGTTTTCAAAAGTATTTGCAAATTAAAATCTGGTACATTTGTTTGTATTCAGTCCTGCTGAGTCGATACTTTGTAAATCCACCTGTTGGCACAGTTACAGCTGCAGATCTCTCTCTACCAGCTTTACTCATCAAGCATCTGAAATGTTGGGTCCAATGCGCTTTGAATAATGGCTCCAGCTCAATCAGATGGGAAACCTTAAGATGGCATGTTCAGTGTTAGGTGCAGTGTTCCTTTTCTGAGCTTTGCAGGTAGGCCAAAGGGACAGATTTTGATCACATCTGAGTCAAACACCTTCCACATATTTGATGTTTCCCCTACATCCTAGCTTGTGGTAAACATGACTTCTCATGGCTTTCCTCCTGCTATTCCTCTATAATACCACGATTTGTGGAGCGAACAACAACCAGCTGCTGTGTCGAAAGATATACTTAACTAAGCTGTGGATCTCTGCAGCTCCACCAAAGCAACCAACGACCTCTCGGATACAAATACAACTTATTTACAGTCACTTTCCATACAGCCAAGTTTAATCCAAAGTGCTTTACAAGGGGGTAAAAACAACCGTATCGCTAAACCCACTAGAGCGACAAACATTAGAAATGATCAAACTGCATAATTAATCAGATAGATAGACAGACAGACAGACAGACAGACAGACAGACAGACAGACAGACAGACAGACAGACAGACAGACAGACAGACAGACAGACAGACAGACAGACAGACAGACAGACAGACAGACAGACAGACAGACAGACAGACAGACAGACAGACATGGATTTATCTTTAGTCGGATTGATTACTGCAACAGTGTCTTCACAGGCCAGCCTAAAAAGTCAAATTGGACAGCTGCAGCAGATCCAGAAGCTGCTGTTCACTAGTTCTAAAAAATCCCAAAGAAATATTTTGAAGTTTGTAACGTGAGAAAACGTGATCCAAGGTTATGATTACCTTAATACGGGACCGCATGTGACCTGAGATTGAAGCGGATCCTCATAATAAAATCTGAGTCTATTTTTATTTAAATGCATTTAACATATATTTGTCTCTGTGTCAAAATGTTAAAGAAAAAGCTGCAGCCGAAATCTCTTGACTGTTTCTTTGAAGCACCCGTTTTTTGTCGGCTTGGATTGTGATCATAAATCCAATTCCTGAGCGTTTCCTAATCATGCAGTGCTAAGTGGCTGGGATTCATATACTGTTAAATAAAATTCTACTAAATGTTGGGACACAGAAGGTATGTTTTGGATATAAATAGTTATGAATAATTGCTCAGGCAATTATTAATAAGGTTTAATAATTTTATGTCAAAATTACATAATTTGGGGCACCACCCTGGGATCCAGGTAAATAATAATAGCCAAATAGTTCAGTCTCAGTTAGTGTTTATGGTTACCTGCCTGATAAGGCTGGGGTAGTTAAACAATAGATGAAGGAATAAGTTCTTCTTTGAACAGCAAGTTACTACATATGTGGAATAATAACCTTCATAAAAACATTCTTTTATTACAAAAATAATTGAACTTTCCAGTCAAAATGCTTCAATCAACAAACTCACTAAGTTAGTAACATACAACTAAACTACTAAGTAAAAAAAGAATGAACAATAAACTACCAAAAGTAAAACAGTAAAATGGACAAATATGGAAAGAAGTAGAATCAATAACCAATAAATTGATCATTATGTCACAGTTCAGTATGAATATGTATGTTTAAAGACCAAGGCTTGTATTGAAGAGTTTTGGGAGTGAAGCTAAGTTTGTCTTAAACTAGTTGCATTTAGTTTAAGACTAATTGGCATCTTTTGGTTTGTGTTCAAACAACCAGTTCAGAGTGCAAAGCAGGAGTGAAGACCAAAAACATTCTTTGGAGGAAATAATGTTTCATGAAATCATTTGCTGAATTTGAAATCAATAACTTTTGATTGATTCTATTTTATGGATCGGTCACCGCAGTGATTGATCTAATTTATTATTTTAATATACTTGGGAGGCATTTTCAAATATGACTTATACAATTAGTTTTTGGTGTTTAAACTATTTATTTCAAAGCCGATCTGTATTTTGAATACCGTAGGTAGCAATCTTTATTTTTTATGAATGCTAGCAGTCTGGAAAAAGCAGGCCACACCAATCAGAACAAGCGTGCAGAGCTAGTTTATGTAGCACAGCTCATAGGCACTATGCTTAGTTTATCACCAAAGAAACAAGGACAACCTCCAGTCTGATGGAGTAACTCATGATTTAATACAACTCTTTAATACAACTCTTTTTATCAGTCAGAAACCTTTGTTTATATCCAAACAAATGAAGAGTGAAATATTACAAATGCCGCAAAAACACAGTGAAATAGACAATCAAGACAATCCTTAAATTGTTTATCCTAAGCTAATTTATCGCTGCCCAGACACAACCTTACTTGAACGATCCTTAGATCTCCATGGAAGGGGGAATCTGTTGTCTGGTGAATCAGCGTTAAAGGAAAGAGACCAGCTGTTAGCTGGTCAGTTAGCAGTAGCTGCACGGGGCGCCACCAGCAGTCAGTGATTGTGGGTCACTGCGAGCCACCGTTAGCTCAGAACGTCATCGTCCTCTCATCTCGGTTCTGTTCGGTTCAGCAATCCTCTCCCACGGACCGGTCTCTCAGCCTTCAGCTCAGCTGCGTCGGGTGGGCAGCTCTTGGCTTGTTTAGCGTGCGGCAGCGTGTCAGCGAGGCTCTTTCTCTGGTGAAGGCTGTAGTTCAAAGATTCTTTCTACAGGGTTTGAACAAGTCAGGTTTAGGACCCATTCCATCGGCCAGATAAAGCTGATCAGATCAACCATTTGCAGGCTGTAAAAGTTTTTCGAATCCAATGAGTTTCTCCCAGAAACTTTTATTCCCCCCCTCGCCAACGAAAACTGGAAGTTTTTTCCCTGCTTTGTCTTTGTGGTTGCCTGCGGTCAAAGAGGCCCGAGTTCGGGGCAGGACCAGTTTCTTTGCGGTCTGGGCGTTCATGACTCCTCCTCTTCCTTTTGAAACTGAAATACATTGGGGGATTGGTTCGTCCTTACGGCCAGAGGTCTGTGTCTGTGCTCCAGTAACCATAGCTGTAGTCCAACATAAAAAACAGAACATTTTTAGCAAGAATGGCTTTGGTGACAAACCAGCTAAATTACTGTAAAGTGCATGAAAAAGCCCAAAGAGACCTCATGGAGAGGAAAGTAACAACGTGATGGAGAGCCAAATAAACTAGAAGGACAAAATATTTTGTTCTCATGTTGAGTCAAAAGCAAAAATCAGAGGAAAATAAGTCAGGAAAAGGTCCGTTTTAAAGTAAAGAGGAACTAAAATCAGAAAAGTGAACTTGCTGAGAAAATGAGAGAGTTGCCTGTGCTTGAAAGAAATAATGTCTGAGCCAGTCTGCCTTCAAGGCTACAGAAAGGACCTAAACACACACACACACACACCCACGTACACGCACAACAACAGAGGTTTGAGTCAAAATATATCTAACCTGGTTCTGAATGAGCTCCTGATTGGGCTCTATTATGAAGAGTACGGAGTGGATAGTTCTGCTCTGTGGGTGATAATAACTGGCGCTCAGACAGCTTTCACACAAATAGTAATTTCAGCTTCGCTTTGTCGTTCATATGGAAATTTCGCCAGGAGAAATCAGAGAGACCACGGGGGGGACGTCTCATTGCAGTAAAGTCATTTCCGCCTTAGCGGAAAAACAGCCCCAAACCACAATGCTTCCACCTCCATGCTAGACGGTGTGGATGAAGCTCTTAAATTAATTGCAAAGAGGTTGATCTTTGTATCTTCTGACCGCTGAACTTTCTCACAAACCGTCAATCTATTTGGTGTTCTCTGGCAAACATAAGACATTTAGGACATTGGTGTAATATGCTACCAATGGTGTTTTTGATGCCTGTTGTCCCGACTGCATTTCTCCTCTTTTGTCCTTGCCCCACAAGGGAAGATCTTACATGGAGCTCCAGACAGAGGGCCACTGGTGGCCATTTTATCATAGCCCCCATTTCTCAGAAACCAGACCACATAACCAGTCTGTTTTCTAGCTTTAGCTCCCAAAATGTGTAAAATATAGCTTCTTTGATTGAATAAGCTAATTCATGTTCAATTTTGTTAGCAAACGCAAAAAACCTAGTAAGGATTGAAAAGATGCCTTTGCCTATAAACAACTGAGATCAGCACTGCAGCTTAGTAGTGGTGGAAGATCAAACATGTTTCGATGTATTGCCACGTGGACATGGATGAGTGTAAATCTATTTACATATATAGTTAGTCGATTATTGGAACGTTAACAGCTAAACTAATTTTGAGGAAAGCAAAAGTCCAGGCTTGGAAGGGTTTTTATTTAACCCCAAAAAAACTAACTTGGGAAAATTTGACAACAAACAAACTTACATAAAGGCTCATCAGCCCACAAAGACACAAAAAGGGGTAGAGCACACAAAAACCTAACTTAAAAAAAAAGGAAAGTATAGAGCTAACTGGTGAGCCGATTGGATAAAAAAATAAATAAAATAGTACAAGCAGACATAGCCAGAGAAGAAAAAAACATAACCACTTGAAAACAGTCAGTGTTAATGTTTTGAAACGTTCAAATAATACTTTGCCCATATTTGAGAATAAAACATGCCTAAATCACATTGGAGTTGTTTTGATATATCGACAGCCTAGTTTCCCACCAGTACTTGAATGCAGCATGGGCAGCAGGTGGGAAAATCCCTCATCATCAACAGGGATTCCTCCGACTTGTGTTTTATCCAAAATAAGGAGTTTGGTCTGATTGGATGCTACTGGTAGCCATGTTGGACGTCAGCTGGTTTTTCTCTAGTATCAGTGATGTTTCCATTCAGCTTCACATTGTTTCAGGTGAGTCATTCAGTTCAGTGCAGAGCGTGTTATGGACCTTATTGCTGTTGAAAGATGCGTTCGCTGACAAAGTTCTGGTTCGGTCCATCTTTCATTTTCTACTGTACTTGCATGAGAAACCATTAATGTTCCCCAAAAACAGAGTTTAGTGATAGCTGGGAATTCTTTTTGTCTTGTCACTTTTTAAAGTTGCGTTGCACTCCGAGTTTCACCCATAAACATTCTGCATGTGTTCAGGTAAAAAAACAAACTGCTGTATTCGTTTGGTACATGTGCGTACCAATTAAATATGTTTGATTGAAGCAGCAGCTTCAGTTTTCAATTACATAAACTGTTAAAATATTCCATAAAATACTTTGAAGCAAATGAAATCTGTCCTGGAGACAGATGTACAGCTCTTAGATTTATTCCTTAAATCACTGTCTGCTCCAGCTACCAAAATCTCTCAGAGATTAAATTACTTCATCGTTGCTTTTCTCATTTAACAATACTACAAACAAAAATAAAACAATTTTGAGAACGAAGAAACAGTTATAACATGCATTTAGAGGACTGTCGCTAACACTTGCTGTCACTGCAAGGTCTCAGTAATTTATATTTAAAAAATGATAAAATAGCCCAACCCTTAATGAAACCTACCATTTTTACAACAAAAGATAAAATGATAAAAAGCCTGGAGTAATATTGTTTTTAAATTATTTTCTGGTGAATCAAATAAACCAGAGTCCTTTGAAAGTTTTCTGGATTAATATTTCTAAAAGCTTTTCTTCACTCACTGCCAAGTACAGTCCTTGTTCCCGACCATGACAGCATATTCTGCAGCACGTTCCTAAAAATGAAGAAAGTCAGTGAGAAAAAAAAAGAAATTTCAGGTCAGCAATAGCTATCTCTAGCAGAAGAATGGCTCTTCTTTGAGAAACGGGGATAAAAATCATCTACTGCAAGTGTTCAGCTAATTGAAACCACCTGGTTGAAGCTAAAATTTGTTATTCTGTCCAGTTTTTTAAATAGATTTACCAGCCAATTCCTGGTAACTCTGGTAAAGCTGTTAGCAGATGTCCTCTTTCACCCTGCATAGAAAATGTTTTGGAAAATCCAGACTGATTTGAATAATTTTTTTTCCAGTAGTTTGGAAATAAAAGCTTTAAAAATTAATCCCTTGTGGAATCACGATCCCTTTTGCCAGTAGGACTTGTTCCGGCCTAAAATCTGGTCTGGAAAGTTATCCCAAACTACAAACATTCTCATTCTTTAAACTGAAAACAAAATAAAGTTATAGCAAAGTTTTTTTTTATTTTTACCTTAACAATAACAATAAACTGCACATGCAACATTTTCATGAAATGAACACAGTGGACAGATTTTTGTAGAAAAGGGTTTAATAAATGGGTGCGCCCCCGTCTGGCTTTGAGCAAAAGTTGCTGCTTCATAGTCTGAGTTTTCCATTTTAAGAAGATTTTGTCACCCGACATCTCTCTGTGCAAATCTGACCTGCAACATTGCTGGCGTGCCAGATTGGTGAAGGAGCCACACAAAATCATTTCAAGGCCCAAAAAAATGACCAACGAACCTCACTTTAAACTGTTCTAGATCACTAGTTCGTCCAGAGGTCCTCTGATGCTCTTGTCTCTTCAGCTCACCCCAAATGTTTAGGATTTAGATTGGAGGTCCTCGTATTTCAAAGGCTTCATCATGCCAGGATTTCCCAAGGAAGAGAAACAAGCCCACAGCATTACAGATCCTCTGAGCAAACCTCAAAGATTTTGGCAACTGGTCAGCATGTAAATGGTGATGACACTCTGCTGCAAAGCTCCCCAATAGTGAGCTTTGGAGACTTTTGTTACCTCCTTTACCATCCTGCTCGCCGTGGATGCAAGACAAATATGGGTTTTTATCTAGAGGTTTTTAGAAACTCATGACCAACCAAAAAAATGCAGCACTATTGTGAGAAATAGAGAAATGTAGCATTTATTTAAAATGCAAAGTTAGAAGCATCAATAATTGTGGGAATATGATTTTTCCATAACTGAACAAATGAACTGAAATTCAAAATATTTCAGTATGATATTATGCTGCTGCAGCAACAGAGTATTTTAAGACTGCTTTATGCAGTTTTCCTAGGTTTGCAAATAAATCTGACAATGTAAAAAAAAAAAAAAAGAATGCTTCATATGTCAGGGTCTGGTCAATTACCTCCCTGTGAAAAAAGTCAGTTTCTCGCCTGAAAATTAGTAAAGAAAACAAAAAACAAAAAAAACAGCCAAAGTTCAAAAGAGAACTGAAAAACCTTCATTAGGCCCAGATCAGGTTAAATACAACAAGAACATCTGACCCCTTGGAAATGAACACTGAAGAAAGGAGGAATGGTGGAGGACTTTTGCACAGCACTTAATCCCAAATATCTTTAGTCTATAACAAACAGTCAACTAAAAGGCAAGACAAGTTTATTTGTATAGCACAATTCATGTTATAGGACAATTCAAAGTGCTTTACATAAAACATCAAAAGCATTGCAGCAGGGTGCCGGAAAAGCAAAAGTACAGGAATAAAAAGCATGATTTAAAATTCAAAATCAAAACAAGATTTTAATCCTGAATGTTCAATGTTTTGCGGGTAAAATGGACAGTGGCACAGTTGGTAGCACTGTTGCCTTGCAGCAAGAAGGTCCTGGGTTCGAATCCCAGCCTGGGGTCTTTCTGCATGGAGTTTGCATGTTCTCCCTGTGCATGGGTGGGTTCTCTCCGGGTACTCCGGCTTCCTCCCACAGTCCCAAAAACATGACTGTTAGGTGAATTGGTTTCTCTAAATTGCCCTTAGGTATGAGTGCGTGCATATATGGTTGTTTGTCCTGTATGTCTCAGTGTTGCCCTGCGATGGACTGGCGTCCTGTCCAGGGTGTACCCTGGTGTACCCTGCCTCTCGCCCCTTGACCGCTGGAGATAGGCACCAGCCCCCCTGCAACCCTGCATTAGGATGGACGGGTATAGAAAATGGATGGATGCGAGTAAAATATCAAGGAAACTATTGCTGCAGTAGAACCCTAAACATGGATGCCGCCTCTGGATGAAAATCCTGCTTTTCCGTTATGTAAAACATTCAGTTTCACATTTTTACGGTCACAAAGTAATTAGAGCATCTGGCCCCTGCCTGACCTGGAGCTTCATCATCCAGCACTGGTGTAATGCAGGATAAGGATCCCCTATCATAAACCAACATGATTACTGCAATTATCCACCATTATCAGCTTGCCAATGGCGCCTGCTTGTTTCGATTACCTGCCACTCACAGTGATGCTGCAGACGGTTTGAACTTAAAGGCAGCACTGAGGGCTTACGCTGAGAAAAGTAATTATCTAATCCTTATCCCAGAATAAAGCACAGGCACTCCTGAGTAAGCAAACAAGAACGTATCAGGACCCGCTGCAGTTTGCTTATCACTGTGGAGTTGGAGTGGAAGATGCCATCGTCCACCTACTTCAACCAACCCACTGTCATCTGGACAAAGCAGGCAGCACTGTGAGGATCATGTTCTTTGATTTCTCCAGTGCATTTAACACAATTCAGCCTGATTTGGTTTGTCAGAAACTCCTGAAGACACAGGTGGAGCCCTCAACAATCGCCTGGATCAATGACTACCTGACCAACAGACCACAATTTGTGAGACTGAAGAAATGTGTGTCAAACCAGGTGGTCAGCAGCACAGGAGCACCACAGGGGACCGTACTCTCACCATTCCTTTCCACTCTGTACACCTCAGACTTCCAGTACAAATCAGAGACCTGTAATCTGCAGAAATACTCAGATGACTCTGCAATTGTCGGGTGTATCAGAGATGGACAAGAAGCTGAATACAGAGAGCTGGTGGACCGCTTTGTGACATGGTGTGGAAACAATCGTCTCACCTTGAATGTGATCAAAACAAAGGAGATGATTGTAGATTTCAGAAGAAACAGGGATAAGTCAAACACTGTTTCCATCATGGGAGAAGAAGTGGAGGTGGTTGAGGAATATAAATACCTCAGAGTTCACCTGGACAACAGACTAGACTGGAGGCGCAACAGTGAAGCCGTCTATAAGAAGGGACAGAGCAGACTGTACTTCTTGAGGAAGCTTAGGTCCTTCAAAGTTTGCAGCAAGATGCTGGAGATCTTCTACAAGTCTGTTGTGGAGAGTGTTATCTCTTCAGCCGTCATCTGTTGGGGTAGCAGCATCAGAGCCAGGGATTTAAAAAGGCTCAACAACTTGATAAAGAAGGTTCTGGTTCTGTTCTTGAGACACCTGTGGAAAATCTAGAGATGATGATGCAAAGAAGGATTCTTCATAAAATCAAAAACATTATGGACAACCCTGAGCATCCTCTTCATGAGACAGTCATACAACAACAGCGTCTTCAGTCGGAGGCTTCTTCAGTTTCTCTGCAATACAGACCGCTACAGGAAATCCTTCCTGCCCACAGCCATCATCATCTACAACAACTCCTTAAAGAATTAATTATATGAGCTACAACACTTGATTTCCCTCTGGGATCAATAAAGTATTTTTGAATTTGAATATTGATATGAGGTCACAAACAAACGGAGGAGCTGCAAGTGACGCAGCATTGATGCAGCAGCGTTCCTGACATAAAAAGAAGAATGGGGGACGGGGTGCACGATTCCAGCGCGTCAGTAGATCTAACACCGGGTCCAGTTCAGCACATAGATCTAATAGGACTGCTTTAAGGAATCTACATCGGGTCCCCCATCCAGATGCTTCCAGTGGCGTGATCTTCAATGAGCCCCAGCATCCCTTACGCATCATTATGCAGGGGATGCTGCAGTATTCCTACTTCACACAATTAATCCACCAATAAATGGACTTTCTATATAATCTGAATAGATAAATACATATGAACATACTTTGATATAAATCTTATGTGCAGCATATTTTCATTCAGATTCTCATTTTGATTCCCAGTTCAGAGACGGGATGGGGGGGGGGTTGACTGCTGACTGTGTTTCTGTCTGCACAAAGTTCTACAAGTTTGAAATTGTGGCTTAAATTCACATTTTTACCATCTCTCCTGCTGCACTGTCAGTGTCCTCTGTGTCCAAAAGTGCGTAAGCAAGATCCTTAGAGTGCTTAAAGTTGCGCACATTTTTCCGCCACGTTTTTTTCTATAAATCCTAAATTTGGCCTAAAAACTTGCTTACGTAGTTTTCACACACCGTTTTGTGCGTAAGCAAGCTTTATAAATGAGACCCCTGATCTCTAAAATACCCCATGTTAAATTTATTTTTCTATTTATTGTAAATTCCTGCACATCAAAGACAGTCACTTTAAAATGCAGATTTTATTTTGAATTTCTTTTTCATATTTAACCAAACAGATTGGGCATGCACGAATACCTTCTAGCACTTGACTGCACCTGTATCATATATAATGTATTTACTTACAGAGCTGTGTTAAGAGCTCGAAAAAAACCCAAAATGACCTGCAGTTGATTTTTTGCTCCATAACGTAAATCACTTCAGCAACATACGCCTGTTCCATGATAATGTCAAAAAAAATTATTGTTTCCTTAATACACTCTGTAAATTCTAGGGTAAAAGGTGAAATATGTCTTAGTAATACCAGTGACTTTTACATTTTCATCCAAATATGTTTTTTTTTTTTAAATAGGTGAAGTATTTCCCAACCTCTCAGCATTCTCGTCTAGTGCATCAGCATTGCTTTGAATCTCAGTCGGCTGTATGTCATTACACCATTAATATTTATCACCAGAACTCTGTGTTTGACTTTCTCTGAGATTTTGTTTTGATAAAGCAGAAGGGGCAGGTACGTTTCAGCAGGTGAACCACAAAGGCTTTTCCTTTTTATTGATATTCTCAGGCGAGGAGCAGCAGAGCAGCGCTGCTGGGAGTCTGGGAGTCAGCCTGCGTCTACAGGAAACTTTTAATTTCAAGCTTTTACACTCGACTGGTTCTGAAGAAACAAACTAAACCACAGCAAAGGCGATTCAAACAGCTACAAAAATAACTATCCTTCTGAGAAGGCAACAGAAACTCTGATTATTATGATTTTGTTAGTGGGCTATATATTATGTGCTTAAAGGATTTTGAAATAACTATTTAAAGGCTGACATCTATTTTTTGAAAAACGTCTATCTTTCAGGTGAACTGAGACGTTTTTAGTTTTTTTTTCGAATCCTGCAGCTCTCGTTTGAGTCTTCTCCAGATGAGGGTCACACTGACAGCTGCATGAACTCTGCAGGACGTTTCTATTTTCTCCAGTCAACTGGAACTCAGTTTCCAGCTTTAACAAAATAAATGCTTACCATTTTCTCTCCTAAACCATCCGAACTTTGTTCCTCTGCTGTTTGGCTGGACAGAGTGTGACATCTGAGGGCATCACATCTGGCCTCAGGGGAATATATCGACTTCTCATAATTGTTGCCCATTTCTTCCAGAGGTGTAACAGTGCATGTATTCTGATTTTTTCGGTACAGCCCTGTTGGTGTAGCGAACGAATCCAGCCGTTTTCAACCTGAACACATCCAGAATGTTTATGTGCTGAAGAGCGCAGGGCAACTTTAAAATATGACACCAAAACAAAACAGCAAGGACTTCCAGCTATCACTAATCTCTATCAGAGAACATTAACGGTTTCTCATGCAGCTACAGTTGAAAGAGAAAGATGGACCTAACCAGAAGTTTGTCATTAAACGCATCTTTCATCAGCAATAAGGTCCATAACATGCTCTGCTCTGAACTGAATGATTCACCTGAAACAATGTCAAGCTGAATGGAAACATCACTGATACTAGAGAAAAACCAGCTGAGGTTCAACATGGCTACCAGTAGCATCCAATCAGCACAAACTCCTTATTTTGGATAAAACACAAGTTGGTGGAATCTCCATGAGAAGGTATTTCCCAACAGCTGTCCATGTTGCATTCAAGTACAAAGTGATTTTAGTATTTTTTATTCTCAAAAATGGGTGAAGTATTATTTAAACATTCCTAAACATTAACACTGTTTTCAAGTGGTTATATTGTTTGGTACTCTGGCTATGTCTGCTTGCACTATTTTATAAATTAAAAGAATCCAATCAAATACCCTGTCAGTTCTATCCTTTAACTTATAGAACAGCATAAAATGTAAATAATTTTAGGAATTGAAAGGAAAGAATTCAGGAAAAAAGGTTCTTATTCAATGACACCCGCATAAATACAGACTGTGGTAGAACCACAGTGCTGGTTCTGTTGGACCTTAGTGCAGCATTTGACACTGTTGATCATGATATATTGTTTAAAGGACTGGAGAGCTGGGTCGGACTCTCTGGTACAGGACTTGGCTGGTTTGAGTCTTACCTAAAGAACAGGGACTTCTGTTTCAATAGGAAATTTTTCATCAGAACGAACAGAAATCCCATGTGGGGTGCCCCAGGGCTCCATCCTGGAGCCCCTCTTATTTAATATCTACATGCTCCCACTAGGCAAGATTATAGCAACCAATAACATTAGCTACCATAACTACGCGGATGATACTCAGCTTTACATTACAATGTCACCAAGTGACTCTGAACCCATTCAAACCCTAAATCAATGCATTGACCAAATAAATGGATGGTTGTGCCATAACTTTCTCCAGCTGAATAGAAACAAAACTGAAGGGATTATTTTTGGACCCAAGGAGGAACGATCAAGAGTCAGCACACAGCTTCAATTAATACAGCTAGAAACTAATGATCAGGCTTGAAACCTAGGTGTAGTAATGGACTCAGACCTGAACCTCCAGGGTCACATAAAGGCAATAACAAGGTCAGCCTTCTATCACCTGAAGAACATTTCTAGGATTAAAGGACTGATGTTGCAACATGACCTAGAAAAACTCATCCATGCGTCTATCTTTAGTCGGATTGATTACTGCAACAGCGTCTTCACAGGTCTGCCTAAAAAGTCAATCAGACAGCTGCAGCTGATCCAGAACGCTGCTGCTCGCGTCCTCACTAGAACCAGGAAAGTAGAGCACATCACCCCAGTTCTAAAGTCCTTACACTGGCTCCCTGTAGCTCAGAGAATAGACTTTAAAATACTTTTACTAGTTTATAAATCATTACATGGCTTAGCACCAAAGTATGTTGAAGACCTGTTGTCATGGTACCAACCACCAAGACCACTCAGGTCCTCCAACTCTAGCCTACTAAACATCCCTAGACTCAGAACTAAACATGGAGAAGCAGCTTTCAGTTTCTATGCTCCCCTTATCTGGAACAGACTTCCTGACGAGTGTAGAGCTGCTGAAACTCTGAACTGCTTTAAATCAAGACTAAAAACCATCTGTTTAGAATTGCCTTTGAGTAAATGCTTGATGTCATATGTATGAAATGTGTTCATGCTCTCTTGCTTTATTGTGTATCATGTGTAATGTGTGTTTCTTTTACTTTTAATTTCCAAAGTTATATTCCATGTGTTTTTTTAAATCACCAAATCATGTAAAGCACCTTGAATTGCCCTGCTGTTGAAAGTGTGCTATACAAATAAAATTGCCTTGCCTTATTTTTAATGTCGAGCAAAGAAAAAAAAAAGTAATATGCACATTTCTATTTGTTGTACTGAAAATATACCAGTGACTTTAAAACCCCAGATATGTACGGAACGGTGATTTTTGTGTACACCCCGTAATTTCTTTCCTTCACATTTTGTCATATTAGGACCAACACAAAGTAGCGTGCAAGGGCTGTGGAAAGAAAACTGTTTTTACAATATATTTTACAATGATTTAAAAAAAATGTAGCATGTTTAGCCCTCCTCACCCCGTAATTAAACCATCACCACCACATTCAGAGGTCCGCCCATCATTTAATCCAGCTGTTCTATGGAGACCAACCAGGAACCCAGCAGACAGGTCAGGGAGACGTCTAAAGCAGGGTTAGGTTCTGCAATGACATCCCAGAGCTCTGCTCAATCCATCATCTGAACATGGAGAGATGATGGAGCAACTACAGAAGCATCAGAGAGGTTCATGTTAACTCTGGAGAAGCTGCAAAAATCATCAGCTCAGGTGGGAATTGCCGTAGGTCTCCCAAACACTTTAGTTGTGCACTCCAGCAGATAATTGTTGAATGAAAGCAACATGGAGTTTAATTTGCAGTTTGCAACAACTGCTTTTGTGGTCATAATTTCACATAGCTTTAATATTTTTATGCTAACACTCAAAGCCTGTGTGAGGAGCGCATTTTGAAGGAGGCGCAGTCACAGTAATCATGTGGAAGAAGGTGCCTTGCAGATACAGGAGCTATAGCTTTGCTATCCATAACAGAATACACACCATCCCCATGGCGAAACATGGCAGTGGAAGCATCATGCTGTGGGAATGCTTTTCTTTAGGAGGAACAATGGAAGCATGTGTGTTGATAGGAAGATGCTTGGAACAAAATACAAGACAACCCTGGAAGAAAATCTGCTAGATGCTGGAAGGCTAAAGACAGGAACGGAGGTTCACCTTTCGGAGAGAAAAAACCGATTAAAGTGCTAGAATGACCGAGGTGAGGTCCAGATGAGATTCTGTGGCAGGACTTACATTTTGGCCTTCACATTTTTTACATTTTAGAGTCTAGATGTGCAAGCAAAGCTGATGAGGCCATACCAGAAAAGACCTGCAGCTGAAAGGTTATATTAAAATTACACGTCACGCATTCTCTGACTGTAAATAAAAAAAGAAAGACAATAAATCATTCTTTCTTTCGAAGGGGAGTCGATACTTTTTCAAGCAACTGTATATTACTAAAGATATGTTATATAAATAAAAAAAAACTAGCAATTAATATAAGAATACATTTGCTTTCTTAATTCAGTCATTTCTAAATATGCAAACAGGATTCAGCTACCAAATCAGCATCTGTTCTGTTTTTAAATCAGTCTTTCCTGTAATACAAGCATAATTTCAGTGAATTCAGAAGCTGTTAGTCAACGGCTTTTATCTCCGCCACACGGTAAAAATGTATGTCTTCACATTAAAATTAAATTCCATCTGGTCATAAAGTTCTTACAGATGTGGGGAGGCTTAAAGTTTCCTTCGGTTTACAAACAACATCAATCTGATTATCAGAAATACACAAACAAACATGAATTTCAAATGGGCAAAATCACATGTGAAACATATATACATACATATATATCTGACCTGTGTTTTGCAAACATTTTCCATGTGAATTAGGAACATTTTCATGGTAACAAACTGTGAAACCCAGACATTCACAAGTGAAGCCCATGGGGAAACATGGTATTTTCCACATAAAACATACATTTGAAAAATATGTGAAACCAACGTAAAACCAAACATGCGAAGACCATGTGTGCTGCACATGGGATCGCATGTTTTCCCATGTGCTACCTGGTGAACCACATGTACAACCCATGTGACTTTTCTGTAAGGGCTTATATTATTTTGATATTTCTAACCTTTTGACAGTTTTAATATCACTCATCAGCACCGACTGGATTTATGAGCGAACAAAGGAGTCGACATGGAAACAATGAAAGATAAAAAACACACAAGAGACTGATATGAAGTAAAGCCTCGTTTAATGTTTATTATGACATACTTGCTCGGCCCCAAGCCTCTTAAAAATAAACCCTCCACAAAACAATGAAAATCAGGTTAGGTGTAAGATTGGTGTACGTGCGTCATCGTGGTAATCAAAGCAGGGCTGTTTAAAACAAAAACAAAACAGAAAAAAAAAGGGGTGGGGGGGGGCATTGTAAAATGTAATCAGAAACCGTTAATACATAATCAGTGAGTGAGGAGACTTTAACCACGTGGCTCTGATGGTGAACACGTGAAACAACGTTTCTGAGCAGCGATGTGTGGCGACCAGGAAGCAGTTCCAGGATCCCCTGCTGTATTTTGATGCCGTTGCACAATCAACTCAACTGTAAACTGGTAAATAGTCTGTTTATGTGCCCCCCCCCGTTACTCAGGAAATAGCTGGATGTGTGTGGGCGTCGCGGTTCAGTCTTTTTTTTTTTTTACTTCATTTGGAAGAATTTCATTTTAACTTCTTTTCAGCAGGTTCATCTTTGCTCTGATGCTTCGTTCAGCGTTGATAAAAACAAAGTTAAACAAGTTAGTTAAATTGGAGATAAAATCCCTTTAAACCTCAGAGTGTCTTTATTTCATTAAAATCTAATGTTGGCTGGTAATTCGGTGTATGAGGACACTTCCTCACTTGTGTTTGGTTGTTTCTTTGTGCAAAGAATGGTTAATAAAGTTCAAAGGAAGCAGAAGGGAAAAACTGAAGCACAGGAAAGTTTCATTTCAGAACTGATCAGGACAACAAAAACAAATCTGCACACGTACAAAAATCATCAGGATTAAAACAAAGAGTGGATGAAGGAACGGCCCGGATCAGAGTCCATGTGTCGACTTTTTAAGTGCAATCCACAGCAAACCGTCTTCTCCTTCAGCCACAGAAACTATAAAGCACGGCGAGTTAGTGATCAACAACCGGCGCTTTCATCGCAGCAACGCAGACACTACAATTATAAAATCAAGACGAAATGAGAAGATCCCTTTCTTCCTTCTGATGCTTAATGCCGACGCTGTGAAAACTATAAACGCAAAACCCATAATGCTCGGTTTAAAGAAAGAGAAGCAAATAAAACGTAATATTCCCTCTAATCGGTTTAAGAAACGAGTAGTTTCTGTTTCCAACTGCGACTCGGACGGACTTTTAACACAGCGTAGTTTCATTTCAATAGCGGGCAGGAAATCTGCTTTAAGGGAAGGGATGATGAGGGGAAACACGGAGGAAACTCTCCAGCTGGGGGATTGTTCATCCTGACTGAGTTCATCAAATAAAGACGTTCACATATTATTAGACTGGTCTCGACGCATCTCCGATTTCAACATAAACCCGCTGCAGTGATCTCTTTTCTGAGCCAAAGTCCCGAAGACATGCCGAGGTTCATTCTTGTTCGTTTGCAATAAGCAAATCGCTCACGAAGCAAACCAATCTCCCGAACGTTTTAATGTTCTTTTAAAAAAAAAAATGTTATGTAGAGCTGCACCAAGAGATCCATCTAGAATCTGATCAGTGGCCCTGATGCAGCACATGTCTGGGTGAACACCGTTACCGGGTGAGGAAGACGCTTTCAACACCAGCGAGCTTCTATCCTGTTTTTTTTTTTTTTTTACAGCTTTTAAATCCGCCGCCTGTTAGGAGCTGAAGACATGAACGTGTCCGCAGGCTGGGACAGGCAAGTCCTGGCTCCACCCGGCCTTCTTTCACTTCCAGGTTCAGTGCCTGAAGGAAGGAAGGAAGGAAGGAAGGAAGGAAGGAAGGAAGGAAGGAAGGAAGGAAGGAAGGAAGGCTGTTAGCAGTAGGAGGAGCAGAGTTCAGTGCTTCTGACCTCGAATCAGCCGAGGAAGGAGAGACGCCCGTTTCCTGACTGTCATTCCAGAAAACCTTGTCAGCCTCAGAACGCAGAGGAATTGCATATATGATAATAATAATACGCTGTAAAACATAATCATGCAGGAAACAACACTTCCTTGGTTATTGCTTGATTTCATTCATTAATTCATTCAGCATTAGTAAAGAACGACACAAGCGGAGGGAATCTACTTTCTTTAGAGCTCTAAATCAAATGTATCTCAGGTCATTATTAGTTTTTTTTTTTTTTTTTTTTTACAATAATAATAATAATAACAAACAGAAACAACAAAATCTAAAACACAAGGCAGGACAAAGCAAATCCATCCGGGTGCAAAAAACAAAACAAAACAAGAAATCTTCCAACGGTAATTCCCGAAAGCAACATTTGACAGCCAAGTAATCTGCTGGCGTCGCCATGTTTCATTTTTATTTTTTTTCTCCACACATCTCCGCCCATGAGGTAAAACTAGGTCCAAATTCCAGGAATTCCCAGGAGGGCGAGCTTTAGGAGGCTGTTTGCAAAACAGAAAAAATAAAATAAAACGGAAAAAAACCCAGGCTAGCAACAAGCATTGATATGTGATCCAACCAGAGCTGAGAGGAAGCAGTGAAATATTCAGGTTTGAACAACGTTTCACTGAATGATGGATTAATCCCAACCTGTTCTTCCTTAGCGAGTCTCTTATCCATCTTTAGGCTAACGAGGCACAGTGCCGGCCCCTCGGTGTCCCTGCGGCTCCTGGTATGGTTAGCGAAAATCCTCACACCTACTCGGCCATTTTAAGAAATCCCAACACATTTCCGAGGCAGCGCTCCTCTCCTCTCCTCTCCTCTCCTCTCCTCTCCTCTCCTCTCCTCTCCTCTCCTCTCCTCTCCTCTCCTCTCAGTTTGCAGCAGGCAGGCTAACCCCTCATCCGTGTGTTTCGGAGTCGACCTCTCATGACATCCCTGTGTTTTTTTTTCTTCTGCTGTTCCTTTCTGGAAGCTGAGCTGATTTTTCTAGAAGGCACTATGTGACGCTACAGGCAGAGGCTAGAGTTAGTTTTTCTTTTTTTTTGGGACACTCTGTGAGATGAGCTTTAGTTGATTTGTCAGAAGCATCTGCATTAGTTCAGCTATAAAAATCCCTAGGCTTAGCGTGACATCTACGTTTTGTTAATTAAAAAAATAATCTACATCTTTACTGAGGATAAATCTACAAAAATAGAGTAGAAAAAACAGCAGAATCTGTTAGGAGGTACGACAAGATTAGATAAGATAAGATAAGATTTTCCCCTCGTTTTAGTTCGTAGAAACAAAATTAAAATGAGCAACAGAAACTATTGAAGAGAAGTGAAGTTGAGGGGACAGAGCCGGCGGGACGTCTCGTTAGCACCTTTGTTTTGTAGTGGATAACTGCAGCCTAATCAGCTGGTCGCCCCGTTAATTCCAGGTTTTACCGATGAATTACTGTTCATTCATCTCAGCAGGAAATTCTTCGCTTAGGTTCATAGAGAGGAATCCCGGAACAAAAGTCCTCCTTTTGGATCACGATTCAATCAGAAACGAGGCAAAAATCAGAAACTATTAACGTGATATCACGAGAGAAGAGGATTTTCCTCTCAGGGCCGAGGCGAGACCAGTCCTCTAGGGGTCCGGACGTTTCTCAGTCACTGCTGTCGTCTTCGTCCTCATCGTCCGACAGGGTGTTGTTGTTGAAGTTCGCGCCCGGCCGGCTGATGGACTCCGAGCGCGACCCTAGGCTCCCCGACAGCATCCCGTAGCAATGCTCGCACACGCGCACGGGCTTGGACGACTGGCTGGGGAGGAGGAACTTCTTCTCCGAGCACGGCCCGCAAACCACGTAGCCGCACTTCCTGCAGTGGTGGCGCCGGCTGACCGGCGTGAACTTAACCTTCTTGCAGCGCATGCACACCGTCGCCTCGGAGTCGGGCACCCAGACGGCGGCGTGCTCGCCCGTCGGAGACTTGCCGCTCTTCTGCAGCAGTTCTCTCACGCACTTCCCAATGTGGTTCATCCACTCGGATTTCTCCGTGGCGGTGGCGGCGTAGACGGCGAAGGACTTGGTGGGGGTCTTGATCAGCCAGCCGTTTCGCAGCTCGCCCTCGTCGGGCACCGTGTCGATGGTGACGCTCTCCAGAGGGATGATGTGCTGCTTGTTGTACTTCTTCTTCTGGATGACGATGTTGCCGTAGACCAGGATGTCATTGAAGAGGAAGAACTGGCGGGCTTTGGGCTTCTTGCGGCAGAGCTTGGTGAGGACCCCCTCTCCGATGAGCACTCGACCGGGGATGGCCAGGGGCTGGCCCGCAGCTCCGAAGCAGCTCTCCACCAATCCGATCCGCTTAGAGTTGGCCTCGCTGTTGGCAAGCCGGTCCACCATCTTCACCTCGCCTGCTGGGAGACGAGAGCAAAGAAACGTGTTACCGACAGCTCCACCCATTAATGAAATTATTCCAGTTAATGCTTCAAGCAACCACAAAAACTATTGATTCAAATAATCCTGCTTTCCTTGTGACTTTAACAATGAACTAAAGCCAGACAGAGATTTTCCAACGTTTATACTGATGTTCACACTGAGGCTACAGTGAAAGAGAGATGGTATTGGCTGCTGCAGCTTCCTGTGTATATGAGGGAGGCTCTGGTCACCCTTATATAGACCAGAGGTCCCCAACCCGAGACCGATACCGGTCCGTGCGTCATTTGGTACCGGACCGCGCAAAAAGAATGAATAACTTACAGTAGTTCTGTTTTATTACTAAACAGAGTCTCAACGATGTTTGTTTTATTTTTAAAAAATGACCGGATTATCTCCGCTACATCCGGCTATAATGGTGCGTTCCGGTTGCAGTCAGAACTAGGAAATTCCAACTTCCAAGTGGGGAAAATAATCAACTGGAACGCCCTGCAAAGTCGGACTTCCAACTCGGAAAGTCTGAGATTTTTTTTCTTGCTCCGACTTTGACTTTCAATATGGCCGTTCATTGCGTGAACAACAGTAAGTTGTGGTGGAAACATGTTTATTTTACAAGACACAGTAGTAAGAGTGCGTCTAAAAACCAATGGTACATGTAGCGCCTGCAACTCTAAAATTAACTAAATAAAAGTGGTGTTTACATACGGAAGGTACAGCTTAAAACAACGTTTATAAGAGGTGCTACCAACTATGGCTACCTGGGCCTCGCCATATTGGAATCCCGATTTATCAGACTACGTTAACTGGAACGCTGTTTACTCGGGTGTGCCGTATGGATTTATCGCGACAGGCGATTTCCAAGCACCAAACCCCCGCTCTGCTTATTATGCAGCTACCAGCTTTTTTAATAAGGCAATGAGGCCTTCAAAACTGCCCCAAACGGAACGGTGTCGTTACAGAGAAACAGCCAATAAATTACCTATAAATGAGACAAATTATCGAAGAGTCATATCAAAGCATAGAGGAAGTCACTAAAATTAGCCTAGCTCTTTAGCAATGGCTTAATGTAAACCTCATCAGTAGAAGAAAACTTGTAGTGTACTGAAGACTTTGTGACTGTTTGTATAGTTATTTGGAAGAATCGCTGAATCTACACCCATTTTATGGTGAAGTTCTGCCAGATCATAACAGCACCTTTCTGAAACCCAGTTAGCCTCACGATGAAGCAGAGAAAAAAGCACTGCAGAAACTCCCGAGAGACTAAATACAGCCGATCCCTGGTTTTCGCACACAAGTACTTGAGATGGCCATTAAAAACACCTAGAACCGCCTATTTTTATATTTCAAACACCCAGTATAGCCTAATATACTTTAATACGCTTTTACTCTTGGAAGTACAGCCAATCAGCGGCAAGAAAATTAAATGCTGCTTCTGGATTGGCTGTTTTGCAAACGCCAGCCAATAGCTACAAGTAGCATAGAGCCAAGACGTTTCAGCTTCCCAAGCTGCACTTTCTTCATATGTTTAAATTGTTTTAGAAATGCTGTATGGAAAAAATCCTTGAATAGACGATGGGTCCACTGTAGTATTAACAAAAAAACAACAACAAAAAAAAGTTTCTTATTTCGCAGCAAATGTTTTACATCCTAAAACTTTGGCATCCAACTGTTTTTACATAGTTTCTCTGCACCAGCAACAGATTAAGCTACACCACCAACTCTCCAAACAATGGTACATTTTAGCTTAAACACTTTGTGGGTTGACATTAGGCTCTTAAAAAAGCAGAAGATTATCACCAAAAAGCCTCCATGCTGCGCAGCTCTTTTGCTCAGATTGCTGCATGCAGGAGAAAACCCAGAAAGTTTGCGCCCATCTTTGTGTCATGCAAGGTTGACCTCTCTCCAGTCACAAAAAACAGAGCGAGCGAGAAAGTTTCTCTTTTATCACTTTAATGATCAGAAATTTTCAGGCCTTGACACGGCAGTGAAATATGCAACATTGACTGAAATAAAATTTAAAAAAAGAATCAAACTGCAACATCTAGCTTTCTTTACAAAAGTGAAAATGTAATAACTTGTATAGTTATTACAGAAGAAATAAACACAGTTGTATGATGACATCTCGCTTATCCCTACCTAGTTGCTGGCTGTGAGCTCATTTAAGTTTTCTTCCCTTGCAGAAAGATTGACAGCAGCATTCCACAGACTGTATATTTCTCTGCCTGACTCAAAACAGCTCTGCTCTTTTAGAATACCACGCAGTTTACTGTGACTTCCATAAATAAGAACACATATTTTCCTAATTTAAATGCAGACGAGCTCGTGTCGCAGCCGATAGATTATTTGCTCGATGTTTATTGTAGGAGCAGATCGTCGATGCATCTAGTTTCAGAATTTGAAACGCGTGCCGACTCTAGTTGGCCAACATTAAGCACCTGCAGATACCTTTTGCGGATTTGCCCCACTTAGTTAATGTGTGAAGGAGGAGGATCAGCAAAGCTTGCAAGTTGTGACCTCAGTTAATTGATTAAAAATTGACAGAGTAGTCCCCTGCAAATGATTTTCTTCATCCGTCTCCCACTCACTGTGGGGAATTTTAATTAGGATAAACTGCACCGTACGTAATTAGATCTGGATTTAAATACATGATTAGATATTGCTGAAATTAGGTGGATTAAGTTTCGCTCCATATGGACTGAATTCTGCGTACAACTTTAACCTGTTTTGGTATATTTATTGTAATTTGGGGAAAGAATTAACTGAATTGAATGAAGTCGATTAACAACTGTTTTATGAGTTAAGAGCCAGGCCACCAAATTCAACCTCTCGTTATTGCCGAGATATCTCACAAAGACACTTTTTTTAATAAAAGCTATATTATCTATAATATAGGGTTACTTCTTAAATTCCCAACCTGTGAAGAGAAAACTCCAGGGAAGAAGCAAGACTGAAAGACAAAATGATTGCATTTTCTGCTAAGACCTACACAGCACAACTGCACCATTCTTCCTTAATAAAGCATAATGGAGCATAGTAAAGGTCAAAGGTCAGTGGCAAAAGTGATGAAAGGATGACTGCCCTCTCTCTCGGCGAGCCTAGAGGTTTGAGTGCAGACCGATGAGTCCAGTAAACACGTACTGTACATACAATTATGTGAGGTAAATGCAGACATGTACAGAATACGCTAGAGAAAACCTGGGATAAAATTCACTTCTGGATTAAGTTTTTAAAGGTATTCATGTATCTTTGTGGTGGATGTTTTCATGCGTTTTGTTTCAACCTAGTGGTGGGAGATATAAAAGGTATAAGGTAGAGATGATATAAACTTAGCCAAAGGTAGAGATTTTGACCATACCAGCCAACCGCGATTGCGCATTTTGATGATGTCATCAAGCTGTAATCAAGGAGGATAAATACTGATGTTCAGTGTTCGTCTTTACAATACGTATTGAAAGTTTAAAATTGTTGTTTTCCATTTAATGGTAAAAAAAAAAAACCTGTTGAACTTGAAGTATTTTTAATTGAAATATGTTCAGGTTTATATTTGTGCGATATTACATTTATAAATAAGTAACCAGGAAAGCGGACAATTTTGATCTTCGTGTGATTTTTTAAAATAACATTTAGCTTTTAATTTATTTAAAATATCTTCATCATTATGTTGTGAGAATTTTAGTTTTGCATCGTTTTAAAATGCATTTTGCACAATACACGTTCTTTAGATGGCATTCTAAACTTTTTTGACGTTGTTGTTCTGCTTCAATGTATCTGAAAAGTGGGAATGTTCATAAACTGTAATTTTGACATATATAAAGAAAAGAATATATCGCAATAGATATTGTTACCGCACACGCTTTACATATATCTCAATATAGATTTGAGGTCACATCGCCCAGCCTGAATAAAAACTATCACTATAGAGCAGCGGGATTCAAAGCCGATACGGAGGAAGTGTTTTCATCCCAAACAGAAACCGAGAAAAAATGTTAAGCTTTTAAAAATATCAAAGGCAACAGAAGTAGATCTGCTTTTTGTATCCAAGAAGTCAACAAATTTGACAAATATATAATAAATAAAAAACGAAGTGGTCTAAATGCACAGTGTACTGCATGCTCAAGATCAAACAGCAGAGACACGGTGAACAAAGCCAAGGGTTCAGGTCTAACTGAGCTCCGTACTGTTTGTCCTTCAGGAGTTGGAAAGTCAAGAAGGAAAACTCAACAGTGGAAAAACTGGATCTAGTGAACACAAACACACAACAGCTTAATCAGACGAAACAGTTCCTAAGTCTCAGTCAGCTTCAAAATAAGCAAATGCTTACAGTACTGGGAACTTCAGAGGTTATTAGAACTTAATAGGATATAACGCCTAATTAATGGCGCTTAATTGAATCAACTGGGATTTTTAAGGCAATTAGTGAAAAACAAACAACATCTTTACATCTATCATTTTACCACTATCAGCCTTAAGAGATTGTTAGGCTAAGATGGATTAACATTGTTGTTCATTAGTGGATTAATGTGAGAGAAAAAAAAAATCTAAATCAAAAATATATATTTTAGTTGTGAAAATTAAAAAAAAAAAATCGTACAAATTTACAACTATGTGAGCAGGTTTAATCAAGTCAAGTTTATTAGTATAGCACATTTCAGCAACAAAGCAGTTCAAAGTGCTTTACCAGATAAAAACATAACAGAACGAGCAAACAAAAAAAGGACATTACAGTGACAAAATAAAGAGAGGTAACAAAAAGGTGCAATCCAGACTAGGATTAACGATGTTCCAGTTGTTATTGACCAAACGCAGCTCTAAACAGATGGGTTTTTAGCATTGATTTAAAGGAACTTGCCGTTTCAGCGGCTTTTACAGTTTTATGGAGGTTTGTTCCAGATCAGAGGAGCCTAAAAACTGAAAGCTGCTTCTCCATGTTTGGTTCTGACTCTGGGGATGCTGAGCACACTGGAACCAGAAGACCTCAGTGGTCTGGAAGGTTGATAATGGGTGGGATTTGTAAGTTCAAAGCAATGCAGATATCAACAGGGGCCAGTTGGAAAGCAGAAGACACTGTGGTGAAGCACAATGATCTTAATGACGCTGTTATTTAATTCCCATGCTATTCCTAATCGCATTCTAATGCCGCGTTCACATCGCACGCTTAGTTTGAAGTTATACATTTTTAAGCCTGAAGCGTGCAAAGCTCGCCACTTGCTGAGCAAAAAAAGAGAGCGTGGGCGGGGCTTCCTCTGTTGCTAGATGTTTTAAACAATGGCGGATCATATCAAGAGAGTGGCTTGGCTTTATTTGCTAAATAAAGCTAGACAACGTCGGGCGCATCAGCACCGTTTGTGGATACACCCCCATTCTTGAGAGGCGTTCTGAGTTTGGAGAGTTTGACCATTTGCTCCAGGAGCTGCGTATGGATGAGGTTCTCTTTCAGCGCTACTTTAAATGTGTAGTGACGTCACTACAGTGAGACGCTCCGATTGGTTGACCCTCAGGGGACGGCACCGAAAGGTCAGCAAGCTGAACTTCTGCGTTGCTGGATTTTGCCGCTTTGAAGCTCAGAGAGCAGCGAAAGCTTCAAAATTTGCCGCGGCCAAAGCACACACAGCGCCGCAGAGACTCTGACGGCCTCAACCATAGACTTAACATGTAATCTTGCCGTTCTAGGCATTGACGCTTTAGGCGGTGTGAACGCGGCATAATGCAGCCTGAGCTACTTGCAGTATGTTGGACCTCTATGAATTACAAAAACGGCTTAAGAATTTTGGTTTGGTGCAGATCTGGTGTAAACAGAGCCACTGTAAGAAGCCTTTTCTTATTGCCTGGATAAATATAACTACAGTTAAAGTTTGTGTCCTTTATAAACCTAGATAGAAAGTAGGGATGTGTATTGGCAAGAATCTGGTGATACGATATGTAGCACGATACAGGGGGGATGATACCATATATTGCGATACTATGAATAAGACGATATATTCTGATTATTAAAGCTGAATTTAACTGTAGAAAAACTGTCATAGCATTCTAAACACTCCAACCTGTTTCATACTTTAACACATTTATTATTAGATCTAGTTGATCCACTGGAACGAAAAAGGTGAAAAGAGCCACAAACTACCGGTCATACTTTTAATTTTACTACAAAAATTACTGTCATCATTAATGGTTCCACTCACATCCTAAAAAAACCAAATAAATAAAGACTGATACACTATTTTTGGATATTGATACAATATTGCGACATAAAATATTGCGATATATCGCCCTATACATATTTTCTTACATCTCTAATAGAAAGCGAGTACACTGACTTTTTTTTAATTTGCACTTGTTTGGGTTGCTTGCACCTGAACAAACAACCAAACTAAAATGCTGGTGTGACCGTATTCTGTCTTTCTCTGCCCTTTAGAAAGCCACAGAAGTAGAAACTATGGTAATCAGCCAGCAAATGCCAGAACGGCTTGGGCCGACTCCACGGTGATCTGCACACCAACAGCCCAAAGTGAGCGAGTGAACAGCCTTAAAAGCCTTGGAGAGGACAGCGGCGCCGCCGACACATCCACCCCAATGGCAAGGGTCGGCTGCCCGGTGCCGGGTGACCGGCTGCCCGGTGCCGGGTGACCGGCTCCCGTCTGCATGGAGCCGACGGTGCAAAGAGCATGAGGCTCCAGGGAGTGGTATAAATAACAGGGCAGAGTCGCCCCAAACCAGTAATCAACCAGTAATCAACGCAACACAGAGGAGCAAAAAACACTGATGGAACATCATTCATTAGAAAGAAAGAAACCTTTGTATGCCGAGTCGTGATAGTGACAATAATGACACGAGTTTCATAACAAAAAAACCCCTGAAATCTAAATGACTGGACAAATGTGGATTATTGGATGGGGTGGCCTTATTTAAATTTAACAGGCTACTCCTTGATTTAATCATACTTTCAGTTTGACAAAATAATGTTCACAATGTGTAAAAACCGACAGGTTTCCTCAGGTTAAATAAAACGGCTGCCTTTAAATTCTTCGTCCAATTTAAACGAATAAACTAAAAACTAAAATCTGTACATTATGATTTAGATAAGGGGTGTCCAAAGTGAGACTTTTTACTGTAGTTAAATCATAACAAACCAAATTAAAATCTTCCTACAATATAAAATGTCAAGCACAACAAAGTATGTTTCTTTTTTTTAATAACCAGGCTTTTTGGGTTCGCTTTCATTTCATTTTCAGTACATTGCAATAATTTTTACTCAAAAGCTGCCATCTGTGTACTTAAATCTGGTTTGAATAATTTTCCTAGCCTTAGCTAAATGCAGCAAGCTCAAATCCTTTTTATTGCAAAAAATAGACCCATTTTTTTGTGTGCGTTTTCTCAAAATCAACCACAAATATGTACATAGTAGTTTGTTTTAATGAGGAAAACATGCAGAATGCATTTTAGGTTTTGGATCTGACCACCAAATTTCTTTAATAATAACATTGCATGCTTAGTCAGTTCATTACAATTATTTAAAACTTGTGATTTTGGATGCATTTTTTGTTTTTGCCAGATTCCCATTATGATCTAGACAGCAGTTTAAAGAGGAGCTTGATTTGTTAGCTTCGGGAGAACCGATCATATTGGTGTGGATGAACTATTCATTTACAGCTAAATAACCATCAAAACGTTTATGAGACACAATAAGTGTGATTACTTTTGCTCCTAACATTTCTAATCTAAGTGTGGACAGCTTTAATGATTTAACACACTGCTGATAGGAATCCACTCACTGAGTGTAGAAGTGGCAGGTGGAGGAGATAAGCTTCGCAGACACAAGCAATTATTTATTTGCATTACGTTGGCTACTTGGTGTCCGTTTCCTGCCTCTGAGATCGACTGGAAGCCTGAGCAGCTGGAGAGGAGGTAGACCTGCTTGAATATACCAGCAGCAGCCTCTGGGCAGCCACAATTTACCAGCTGCTGCATCGTTTCAAAAACTTATACATATACATTGTGAGGCCAACTGGACAGACAGATGTAGATCAGACTCTGCTAGATTGGGGCAAAATGGCGTCACAGCTCAGAAACTGTTATTTTTCCATTTCTGAAATGCTTACTGAGATAAAGAGTCACACTTCATAGTAGAAACGTAACTCATAACATGTGTTTTAAGATATTCGATAATTATGTATTAGTAGTAGCAGCTGGTGCTCAATACTTAATATTTCAAGTTTATGCTTTATAAATAATCTGTTTTTGCAACCTGTTCATCCTTTCACAGAACCTTGACAATTTTTAAGAAACTGGTTGAAAGCTGCAAAATTTGAGCACAATCAGGTCAAACGTGTCATTTTCCAATTTGGGCTTTTTAAAACAATGTCTTCAAGCAACAGTAATTAACTTTATCAATGTATTTCAGTGGTAATTAGTTACCCTAGGTTGCAAGACCAGAACAGGTTTTAGAGAAAGCCAATAATTAATTGATCAGGAGCGCTGTTCTCTTTCTCTCTGTTCACAAAACATGGTGATTTACTACCAAGACTGAATCAGATTATTCTGTTAAAATTCAGGACATGATGCGCTTTATACTCCATGATAAAGGAAGAACAGACGACAACAGGTGGTGTAATGCACAAAGGTTTCAATGGTCATGTGTGGGCCCCGACTTCAACTTAAGAATGCTACAAGTTTGATTCTCCACCCAAGGCGTTTAATGTAATGTTGTTCTGTCAATGATAGAAGACTTCAAACAGTGCAGTACAGACGTTGTTTTGCATTTCCCAGTGGTTTGACAAAAGCTTTTATCGTGTCTACAGTTATGATTGGATCCTTGATTGGCATTCAACATTGGAATCTCAGGTATCTTACTTTTCTAATTATGTAAAATATGTATATGCACACAGAAAGGGTGTCCTTGTACTTGTTGACAGTACAAACTATCAAACATACTACCAGAAAAGAAGAAACAAACAAATGCTTTTGTTTTAAAGAAGCAAATGTCTGATACACTTACTGTCATCATTAATGGTTCCATTCAAACTCAAACTTTTTTTAATCAATACAGTGCTTTTGAACATCGATACAATATTGTGACATAGAATATCGCGATATATCAATGTATTAATATTTTGTTACATCCCTACTTTTAATGCATTTTAATAATAATAATAATAACGGCTTGCATTTATATAGCGCTTTTCAAGTCTCTCAAAGCGCTTTACAACTCCATTATTCATTCACTCTCACATTCACACACTGGTGGAAGCAAGCTATGATTATGGCCACAAAGCTGCCCTGGGGCAGACTGACAGAAGCAAGGCTGCCATATCGCACCATCGGCCCCTCTGGCCAACACCAGTAGGCAAGGTAGGTGAAGTGTCTTGCCCAAGGACACAACGATATGTAGCAGGTGGAAGCTGGAATCGAACCCACAATTTCTGGGTTGCAGGCTGACAACTCTACCACTGAGCCGCCCTAAACTAAAACTTAAACTTATTTTAAACTGCAATGACTAACAGTTTACTTTTCTACACAAATTAGAGTCCGTTCATTCATTTTAATTATTTAGTTTTATTTAATAGAAAGCTGGGAATCAGTCAAAACTGATATGTTCGGGGTTGGCTGTAACTTTCTTGATATTATGAAGAATACTTGTTAGCACAATATTGTCCAGACGTTCTGGACTCAGCCTGCCTGCTTATCAGGCATCCCTTTAGACCAGCCGTGACCAAACTTTTTGCCACATGGACCAATATGCTTATTTTAAATTCCTCGCTGGCCAAAAATGTGTTGTTTTTTTGTTGTTGTTTTTCCTTCTTTATATTTTGTTTATTACATACCTGATAAAGAATGTTGTAACGAGTTGTCCTCATAACGAGCCAAAGGTCCGCAGAGACTGTAATTATAGACGAGTAGAAGAGACGAGAGTGTAACCGAGTCTCCCTTTAACTGTCTTAATGAGAATTCTCAACAGTATAAGGAACCACAGGCAGTGCAGTAATTATGAACAATGATATTGTGGGTCATTATGTTGTTTAGTTTTTACTTACTTGGACTTGGAATAAAAAATTGTAAATGAGATGTTTTCTGGGTCTGCTTAGTAATGTATAACAACAGATCACAAAGCGAATTCTCTCCGTTGAGAATCTATTGAAGATCCAAATGTGCTTGTATAAGGGGTCTCTCTGTTCAACTCAATGCACACATTGAGGCGCACACAAACACCCCCCCCCCCAAAAAAAGAGCGACAATCATTCGGAGCGTGCATGTTTCACACAACGGACGCCGTGAAACAAACTCACAATGATCGCTTGTCCTAACCCTGCTCTGCTCAAAGTAAGCTGTAGAAACAATCTATACCAGTGGTTCCCAAGGTTTGGGGTCACAAAAATGTATGTGTGGGGGTGTTGAGATCCTCTTCAGAAAATAAAGTAAATGCCAGAAATACCAATGAGAATGTGTCTGCATTTTATAGAGTCAATGATAATATATATATATATAAATAAAAACAGGACTTGAATTGATAAAAGCAAGATAGATGGGTCAATATATTGGCTGGTGACATTGATTATGTTGCCATTGTACCACTTTTTAACTGACTCAGTAAAAAATGCTTGTATGCTTCACCAACAGTTGGGGTCAAGGGGCTTCTAAATGTTTATTTTTGTGGGTCAGAAGCTGGAAAGTATGGGAACCACCAATCTATACCATACAGTAGAGCTCAGTATCGATTCAAATGTCAAGAATCGATTCGATTCTCCACAATTACCACGATCTGATGATCTGATTCTATCCAATCTGTTCCAATTCGATATTGATATGGGTCAGTGCTATTCAAAGTGTTTTTTTGAATGGTTACCTTAATTATATGGCTGTAATTCAATGACGCTGGGTGGGGTTACAGTTCACCGGGAAGTACTGTACCCAAGCCTTAAAATGGCTGTCTGGACTTTTCCTTCCTATTTTAGCTGTAAAAAAGGGCAATGTTAAACCATTAAACCGATTTTTGGACTGGTGAATCAATTTGATTCGATCCTTAGTTTTCATAAGAATCGAATCAGAATCGATTTTTTTTAACACAGCACTACCCCACAGGACATAAATAGGGCCGGGCCCGATCCAATCTATTATCCATATTGGACCTGATACTGACGTCATTCTTGGACTGGATAACAGGATGAAGTCATCGATCCATTAACTGACCAGGAAGTCATGGTCCTGCATTGCTGTAGGTCAAATTTAATCGATTTTACTCTGGGAGTTCTCTTTATATAGCAATAGACGCATTTGTCAGATTTGCCACATTGTTGTGGAGCCCGTTGGCCACCTTCATCAGAGTTATTCTAGGGTGAAGAGAGAGAAAAGACAAGATAACTACTCTGCGTTTTGTATAAACCTTTAGAGTAGTGGAAATTATGTCATACCAAATACGTACCAGCACGTCGAGCTCACAAGGACAGGATGGAATTTTTGTCATAATTTGGGGAAAACGAAGGATCTCCTTTTCAAATTAACGGATATAGTGAAGATTCATTAAATCCCAAACTTTGACTGAAGACTTGAAGAATCTGTAATGTGTGTACAGTAATTCTCAAGCAATCTCTTTTTATATAAAAAAATTACTTTAAACGAATTTATCTCTTAGTCCAGAAATATCCAGTCAGGTTTGATCACTCCAAGTATCTTAGATTTTGAACTAGAGAGATTCAAATGGAGTTTTATCTAAATAAAAATTACAACATAGTCCTGATTTTTACAATCTAGAAAATACACAGAGATTGCTAATACAGTTCTGAGTAACCACTAGTAAAATTTGTTAAAGACAGTTTTAAAATGTCACAATCATATGTTCAACAGCCGTTCATAGCAGAGTAGCTTTTTAAAGCTCTCATTCACTCGTTTTTCTCAATAAATTTGCAGTAGTCTAGTATGAATGAATGACTTGCGAGTCGTTTTATGTGGAAAACAAATGCTCTGGAGGATGAAGTTTGTCGGAGGAAACGCCAGGATTATGAGTCTAACTCATTATTATTCATGTTATGCAAACGTCTTGCCTCTGACTGGCTAACGAAAACGCAACTTTTATTTGTTTATTTAAGGATCCTCATTAGTCTTCACCATAGTGGACACTATTCTTCCTGGAGTCCACTTCATTTTAAAAAACATACCTTTTTACATATAAAGTGTAAGAAAAAGAAAACATTCAAAGCATTTAAACAGACATATCAATTATAAAGAATTAAGAAACAGAGTCAAATATCAATTAAGAAAAAACCATAAGTCATTAATTCTTTAAAACTAGTTGGAGTAGCTACATCTGTTATCTAATTTAATTTAAACTCATTATGAATTACCAATTTCTTAAGATTCACTTTGATCCCGCCATCATTTATTAATGATATTTCAGACGGCAGGATATTCCAGTTTGAAATTGCTCTGTAAATGACTGTTCTTTTAAGTGCATTACTTCTTGGTAATGAAAGAGTAAAGATGGGAGGCTTTCCTCACTTACAGGTCGGTAGCAGCTTTATAAACAAGCTAAAAGGTTTATGTAAATCCAGATTTTGTGTAAAGACAAAACCAGGCTACAAGGTAATCTGTCATTTACCTTCATCCATGACAGACTGTGATGCATCCAGTTGATATTGGCTTTAAAATGACAACCGAGAACAAACCTAGCAGCTCTGTTCTGAACTCTCTGAAGTTTATCAAGGTCCTTTTTAGCTGCACTGGACCAGACAACTGGCCCAAACGTGTTGTAGAGTTGCACTGTCCACTATCACTGTATACATTTATTCACTGGCATGTCTGACAAAATAAAAGATGAATTTGAAAAGACATAGAAACTAAAGCTTAGCTTGCAGAACAATCTTGGATCGTAGATGGTGTCTCCAACACCAGAGCAGTAAGTCTTTCTTTCCAGCAGGGTGAAACGCCACTCATCCATCCTCCCACAGACAGACTTACTGTCACCACTGCGCCACACGCACAAATACAGATATCCCAGCAAAACCTTCATCCTTAATTCTCTGGCCCCGTTTCTGTCTGTCTCCCACTGTACGCCTGGACAGCCCCACCAACGTCGCTAAATTTGACCAAGCTACACCAACAGGCTGCCTGCCTTGTGGCTCTGGGCAACACGACTTTTACCCAGTGAGCTGTTACAGCCCAGAAGTTTGGACATCAGCTGCAGGGGAAGGATAGACAGGTGGCTGTTTAATTACTCTGTGTGCTGCATGGAAATGGAGACGTCTGCTGTGGCCTAGCTAAGAAACCTTAAATAAGCACATCCATCCGCTCCCGTCTCAGGAGATTCAATTGTTGTTGGACACTGTTGGTGAATCCCCGGCAAGTTGCCATAAAGTTTCCATCTTTTTCATCTCCGTCATTTTGACCGACAGGCAGTGGCGGTCCTAGAACATTTGGTGCCCTAGGCGGGCTTTGCTGATGGCGCCCCTTGCCCACGAAAAAAGAAGTCATGTCCAAATATTTGGACATTTATTTAGATAATGATAGTATAACAATAACAATATAACATGTGCAAAAGAACAAAGCTGTTCAATAAAAAATAAAAAACGTTTAACTTGAACAGCATGCAACATCTGAGATCAAAAAAGTGCACACTAAAAGAATCCAAACAAAAAATAAACGTTTAATTTATTTTTATATCAAAGTATTGTTATAGATAAAGGGATGCCAAAAACTGTTGAAAAAAATAAATAGACACAAAAAAAAATTTCTCGCCGCATATTTGGCGCTTCTCACTTGATGGCGCCCTAAGCAAGCGCCTACGTCGCCTGTAGGAAGGACCACCACTGCCGACAGGGTAAAAAAAATCCGGTCACAATCTATTTTTGATTTTTCAAACGATAACATGTTCAATAGTGTTTATTTTTAAATTTATTTTAAGATTCAATCTGAACTAGCTGAACAAAGAAAATAAAGAAAAAGAAATTAAACGACTGCACTTAAAATACGAACAGCTCACCTGCCATGGCTTGAACGCTCCGTCTCACATCTTCCTCCTGCTCCACATGGAACTGAAATGTTCACCCACTTGTTTGTAATCATATACTGGGATTGCTTTAGAAGTTACTGTCATGAGGTTTTGAATTTTTTGCCTAGGACAAATTACGTCTCATGGAGGTTTAGATGTTCTGGAGGCAGAACCCGCCCTTGGCCGCCACACTGGAGACTGGACTTAAGCGCCATTTGAGCCGGGGTTTTGAAATCAGGGAACGTTTCTCCAATTGAAACGATCAGAAGTTGGAAAGTCTCTCTGGACAAACCCGTTCCTGACCCGCAAGCCATCGCTTCAGTGGTAGGAAATCCAGCAGCATGCACCGGTGGTTGGCACGACACCGGGCTCTTGGGAGGGACGCGTTTCAAAGCCTCAGTAACTCTCCAACGTGCTGTCAGCTCCCGGTTTGCGAGATGCATTGAATGTGGTGTCCAGGTCTGATATAATGCTCTCATGGGAATCTTTTTTTTTTTTTTTTTGATTGATTCAGTTACCTATACACTGTGTGTAAAGTTGAATATTAGAGTTGAGCCAAGTATCCGGTACGGATAAAGCACTTTGCCGAGTACGAGTATCATACTAGTAATACGAGTCAATATCTGTGCTCGGATTGAATAAAAATTCTCATTGCGTAGCCGACTGTGTCTGCGTTCTGTGATAGGCTAGTCACAGCGCCGCTCTACTACACACTCGCTCACACACTCACTGAGAAGAGAAGAGAAACGAACAGCCCTCTCTCTCTCTATGCCTATCCCTCAGTCCCTCAGGTTCGCGTTTGTTTTTTACTGTAGTACTTACTTATTAACCAGTAGAGTTTTGGTAAACATGGGGTTTCTTCAGATGTGATGCTGCTTGGTAAAATGCGACTCGCGTCTCTTCCTGTCGGAGATTTTTTATTTTCTTTTTTAAACCGTCAGCTCGTTCTAACCAGTTTTTTTTTTTACTTCACGCACTGAGTGTCTGACACTTTCTTGCTGTATTTAGAATAAATAAAAGGAAGTTGTGGTATAAATAATATTACAAAATAAGCTACACACTCACACACAGACACACATACCTGGTGTGAAAATAAAAAAGAACCCAAAAAACAAAATTAAAATCACACTGATCATAAAAAAGTTACAAGTTAAAAAAAGAAAGTAATGTTGAGATGAAAACTCTTCATTACATTTTACTTCATAATTGAAACCACATGTGTTCATTGTTGCAAATCTTGTTCTGCATATAGTTTGTTATCGTGATCAAAACCGTTGATCTGAAGCTCAATGCTGATGCTGTCATGTAAATAGTTTTCTAATCAGCAATAAATGTAACAATTTCTGATCAACCCATATCAATTGCATGTTTAAAATAACATACCGGTTAAAGCACCCCCCATTTCAAGACAACCCGCCCCACTTCCTGGTTAGGCCCCGCCCACTTCCGGGTTAGGCCCCGCCCAGTCCGAGTACAGATAATTCATATGGTTAACAGATACAGATAATGCTGTACTCGCTCATCCCTATTGTAAGTGAGAGAGGTGTGAATACTAATCTGTCAAAAATGCAGATGACCTTCACATTTTTCCGTCACCTCAAAAAAAAAAAAAAAAAGGTCAAATACAGAAAATATTCGGTTAACACAACCCCTGGTGTTACCTATTGTGTTATAAAGACTACTTTACCCCGACCCGCTCACTCTCCACAGTCTATAGTTTAGATTCAGCAGCGGCACATCTAACAAGAACGTGAATACTACATGAAAGGATCTTTGGGACTCATGAAAAAACTCATCTGTTTAGAGCTGCCTTTGAGTCATGTTTTCATGTATCATATGTTTTGTGTATGCTTCTTGCTTTATTGCGGTTTTTCCTTTATACGCTTTGTCTGTGTTTTACTGTTATTTATATTTGACCTCTTAATCATGTAAAGCACCTTGAATTACCTTGTTGTTGAAAGTGTGCAATAGAAATAAAATTGCCTTGCCTTGCCTATGATGTCATTACCAATCTAGTAAAGATACAGAAGATATTAAAATAGATTGTAGCATCATAGCTGACAGAGCCCGTTTGGTTCCTGCTCACGTGTACAACCTGAGGATCAATAAGAACACTAAACGTTCGAGTAAAATAGTTCTGGATCTGAAAGATATCGGTCCCCGGAGATATTTCAATTCAGAAACGCGGACTCAATCAGAACCCAGAAATCCTCAATGAGAGCATCTCTAGACATGAAACAGTGCAGAGATACAAGCTATGAAACATTAACAGTTTTATCAACAAAAGTCAATTTTACATTCGATTTTCTATCACTTTATTCATGATTGCCACATGCCTAATATAAGACAGTAGATAAAAGTGTTGGTTCTTTAAAAGCAATCATGGTTTTCAGTAAGTGAAGCAACAGATGTAGCCGGTAGACTATAAGCCCTGAGAGAAGTGGTGTTCTCAAAGCATACCTTAGATTGTAGCATCACCTGCTATAAATACCCATGCAGTACGTCAGTTCAAAGAAGAACATCTGCCCAGCACTTCCGTGTCAAGTCATTCAATTAATAGTTTTCAATAAGTCAAAACTGAGCTGCAACAACTGGGAGTTACAAAGTTAGAGCTAGGATTACACTCGTCGTGATAAACTTATTGAGGCAAAGGTGTAGGCACAAAGTTATTATATTCATTAAATCCCTCCTCTAAAACTGTCAATTTGATTGGCAGAAACGGGTTTAAACGTCATCTACTGGAATTTATTTGGACTTCCCTTTGAGACCGAGATTAAATCTCAAAAATATACCACAGGAGAAAAGCCACAGATCTATTTTAAAAACAGGAAAAAGCTTTAGCTATGTAATGTGAAGAGAGGCCCTTCAATCAGGCAACTCTTCGGGAAACCTGACTTGGCAAATAATACATCTGAGGTGTTTGCAAAAGTGAAGCTAAGAGCACCATCAGTCTTTGGAAAATGTCACCGACTTTTCCTGATAACATGCCCTCAAGCCTCCAGTGGAAAACCCATCTGGGTGGCCTGGGAGGAAAGGGAGGGGTTGAGTCAGAGAGCAAAAGAGATAATGGCAAAGACCGGATGTAAAGAGAGGAAAACAACCAGAGGAACTCATTTATTCTGGGCAGATAATTTGAGGGCAGACGTGGCCAAGAGTGATACAATCATATAACAGCTTCATATTTAAAAATAGAAAAGAAAAGGTGAAGTAAAACAATCACTGGTCCAGAAGGAAACCAAATTATCCTGAAGACTTATGAATCCTTACACTTTCCATGCATTTCAAAAGGGAAATCTGTGTTGTTTTTGTTTTTCCTTTATGTTACGGGAAGGGTATTCCTTTTTTTTTGTGTGTTTATTTGATCCTGTACAGCACTTTGAGCTGTTATTAGTGTGAAGGATGCTTTACATTTATGATTTTATTTCTTTCTCCTTTTGTAATTTGGTTCTACTAATATTTTTCTTAAAATATATGCAATTCCTTTTTATTTGCTCATCTGCTATTTTCTTAACTTTACGTTAGGTTGTTAAATTTCATAGTGTGAAGCACTTTGGTCAACATTGGTTGGTAGAAATGTGCTATATGAATAAAGATTGATTGATCAATTGATTACAATTAAATATTGATTGATGAATCTCATAAATAAAGCCATCTATCAAAAACCAAAATTCCTTGGATATTTTTATCTACAAATATCTCTAACATTAATACCTCTTCCACCATGACATGAGAACAATGGTCCGACATCACCTTATATTTGACTATGCAACTTAGATATCACAGCAATGACCCAATAAAAACGCTACCTAATTTCACGCCACTTTGTGCTGTCAGCACTGACAGACTCACTGAGATTCACTTACCTCATCATGCTGAACGTCTGAAACTGATCGCTTGACCTCCTTTATGATTAATTCTGCCAATAATTATCTGACCACTCCGAGTACAGAGGCACTCAGAGGAATGAAAGCAAATACAAAAAGAAAAGGAGATAGTGATGTCACAGCTAGATGACACAGGAGTGGATGTTTTTTGCTTTCCCATACCACTCCAAATCTTGTCGCAATCTCAGAAAGCAAGGGTTAAAATACAAAAGTATTGCAGGTCGATTAATTTGTAGAATTAACGCAATTTTTAATTTTTTTTAACGCATTGACATATGCACAGAATGACCCGCCCTGTTAATCCCACAATTCAACCCTCGCTGCGTTCGGTCATCGTCACATAAACAGCATGGCGGAGTGTTTAGACGGATTATCCGTCTAAGTCACTCACTGCTCTACTGCGCATGTCTTCTGCAGAAAGAGACGCGATCATGTCTTGTTGTGGTGTTGGTCGCACAATTCGCTTTGATAAAAAAAACAAAAGAAGAAAGTTCTAAAGAAATCCATCGACTCGCACCCCTTTTAAGGCATATAAAAGATGTGTTTGGTTGCAAGCGATTAGAAGAAGTGATTGGAATGAGCGGATGATTAAAAATGCAACAATCTGCAGCGATCACTTCATATCAGGTAAACCCCCTTGGCTAACGATCAAGCTAACATCGCTAACCAATAGAGCTGGGTATTGATTCAAATTTTAAGAATCGATTCGATTCAGATTGTCAATCCAATCTGTTCCATTTCTATATTGATATGGGTCAGTGCTATTAAAAATGTATCCCTTTAATGCTTTCAAAGAAAGTTCTTGCCGATAAATGAGAACAGGGCAGAATCTACACAAGGTGGATATAAAAAAACAAAACAAGCGTTAGCGTACGTCTCTAGGTCATAAATTCTACAATTGAATCTATCTTGAGATTTTAATGAGCTGCTGCTTTGGTGTTAAACTCCGAAACATTGGAGGATTAGCTCAGCGTCATACTTCATGATGGAGCTCCCAAGCCTGTAGCAACTCTGGAAGCAGATCCTGAATGTTTGTAGATGGGGACAGCCTCGACTAGTACACCCTTATCAGCTGGAGTCTGACCTGAACATGGAGCCCTGCTGCTATATGTCAATAACATCCCATCATCTCTATACAGAGCATCACACAGCTGCAGGGCGGTGGGAGAAGGAGCCGGGATAAAGAGGATCAGAAGCTAATCTGCTGTGAGAGTTGATACTGTGGACACTGAGTCGCTGCAGCTGCCAACAAAATATCCTGGAAAACACGACGTCCGACACGGATTAAGTGCATCTACACAAAAGATTACAAAAAGACCCATGACATTTTCTAATTTCATACTTTACAAGCAGTTAATCTGCATTGGAGAAAAATGTGGGATTTTGATTAAGCTAACTTGTGGATGGATTCATTCCTACATCTTCGGTGGTGGTGGAGACGGAGAAGACGACGACGAGGAATTATTATTAATGAAAGTCTGCAGACAGCTTTGTATTTCTTAAAATCGACCCACTGTTTGAATCAAAATTATTTATTGACAAGAATTAAGTGTTTGGAAGAGTATAATGGGTCGTCTAATAAACTTGAAGGATAGATTTTGTGCGTTTAGAAAGCATTTCCTCATTAAAAGTTCGAATAAGTGCTGACAGGCTATTTAGAATCGAGTGGGAAAACTTCACGTCAGATTGAAGAGCAAATTCAATCTTACACACACTCACACACACACACAGGAGTAGGAAAATGACACAGATTTTCCTCATGTATTTACTCAAAACCTAAAAACCATTACCAGTCTTTTTCTTTCCGCTAATGCAGTAGGGGAAATGTTCAACCAGGCCATTGCTGTAGCCTCTGCAGCCTCTAAAAGCTCAGAGGAAGACAAATCAGAGGGCTGAAGCACGTATGAGGATAATCACATATCAACAGAACACACCGCACATAATTAGTAGTTCTAAGATCACATAAATTATTATTGATCTTTAGATAAAAACCCATCTTCAGTCATTTCCAGGAGATCCTCCACTGACTAGCGTCCTAAATCTAACTCTTTCACTTTAAGATCAGCAGCGTCCAGTGGGCATGACGAAACATGCAGGGTAAAAGTTAAAGTTGGGAAATCTGGCATCAGCTATTAAATAAAAGAGATGATTAAAAAACCATGGAAACAAACAAAAACAAAAAACAAAATCAACGTCATTGCTCAACGTTTTTCATTCGAGTTATAACTTGCTTAAGGTGAAGTCATATTTACATTTTGTTTAATCTTCAGTCATTAATTTGAGTATCCGCCTTGCTGAGAAAAAAAAAGTCTTACTTCTAACTTTCCTTTTAGCATTAAGTAAAGTCATACCTGGTTTAATATTTCAGGCAACAAAACTGCAGCCTAGATGCAGCTCAGGTCACGATCCAAGAAAACCACAGTTCTATTGAAACATGCAATTATTAAACAGTAATTCAACAATAATGCCGTATAGTAGTTGCTTCAGGTACTCCATTGGTCTGAGGAAACTGCAACCTGACATTTAAAATCTGACCTGCCTTTATAAAGTCAGCAACAAAGCAGGTTTTACCAATAACTCCTGCAGGTCCAAACAGATTTAAGACGAGGCGAGCAGTTTAGGAAAACGTTTAGTCGAGAACATGTGTAAACATGTCAATTACTCCGGCGGCATGTGGAGGTACTAGATACTACTCTTTAGACACACTATGTGCACTGCTTTATTTTATTTTCTAAATGAAGTGCATCATAGAGTTTTAAGGAATTTTAAAAAACATATTCTGATCACAGATTTAGCTTCAGAATATAGAAATTCAACTCATAAAACAAGGTAATGGTGAAGCTGTGGGCAGAAAGAATTTCCAGTAGCAGTCAGTCTTGCAACAAATCTGAAGAAGCCCCTGACTGAAGACTGTTGCTGTTTTACGGTCTCGTGAACAGCTTAACATCCGTGCAGCAAATACGATATTTCAGAGTAGCATGTCCTGGGTGACACCATTAGTTGTCGGCAAGCTCTGCTAATCCACCTCATTTGCTCTTGCAGCTCCTCTGTAAATCTCTGTCTGGCCGTATGGTTAGAAAGCCGGGTAAGAGCTGTAGCTCTGCACCCATGAAGCCTCCTCTTCAACTCCTCTGGGATGTAGGGTCGGAGTGCAGAGACTACTTTAGCTGCTGAGATGCTAATCAGCTGCTCACAGTTCAATTCAAAATACTTTATTGATCCCAGAGGGAAATTAATTGTTGTTGTAGCTCATAATTAATTCTTTAAGGAATTGTTGTAGAACATTCTCTATACCTGCAAGCAATCATTTCATGTGTCTGAGCAAACACACATACTCCCTGAGCGCTCCCTTGGACCACTGTGAGCAACAGACGTGTGCACTGTGGTCATCGCATCCATCCAATTTACATGGTTTATAAAAAATATTAAAAAATCTAATTACAGCATTTAAATTTCTGTGAGAATATTTTTAATTAGGTGCTGAGTTTGTGTCTGGTTTTATTTTTTTATTTTTTTAATGATTTTATCTTAGTCTAGTTTGCATACCAGCCCCTATCTTTAATTTTGACATATCAACGTGTGTTATTCAGTTGTGAATATCCTTTGCATGTTGACCTGATAAAATTATGAACAACTGAAAAGCGTGAAGAAAGAAAAGGTTCTGCAGCCGCTCAACTGGATGAAATGCGACATGAGCGTTCAGACTGCAGTTGCAAGTCAACCATTACAGAGATGACTTTAAAATCTAAATAGAAATAATTAATCTCCTGTATTGGAAGAAAATAAACCTATAAAGACTAATAGCTCCATTTTTAAATCATGCAGAACAATTACACAAAAATCTGAAATTATATTCTGAAAAAAATAGTATTATTTTTCTATTCAAAGTACCGGAAAATAAAAAGCTGCATTCTACAAAAAACACTTAAAGTATATACTGCAATCTTTGTTTTTTTTGAGTTTTCATTGTTTTTGCGTCAGTCTGATTAATGGGATGTTTGCCACCTGTCATACACAGAAACTAATCTACCAGCTATGAGTGCGCTGCTCTCCGCCACACATTAGTCGCCACCGGGATGGAATGAGGGACATTTCCTTCGTGTTTCATACTTATAGCTACACTTGGGCTGACGTCTGGTAAACATGAGCTGCAGCTCGGGGAGGACACCCCGGTCAGCACCGAATAAGGGGACATGTTGCTGCTAACATGATGCATAACAACAAAGACGCTTCTTTCCCAACAAAAGTGCAAAATATTTGCTGTATTTTGTTAATTTCGCGCTGCATGGCTGAAACACTAGCTGCAGCCATGATGTTTCGCCGGTCAGTCACCTAAAAACGGTCGAGTCTTTAATGTTTTTCTCATTTTATTATTATGAAAAATAACCTATTTTTGAACACTTTTGAATCGCTATTGATTTTGACACGTTTCACATGGTAATTAGTCGATTTATGGCGAATCGGCACGCCCCTATTAAATACTTACAAATATTTTGAACCAACAAGGTCTATCTTGCCTGATGTGTACATCCCTAAACATGTGAAACTTGACAAGTAAAAGCAAAAAAAGAAGAAGCAGCTTTAGGTCGTGATCTATTTTTGACCGCAACACTTCTCTCTCTCGAATCTACTCAGTTTTAACATAATTTATTCTTAACGCTTGTTTAAAAGAAGATACACAATGTTTACACGTTTAAATCAGGACAAATAAAAGCCCGTCACCACAGTTGTTTTATCTGTACTAATAACTGGTTATTAGTTTGCTGCTTGGCTTCTGTGACTGAAGCTGCATCCAAGAACAAAAGATTCACAACACGTCTGTTTTCAGTCGGGAAAGAAAACCTATAAAGTTTCACTTACAGCACTTTAAATTTTTGGAACATTTTATTTCTATTTCATGAAATATTTCCTCTAACATCATAATCAAGAAGCAAAATAAAACGGACAGAAAAAGACGATGAAATAATAGAGAGGACCTTTAGTCGTTCACTAGAAAGAATGATCAGCTGCATCTTATGCAAATGTTAGCTTCTGATACACTTGTTAGGTGGAAGCACCACAGATGAATAGATTATTTCTATTTTTTTTTTTTTCAATGAATGTCATTTCTCGAAGTGGAAACTTTTATTGACAGGAAATTTGTATCTCAGCCGAGTACAAAGCCAACAAAGCAACTGTAACTTGCTACAGTTTGCTTAAATAAATCAGGTCAAATATTACGACAGAGGATTTATTGTGGCAACTAATTTATAATTCTCAAAACTTTAAAACCAGGAGGGCTTCTAGTCAACATTAATATTAATAATAAATGTACCGGTTTATTTGCTTTGACATAACTGTACTTTTTTTTTAAAGTACAGTAGTTGTGTTGGTTAGTGACCACAGCCACCCGCAAATAACTGAAATCCGCAAATCTGCCTCTAAAAATGCTCATAACTGCCTACTTTATTAGCTCAAACAGCAAATATACCTTAATATTAGGGTTGTAGCGGTACATGTCGGCCCCATACCGAATGAATCCAGCTGTTTTCTACCTGAACACATGCAGAATGTTTATGTGCAGAACTCAGAGCAAAGTGCAACGTTTCCGCAGTGCAACTTTAAAAAGTGACACCAAAACCAAACAGCAAGGACTCCCAGCTATCATTAAACTCTGGTATTTGGGAACATTAATGGTTTCTATTGCAGCTACAGTAGAAAAGAAAGATGGACCGAACCAGATCTTTGTCAGCGAACGCATCTTTTACCAGCAATAAGCTCCATAACACGCTCTGCTCTGAACTGAATGACTCAATGTCAAGCTGAATGGAAACATCACTGATTCTAGAGAAAAACCAGCTGACGTCCAACATGGCTACCAGTAGCATCCAATCAGCCCAAACTCCTTATTTGGATAAAGGTTGGTTGAATCCCCATTGATGAGAAGGGATGAGAACAGCTCCCAATGCTGCATTAAAGTACAGCTGGGAGACTAGGCTGTCGAAATATCAAAACAACTCCAAACTGATTTGAGCATGTTCCTGAATTGGGTGCTTTGGAAATGGCAGCCAATAGCGTGTCAAGTAGCATTGTACGGCGTTTTTTATTTTCCCAAGCTGCATTTTGTTTCAAATATTGTAGTTGTATACGAAATAATCTGATTAGATGGTTTACTACAAATAGACGAGTGTCCACTGTTTTACTGCAATCAGAGTTTAAATGAATGCAACCAAGTGCTAAACATTTTTATGGTAGTACTACTGAAACGACTCCTTGAGTAACTCGAGTAGTTAAGAGAACAAAAAATACTCAAGGAAAATGATTTAATTAGGATAATTTAATATTACTATACCACCTGTCTGCCCGGGTGGTTATTTTAGTTACACGACGCCCCTAGCAGCTTATGCTACCAACGTATCTAAAACGTTATAGAATGTACGACAGAAATGAACGGATTGAGGAGCTCACTGAAAAGATCTTCTTAAAGTTAATTATTTGCAAAAAAAGAACGTCAAATTAAGTGTAAAATGAATAACTGATCTACAAACATACATTATAACAAATGTTTACTATTTATATGGGTTATTGGAGGTTTCTTCCTGTTAAAGGGGAGTTTTTCCTCTCCACCGTCGCTACATGCTTGCTCAGTATGAGGGATTGCTGAAGGATTGCTGTGGTTGGAAATCTGCCCAACCTCACGCCAATGACTGACGCAATCTGCTGGGATTCCTTAAATAGGAAACTTTTTAACTGATTGGAATGTTTGTATAAATGTATTGAAATGACTTCTTGTTAAGTGCCTTGAGATGACATCTGTTGTGAATCGGCGCTATATAAATAAACTGAATTGAACTGAAATTGTATTCACCACGAAACAGAGAGCTGCAAAAAAATACATTGTAAAGTATAAAAACAAACTGATTGCAAACTATAACGTTTGAACTATTAACTACTAAAGCTAAGATAATGTATATACAACTGTAGAGCCTGCTTGATAAGATATTTTCACTTTGCAAACTCTACACTCTGCCGTTGAATGATCAATTTCTTTATTCGATTACTCAATTGTCTGAATAATCGCTAGATTACTCGATTACTAATATAATAGATAGCTTCAGCGACAGTTTATGGTCATCAAAAGCGAAGAAATCGAAGCAAGTTCAGTGGAGTCTTTAGTTCTACTCATCCTATCCATTAATCAGTTGGTTTACCTGCAAACTGTTTGTTCTGTCTTGACGCGATCTCCTTCTGGACCTAATCTGCATCTATTTATAAACCAAGACATGTTGGATTATCTGCCATGGTGTTGGATTAAAGCAGGAAAGCAGACTGTGCTTGTGAGGTAAACAGGAGAACAACATGGAGGATGGGTTGTTGACTTGTCCGGTAGCTTAGTTTACATCACCCTCGTCAGCTCTGGCAGAACTAGTTCTACCGGGAAAGGTTGCCTCATCTGTCTGAAATGCCTGCAGTAAACTCAGTGTTTGTTCAGTATGTTTCTCCTAGAACAAAAAAGAAAAGAATCAAATCTAAAACCCAGGAACAGCTTGGTAAAGTGACTGTTTTTGCCCTGGAAAGGGAAAGTCTGTCAGTAATCAGTGGGTTCAGCATTGAGAAGCAGAGAGGAGTTTCCCACCGAGGCGCTTACTTTCACTCCATTAAGGAAGTACGTGGTGAGAATCCCCCAAGGTCACATGACTCTCCAGAAACTCCACATGTCCTAGGCATGTGTAAAAGCAGAATTGGTCAACAAGTGGAGGACGGCGCTAAATGAAAACTTTCATAGTGTACCCACAGTTTAAAAGTTACTGTTTTATGTTTACGGCATGTCCTAAATGCATCACAGCTTCAGGGAAGTTTCTCGATTTTGTCCAAAAAAACCCATAAAAATCGGTGGTTTATTTAAGCGGCCGGAGAAGGAAGATGAGCCGCTCCGACTAGAGCAGGTCAGGGTTACGTCCCGTATACGACTGGTTCGGGACGTGGCTGCACATTTGTTGTTTCTAAAGACACAGTTGGCGTGTTTGCTGATTCAGACTCTTTCTACTCAGCCACAGATAGTTTCCATATACGTTTTATTACATTTACTCCACACTTGCGCAATCCAAGGCCTTTAGGGCGCTAGAAACCGAGACCTTAAAAGCATGCTTCTCTAAAAAGGCTGCCTAGTTTCCACAGGCTTCGTTTGAGGAACATCAGCTACAAGCCATCTTTGTGAAAGCAACTAAATTTACAAAGTACTAAAAAAATATGTTTTTATTATTTCTAATTATTGTCTTTTTAAGATATCTCAGCAAATGTATTTTTTCTTTTTTAGAACTTGAAAATTTGTTTAAAAAAGGTCTGATGTCCAGTTGCAAATTTTGTACTAGTTCCCTTCTCTCAGCAGTATAATTGATTATTAATTAATGGCTAAAATAACATGTTCCACAGTCTCTTCTTGAAAACAAGGTTTTTACAGATTGTAAAAGACATTTTGTGTTGATGCTACAACTTTTTTTTGGCTGTGCTACAAAACCAGTAACCTCTGTAGCACCAGCGCTATAAGCTAAAACAAGTTAACGTACAACCCTGGCTTCCCAAGCTGCATTTTCTTTTTATGATTAGGCCTGTCACAATAAATAAATCAATTATTCGCATGATAAATTCAAATGAGCCTGATCATTTTTCCAACAGCCACGATTATTTCTATTTGCATGCTTGTTTGTTTTCCTCGTGTGTCTCCCTCCTTCTACCAGAGACTGGATTAAAAATGGCGCACATGGTCTATATATCCATAGTTAAAGTTTTCTTTTTTTTTTATTCAAACTCTGTTTATGTTGTTAGTTTGCACTTTTTGTTTACAAAACAACTAACTTGCAGTTTTCCAAGTAGTTTTTTGTTTTTTTTAAATTGTTTTGTTAATTTATATTGGATATTAAAAGTGTTAAATGTTCTTTAGATATTAAAGTTTATTGATCGTTCAGAGGGTGTACATGCACCACCATTGAACTTTTGTCAGAGTTTCTGACTGTAGATACACTCAGAAATCTCTAAAACCAGTCAAAGTGTTGCGTTGGAGCGACCTGTCAAGCCCCCACAGATTATTCTAACATCTATGGAACATTAGATAACAACACTTCACACTTTACATACATGATATTATCACACAAGCCATTTCCTGAGCACTAAAACTTCCCCTACCTGAGGTTTTTCATCTCAACGTTGACACGGGCAATACCAGATATAAATACCAGATACCAATTTATGAAACAGATGGCAAAGCTCCATTATCGTTTAGCGAATCTCTCCCCCCTTTCTTTGCTCCTTATACGGCAGTACGTCAGTCAACACCTCAGAATGTGGCTTTCCTCTACAAAGAACAGGAATAAAACTTCACATCAAATGCAACGTGTGAGAATTTTTCTTTCAAGTAGCAACTTCAGCTTCAGACAGTTGTTCGTGTTAGTTGGAGTCTAGTAATATTGTTGTAAATACTAAGCAGCAAAAAGGTCAAAGGTAAATATGTTTGATTTTCTTTTTTTGTGTACTACACAGTTTAACATTCAACAAATATTGAGGTGACAGCAATGGAAAAAATAAAAATGAGATCTATTGAAACCGGGAGAACAATAAGCCACTCATTTGAATAACCACTAGCTGATTCAGCATTATTTCTACAGCTAATTTGTGAATCTGCAAAAGCTGAAACAGCAGGCATGATTTATTTTAGGGATGCGAGAAATTATCGATGCGATGTAGCGCGATATTTTATGTCATGACATTGTATCAACATTCAAAAGCAATATATCGCTTTTATTTGTAGGTTTTTTTTAGAATTTGAGTGGAACCATTACTGATGACGGTCATTTTTCAAGTAATATTAAAAGTAAGTACTGGTAGTTTGTGGCCTTTTTTAATCTTCTTTTTTCCAGTGGATCAACTGGATCTATTAATAAAACTGGATGTATTAAGTATGAAACAGGTTGGAATGTTTAATGCTGCAAAGTTTTTTAACAGTTAAATTCAGATTTAAAAACTACAATATATAGTCTTACTCAAAGTAAGCAATATATCGTATCGTCTCCCATGTATCGTGATACGTATCGAATTTACCAGATTTTTACCAATACCTAAATTATTTTATTTATTAGTCTTTGATAGAGATGCACAACATATCAAATCACTGTTGCCATCTTAATATAAATTTGTGCAATATTGAAGTTGTAAAGAATTTCTTAGATGTTAACATTAGGCCGGCTGTGTGATTTGAGGGATCAAGCATTAAAACACCCGAGCTTTAAGCCGTCCTGAAAGTCACCAGATAACGGCCACTGCTTTATTTGCATAAATGATTGTGTGCAGATTAGAGCTGGGTATGGATTCAAATTTCAAGATTCGATTCCGATTCTCAAGAATTACAATCGACTATCACGATCCGATCCAATCCAATCTGTTCCAATATTGATAGAAGATGACATGGGAAAGGATTTTTCTTTGCTTTCCCATACCACTCCCAATCTTGTCCCAATCCCAGAAAGCAAGGTAAAATACAAAAGTAACGCGGACCCGAACTTCATCGTCGGTTCCACCTGAACATCTCTTCTCAGCCGACAGACCGTTCAAAAGAAAATCCATCGACTAGAACCCCTTTTTCAAAGCAAATAAAATATGTTTTTGGTTGCAAGCGATCAGAAGAAGTGATTGGAACGAGCGGATGATTAAAAATGCAACAATCTGCAGCGATCACTTCATATCGGGTAAACCTCCTTGGCTAACGAACAAGCCAACATCGCTAACTAATAGAGCTGGGGATTGATTCAAATTTCAAGAATCGATTAGATTCAGATTCTCAAGAGTTAGAATCAATTATCACGATCTGATCCAATCCAATCCAAGGCTGCCACAAAGGACTAATTTCATTTCGATTTATTTACCGACTAATCAATTAGTCTAAAAGATTATTTTGTCTTGATTTATTTTATGCAACAAGATTTTGTTGTGTACCAACAGCCATATGTAGTATGAGAACTTTTTACACAGTGCAATTTCTCTGAATTGCAGATAAATCCTTCAATAAAGATTTGGAGAAATAAAGTAGCAGCATGTCCTCCATATCCAAATACATCTCTGTCTCAGTTTCAATCATTTTTCTGATGTGAAGACAGGGGGCTGCCTACTTTGAATCATCTGAGCGGAGAACGCATCTTGATTGGCCACTTGAATATTTGCCCTCAGCACACAGATCACGTAGAGCCGATACAGTGAGATCAACCGGTTTGATCTTCACCTCAACGCCTCATGAGGCAGAAAACTTACCAGAAATTAGGCCACACAGCGAGCTCTCTGATGATCAAACGACCTCGTATGACTTTAAGGTCAATAGATTGCTGTCGTGTGGGGCAGGCTTTACCCGAGTTGCTGAAAATAAGAAATATCTACGTGCCCTACATAGAACTAACAAATTACTACACAACTGTCACTAATTTATCATTCAAGTACTCAAACTTTAAAAGATATTTTCTGAAAAGTGTGGTAGGAAGGCATATGATTTTATTTAAAGTACTTACGGTGGTGGTTTTAATTTTTCTGGCGGCTCTTGGATTGCTCCGTTCGTGCATTTTGTTGTTTTTGTGGCCGGGGAGGAAGGCTCAGCATCATTGGCACTGGGAAGGCTGTCATCTGAGTTGAGTGGACGTCTCCGACTAAAGCGCGCAGCGCCATCTAGTCGTTTGGGCGAAATAGGTTGTTTTGGTCCTTTGAAACTTTATGCTCGACGGCAAAAACTGACGTCGACAATATCAGCCTCATCGGTCATTCGATATTAATATGGGTCAGTGCTATTAAAAATGGTAATTTGAGCTGTTACCTTCATTATATGCCTGTAATTCAAAGACACAACACTGGGTGGGGTTAGAGTTCACCGGAGGAAATGGTAGTAACCCTTTCAGACTTAAAACGCCTGTCTGGACTTTTCCCTCCCATTTTATCTGTAAAAAGGGCAAACAACGTTAAACGATTAAATTGATTTTTGGACGTTAGAATCGATCACTGGTGAATAGTATTGCACATGCAATGGACAGTGGAGAGAAACACTATTATGCGAGAAATAAAAAGCTACTAACTATCTGGCCAATGGAATGCCCAAAAGGACCCATAGACACTTTTACTGAAGTTTTCATTATTTATCGTTTTTTTTGTTCAGGCACAGGCGTGTTTCGTTTGCAATCTGGACTCAGAGGAATGAACATCTCATGCTTTGACTGCAGCTGGGAGGGACTGCTGAGGGAGGACTGGACCGTGAGTGATCTGGGTCAGGGGAGGGGCCCATTGTAGCACCCGCTGCTCATTGAGAAGAGTAAAAATGACGCATGCTTTCACGTCTGAGTCTCCATAAGGGTCTGAATGCTTACTACAGAGCCAATGAGCCGGAAACTTGCCTCTCGAATGGATTTACACTGTCCTTTTTGAACACCTCAAACAGATTTCAGTTACCAATATTTAGTTAGGTAAATATGCTTTAAATCACAAACGATACCATCATCATAATATTCAACAAGTTTCCTTAAATAATGCAGGACTACTTTAAGAGGGTAAAAAAAGCTCCCACCTTGCAACGATGTGAATGTTACAATTAATAAACTGTTAGAGAACTTAAAATATTGCATATTGTAACGTAAATAAACAAAAAGGACCTTGGTAGGAACATTTCCTACACAACAACTTAGACAGGAGACAAAGCTGGAAATAGAAATTGATCTGATTACATATGAATAAACTTTGACCCTCCGTGCACCAACACTGGCATTTTAAAGAACAGCTTACACTAATGGAGACGGTGGAGCAATGCAACTCTTCTCCACTCCCAAAGTGACTCAGAAGAAGTGAAGACATGACAAAGTTCCCTATTTTTGTGGTAGAAAAAGTTTCACACAATAAACTTTTAAAACTTTGTAATACTGTCTCTGGGTTTCGGTCTGATTTACCCCATGCAGGAGTTACCAGATGATTGGAGCAGGCCGGAGACATTCCCCAAGTATTTCCTTTTTTTTTTCATGCCATGGAAAAATTTTTATTGATATGTTTTATTGCATGAGGAAAGATCTTTGATCTGTGGACCGTTTCCAGCCAGCTCTGACCTTCAGTGAGCGGGTAATAATAATAATAATAATCTCTAATCCCACCACAAGCAGTTATAATGACTTCCCACGACACAATCCTGTTAGTTACTTTCCAAGCCATCGACAAAGTTGGGTAAAGTGGTGTCAGTTGTCAGGATTAGCCAGCTAGCTCAGATGTTAGCTTCCAAACACTTTGGAAATTTCACTTTTTTTTTTTACCGAGACTAACTTCGTTTCTCGTGTTTGGTTTGACCACAAAACAAGTCGCCGGCTTCATAACTCTCTGAAGGATTTTTACCACCAAGCGGGTTTTTAAGAGGCCGTTTTTAACCCGAATAGTGGAGGAGGGGGGGTGAAAGTAGCCCAAACCAACAGAACGAGCTTTAACCAATCAGCAAAGTGTCAACAGACACAACTTTCAAGCCCAAAAAGTAAGTACATACCCGACGTTAGCTCCTGCTGTGCGGTAACTTTTGCGGGGACTCGGTGTTTAGCTGTACTCCAGGAAATATCTGTAAAGCGGCGCGTCTCCCTGAGAAAGTGCCCACCGTGTCCGCGGACACCGACAGCAGCTGGAAACTCTGTCTGCGCCGTAGATGGAACAACAACATGGCAGCGCCGCGCCGCGTTCACGGCGCACCGGACGGGTGGGACATGTGAAAACCACCTGTGTCAGTCAGAAATGTGCTGGAACTGGGTGCGCTTCACGGAGCCCAGCTGCGATTTACTCACTTTTCTTTTTTTAGTATAACCTGCAGTTTTATTTAATAAAACCACATTTGAGACAGAGGCAGTGGCAGTTATAGACCAAATTTCCCGGGGGAGAAGAATTAAACAAAAACAAAAACAGGGCAACATTTTGATATATTAACCCCCTATGGCATGACTTTTCATTTTTTGTGAAAAAAATTTTTTTGCCCCACCGTTTGAGAGCTTTTGGGTCCCTGATGACATATCCCCAAAAATATTTGACACCCTGACCCCCCCCCCAAACCAGAAATCAGTACGTTGCCTCTGGGCAACAATGCGCAACAAGGGCAGTAAAACGTCAAGGTTTTCTATGTTCAGTTTTGTGGAACAAAAAAAGGGAAGTTATGCAAGATGTATATCAACAATGTTTATTTTGAGCCATCAAGTTCATTTCCATACATATCAGTTATAAAGAAAATCTAAATTGATACTGTTTACATGTATATTTGTGTATCTTGTCTGAATGTTATTCATATTAGTTTTTTTCAAGAACAATTGGTGACAATTATTCTGTGTGGAACTGAAGGAAACAGTTGCTGGTGGCTGTGAAACACAAATGAACATTGCATTTCCTGCACATAACTTTCGGTGTACCTTTGCACCCTGGAAGCTTGCATTTTCCTTTTTTTTCAGTCATCATCGGCCAATGTGCTGTGGCATCCAAGCGCACATCATTGACAGGGATTGGTGCAGTATGTCCTCTTTTCTTCTTTGCTTGAAACTCCATGGAAACCGTGGAAGTGGGGCGACCTTTCTTCCGTTCTAGGTTCTTTCCGCTTTTGCAGAGGCCTTCAGGTAAGTAAGACTTGAACGAGTAGAGTCTCATCTGTTCATCTGCCCTCATGTCACAGCTCACGCAATCTCTCCTTCAAAGCAGCCATACCTCTCGCCATAAGAACAGTTTCGTCCCCTCTGCTGTTGGACTCATGAACAATAACCCTAAGACTGTTCCCTCCACCTGCTCAGTTACATGACCCATATTGTGTTTTTTTTGCACCTGTCTGATTTGCACCGATCGTTACCTGCACTCATGTATATATCAATCTGTTTAGCATATTATATTTTTATTTAAGTGTTTGTCTGTTTGTTTTTGTATGTTTGCACAAAGTACCGCAGCAATTTCCTAATGTTGTAAACCTACCCAACATTTGGCAATAAAACCCTTTCTGATTCTGATTCTGATTCTGATTCTGATTCTGATTCTGATTCTGATGGTCATGTCCAACATATGGAACATGACCCGATGGTACCACTTCTTGGACCTAATTCTGCACCGGTACAGAGCGATCAGGAAATCACATGAATCCACGCCATCCATATTTCTATTGTACTCTTCGACTATAGCAGGGCATTTCACTCGGACATAGACCTTTTTCGTGCGGTCCCATCGGTTAAACAGTCAACAATACTATCCTCGCTGTCTGAAGGAATGGCCCTAACTGTAACTTCATGCTCAAGCCTCCCATTAAAAGTTATCACATCCATTTCCTGTAAGTTTATACAAGTTTTTATTACATTCATAGTTTTTCTTCACTACTGTCACAATCACTCAATGATCAATCATGATACTAAAACTCCAGTGGTTCTCAACACTACACCTTATCGATATAGTTATAACAATCTGCCACTGTTTCATAAGAATTGAATTATTTGTGACAGTATTTTGTAGCAGGGAGGACTCAAACATGCAGAATATGTGGTCCCAAAGACCAGAGTTGAGAAGCACTGCTTTATCATTATTGCCTTTAGCAAAGTGACATAACTGCACAATGTTGCCCTTGGGCAACGTACAAAAAAGATCTGTTTTAGTAAAGAAATAACTAATTTTGTATTAAAACAATTAGAGCCACAGGACAAGAGGCAAAAACAAGGCAAATTTATTTGCATGGCACCCTTTCAGCAACAAGGTAATTCAAGGAGAAAAATAAAAGGAGCAATAAAAACAGAAAGCACAAGATCGAAAACATAAATCAAAGGCAGCTCTAAACAGATGGGTTTTTAGCCTTGATTCAAAGTAACTCCGTGTTTCAGCAGCTTTGCAGTCGTCTGGAAATTTGTTCCAGATAAGACAAGCATAGAAACTGAGGCCATGTACTGTGGAGTACCGTCCTTGCCAAAATTTACATTAAGATAAATAAATGTGTAAATAAAAAAATAAATGAGGTAATACATCTGTAAATAAATAAATATAGAAAGAAAGAGATAAATGTGGAAAGAAATAATTAAATAAATGTGGAAAGAAATAAATGTGGAAAAAATAAATAAATGTGCAAATAAATAAATACTTTTTTATATTTATTCCCACATTTATTTATTTATTTTCAATTGTATTTACCCATTTATTTATTTATTTACACATGTATTTATTTATTATCAATTTTGCCAGGGACAGTCCTCCATAATGTAGCCGGGGTTTTTTAAAAACGAATATTCTCACTTCCTCGTTTAAAATAAAAAAAATCTCTGTCCACACCTAACCGCATAAGTGTGTTGTTAAGCACATTCATTGACATGCCAAACCATTAGGGGGCAGTAGTTCCCCTAAATCCTATCCACTCAGAGTAACTTTCTACTTTCTAACTTCTACATAGAGCAGTTATTGAGCTTATAAAAGCAAGCAAACAAAAAGCGCTTGGACAATCGATGATGCCACGCCTCTGAGGGCATAAATGCTGTTTCTGAGTGGAAACACGGGTCGCACAAATGATGTCGGAGTATTTTTGTCGCGAAAAGTGACTTTGTGGAGCCGAAAACTACGGTTATTTCTGTCCACACACAAACGCTTAAAACGGAGAAAAACGCAGATCTTCACTTTGGCCAGAGTTTTTAAAAATATTCGTTTTCGGTGCCGTAAATCTGCGTTTTCGTGTGGATGACAGGCCAAACCGTAGAAAAATATCTTCATTATGTGAAATACCCGGCTACGTGTGGACAAGGCATGAAAGCTGCTTCTCCATGGTTGGTTCTGATTCTAGCGATGCTGAGTAAGCTGGAACTAGAGGACCTGAGTGGTCTGGAGGGTTGGTATAATGACAACAGATCTTCAACACACTTTGGAACCATTCAATGATTTATAAACGAGTAAAATTATTTAGAAGTCTATTCTCTGAGCTACAGGGAGCCAGTGAAAGGACTTTAGAGAGAGCCACTTGCTGCAAATTGCATAGCCCAGATCCTATGAAAACTGTGATCCTATCTCCATACGTACGACCGAAGTTAAAATTGCAACGCTTAGTTTTTGATTTATTGTTAAAGTAAAACTGTGAAGGTAAAAAATAACATTGGTCCACAGGACCATTTAGAGACGGTAGCTGTACCAGCGCATATCATCATAAAAAATGGATTGTTATCTTTTCAGTACAGGGGCCATCATAGGGCCCAGGACTAGTTTTATAGGGGCAGTGGCCCCTCTTGGCTCCTATCTAGAACCGTCCATGTGCAAGCAAAGAAGAAATAGCTTTCCCTCAGCTCAAATGGAAACTCTCACCGTGGCTGGCATTTTATTATGCCAACAGTAGTGACATTATTGTACATGTCTCAGTAAGTATAGGTTCAGCCAAATGGGGGCCAAAGCCGAGAGCCGTATAGCAGAATATCAGGAGTTTTAATATGCTGTTATCATTTACAGGTAAAAAATCAAAAATGTAGTTCTATGAAGAAAATGACACAATCAAATATATGATACTACAGCTTACTAAAGCTTGTACTCGCCAATCCTATTCATATTCATCAAGCAAAATCAGGTGTGAGAGTTGTAAATTTATAGGCGCGGCCATTTTTCTAGATTGAAATACAGTCTAAAGAATGAGCTGAAATCAAACAGATGAGCATATTTTATGTTTTAAAGGAAAAACATGTTTTTGCAATAATAAATATTTCAGTAGCTGAAGAGTACATTCTGTTTTTCAGTATTTAGAGCATGTTTTGCCCTGTGAGGGTATTTTGCACTCTTGGAGTCTCTGAGAGGACATTTTTTCATGTAAACACAACAAATAGAAGGAAAGAGGAAGCTGAAGGTCAGAGTTGCATGCATCGACTTCATTTTGCCTGGTCATGTTTCATAAAGATCAAATTAGATCACATTTCCTCAAATACTATCTGTACAAGAAAAGCCTGTTGGATGACGGCTGATTATACTCGCCCTCTTGTTCCATTAATAGATCTAAAACGAGGTAAGGGGATTATTTACTTGGATCATCACTGCTTTTAAAAGCTGAGACATCGGATGAGTCTAGATTAGGCCTCCATGCTAAGAGTAACTCCAATCAGCTCCTAGGAAAACACTTAACAGCACAGATCACAGTAGATGAAACAATTCATTGTATCGAGCTGTAGGACTTTACTGGCTACAAATATGGCCAGCTAGAAGGCCAAGAACAAGCAGGATAAGTCCGTGTTTAACTCAGAACAAAAGATGCAACACATTTAGGCAAATCACCAAAGATTTGAACTTTAAAAAAAAAACTCTTCATTAGTCTCTGCTTTGCTTTTTGCAAATTTCTACTGCGGTTTCTTTTTTTTTTTCATTACACAAATGTTGTCTCTTCCATTTTCTACTGAACTACCACTAGTTTCTTTGTTTCCCTGCTATGAGGTGCCGTTTGTAAAGTTACAAAGTCAACAATGAACTCCAATAAGTTTGGGTTAAATAAAAGGGGTTCATTTTCCAAAGTCATATTTGCGGGCATGTTATTTATTCATGTGGATTTGTCCCAGTTTCAAACTAAATATTTAGATAGCAAGTTAAATATTTAGTTTGCAAACTAAACCACCACCAGCAGGCAAGGTGGGTGAAGTGCCTTGCCCGAGGACACAACAACCTAGAAAGACAGAGCAGGAATTTGAATCGGCAAGTAACAGGACAAACTCCTATCCAATCAGAGCTATCATTTAGATCAAGGCATAGTCATGCAGTGTTGTAGTCAAGTCACCATCTCTAGAGTTCAAGTCACACTCAAGTCCTTAGTGTTCGATCCCAAGTCCAAGTCCCATAGGATTAGTCCAAGTTGAGTCCAAGTCAATTCGCTAGGTCCTACTGGCCAAGTCCAAGTCCCAAAAAGACTCTCCCAGTCCAAGTCAAGTCATTATTACCTGAGAGCAAGCCACAAATAAGAGACCAGGGTGTAGATTTTAAAACTAAAATAATGGTAGCCCTACATGGATTACTTTATTTAAAAATAAATTGTACTCAATGCCCCCATGCTAGCACCAAGCTAACACAGTAGCATGTGCAAAACAATAAAACATGCTTGAAATAAAAATAAAACAATAATCAACATGTCACCCATACACTTACAAAGGTTTTGGGAAGTTAATAAATATGTCTAGTAATGCGACCTAATACAACAAGCAAACATTAGCATCGGCTGCATGCTAATTCCAAAAAAAGCAATTTATTATGCCAGAGTCCGAGTCAAAGACCAAGTCCAAGTGCAAGACCTGATTTTGTAAGTCCAAGTGCAGGTCATCGGCATGCTGCTCAAGTCAACGAGCAAGTCCCTGAAAAGTCAGACACAAGTCAGGACTTTAGTCCGAGTCCAGGACTTGAGTACTCCGTTACGGTAGTCATGTGCTAGAATGGTCCTGTAAAAGTTCAAACCTCTGTGAATTGCAAACCGGACTGAACCTGAAAAGATCAACCGGCAAATATTTGAGTTTCTAGATGTGCAAAGCTGGTAGAAACCATTTCTTTGCGTTGAATGCAAAGACATGGGGGTTGGTTCTACAAAGTATTGTCTAAGGTGTTCTGAATAGATGTTGAAAACCATGTACCCTTTTCCTTTCAATCAATCCGTACATTATCTATACCTCCTTAACCTTACTAGTGGGGTGTACCCTGGACATGTTGCCGGACCATCATAGAGCAGGTATGAGACACGCAGTACAAACCACCAACTATTCACACACTCACCCCTAAGGGCAATTTAGAGAGACGAGTTAGCCTGAATAACATGTTTTTTGAACTAAGGGAGGAGGCCAGAATACCCTGGGAGAACACACCTATTTGTGGAGAGAACATGCAAAAAGGCCCCAGCTCAGGATCTGAAACCAGAACTTTCTTCCTGCAAGGCAACAGTGCTAACAGCTGCTCCACCACGCTCCATATTGCTTTACTCACAGTTAAATCATTTATATTTTTTTGTTGTTGTAATAATTTGTCAAAATAATATGACTAATTTGCCTTTGCAGGTTAATGCATGTGCTCTGCAGAATTGTCTGGCTTGTCTTTTTGACTTATTACCACCTTGTCAGATGTCTTACACCCTGTTAGCCAGTGATCTGCACATATTCCTAATCCAGACCAAATGCAGCAGATGTCTACGTATATCAAACATTTAGGATTCATTCCACTGAACTGGGCTCGATAAATGTCAAAGCTTTCCAGAATAACTAATTTTGTTTTGCAGGTTGAAGTACTAACAGGTGCAGCCTCGAAACATCTCAAGGTGTGAATGTCAGTATTAATGAGACAGGGTAGAATTTACAACACCACAGGGATTCCTCCATTACCCTAATCCAATCCAAAACTCAACTTGTTTCCTGTCTGAAAAGAAAAATCAAATAATTTGATTCCTTATTTTTGGCTTTTACCACCAATGAGGGGCCTTAAAAACCAGAGACAGTGGAAAGGTCAACGGAAAATGTCATGAGATGGGACTGACTGCAGGTAAATGATTAAAAGACAAGATTTTTGTTATAGGAAAGAAACAACTGAATTAACAGAACATGAATTTGAAAGGAAAACTGACTCGATTTAGACTTGATAAATAGTTTTGACATTTTCTGAACCTAAAAGGGTGTCATAAGAAATAAAATGGTATCAATAAAGTTTTCTTAACTGTACTTCGCTGGGCTCAATGGTACCAGGTCTCAGGTGGCAAATCTGTTTTTGGCCCCACAGTGCATCCCTTTGAATGATGCAATACTGGGATCAACAAGTTTGGGGTCTTGAGATGCTCTAAAGAAATAAAACTAAATAAAACAATTATTATTATTATTATTACTTATTGCAAATGTGGGATGGCTGCACTGTGGTGCAGTTGGTAACACTGTTGCCTTGCAGCAAGAAGGTCCTGGGTTCAAATCCTGGCCTGGGGTTTTTCTGCATGGAGTTTGCATGTTTTCCCTGTGCATGCATGAATACTCTGGCTTTCTCCAACAGTCCAAAAACATGACAGATAGGTTAATTTGCCGCTCTAACTTGTCCTTAGGTTTGAGAATGCACATGATTGGTTGTCTGTGATTGGACTGGCGACCTGTCCAGGGTGGTATCTGCCTCTCGCCCAATAACCACTGGTGACAGGTACCAGCCCCAAAAAGTTAATTTAGAGCATTCACTTGGTGTCATGAAGTGTGTATCTTGAGAACCCGAATGCAGACAGGATGAGGTGAAATGATAATTTATTAAGTCCAGAAGAATTGGAACCACGAGCAAGCGACACACCGTAGATGTAAGACAAGGAACCAGCAAGAAACAGGTGAACTATATATATATATATATATATATATATATATATATATATATATATATATATATATATATGAATGTCACTGGAAGTTTGTGGTCCTGTTTACTGTAGGATAAATGAGAAAAACACAATAGCATGATTATTATGAGATGAACAGCTTGTTGCTAAAGTTTCGATGTCACTAAAATTTCCGCTCTAATTAAAAAAAACAAACGTCTCCACCTGTATCAACTGGATGTGCAGGAGGGGGCAAACCTTGGCCATTCTTCAACTGGCTGCAGTGTGGACACCCCTGGTTTGGATGAAAACATATTTGTGTGTTCAAATGGCTTAAATATAAATCTTTTTGAACGTCTGTGGCATGACTTGACGCTAGATGTTCCCAACCGCTCTCTAACACGCCTGACTGAGCTGGAGCTGCTTTGAAGAGTAGAATAGGTTAAAATGTGGATCCCTTTTTAAAAGAAAATAAATAAAATGTGAGTTGGTTGTGGAGACTATTGACTCACGAAGGCTGAATATAGATTCACACCAGATTTTGGTTGAAAAGACAATTATGCATAACTTTGTGTTGTTCTGTCACTTATATAACAATAAAAGATGTTAAAGATTGTGGTTATTGCATGATAATATGTAAAAAACTGTAATCATTTGCAAGGCAATGGAAATATTTGCATGTCTTTGAAACAAAATGACATGATCGACCCTAAAAATTCAAACATGCAGAAAAAATTGTATTGGTGAGGTCTAAAACATTGTTATAACGTGCTTAGAATTTTGTTTTGACAGCTCAGTTCTCATGGTTTTGTGCTGATCATTTTTTTGAAGGATTCAGAGAAAAGTCTGAGAAAATTAGGTCAAAAACGTTCAACATCTCTTATTTTTGAAAAGTCCAGTAAAAGTGGAAATGTGCTCCGTCTTATTTTTAAATCACCTCTGTTCTCTGACTTTACTCTCAACGTCTTCACCCGCCCTAAAGTTTAATAGCAAATGCATTGCATGCGGCAGATTAATTATCAGCGTTTCTAGACACTACAACGGGAACCAAAATCCATTTTCTCAGAAACACCAGTTACACAGATGCTCAGGAACTCATAGGATGTTAACCGTGTGAGGCAGATTTAATTGGGGGCATGATGACACGGTGATCTGAAAAGCATTTGCTTCAACAGAAAGGTCATAGGTTCAATCTCAGCAGCGGCGAAGGAGCCTACAAGAAGCTCTGTGTCTCTGAGCGAAGTCCAAACTCCGATTCTGCCCGCCCCCCTCCAAATGTCATGTAGCGTAAATGCCAATTAGGCCCCTGTGAAGTGGGAGTAAAAACAGAATGTCCTCTAATTTAGATAAATGGAATCACAGCGGTGTTTCAGTGGTGTGGAGAAAAATTTTTTATGTACTTTATACCCACATGTCTCAGATATCTGGCGGTGCTAAACGGAGCAATCATTTATTTTTTAAATCGATTTTTTTAAAAGATGTGATTGTTTTTGATGTGAAGCAAACGAATACATGTACGTTGTTTTAACTTCAGAACTGTTGCTTAGCTCCATACAGGGTTTGAATATGCAGAAGGAGATGAGGATGTGGGAAAAAACGAGAGGACGATTTTTATCAAGCGCTTTGCTGCACTGTGACTGTGCGCTGTTATCGCCACTCTCCTTCTCTCTCTCTCACGTCTCCGCAGCAGATTCACAGCTCATTTCAGAAAACAGATAACAGCTGGAGAATTCGCCTTTAGGCCTCAATATACCATCTGACTGAATGTATGGTATGGAATGCTCTATGGACAAGAAATTAAAGCTGTTGTACTTGTTAACGGATGCAAATTGTGGTCACTGCTTTCAAAGTGACATATTTCAGAAGGAGGGTCGTTTCTTGACAGCATTGATGAGGACGATTGCACCACTTTGCAACAAGAGCAAGGAGATTTAGGTGTTTTAAAAGGGACATATTAGGCCTCTTTTTAAACAAGTTAGAACAGGTCTATGGTTTGTACAAAACCTGTTAAAGACGTTCTTTTCACAAAATCCATCTCACAATTCTTTCAGAATGAGCTTTTATGCAAATTAGTGGTTGCAGACCACGCCCACCCATTTTGTTACTAGGCTGCGGGTTTGTTACATAAGAGAATGGCTTGGAATTGGAATTGGTGGGCGGGGTTTGACAGGTGAGGGGCGGGTATATGCAAATCCGACCTTTTGTGACATCACAATAAGGCACATTTTTAAACAGCTTGTGGAAGCACAAGTTCACTGACAGCAAAAGTTTGCAAAACATGAATGGTTGGTTTTTAATCGTGTTTTGAGTGTTTATAGAGGCAGCAGATACCCAAATGGCAACACAAAAGGATGAAAAAAGTTATGAAAAAAAGTGAAAAGTTATATGTCCCCGTTAAACACCATTTTAAACACTTAAACCAAACTAAAGTAGAAAAGCCAGTCATCCCATTAGAACTTGATTGAATGTACACATAGGATAGAATTCAGCTGTTTGATTCTGTTGTGTTGGACCAGGAACCCTTCTTAAAGTAGCGAGACACAGGCCTGTGAGGACTGGACACTTTTGCATGTTTTTCCCGTGGTCAGAACAACAAAAGGCTCTCAGGCCCATAGCCTCATGTTAGAGACTCAAAAACAAAACTGGACACCAAACCGAGCACATAATGAGTGTAAATTTGGTAAATTATGTTTTTGCCTTGAAAAGTGTTTCTTCCTTTATAGATTCTCGGTTTTTTTTAGTTCTATGTGGGTAAACCATTTGAATCCATGCTATGTGGTAAAGACCATACCAAATGATAGGTTCCCTTAGCTAAAAGCGGAGAATGTGAAGAGATGTCCAGCTAACATCCTTGGAATAGATTCTCTGATAATCGTTGATGGCATGCGTTTTCCTCTTCAGAACCTGGGCTGCAGCAGGTTCTGGAGCAAATTTCTGCTAAGGCAAGAATAAATCAACACAGAGCAAGTTTGAACATCCCGATTAGCTGAAATCATGTCACAAGGGGCTTGCAGAAGCACTTGTACATTTTTGTCAGGTTACAGAATCAGATATCAATGTTTCAAAGTTCCGCTTTGAACAGAATATTTTTCCAAAGCTCTTAGAGATCATCAGGATGTTTTTTTTTCTCGTTTTTGTTTTTTTTGCAAATCTGAGATGGATCGCTTTGTTCACCAGTGGTCCCAAAGCCATAGAAATTGTTTTCTAAGCCTTTCGAGACTGATAGATATTTTTTCTGATCCTTTCTTGAATTTCTTTGGATCATGAAGATGATCTTGTTGCTGTCTGAGATCTTTCAGCTGATTCATGTTGTCAGACGGGTTCTTATAAAGTGATTTCTTGATTCTATGACGCTGGCAATATTCAGACCTGGGTGTGGCTGGTTTTCTAAACTAATATAAAGTTTAACCCATTTATAGTTGATATGTTGGGAGGCAGAGCATCCAGCTTTGTTCCATCTCCTGCTCTACTTTCAGTCTTTTATTGGTCAGTTGTTTGACTGACAGGTGGAAGGTCGTGTGTTTTTTGCTGACAGGAGAGCAGGCATCGATTGCTGTTCAGGTCAGCGGTGGATGAATGATGCAGAATGTTCCTCTACACATGTTACTACCTGGCCTTATTGAGCGTATAGATCATTGGGAAGGGTAGGCAGCCAGTAGGCTTGACCTTTCCCCGGGGTTTCAGTCTACTGAGGATTCCTTTAATAGAATCCTAAAAGAAGCTTAATGAAATGCTGGAGCGACATGAGATTGAAACTTCATTTCAGTATAATTTACTAGAGCTTGCAGGAATAAAACCATCTGATTAACTCATTACTTGTAAGGAAATTCATTATTTCGTGTGTGGACTGGCGACCTGTCCAGGGTGTACCCCGCCTCTCGCCAAATAAATGCTGGAGATAGGCAAAATTTGTCATGATTTTAGCTTTCGGACTCTAGTGCAGACACACAAACGACTCAGTGAGACTGGAGGTAAAGTTTGCAAAAGTAATTTATTTTCCCCTATTGCTCGAAGGGTCCAGGAACACAGGAACTCAGAACCACGGGGAACTTGGAGGACAACAACTGGAGACAAGAGATGGAGGTGAGTGATCTTTCAATGTTGCTTGGCAGGAGGGAAAAAACAGAAGTTTGTGGGTTCTTACTTTGCCGTTGGTGCAGATACCACTGAGGAGGGATTGGGGAGGATGTGGCCCTTGGTGCGTGGAAGAGGGACCGACCTTGGGGTGTTTGTCTCCAGGAAGCAGAGCGAGGGTGGACAGGCAGTGGGGACCTTGAGCTCAGCCAGATACCTTGAGGAGGAAGCCCAGGATGCCGGGAAGGAGCAGACGCCCAGGCTGCAGGCCGACCAGCAGGTCCGGGACCGCAGAGTGACACACGACGCGGTTTAACCATCTGGCGTCTGCTCCAGGTTGGCACTCTCCTTCTGAGTGCTCCTCCTCAATCAGGCTGAGTGGCACCAGCTGCAAGAGCACGATCACCAATCTGCACCCTTGGATGGAAAACAGGTGAGGCAAGCACACACACCCACACAATCCTCACAAAATTGAGTTCTGAAATTACCTGGGATGGTATTCTTCATCATAAATTTAGAACACAAACAAACTTAAATCAAGTTACGAAAAATTTAAATAAAAAAATTAGACGAAGAATCATGAATCACTTGTTGGAAAAAATTTGCTTTTAAGAGAGGTTTTGCTATGCCATACTTTTTGCTTTTACTTGAGTGATATCATGAAGTATCTCAGCTCTTACGTGGGTACAACTTACTGTGAGTAAATTCATTGGATGAGGAGCAAACATTTTTAATTAAAAATACACCAGACACACCTACAGTTTATTAAAGGAGACCACCTGTTTCTACACAAAGTTTTGGTTTTCTAATGTAATCTTCTGTCGAGCTTGTTGCATTTTGAGATCTAGTGAATATATAGTAAACACCATAAATTGTCAATGGAAGTCTTTTTTACCTTGTTCTAATGTATATTTATTCATTACCTACTGTAAGTATTGGTATTATATTGAAACAATTGACTTAGGCAAGGCAATTTTATTTATATAGCACACTTCCAACAACAAGGTATTTCAAGGTGCTTTACATGATTAGGGGTAAAATAAAAATAGCAGTAAAACACAGACAAAAATGAAGGCTAAAGTCCAGAGGCCGGCGACGAAGGAGCAGGAACCTGGGAGGCCGTTCGACAAAGGAGCAGGAGACGGGGAGGCCGGCGACGAGGAACCAGGAGACGAGGAGGCCGGCGACGAGGAACCAGGAGACGAGGAGGCCGGCGACGAGGAACCAGGAGACGAGGAACCAAGAGGCGAGGAGGCCGGCGACGAGGAACCAAGAGGCGAGGAGGCCGGTGACGAGGAACCAAGGGGCGAGGAGGCCGGCGACGAGGAACCAAGGGGCGAGGAGGCCGGCGACGAGGAACCAAGGGGCGTGGTGGCCGGCTGCGGAGCAGAACCTTGTGGCGGAATTTTGAAACTGTAACTTTAATCGTTTTTTAACTCTTTCTTGGTCAAATAACTTCTACATGTTTGCTATTTGTTGGTTATATGACTAACTTCTAATTTAAAAAAAGTATAAAATCCTCTGGCCACTATGTGAAATGTAATATATGACTAAAAATCTAAATTTTTGTTGTACAAATGTATTTGTATAGCACACTTTCAGCAACATGGCAAATCAAGGTCCTTCAAAAAACACAAAGACAGGAAGAATAATAAAACTTACTGTTATGACATTTCATGTAACTATATATCTTGATTTTATTGCACTGAATCCAGCTAAATTCTATTAAAAGCACAATCTGTGGACATGAATCAAGTTTGAGTCCAGCAGTGACAAGTTTCAGTATTTGTTTGTCTTGTCCTGTTTAATCCTCATGATGATCTATCACCATGTCTGCTCATGGAAATCTTTTTTTTGTTTTTTTTGCCAATAAACACTGAGCTGTTACATAACTTTGCAGGACAGTGTGCACACAGATGTTGAAGCCCAGCTGTTCCTTCTGTAATGATCTTACGGCAACAGCTGAGGCAGCCTCTGCCACAACCTACTTCTCCACTACAACCCGCTGACTTGGGCACGCAACTCCAAACAAAGATGACATCACAGCACACTCAAACGTGACTCTGAGAGACCAGCTGAGGTCAGCTGCCTGCAAACTTTCCCATCTGTCTGTCGCCTGAAATCCACAGCGTCGGTCGGCCCCCAAGCAGAGCCTCATCAGGACTCCGGAGATATACCCAGCAGGGGGGCGGAGTGAAGGGTGCTGGGTCAGGGTCTGAAGGGGTAGGGGTTTAATTTCGGTGCTTATCTTTCCCAATCGAGCACATCACAATGACAGTGAACTAATCCAACGTTTGGCTTCGGCATGCCCGCTGCGGCTGAGGTATTGGGTGCCCTTGCCTCACAAGCTGCTGTGCCATCCTCTCCCCCTTGTGCTCCTCCCTCTACACCACAAAGATGATCTCCATCTCTCTGCACTGTATAATTTCCCCCCCAGCTTCCTGTCTTCTGCTGTTGATCTGCTGCTCTGTGCAGCTATTTGAAGTCTGGTGGCCTATCCTAAATCTACAGACGCAGAGCCTCATCTCTCTTTTGAAGTAGATCGGTCTTGATCTAAGCTTCCTTTGAGGATAGAACATTGACCTCAGGAAGAGATTTTAAAAAAATAATGATAAAAATTAATAATTTCCTTTTCATCAGATCGCTTCTCCGGGAGAAGGACCTGTGTTCATGCAAAGCTGCATATTGTACGTAGGAATGTTGAAATGAACTACTAGAGGGTGTAAATGACTTCCACTGAAAGTCATGTCATGGTTGTCCAGCTTTCAGTGAGGAGATCTTGAGTTTGCTACCGCTCACAGACCTCAGATTCTACATTGTTTTAAACCTATTCAAATTTCAGCCCAGCAGAAATTGAAATATTGTGAACGCTTTGCAAAATTAAGAAACTTTGTATAGAAAACCAAACCCACATGAAATCAATATTTTCTCATGGCTTTCTTTTCCCTCGAGGATCCTTTGTTTCGTAATTCTGGGGAGATTTAAAGTCAATGCCTGCTTATTAAAACAAGTCACATTCATATTCAACCATGAAACTCACAGATGTATATGGGAAATAAAGAAGAGGCGTATTTTGGCCACATTAATGATACTCAACATGTACTCCACCCACAGGCACACATTATTTAATATTTCAACAAGTTTACCTCAGGGCATTTATTTCAAGAAAGGTATGTAAAAATGTACGTTTGTTTTTCTGGGATGGAGTGGTGATGCTGTGTGAATATAAACTGAATTATTTTGGTCCCAAATGGAAAAAAACACATGCAGATGACATGGTTCCCAAATCAAACTTCTCACTTAGCCTCCAGCATCTTGGATTCTTTGCCTCTCCACTCTTCCTCCAATACTTTTAGGCCTTGATTTTAAAAATAAATGTAAAATCTTCTTTTACCTGATAAGAGGACTTTGAACTGAGCAACAGTTCATTCCTTTTTCTTCCTTACCCAGGTAAAACACTTCTGACGTCACTGGTTCAGGATTGTCTTAACTTAAAAGGATATTCCCCCCTGAGTTAAATTTAGTCTGTTGCCATCTTCCCCAGAGTTAGATAAGTGAAAAAAAGCATTTTGTAACCAGCCCGGTCATTCTCCTAAACTAGCAGCAGTCTGTTTGCTTTAGCTTAGCATAAACAATGTAAGTGAATGGCAACAGCTAGCATTTCGTGTGCAAAAGTCATGAAAATTACTTAATAATGATTCTAATTATTCCCGGTGACCTTAATAATTATATCAATTTCAAATGAAAATAAGTAACACAAAGGAATTACAGGAGCCGATTTAGACTTGGGACAACATTACGACTAAATACCACCGTGAGCCGCCGCTGCAAGGTGCAAAGACATGACGCAGCGCCCGCAAAAGACACCTAAAAATGATTTATTCTACAAAAATCGCAGTTTACAGTCAATAGGGTGAAACTTCCTTCAATATCAGTCAACACTTCCTCGCTATTCCAACTCCATCTCGCTATGGAGGCGTGGCCGAGTCTCGGCTTGTTTTCTACCCCACAGTGGCAGGATGGCTGACATCAGCAGACCGAACAGCAACGCCCGATTCAAATTTAAGTGCAGTGTAAAGTTTTTACCTGAAGAGGGTGCCACACTGATGGTTTTTGGTAGAAAATTTATATTTTTACTAAAATGTACTAAAATACCAAGAATAATGACCAGACATGTAGACAGCACTATTAGATACTCCTTTATACAGTTTATCATCAAAAAAAGAAAGAAAGAAAGAAAGTTGATTTGGGGGCGAGTTGCTCTTTAAGCGCTGACACCAGCCACATTTTGAATGTCAACACCTTTTGAATCCAACAAGAACTCTTGAACTCAGACCTGGCGCCTGAAGAATTTAGCAGGTGGGGCCTAATAAACAGTCTTTTTATTTAAAGCCTTCACGTTTTTATGTCCCTTTGATGGTACGTTACATACTTCCCAGTAAAATTTGACTTTTTTTTTCTATACATATTATACATGTGAAAGCTGAGATTCTCTTGAATCCGCTCAAAACCGTGATAATTCCCTTCCTTGTGTGTATTTCTCACAAGGTTTTCACCATAACTACCGTCAGCATATTCAATTGGCCGAAAAACAACACAGCATCCTTCTTCTTCTTTGCGAGATTTATTGCTGACAAACAACAAAATTATTAAGCTCGAATCTCCATTTTGTATACAACCGATCAAAAGTGTCTTCTTTACTACCTCAAAAGTCCCAATTAACAGCCTACAGCACATCCTGCTGGTTGTCTTGGGTCAATAAATTGCATGTTTGCAACTTAATTTACACAAGGGTTGTAATCAGTCTTGGGTGGGAGGTTATAACCAAACATTCCAGGATTCAAAATTGATTTTAAAAGTCCTAATTATGGGTTTGCATTACCAGTAAGCCAAAATCAAAAAATTTAAAGAAGCAAAACACTGAAATATAAACTATGTGCAACAGATCTATGTAACATGAGTTTTGAGTTGAATTCCTGAATCACATATGATTAATGAGTTTTTGGGACTTAAAATCCCTTTATATAGGGTTACAGTTCTGCCACCAGTTTCCAATAATCTCAGTCGCTCGGTTATTTCAATAATTACTATTTTCCCCTCATATAGATCACATTTACAGCTTTGTTATTCTAGCTCAATTTATAGAAAAGAAAACTCTCAAAGCAGGAATTTATTGCAGTAACTGAATCCAAATAATTCACAGCTGAGAAGGATGAATCTCCCCTGCTTCACCCTATTTATGTAAATCTGCATTGTTCAATCACAGCCAAAACTGCCCTCCTGACCAGATCAAAAGCAGAAAAATGATAAAACCCAGCAGCACCTGTTACAGCACCACTCAAACACCTTTCAGTTCCTGGAAGCCTGAAGACCTTGAACAGAGCACCTCACCCAACATGCAAATCCTTTTTGAGTCTGAAACCACGACCTGTAAGAAAAAGGATGACTCCTCCACGATTTTGATCTTAAATTAGTGAAAGAAGATGATTCAAGAATCAGAAAAAGGCCTGTTGTTAGTCGAGCCAAAAGCATGGCTGGAAGCTTGTCTATCAGTCTGCCAGACCGCCTGGAAACCACCTGAGTCTGCACAGAAATAAATCAATGGTCGGATACACCATAGTTTTCTCAGATTTCTTTTATGTTCCTTTATAGCAGCAAGTAAAACATCCCATTCAGGCTGAGCTAGAATGATTTTGTTTTAGTGGCTTTGAGTTAAGTAATTTGAGTAGTTTCTGTGACTCATCTGTTGGGTTAAAGTTCACACTTTTGTTATTGAAAGTGGGAATACTTGATGAAGCTGCGGTGAGTGTGTGTTGCAGATTTCATGACTAGAGACAGTACATAAAGCCATCTGCAGCATCTGTGTACCTAGGAAGTTGTTAACATGGTCAGACTTATCCACTGATTTTACTCTACATACATAAAAGCTTTTCTTTGCATGACTGACAGTGAACATATTTAGACCTGTCTCTGTGCACATCTTCAGCCAAGTGTGAAGCTGTGGTTTGGCAGGACACATCGGCTGTTAAATGAGCAACCCTTAACTTTAACGCAAAACTATAACGAGGACTTAGAGGTTAGTGTTCATCTTGATACATTGGGGTACTTTTAAAAAGTAGCAACAAGGTTCTGTGTTGAAATGAATTCTTTCTGCACTGTGTTGTAGCCTACAACACAATCAGAAAGACAGACAGTTACCTTGCTAACAGTCATTGACATCCTCTAAAGGAAGGTTAGTTACAAAAGCTGAAGAGAGACTGCTCACACAATTCTGTATTCAAGCATTTTAAAAGGGGAAGTTGAGCAGAAGGAAACGGTAATTTCTACAGAGACATTTGGTTTTCTAACCTAAATTACAAATGCTTTTTTTTCAATTCAATTCAATTCAGTTTATTTATATAGCGCCAATTCACAACAGATGTCATCTCAAGGCACTTAACAAGAAGTCATTTCAATACAATTATACAAACATTCCAATCAGTTAAAAAGTTTCCTATTTAAGGAATCCCAGCAGATTGCGTCAGTCATTGGCGTGAGGTTGGGCAGATTTCCAACCACAGCAATCCTTCAGCAATCCCTCATACTGAGCAAGCATGTAGCGACAGTGGAGAGGAAAAACTCCCCTTTAACAGGAAGAAACCTCCAACAGAACCAGGCTCAGTAGGAGCGGCCATCTGCCACGACCGTCTGGGGGTTTGAGAAGACAGAGCAGAACACAGAAGGAACAGAAGATCCGATATAAGAGAACTTTCTATGTTACAGAAAGTAAAAAGTTGATAACAGGACACAGTGGATGTTCAGTTACTGAGAGGATCATCCCAGTCGATGCCCCCCGTCCAACAGGGCATTGCAGCCAAGCAGGATACCAGACCAGGTATATCTTCGATGGGGAGAAAAACACTGAGAGAAAACAAAGTTAACAGTCGAAATAACAGAATGTACTGTAATACAACTGGAGAGTCGTAGGAGAAAAGGAAGTAGCAGAGTGAAGAAAATTGGTAAGTCTGTCCTCCAGCAGTCTAAGCCTATAGCAGCATAACTACAGAGATAGCTCAGGATGACCTAAGCCACTCTAACTATAAGCTTTATCAAAAAGGAAAGTTTTAAGCCTGGCCTTAAAAGTAAACAGAGTGTCTGCCTCACGGACTAAAGCTGGGAGCTGGTTCCATAGGAGAGGAGCCTGATAACTAAAAGATCTGCCTCCCATTCTACTTTTAGAGATCCTAGGAACTACAAGTAAACCTGCAGTCTGAGAGCGAAGTGCTCTTTTAGGAACATATGGAACAATTAGATCTCTGATGTATGATGGAGCTTGATTATTAAGGGCTTTGTATGTAAGAAGAAGGATCTTAAATTCTATTCTGGATTTAACAGGGAGCCAATGAAGGGAAGCTAAAACAGGAGAAATGTGATCTCTCTTTTTAATATTCATCAGAACTCTTGCTGCCGCATTTTGGATCAACTGAAGGCTTTTAATGGCATTTTGTGGACTTCCTGATAGTAAAGAATTACAGTAGTCCAGCCTTGAGGTAACAAATGCATGGACTAGTTTCTCAGCATCACTCCTGGACAGGATGTTTCTAATTTTAGCAATATTCCGGAGGTGAAAGAAAGAAATCCTAGAAACCTGTTTAATATGGGATTTAAATGTCAAGTCTTGGTCAAAAATAACGCCGAGGTTCTTTACGTTATTACTGGGGGCCAATTTAATGCCATCCAGATGAAGTGATTGACTAATCAGTTTCTGTTTAAGAACTTCTGGTCCAAAGACAGCAACTTCTGTCTTGTCAGAATTTAAAAGCAAAAAGTTTAGGGTCATCCATGCTTTTATGTCTTCCAGACATGCCTGTAATCTACCTAACTGACTGGGTTCATCGGGATTTATGGATAAATATAGTTGTGTATCATCGGCATAGCTGTGGAAATTTATCCCATGCTGTCTAATGATTCTACCAATTGAGAGCATATATATGGTGAACAGAATTGGTCCAAGGACAGAACCCTGTGGAACTCCACAAGTAACCCTTGAGAGTGAAGATGATTTATCATTTAGATGAACAAACTGGAATCTATCAGACAAATATGATTTAAACCAGCCTAGTGCTGTTCCTTTGATCCCTGCAACATGTTCAAGCCTTTCTAAGAGAATATTATGATCGACTGTGTCAAAAGCAGCACTGAGATCTAACAAAACCAGAACAGACACCAGTCCATTATCTGAGGCCATGAGAATATCATTAGTAACCTTCACCAGTGCTGTTTCAGTGCTATGATGAGCTCTAAAACCTGACTGAAACTCTTCAAACAGCTCGTTACTGTTTAGATGTTCACAGACTTGATTAGCAACTATTTTCTCAAGGACTTTGGATAAGAAAGGAAGGTTAGATATAGGTCTGTAATTAACTAAGTCATCTTGATCAAGGGAAGGTTTCTTGAGTAAAGGTTTAATTACAGCTATTTTAAATTCCTGTGGTACGTATCCGTTTACTAAGGATAGATTCATCATATCCAAAATGGGGCCAGGAACCAAATGGAACACTTCTTTAAATAATTTGGTTGAGATTGGGTCCAAAATACAAGTTGAAGGTTTAGATGAGGCTAATATTTTTGATAATTCTGAAAGCTCGACTGAATCAAAACAGCCTAAGCAATACTGAGGTTCTACAGTTCTTTCCGATACTGACTCATTTACTGAGGAAGAAGTAATCATGTTTGGGAGGGTGCCAATGATTTTATTTTTAATAAAATTTATTTTATTTATGAAGAATCTCATAAAATCATCACTGCTAAGAGCTGGGGGAATAGTTTGCTCAACAGAGCTATGACTCTGTGTAAGTTTGGCAACTGTACTAAAAAGAAACCTAGGATTGTTTTTATTCGCCTCTATTAATGATGAAAAATATGCTGTTCTAGCTTGTCGAAGGGTCTTTTTATACAGCAGTAGACTGTTATTCCAGGTTAAATAGGAATCCTCTAGATGTGTAGAGCGCCATTTTCTCTCCAACTTCCTAGTATTCTGCTTTAAAGTACGCAACTCTGCGTTAAACCAATGAGTCAGCCTCCTATGGCTAGCCACTTTCTTTTTTAATGGGGCTACACTATCTAATGCCAAACGCAATGAGGACGTAACGCTGTGAACCAGACCATCAATTTCTGAAGGGTTAGAGATAGAATTGCTGCCATCCACTGTGTTACTCTGAGACACTGAGGAAAGTAAGAATGGAACAGATTCTTTAAAAATTGTTACAGCATTGTCTGATAAAGCTCTTCTATAATGAAATTTTCTTTCAGATTTAAGATGGTCAGTTAAAGTAAATTCAAAAGTTATCAAGAAGTGGTCAGACAGGACCGGGTTATGTGGGTGGACTGTTATTTCCTCACACTCAATACCGTATGTCAGTACAAGGTCCAAAGTGTGTTTACCTGAGTGGGTCGATCCCTGTACTTTTTGAGTAAAGCCAATTGAGTCTAAAATAGCATTAAAGGCTGCATTTAGGCTATCACTTTCAGTATCCACATGAATATTGAAGTCCCCCACTATAATAACCCTATCAGTATTTAATACTATATCAGATAAAAAATGTGAGATCTGATCCAAGAATTGAGAGTAAGGGCCTGGTGGACGATACAAAACCACAAACAAAAATGGTCTTAATGTTTTGCAACTTGGATGAGGAAAATTAAGGGTTAGATGCTCAAAAGAACTGTAGCTATCAATTGGTCTGGGACTAATTAGTAAATCAGAACGGAAAATGGCTGCAACTCCTCCTCCTCGCCCAGTATTTCTAGGAATGTGAAAATTTAAATGACTGGAAGGAGTTGACTCATTTATACTGACATAATCCTCCTGCTGCAACCAGGTTTCTGTGAGACAAAGGAAATCAATGTGATTATCACAAATCAAGTCATTTACTAACAAAGTCTTTGAGGAGAGAGATCTTATGTTTAATAAACCACATTTAATGGATTTATTTTCAGTCAAAGTTGTATTTATTTTTATGAGATTTCCATAATTTGCTTTTGTTGGCTTAACTTTTAATCCATTTAATTTTGGCCGTGGGCAAGACACTGTTTCTATAGGGTAATGGGTGGGTAACAGTACAGAAGCAGCAGAGAGGTGGGTTAAACTACGACTCTGCTTCTTGGTCTGGACCCTGGGTTGTCAGTGTTTTGGAGGATTAATAAATTCGGCCATATTCCTAGAAAGAAGAGCTGCTCCATCCAAAGTGGGATGGATGCCGTCTCTCCGGATCAGACCAGGTTTTCCCCAAAAAGTTCTCCAGTTATCAATGTAGCCCACATCGTTTGCGGGACACCACCTAGACAACCATTGATGGAATGACAGCATGCGGCTAAACATGTCGTCACTGGTCCGATCAGGCAGGGGACCAGAAAAGATTACCGAGTCTGACATTGTTTTGGCAAACTTACACACCGAAGCAACACTAATTTTAGTGACCTCCGATTGGCGTAACCGGGTGTCATTACCGCCAGCGTGAATAACAATCTTACTGTATTTACGCTTATCTTTAGCCAGCAGTTTCAGGTTGGATTTGATGTCGCCCGTTCTGGCCCCTGGCAAGCATTTGACTATGGTCAATGGTGTCTCTAGTGCCACGTTTCTGACTATGGAGCTGCCAATTACCAGGGTCGGCTTCTCAGCGGGTGTGTCGCTGAGCGGGGAAAATCTGTTAGAAACGCGGACCGGTTGGTGGTGGCCCGGGGGCTGGGTCCTAGAACTATGCTTCCTACGTACAGTCACCCAGCCGGCCTGAGGTCCCGGCTGCGCGGGCTCTACCGGAGGACAGCTAGGGGGTTCTATCCTTGTTGGCTCCGCGCTGGCTAATGGGCTTCGGCTATCTGCTGGTTTTTCAACAGCACGGAGCCGTGCTTCTAATTCTGATACCCTTGCCTCCAAAGCTACAAAAATATTACATTTATTACAGTTACCATTATCACTAAAGGAGGCAGGGAAGTAACTAAACATCTGACAGAGAGAGCAAGAGAGAAGAGAAGAGTTAGAGACAGGAGAAAGAAGAGTAGCCATAGCCGCAATGAAGCTAAGCTAACTGAGCTAGCGAGACCTTCCACCCAAAGAAAAACTGTGTGAAACACGAGGAGTTCCCAAAACGTAAAGTACACCACCACAAAATGTGTGTTTTAGTGTGATTGTGTGTTAAAATAACTTAGAAAAGCCTCAGCACAGAGAAAATAAGATCAATTCAAGAGCGTTTGAACACCAAAACAGCTCCACGGAGCACAGCAGTGACAACAGGAAATGACGCAATACGGCTTACCCGGTCACCACAACGTCCATCCTTTTATTTCCTTATTTCTAATGGATAATAATTCTTAAGGGTTACACGCTTCATTTACAAGCACAAAATGCAAATGTCAATTTTACCCAGAAACCCAGAGTTACTTACTCTGGATATGAGGTTTCCTGTAAAGCAAGTGAAGTAGGAATAAGATGACCAAACACAATAAAGAGGCAGGAGGATAGTTGGTTTCACAAAATAAAACAACACCCAGGTGAATGCACAAATGAATTTGTTTAACTCTTGACACCAAATGATCCAGAAAGAAAGAAAACACTTTGTAATTTTCCAAAGAAAACGTTCTGTTATTATTCTGTGATTCAAAAAGTATTTTATACCACAAACACAGATGTAAGGACACAGTATGTTGCACATCGATACAGAGCATGATGCGCCCTGATGTGGGCCAGAGGTGGAGGTTTTATTTGAGAAATGTAAGAAAATATCGATACAGCGATATATCGTGATATTTTATTTTCTGATACTGTATTGATATTCAAAAGCAAGATATCGGTTTTTTTGTGTGTTTTTTTATTTTATTTGAATGGAACCATTAATGATGACGGTCATTTTTGTAGTAAAATTAAAAGTATGAGTTGAATTAAAAGAATGGTAGTTGGTGGCCTGTTTTCACCTTCTTCGTTCCAGTGGATCAACTAGATCTAGTAATAAAACTGGATGTGTTAAAGTATAAAACAGATTTCAGTGTTTAGAATGATGTGACAGTTTTTCTACAGTTAAATTCAGTTTTAAAAATCACAATATATTGTCTTACTCATGGTATCGCAAATATCGTATCGTCTCTCCCTGATACATATCGTGTGGTCAGATATTTACCAATACACATGGCTAGTTTCTAAATTCAGCTTCTAACAAGAATAAACTTGAGAACAATTATTTTCTGCTTAGATGCGTAAGGATCCATCTTGCTGAGATTTCTCTCACAAATATTGTAAGACTCACCCGTTAAACCCGTTGAAGAGAGAAAAAAAGGCTGTCACAATCCTGTCATGTTTCTCATTTTCTCAAGGCATTAACTGGTTGAGACGTACGGCTTTTACTCCGAACAGCATGAGTTACCATGACAACAGATACAGCTATGAATTGAAGCAGCTGTGTGATGCTGAAAATCCTGAACTGAACCTGAGGTCACGGCTGAACTGGAGTGCAACGACCAACATGCCCACTACTTTAATACAGGGAGATGGATTTTCATCATAGCCATGAATTAGCTGATATGATTCAGAACATGAAGAGCAAACAGTTGAACTGTTCTAACTTTAGGTCAGCCACATACACTTTTTAAAAACAAAGGAAAGCCATCTTCTTAACTAGTATTTATGCATTTTTATATTAAATGCTGTGCATATTTACACCGAGTAAAAGGTATCTGTAACTTCACCATTATGTTTATCAATTTTTGTCGTTTAATTAAGATTTTTGCTAATGTGAAAAAGAGCAGCTTTCAGTGCACTGCTATTTAATCTTCCACTGCATCCTCAGATTGACCCGCCCCCCCCCCCCCCCACGACGAGGTCTCAACCCTCCAACTTCTCCAGGTGCCCTCAAACTTTGCTACACAGTGATTGGTCTTTCCAGGTCTGTTGCCATCAACACCAGCATACTTTGAGCCTCAAGCTTCAGCTCCAGCTGGCTCTTCCACTCTGCTGCACAATTGGCTGACTCTCCAGGGCTAAGACCCTAAAGTTAACTTTAGCCTTCAGATTCAGCTCCAACCTTTTCAAACAGTGCACTTTTATTTATTTTTTTCTCCAGGGACTCAGCTCACTGCTGCAAATATAAACAGGGAGACACACCCCACCTGAACCAGTCACCCTTCATCACAGTTTTCTGATCGCCTCATGCACAAAAACAAGGCAACTCACCAAAACTCTGGAAAACTTGTGCTTTCAGAAATATTCAATCATGAAATGAAGACATGGTGAGCAACGAAGCCAATGAGAAGCCACATTTAAGACAGTGTGAATCCTTCATGTCTGCACCGATTCCTGGGAGACGGATTGATGTCTGCTCACACCAACTATCGAACACTCTTATGGAGAAACCTTATATGCACCAGCATGCTAACACACACATATAGATGTGGGGTCTCTGGTGTTTACAGATACATTCTTGGGCTGAGGTTATCATTACTAGATCTTAATTAATCGGTACCATTAGTTTTTCTGTGACATTCTTGTTGTATTTTTATATCAATTTTTGTGTGATGTGGTTGTATAGTTCTTAGTTCACAATGTTTGGTTTGTTTTGTCGAGGTTCCTTTTAAGGGTTTTTTGTTTTTTTCCCCCCCTCTCTGCCGTCCTGTGGGTATGGAGGCAGACTTCAATGTCTTCCTGTGTTTCTTTGTTCCCCTTCCTCTCTTGTATTTTCAACTCACCCTCTCTCTTGACATTGTTTCCTACTTCTCTTCTTCATCTTCTTTCTTTCTTCCCCTTAATTTTCCATCTCCGTGTCCATAACATCAGTAAATAAAACCCACAGCAATTCATAATAAAGATTTTTCACACATATATCAAGTGGAGTACTATAGCAAAAGCTGTACTGCTCCGCTTGTGAAATTAAATCTGTTGGGCTTCTACTTGGTACTCAGACACCAATTCTGAGCTCCACACTGCCAAACAGGACACGTAAATAAGAAATAAAAAAAAGACAGAGTGAATTTACCATTTAAAAGCAAAAGCATAACTTTGGTTTTGTCTCCGACTTTGATGTCCTGGAATTTAAAAACTTTCACATCCGCTTTCTGTGATGAACCCCCCCCCCACATAGTCTTTGAAGAACATCTCTACAACTTGAAATGCATCAGTGCATTCATAAACACGTAATAATGCAAAAAAAAGTCATAAGCTATCGTGAGAGTGTGAAATTCTTCATGCATCTCTTTTCAGTGATGAAGAAAGTCTGTAAGATGAAATGAAATCAAAGCCATGTCAAAAAAAAATCAAACTTCCAAAGGATTTTTCATGCTAATAATATATTTTTCTCCTCTGCATGGTGTTTTTTTGTAACATTTAAAATGAAATTCAAATGCTTCAAGTGTTTGTTTTCTCCTATTGAACAAAGTTCCAAATGTACCTTTCTGTCTAATTTTTTCTTATTTACATTATATCCTTTGTTCACTGTTTGCACAGTAGATTACATAGACAAGGTCAAACTCTAGTTGAAAAATATTGATTAAAAAAATCATTTGTTTGCGCCTTTGCTCTGTACATACAGAATTAAGAGGAAAAATAGTTGTATCGATTTTTGCAGGAAAATCAATTTCTGCAGGAGTTTATTATACATGGAGGCCTTGCTCTGCTAACTTTATAGATTATTAGAGATGGAGCAGGACAGCCAAATAAATTGAACATTTATAAATCAGAAACATTGGAAATACATGTTAACACACCTAAAGCTTATGGGTTTTTTCTCCCACATCCACAGTTCTATCCGCCTAGCCCTACCTACCTGCCTGTCCTATCATTACAATACATACACTGTCCTGCATAAAAGAAAAATAAATAAATAAAGATCAGAACAGAACAGCAACATCCAATAATACATGCAACAATGCCCATAACCTCCACCAAGGAGGTGATGTTTTTGTCAGGGTTTCTTAGCAACATTAGTCAACATAAAGTTGAAGGTGAATTTTGGTGCATGGATCATGGCTGCAATGAGACCAGAAACAAGTGTTTAGAATTTGAGGGTGATCAGAAAACCGCCATTAACAAAAAAGTGATTTTCGTGAATTACTACTGAACTAATAATGATATCATTGTGAATCCAACTACTAAACATATGTTTTCATGGTCAAGGAATCTAAAAAATGTAGAATTATATAATCAGTTAGAAATTGTTGGTGGTTACTGAGCTAACTTGGCCGATGTCTGCGCTCTCTGGGGACTTTTCTAGCTGTATTATGTTACTAAGTATGACAATGGAAGCAGCCGGATGGATGACAATCCGGCATGGATCTCCCAAATATCAGTTCCTCACAGAAGTATCATTCTAGATGTTTATTCTTTTATCACTTAAAGAGATAGGAACGGATTGAGCAGGGTTTTTGCAGTGAAGGGGTGGGGAAGGGGTGTGTATGTGTCTTGATTTTACTGGTTGTGTATGATTGATTTTGCTTTAAATGTGTTTTGTTAGGTGAATTGGTTTCTCTAAAATTGCCCTTAGGTATGAGTGTGTGCGTGTATGGTTGTTTGTCCTGTATGTCTCTGTGTTGCTCTGCGATGGACTGGTGACCTGTCCAGGGTGTACCCCGCCTCTCGCCCCTTGACAGCTGGAGATGGGCAAATCCCCCCCCCCCACAACGCTGCGCAGGAACGACGGGTACAGAAAATGGATGGATGGACTTTTGTATGCATGACTGGCTACTTTATTAGGTACACCTTTCGATAATTGAGTTTGACCTTGTTTTGCCTTCATAATTGCCTAAATTCTTTATGCCATAGATTTGACAACCTTTCAGACCATTCCTCATAGTTTTGTCCATGTTAGCGGTGTCGGCTGCACATACATGATGCGACTATTTTATTTCCACCACATCCCAAAGGTGGTCTGTTGGACTGAGATCTGGAGACTTTGAAGCCTATTGGAGTACAATGAACTCATCGTCATAATCAGGAAACCAGTTTGCATGATCCGGCTGAACGCAGGAATCAGAAGATAGATACAATGTGGTCATAAACAGATGGACATGGTCAGCAGCAATACATAAGTAGACTGTGGTGTCTAAACAATGTTCAGTTGGTATTAAGGCTCCCAAAGTATTCTAAGAAAGTATCCCACCATCCCCATTCTGATGCGTGGATACACGCCAGGATGGATGCATATTTTGCATGTTGTTTACACCAAACTTTGACCCTAACATCAAACTGCTGAGACTCACCAGACCAGGCGACATTCTCCAATCTAGTATTGTCTGGCTTTGTTGTATCTGAGCAAAATTCAGCCTCAGTTTCTTGTCTTTAGCTTACAGGAGTGGTCCTCAGTGTGACCTTCTGCTTCAGTGGAACATCTGGTTTGATGTGTTGTGTGTTTAGAGATCGTATTCTGCATATCTTGGTTGTAACATGTAATTATCTAAGCAACTATTGCTATTCTATCATCTCTAACCCGTCAATTCATTTTCCTCTGACATTAAGAGGACATTTTCTTTCACACAAATGAGGCTCACCGAATATTTTCTCTCCTTCCGGCCACTCTCTGTAAACCCAAGAAAAATCTGCAGTTATCTGAAAAATTCAGACTGCTCTGTCTAGGAATAACAACCACGTCATGTTCAAAGTCACTTAAATCCCCCTACTTCCCCATTCTAATGCACGCTTTGAGCCTCAGTAAGTCATCTTCACCAAGTTTAGATTCCCAAATGCACTGAGTTGGTGGCATGTGATTGGCTAACTTGCTATTTGTGTTAAGAAACAATAGAAAATAAGAGAATAGAATAGAATAGAATAGAATAGAATAGAATAGAATAGAAAAAAACATTTGTGTCCCTCAGTAGAGAAATTTACCAAGGTAAAAATACAAAAACAAGAAGAATAAAAAAACTATACAGTAATGGCAAACTTTTAGCATTAGAAAAATAATACTGTTCAGTTATTTAAAGGTCTCATTCACTAATTTTTTCAATAAATTTGCCGTGGTCTCTTGTATGAAGGAATGGTTTGTGAGTTGTTTTATGTGGAAAAAAAGGCTCTTCAGCAGCTTTGCAGTTTTCTGGAAGGTTGTTAGTGTAGAAGTGCTCTGCTTTCTCCTGGCCGCAAAATCAATACAGCCTTCCTTTGGGAGTTCGCAACCCAAGGTGGGCAAGACAATGAATACTAATTTTCTCTGTGACGTAGAAGCGACTGGCCTTTTCTGACCCACTTGTTTTTGCCATCTATTTCCTTTCTGTAGCTAATGCAGGCAATGGGGGTTGGAGAAAATGTTCACAAGCGGCATGCATATGCAACTCATGGTGACCAATCGTATTTCAAAAAGAACGGTTTCTCAGTGAGCAGGAACTTTAAAATCCCACTATTTGATTACACATAAGTGGGAGAGCATTTAAGTTCCATGCAGAGCAGGAGGAAGTTGTGAGACTGAGCGTTCAGGCCATAGCAGGTGAACTATTCGTATTTTAAGAGCAATCATTTAATCTAATTTTTATACTTTATGTAGTTCTCTGTAAAGCTTAAAATGAATAAAAAATAAATACTGTTGAATATGTTATAATTTAAAAAAATTGAGAGGGAAAAATAGATTATGACTGGATTTCTTTTTTTGCCTCTGGTGCAGACTCATTTGTAAAAGATCTGTCAGCTTTTTTTAGAAAACAAAACCCAAAGGTTTGAGGAAGACCTGTAGAGTAACTTTCAGCCCTCAGAGTGCTTCTGTGAAGAAATAATTTGTTCTTAGTCATCAAAACCAGTTAGATAAGGATTACATAACACCTCTATGTTTGGTTCTGGCAGGCTGTTGACTTGCTGCTCTTCTGTCATTTACTGGGTTTTCTCTATTGAAAATCTCTAGTGAAGGCTTTCAACATCAACAAACCTTTTTGGCAGCTAACGTAATCACTATTTGTCAGATCTTTCTAAGATTAAAAATATTTAAAAATTAGAGGAGGTAGAGAACAATATCTGATTTGAAGGGTCCAGTTCATTTTATTTATTTTTTGTCCTGTTTATGTTATTTCGGGAATATCATACAGAGAAGCTGGTTGCCTACGTATGCCAGGACAGATGTTCCCTACAAAAACGATATCTGAAGATAGAGTTATAACTGCATAACTTACTTAATTAACTCAAGACTGCATTCCGCATCAAAGCAGCCACATTGATGCCATTGATGCCACATTGATGGAATAGTAACATGTGCTTGTATGACCTTCAACCATTTGGGCTATTAATATGAGTGGGTATAGAAATTATTATGTTTGTGAAAAGTGGGTGTATGTGAGTGAGATTGTCACCTGGAGGTTCACAATTGTTGGAGTGGTGAGAAGGGTGGAAGGCATGCACCACACAGCACCCAAGAGAAACAAAGGCCAGGTGGTCCTGGCTCTAGAAGGCCTCCACAGCACCAGGGCAGACAGACACAAGGCACCGCCCCAGGGCAGCCACATGCCCTGCCCTGTCAGCGAAGTAAAGGAGCAGCCCCCAGGCCAAAGAGCCACAGGCTGAGAGGCAGCCACACCGCCAACCCCCCCGTACAGGTCAAGCCCAGGGCAAGGCCGCACAGCATCAAGCAGAGGAGACGCCCCCAGAGTCCCCGACACACCAGGCAGGCACCAGCCCACCTCTCAGGAGGGCCAGAGCAGAGAGGGGACCTTATCAGCCCTAAAACAAAAGTCCAGTATATTTATTACACTAGGCAAGGCAAGGCAAGGCAATTTTATTTGTATAGCACACTTTCAACAGCAGGGTAAATTAAGGTGCTTTACATGATTTGGTGATTTAAAAAACAAAATACAATGGAAATTAAAAGTAAAAGAAACACACATTACGCATGATACACAATAAAGCAAGAGAGCATGAACATAAATATGACATCAATCATTTAATCGAAGGCAATTCTAAACAAATGGGTTTTTAGTCTCAATTTAAAGCAGTTCAGAGTTTTAGCAGCTCTACACTCGTCAGGAAGTCTGTTCCAGATAAGGGGAGGATAGAATCTGAAAGCTGTTTCTCCATGTTTAGTTCTGAGTCTAGGGATGTTTAGTAGGCTAGAGTTGGAGGACCTGAGTGGTCTTGGTGGTTGGTACCGTGACAACAGGTCTTCAACATATTTTGGTGCTTAGCCATGTAATGATTTATAAACTAGTAGGAGTATTTTGAAATCTATTCTCTGAGCTACAGGGAGCCAGTGTAAGGACTTTAGAACTGGGGTGATGTGCTCTACTTTCCTGGTTCTAGTGAGAAACACGAGCAGCAGCGTTCTGGATCAGCTGCAGCTGTCTGATTGACTTTTTAGGCAGACCTGTGAAGATGCTGTTTCAGTAATCAATCCGACTAAAGATAAACGCATGGATGAGTTTTTCGAGGTCCTGTTGCAACATCGATCGTTTAATCCTAGAAATGTTCTTCAGGTGATAGAAGGCTGACCTTGTTATTGCCTTTATGTGACCCTGGAGGTTCAGGTCTGAGTCCATTACTACACCTAGTTTTCGACCCAGATCACTAGTGTCTAGCTGTATTAACTGAAGCTGTGTGCTGACTCTTGATCGTTCCTCTTTGGGTCCAAAAATAATTACTTCAGTTTTGTTTCTGTTCAGCTGGAGAAAGTTATGGCACATCCAACCATTTATTTGGTCAATGCATTGATTTAGGGTTTGAATGGGTTCAGAGTCACCTGGTGACATTGCAATGTAAAGCTGAGTGTCATCTACGTAGTTATGGCAGCTAATGTTGTTGGTTCCTATAATCTTGCCTAGTGGGAGCATGTAGATATTAAATAAGAGGGGCCCCAGGATGGAGCCCTGTGGCACCCCACATGTGATTTCTGTTCGTTCTGATGAAAAGTTTCCTATTGAAAAATAGAAGTCCCTGTTCTTTAGGAAAGACTCAAACTAGCCAATTAGTGTACCAGAAAGTCCGACCCAGCTCTCCAGTCGTTCCAATAAAATATCATGATCAACAGTGTCAAATTCTGCACTGAGGTCCAATAGAACCAGCTCTGTGGTTCTACCACAGTCTGTATTTATGCGGATGCCAATGAATACTTTGACTAGGGCAGTCTCGGTGCTGTGGTGAGCATGGAACCCAGACTGAAAAACATCAAAACGGTTTGTCATTGTTATGAAGCTATTTAACTGCTGAAACACAGCTTTTTCAATAATCTTACTGATGAATGGAAGATTTGAGATTGGCCTGTAGTTCTGCATTAACGTGTTGTCCAGATTCTTCTTCTTTAGTAGTGGTTTAATAACTGCTGTTTTTACAGCCTGGGGGAAGACACATGACAGGAGGGATGAGTTCACTATTTGAACAAGATCAGACACAATAACAGGAAGAACTTTTTTTAGAAAAGCTGTGGGTAGGATATCAAGACAGCAGGAGGAGAAGCTTAATTGGATAATGAGTTTTTCAAGGCTGTTCTGGTTTAATTCGTGGAATTCAGACATTTTCTCTACATTGTTGTTGATTGGGGATGGCACTGGTTGTGGGTTCGATATTGAGGTACAGATTGACCATCTAATTGTTAGAATCTTTTCAGTGAAAAAGCTGGCAAATTCATTGCAGGCCCTGGTAGAGTTTAGTTCTGGGGCTACTGTCACTAAAGGATTAGTTAGTCTTTCCAGTGTTGCAAATAGAGTCCGTGCATTATTAATGTTTCTGTTGATGATTTCAGAAAAGAACGATTCCCTAGCATCTTTTAGAGTTAGCTGATATCTATTCAGTCTCTCTTTGTAGATCTCACAGTGAACCTGGAGTCGAGTTTTCCGCCATTTTCTCTCGGCTCGTCGACACTCTCTTTTTTCACTACGTACCAGTGGATTACTTGTCCACGGAGACTTCTTTCTACCTGAGACTACTTTCACTTTAGTTGGAGCAATGGAATCCATGATGTCTGAGATTTTCGCAAGGAGATTATCTACCAGCGTATTTACTGAGTTTGAATTGGGAGATGAGGGGGATGTGGTGGAAGGGTAAATACGTTTAAAGGTTTCTACTGAACTGTCCCCTAGAAAACGCTTTTTTATAGTGGTCTTACTGTGGCTGGATAATTTAGCAGAGATGGTACTTTCAAAGAAAATACAGAAATGGTCAGATAATGCAATATTAATTACAGAGATGTTGGAAATATTTAAACCTTTGCTGATAATTAAGTCCAGAATGTGTCCTTTATTGTGTGTTGGTTGTTTGACATGCTGGGTCAGGCCAAAGTTGTGGAGAGTATCATCTAATGTTTTTGCTTGTCTATCTTGGGGGTTGTCGGTATGGATGTTAAAATCCCCCACAATGATTAGTTGGTCATAGTCAACACATATTACAGAAAGAAGGTCATTGAAATCATTAAAGAAGTTAGAGTTAAGTCTTGGTGGTTTATATAAACTAAAGCTTTGTTAGGCTTGTTTATCTGGGTGGCTAGGTATTCAAAAGAATCAAATGTGCCCAGGGTTACCTTTTTAAAGTTCATTAATTTGTGAAAAATGGTGGCTACACCTCCACCTCGTCTGTGTTTCCTGCTCTCGCTTAAGAAATTGTAATTTGGAGGAGTAGATTCTATCAATGCAGATGTTTCGTTATTTTCATCTAGCCAAGTTTCTCATAAAAAAAGGGCGTGTAAATTATGCTCAGTGATGAAGTCATTGATAAGAAAAGACTTCCCGGATAGAGATCTAATGCTTAATAAAGCTAACTTAAGTATTGTGATGATGGGCAGCTGAACCTTCTGACAGGTTATTAATTTGAGATTTTGTTTAATATGAGAGCGTGTGGTTAACGATTTATGTTTCCTGCTGCTGGTAATCACTGAAATCCTAACCAATAGACCAAATTCACTATATTGTGAAAAGCAACCTTGGACCAGGGGAATATGGCAACCCCAAAAGACCACCAAATGCAGATAATCTTGTAATAGAGAAAAGTTGAATAAACAGGTTCCATAGAAATTACTCAAAGCAAAACTATGAGAAATCACTATGGGAAAGAAAGACGGAGAATCCAGTGAGGAGTAAATACTGAGGGTAGAGTGTGGAATGACAAAGGGGACCAGAGAGAAACTTAATCAAGGTAATCAGATGCAGGTCGGAGAGTGACTGAGAAGGAGGCAGAATGGCAGGGAGGATCTAAACAGAATAAAGAAGGAAAACGAAGGCTGAAAAATAAAACAGAAGCTGGTCTAATCAAAGAATAATCTTAAATGCATAAATAAGATGAAAACTGGTGCAGAAGAGGTACTAAGATAAGAGCTAAGTAAATAAATAAGAAACAACACAGTAGAACAAGAGAAACTTCTAAGTTCAAACACCTATGGGTAAGACAGGAAAGGAGAAAAAACATAGATATAAACACAAAGCAGAACAAAAATCCTAAATGTGAAAAATAAGGCACAACAGAACTAACACAGAGCAACGAACAGATTATATAATAAATACATAAATAATATTAATTTGAAAAATGTATAAGGTAAATTTTCTAAATATCAAAATCAAAAGGAAAATATTCAGAATAATCTTCATGAATGAGGAGCTCAGGAACTCAGTGGAGTGGTGTACCAGGTTTAGGTTAACACTCAGGGTTGAATGACTGGCTGCCAGTTCCTTTTATCCTCCAGTTAATGATGATGATGATCTGCAGGTGCAGATCCCCGCCCCCCAGGACAGAGAACCAGTGCCTCTGCTGCACCCTCCAGTTGACAACCTAGAAAAGTCAGAGAGCAATAATCCACCACACAGACCAACAACACAGTATTCAAACACAATCATTTTAGAATTCAGGGGAATACATTTCTCAGAGGTCTATTGGTTGATTAATTTATTATTCTCTGACATTCGATTGCACACTTCCAAAGTGGCTAAAGAACCATTTAATCACTGTTGCACAATGAGTGTGCTGGCTTGGTCATTAGTAATAATAGTAATGGTTCAAAGACAGTTATTAATTATCATTATCACTATTAACAAAATTGACCGTTTCGGGGCACCGCCTGCTCAGCGGGAACAAATAGCTAAACTCAAATGTCAGTCTCAATTTACTGTTGTTGTCAATCTGGAAAAAAATAACTACAGGTCAAAGAATGAAGGTTCGAGTTTGCTCACTGGCTTGTGTAAATCATTAAATCGAAATGTATACACAATACCCCATATCAAAAGGATTAAATGGCTGAAAAAAAGTGCGGGAGACAGAGGGCACCAACATGGGAAGTGCGGGGGACATGTCCCATGTGTACCCCGCCTCCGTTACTCCTATGCTTCTGTGCATCCAAACACTCACCAACAAACCCTTGCATTTCCCTGTGCTACACATAAAATATTAAAGAGGTAGAACGCTTGATGTTGCTGTCGTTCAGCTTCTGCTTTAAAGGGTGTGTAACTCAGTCTTTTTTGCTCCACAAGACATCACAGCCTGTGACCACAGAAGCACTCAGTAAAGACTGACTTAATGTGTCAAATGGGGATTTTATTTCAGAACACCTACAGGCAGTCCAGCAGGCTGTTTCGGGAGCCATTTTAACAGCTGTGAGGAATCTCATCCTCTGCAGAAGCAAACAGCTGACAATTTTTTTTCTAACTTGCCAATCTTCTCCCATCCTTGTATCTTTGTATGCCCCATGCTGACCAGTAGAAACATCTAACCATCATGTGTAGCTAACATTAAATGTACTTTAAATCGCCTGAAAAACATAAAACTACATCTAGAGTAACATAAAACCCTGGATGTCTCACTCTTCTCCAAGTCCAAGTCCGTGCAGAATTCCGATTACAGCAGCATTAGATTGGAACCGCACCAATGGTCACATTAATTTTCCCTTCCACGCCTTTTGTGCTAAAACAAGAGAACAAGCACACAAAAAAGGTCATCCTTTTCAACAACGGAGAAATGAAAAACAGCCAGAGGTAAGCCCCGACTTAACATGATTTCAATTCAATTCAATTCAGTTTATTTATATAGCACCAATTCACAACAGATGTCATCTCAAGGCACTTAACAAGAAGTCATTTCAATACATTTATATAAACATTCCAATCAGTTAAAAAGTTTCCTGTTTAAGGAATCCCAGCAGATTGCGTCAGTCATTGGCGTGAGGTTGGGCCCCGTTTTCCAAAGACTTATTTGTCCCACGCAGAGCAGTGAGCAGATGCAGCCGTAACTCATGAACAGACGGATAGGAGAAACTTCAGAAGCAGCTTTACAAACGAACACACGTTCAAAAGATCCATATAAACAAAACCTGTGCGTAGTTCGCTCCTCTGCAATTTTTAATAAAAGAGGCAGAGCTTGACGGCTGACATTTACTAAAATGAATTAACTTCTAAAAATTGCAGAGCAGTATGAGAGGCAGTTTATAAAAGTAACAAAATATAACAAGAAGGGAAATTAATCTAACCTGTGAACTGCATGTTCCACAACTAGGAAATACTCAGATATAATAATGCTATAAAATTATTGGAGTCAGTTAGTTGTTGGTTGAAAACTAATAGAGAGGAGGATGAGGACAGGGAACAGGAATCTTTGATACAGAGAGGGGTTTGAACCTGAAATCAATCAAGTATTTTAAAGGCTATTTTACCTCACAATTAATGAATTATTAATTGTAGACAATAAATTAATCATGTAAAAAAATGTTGAAGCCATGAGTTAAATTATATGATCTTATAATTAGGTAGATTGGACGTCAAAATGATGGACATGAATGAAGGTGACACATGTGAGAGACAGGTGAGGTGGTGTCTCAGAGCAGGATTTATTTTTTCCCTCAATGTTTATTAGTTCTGATAAATGGATTTTCATTCAAATGTAATATCTCTAGCCTGTTACCTCCAGGTCAAGAGGGAGTCTTCGCCTCAAGCATAGGACTTCAAGTATCTTGATGTGTTTTCCAAAGTTGATGGCAACATGGTGCAGAGGGGGATAGAAGGGTCAGGGCATCAAATGCAGTATTATGAATGCTGCTCTGGTCGGTTAAAGGAAAAAGCTGAGCCAAAAAAAGAAAGTTATCTTGTTGTCATTCCAGTTGCATTCTAAAAGCTCCACCACCCAGGGGCAGTTTGGACAAGAGCTAAAGTTCATGAGCATCAAAAGGAGTCAACTGAGGTAGATCCACTGAGGATGCAAACTGAGCACCTCTTTTTGGAAATTTTCCGGGCACGTCCCACCCCAGAGCCAACCCAGAACTCAATGGGGGGCTACACATCCCTTCTGGTCTGCGAACCATGCACCAAAAGGTAAAATGTGTCGGCTGGAATCAGCAAGCTCCTGCACACCATCCAGCTCACACTGCACCAGACCCTGATTGCTTTCTCTGCAGGGGTTGGGCCCACAAGGAGGTGGCCTAGCCAAGCAGCAGGAGCCAAAGCTTGAGCACCATCTCCGGGTTGAATCCCTTTATGCCCATTAAATCAGGCCACACCAGTCAGGGCGTCTACAAAAAAATATATTGTTGTATCATGAAGACATAACTGGTAATCTTTGTTGGATGCCTGGTCTCAGCGCTCTGCGTTGCGCAGGATCAGGACTCGGGAGCTGGTACAACTTGGTGTCCAGGTGATGACTGAGCTTGGCTTGGGGATGCTATCCATCCGCTGCGGCTATCGGTGGGGGGCCCCGATGTGGGGCAGGGGTGGGGCGCTGGGATGTTGGCGGTGGGGATTGGCCTAGGGTGGCGGTGGTGCACGGCGGCCGGCGGCCGGTAGCGGTCCCTGCGGTGCCGGGGGCCCCTCGTCGGCCGGTCCCTTGTCGGGTCCCTGCTGGGGGGATGGGGCGCCCCTGGGCCCCGGCTCTCCCGGTCCATGGACCGGCCCGCCCTGGCGCTGCTGGTTGCTGGCGGGGCCCGTGGGCTCGTCACTCCTGCCCCCCAGGCCACTGCATAGTAGCCGCTGGAAGTTCCCTTGGGGTTCTCCTCTGCTCCTCTCTTGGGGGATGCGGTCGGCCCCGCCCGGGTCCGCCTGGGGCTCCTTTGAACATCTTGGCTCCGATATCCTTTGTGTCTGCACCAATTCCTGGGAGACGGATTGATGCCTGCTCACACCAACTATCGAGCACTCTTATGGAGAAACCTTATATGCACCAGCATGCTCACACACACACATAGATGTGGGGTCTCTGGTGTTTACAGATATATTCTTGGGCTGAGGTTATCATTACTAGATCTTGATTAATCGGTACCATGAGTTTTTCTGTGACATTGTTGTTGTATTTTTATATCTATTTTTGTGTGATGTGGTTGTGTAATTCTTAGTTCACAATGTTTGATTGGTTTTGTCGAGGTTCCTTTTTCGTGTTTTCTTTTGTTTTTCCCCCTCTCTCTGCCGTCCTGTGGGTATGGAGGCAGACTTCAATGTCTTCCTGTGTTTTCTTTGTTCCCCTTTCTCTCTTGTATTTTCAACTCACCCTCGCTCTTGACTTTTTGTTTCCAACTCTCTTCTTCATCTTCCTTCTTTCTTCTCCTTAATTTTCCGTCTCCGTGTCCATAACATCAGGAAATAAAAACCCCAACAATTCATAATAAAGATTTTTCACACATATATCAAGTGGAGTACTATAGCAAAAGCTGTACTGCTCCGCTTGTGAAAGTAAATCTGTTGGGCTTCTACTTGGTACTCAGACACCAATTCTGAGCTCCACACTGCCAAACAGGACACGTAAAAAAAAATAAAAAATAAAAAATAAAAAATAAAATGAATCCTGGCATCAGTAGGTAACCCCATGACTTCTGATATGGAGAATAAATATCAGCTTAAAGAATGTCTTATCACTTGTTCACAGTTATGATGGCGAAGGGCCAATTTTACAAACTTAAAAAATACGCTGACTCCTAAAACTTTGCACCAGATACTAACAGCCACAGGCTTCAACAAACCGCTGCTGAGCCCTGTTGGAATGTAAATAACTGATAATCTTTTAAACAGGACAATATCTTGGGAAGATGGCAAAGTGTTTGCAGCTTATGCTTCCCTCAGTTTGGGATGTAATTTAAAACACAACAGGGAATAAGTGACCGGCGTGAAGAGATCTAAAACAACTTCACAAATGAAAGGCACGGACCCTCCTTGAAGATGCAAAGGTCCCTGCCAGACTGTTTAAACACTGGTGCACAAATTAAACTTTCAGGAACTTGTGTTGCATCGTCTCTACAAAATTCAGATTTAAATGTTTCCTAGTTTTAATTTGAAATACACATTTTGTGACTACTAAAAAATCTATCTCTTAGGAGTTTGACTTGAAAAAACACCTGATAGTGACTAAAAACTTTGCATGGTATTTAACATTACCTTTCTGTACAGAAAGAAGTTGATTAGTTTTAGATGGCTGGTGCTTTTTGAAGTCGTCACTGAACCGGATATTTTCCATATTTATGACCGGTTATCTTATTCATGATGTAAAGGCATGTCTTAGAATTTTTCCTCAAATTTCAAGGGAATGTAGAGTAAAAAAGACATCTTTAGTCCTTTAATGGGTTTATATCTGACTTTTTATTAAAGGCATAATGAGCTCATGCTGTTTGTGTATTTGTTAAAGATTTTTGGTTGTTTTTGTGGAAAAACCTTTTGTCATATTTCAGTATGTAAAGGACCTGGGCACAGAGACTTTAGCAGAGCAAGACTTTTCTTTGTGAAGGCAACGCATGCAATTTTATTTGTCTAGCACACTTTCAACAACAGGGTAATTCAATGTGCTTTACATGATTTGGTGATTAAAAAAACCAACATAGAATATAACATTGGAAATTAAAATGAGCAAATTAGCATGAAACACACATAACACATGATGCACAACACATAATACACAATAAAGCAAGAGAACCATCAATAAGGCAAGAGAAACATAAATAAAGCAAGAGAGCATGAACACATTTCATACATATGACATCAAGCATTTACTCAAAGTCAATTCTAAACAGATGGTTTTAAGTCTCAATTTAAAGCAGTTCAGTGTTTCAGCAGCTCTACACTCGTCAGGAAGTCTGTTCCAGATAAGAGGAGCATAGAAACTGAAAGCTGCTTCTCCATGTTTAGTTCTGAGTCTAGGGATGTTTAGTAGGCTAGAGTTGGAGGACCTGAGTGGTCTTAGTGGTTGGTACCGTGACAACAGGTCTTCAACATATTTTGGTGCTAAGCCATGTAATGATTTATAAACTAGTAAAAGTATTTAGAAGTCTATTCTCTGAGCTACAGGGAGCCAGTGTAAGGACTTTAGAACTGGGGTGATGTGCTCTACTTTCCTGGTTCTAGTGAGGAACGCGAGCAGCAGCGTTCTGGATCAGCTGCAGCTGTCTGATTGACTTCAAAGGCAGACCTGTGAAGAAGCTGTTGCAGTTATCAATTAGACTTAACATAAACACATGGATGTCTTTTTCCAGGTCCTGTTGCGACATCAGTCCTTTAATCCTAGAAATGTTCTTCAGGCGATAGAAGGCTGACCTTGTTTTTGCCTTTATGTGACCCTGGAGGTTCAGGTCTGAGTCCATTACTACACCTAGATTTCGTGCCTGATCAGTAGTTTCTAGCTGTAATAATTGAAGCTGTGTGCTGGGTGTTGATCGTTTAGGTCCGAAAATAATTACTTCAGTTTTGTTTCTGTTCAGCTGGAGAAAGTTATGGCACATCCATCCATTTATTTGGTTGATGCATTGATTTAGGGTTTGAATGGGTTCAGAGTCACCTGGTGACATTGTAATGTAAAGTTGAGTGTCATCCACGTAGTTATGGCAGCTAATGTTATTGGTTCCTATAATCTGGCCTAGTGGGAGCATGTAGATATTAAATGAGAGGGGCCCCAGGATGGAGCCCTGGGGCACCCCACATGTGATTTCTGTTTGTTCTGATGAAAAGTTTCCTATTGAAAAATAGAATTCCCTGTTCTTTAGGTAAGACTCAAACCAGCCAATTAGTTTACCAGAGAGTCCAACCCAGCTCTCCAGTCATTCCAATAAAATATCATGATCAACAGTGTCAAATGCTGGACTGAGGTCCAATAGAACCAGCGCTGTGGTTCTACCACAGTCTGTATTTGAGCGGATGTCATTGAATACTTTGACGAGGGCAGTCTTAGTGCTGTGGTGAGCACGGAAACCAGACTGAAAACATCAAAACGGTTTGTCATTGTTATGAAGCTATTTAATTGGTGAAACACAGCTTTTTCAATAATCTTACTGATGAATGGAAGATTAGAGATCGACCAGTGTTAAAGAGCAACTCACCTCCAAATCAACTTTTCTTGCTGATAAACTGTATAAATGAGTGTCTAACAGTGCTGTCTGCATGTCTGGTCATTATATTTGGTATTTTAGTACATCTTAGTCATAATATTTAGTGTTGTGCCATCTTCAGGTTAAAACTTTACACTTCACTTGCATTTGAATCGGGCATTGCTACTGGCTCACCCAGCATGGCTGACGTCAGCCATCTTGCCGCTGTGGAGTATAGAACAAGCCCAGTCTCGGCCACACATCCATAGTGAGTTGGAATAGCAAGGAAGTGTTGACGCCACCCATCCCTCCCCGTCCCTTTGTCCACCAGGCAACGCCTCCTTTTGCCGCATTTTTCACACCGAAAACGTAGGTGGAGTATGGCTCTGGTAGGGGGGTGAGTTCCCCTAAGGGATCATAAATGAAGAATACTTACACCGATGATGCAAAAATAAACAGGCTATGGAGCAAAGACTGAAACAGCGGGCAAAGAAAAAGATAACTTAAAGGAAAAGCAACAAGTAGGTGAAGGGGTATCACAGAAGGAGTAAGTAAAGAACAATGAAACCAAAGCAATATAAGTCAAAATACACAAATCATAATAAATGCATAAATGAGCTAATGTGAAGGAATAAACTGAAATGGCAAGATCTAGTCATTAAGCAACTAAATAATACCAAAAGTTTAAACACCCACATTAGTAACAACTAAAACATAATAAACATGAACTTAAATCTGTTTTTCCACTTACCATTGTGTTTTTCAAGTAAGGAAAAAGACAATGTAATCCTTTTTGCTTGTTATTTTATTTTGCTTCTAATCATGTGAAGCACTTTGAATAAATGCCTTGTTGCTGAACATGTGTAAATAAAATTGCCTTCCCTGTCTAATTTTAGGACCAGCATTATATCGCTCATTCATGATAACGTTTATAGTTGGAATAGTTTAGGATATCCTGAACTTTCTCTGTAGTTATTGCATGTTGCTGTAGACTGATGATGGAAATAATGACCACTTTTCCTCACTCTGCTATTTTTGCTAACGTTAACTTCTGGCTACTACTGGCTCAGTGCTTCTGTTAAATGTGTTTTCTCTCCTAGGCGAAGCCACTAACCAGACTATTTCTGTCATTAACTCTGGGTTATCTGTTATTCTTTCCCATAGAAAGCAGTCCTCTGGACCAGTGCTCTATCTTTCTTTTATGTTGCTGCTTTCTGTCTTTTCAAAGCCCAGTCGCTCACCGCAGATGGCTGCTAACAATGAGCCAGGTTCTAGTGGAGGCGCTTGCTTAAGAGGAGGAATTGCTACGAATTTAACAACTTCATGCACTTAATTGGGCTTCCAAAGATATTTAGCCTACTTTTTTTAACAACAGGGAATTCACGATGATTGGATCTGAATATGACTATAACCCTCGGCTGTACTGAAATTACCTGAATAGATTTTAATTTAATTAACTTTGATTGAATTGCATTCTATTTAATTGCAAACTGAATTGAATCAAGTCACTCCATGTTGACTCTACGGAGATAAAGCTCCTCTGGAATGAGTTTGATGTCTGTGGAAAACCCATTTTGCAATTGTCTTTAATATATTTATGAATTTGAAGACCAGCTTTAAAAGCTTGTATAACTAATTAATTTCTTGGTTGCACAAAAAGCGAAGTCTCTTGATGTGGAAAGATGTTTAAAGCTTTGAGCTGCAGCAGGTTCATGAGCTACTCTGTAGGCTTTAATTGCACAGTTCTATAATTATCCTTTTCTCTTTAAAAATCCAGCAAAAAGTGGATTTCAATGGTAAATAATTCTTAAAATAAAAAACTTGAACAGGAACTTTCGTGCTTAAACAGAAAGTTAGCTCAAAGGCTTATTTATACATTTTCCTTTAGCTCAGATAGTGTGAAACCTACAAGTATCTCAGGTTAATTGCTGCAATTATTACTTAAGCAATATCGTTATTATTTAGCTAAGATACACTTTGTCAGATTTCTCTGAACACCTTTGTTTATATGCCACAGTGACCTTCCTCCCCTGCACACTGTACCTGGTAATGTGATCAATGTTATTCTGTATGTGACCAGATGTTAGATTAAGGTCATAAACAGTTAGAGAAAAATACAGTTTATTAAACCAAACTGAAAAATATTCAATATATATTTAAATAATTTAAATCAAGGGTGTGAAAAGGCTACTTGGCAGCTCGTTATAGAAACACCGTTGAGGTTCCAAAGTGTTAGATTAGTATTGAATGTATTTGGATTTTAAAGATGTCTCAGTAGTTTTTATGACAGATTCTTTGTGTTTTACTCTTGAATCTTCCCAGATTTGTGAGGATTTTATGTCTTAGTCAAAGGACGCATAAGTCACATTGGGTTGATGTTTTGTTTCCTGCACCATCCTTTCTCTGACAAAAACAGAATGCAATCAGATGCATCTGAGCTTGGGTTTTGAAACTAAAAGCCAGGGCTGTTAGTTGAAGTGAGGACTCTGAAAGATGTTTGCAAGACAGTGAGGAAGTAATGCAATGATGTTATTATGTAACATATCGGAGAAACTTTTTTTTTTTTTAGGTTTGAAAGATTCAATTAAGATCTTTATTTTTGTTTTGTTCTTAATTATACTCCATCCAGGCACATAGAGGCAAACTTTCCAAGCTTAATGTTCCAGGTCTTCATATACAGTGGCTTGCAAAAGTATTCGGCCCCCTTGAACTTTTCCACATTTTGTCACATTACAGCCACAAACATGAATCAATTTTATTGGAATTCCAGGTGAAAGACCAAAACAAAGTGGTGTACAGGTGAGAAGTGGAACGAAAATCATACATGATTCCAAACATTTTTTGCAAATAAATAACTGAAAAGTGGGGTGTGCGTAATTATTCAGCCCCGAGTCAATACTTTGTAGAACCACCTTTTGCTGCAATTCCAGCTGCCAGTCTTTTAGGGTGTGTCTCTACCAGCTTTGCACATCTACAGACTGAAATTCTTGCCCAAAACAGCTCCAGCTCAGTCAGATTAGATGGACAGCGTTTGTGAACAGCAGCTTTCAGATCTTGCCACAGATTGTCGATTGGATTTAGATCTGGACTTTGACTGGGCCATTCTAACACATGGATATGTTTTGTTTTAAACCATTCCATTGTTGCCCTGGCTTTATGTTTAGGGTCGTTGTCCTGCTGGAAGGTGAACCTCCGCCCCAGTCTCAAGTCTTTTGCAGACTCCAAGAGGTTTTCTTCCAAGATTGCCCTGTATTTGGCTCCATCCATCTTCCCATCAACTCTGACCAGCTTCCCTGTCCCTGCTGAAGAAAAGCACTCTCAGATCATGATGCTGCCACCACCATATTTGACAGTGGGGCTGGTGTGTTCAGAGTGATGTGCAGTGTTAGTTTTCCGCCACACATAGCGTTTTGCATTTTGGCCCAAAAAGTTCAATTTCGGTCTCATCTGATCAGAGCACCTTCTTCCACATGTTTGCTGTGTCCTTCACATGGCTTGTGGCAAACTGCAAACGGGACTTCTTATGGTTTTCCTTTAACAATGGCTTTCTTCTTGCCACTCTTCCATAAAGGCCAACTTTGTGCAGTGCACCACTAATAGTTGTCCTGTGGACAGATTCCCCCACCTGAGCTGTAGATCTCTGCAGCTCATCCAGAGTCACCATGGGCCTCTTGGCTGCATTTCTCAACACCGCTCTCCTTGTTCGGCCTGTGAGTTTAGGTGGACGGCCTTGTCTTGGTAGGTTTACAGTTGTGCCATACTCCTTCCATTTATGAATGATCCCTTGAACAGCGCTCCGTGGGATGTTCAAGGCTTGGGAAATCTTTTTGTAGCCTAAGCCTGCTTTAAATTTCTCAATAACTTTATCCCTGACCTGTCTGGTGTGTTCTTTGGACTTCATGGTGTTGTTGCTCCCAACATTCTCTTAGACAACCTCTGAGGCCGTCACAGGGCAGCTGTATTTGTACTGACATTAGATTACACACAGGTGCACTCTATTTAGTCATTAGCACTCATCAGACAATGTCTATGGGCAACTGACTGCACTCAGACCAAAGGGGGCTGAATAATTACGCACACCCCACTTTTGAGTTATTTATTTGTAAAAAATGTTTGGAATCATGTATGATTTTCGTTCCACTTCTCACGTGTACACCACTTTGTTTTGGTCTTTCACGTGGAATTCCAATCAAATTGATCCATGTTTGTGGCTGTAATGTGACAAAATGTGGAAAAGTTCAAGGGGGCCGAATACTTTTGCAAGCCACTGTATATATATATATATATATATATATAGCTTGGAGCTAGTTTATTTAGAATGTTAGATAAGTTAACGGGGGGTTCATTTTTCAAAGTCATATTTATGTACATGTTATTTATTCATTTACAGTGTCACAGTTTGAAACTAAACATTTAGTTAACAAATTAAATATTTAACTAAACACTTTGCTAGCTAAATATTTAGTTTAAAGCTAAATATTTAGCTAGCAAGCCTAACTGGCTTGCTAAACATTTAGCTTCGAACTAAGCATTTGGCTCAGAGCTAAATATTTAGCTAATATGCTAATTTACGTGTGTATTAGCTTGCTAGCTAAATATTTAGTTTCAAACTGAATATTTAGCTTGAATGTAAATATTTCTGTTTGCCAACTAAATATTTAGTTTAAAATTAAACATTTAGCTTGGAGCTAAATATTTAATTTGTTAATCAAATATTTAGTTTGAAACTGAGATTTATAAATGAATAAATAACATGGACCCATATATGACTTTGAAAACGAACACCCAGTTACTTATCTTATGACAGGCTAAATGAGTAGGCCTACTAAGGGTATATTCTGTACAGAGCATGGACTTATTTCTCACTTTCTGCCAGTATTCAGGTTTTCTGGGTTTTTATTAACTGTGAGCCATAATCCATAAAATAAACTGAAATAAACATTTTAAATATATCGCTGTGTGTAGTGAATCAATAAAACATAAATTTTACTTTTGAATTGAATTGAATGACTGAGGTAAATTAACTTTTTGATGATTTTCTAATACACTAAAATATACATGTCAAAGGTTAACTTTTTCTCATCAGCCTTTCTTGTTCTTCGATAAATGATTGACAGCTTCCTGCAGACTTCAGGTGTTTGTGAACACAAATGGTTTTTTTTTTTAAGGAAGCAATTTTGCTGCCCATCAGTACAGAAATGCCCATGAGGATATTTTCAAACAATTTCAAGCCAATCATTTTTAATCAGCCCTATTTCACAATTTACCACGAAGCGCAGCTGAATCATTTTAGCATCACAACACTACACTCCTCGGCTCAACAAGGCAGTGCATTCAAGGCATCCCATCGAGCTGCTTTGTGTGGAAAATGAGGTGATTAAACTGTCAACAAGTCATATTCCATCACACCATCAGATTTGCATGCGCTTGTAGGATAGCCAGTGTGAGTCAATGTTTCAAATGTGGCTGCAGATAGCAAGCTGGCCGTCTTAGTCTAAATCGCCATCATTTTTCCTTCATGTCCGTGTTCTGCTGAACTGTGGCAGGAAAAACCACGTTGGGATGATAAAACACTGAAGCCTTCTCCTCAACCTAATAACCTCTTCATGTTAAGACCGCTGTAATGACATTCAAACTGACATTTCAGCCCAATGCAAGAATTAATAAGGCCGCTGTTATTACAGCGTGTGCACTTGACTTTTAAATTAAACGTCTAATATTCTGTCAGAGCAGCATTTCTCCCTGCGTGTATGAAGAGGCAGCCTTGTGGGAGAGGTTATTTACTCTGAGCTTGTTGTGAGCAGCAACAGATCACAGCACACATCAGTTGCAATGCTACAGAGGCAAACAGGAGTGAAAAAGGAGAATGAATCATGTTTGTAAAGCTGGGATTTATTCAGCTCTAGTAGGGGATTACAGCAACTGAGGTTGCAGTGTTTTACTTTAAGATATGTTCCTACTGGAGTGTAAATTGTGGGCTGCCTTGGAGATAGTAAATGGGCTCTTGCTTTTGATGGATAAACAAAAAGGTTTCATTTTACACTCAAGCTCATAACATCAGAAACAGTATTTAATTTAAAATTCTCCAGATCAACATTTTTTAAGATATTATCGAGAAAGAACTCGTCCTAAATAGAACAAAGTTTAGCTTATTCTACTTAATAAGCCTAATTTACATTACAGTGTGTTATAACAGTAATACATTATGGGTTGAAAGGGAATTATTTCATGGTTTCTGAGATGTTTCTTTATTAAATTGAGAGCAGAGAATTTAATTTCACCAATTGGTCTAAGCTACTATATTCTTTTCTTTTAACAGTAATTTGAATGCAAGCATTGTTCAACACATGCACACATTTATGCAACCGTCTTAACATGCAGACTTTGCAGTGTCCAGGAATGAAAGAGTGGCTCCATCCGCTGCTGAAAATGTATGAAATTCAAAGGCAGGACATTGGAGAACAGGTATGAGCATGGATGTAATCTAGAGGAAAAGACAGACAAGCAAGAAAAGCCATGTAGAGAACACCGGTGGCATGCATTCATAGCCGATCCTAGCGGTAGCACTCCAAATGGGATATATAAAGGACTCACTGATACTTTATGCTGTGATCTCTAGATGCAGTGAACAAATTTAGCTACAGAAGTGTTACAGTGCTGAAAAGGGACAGGCTGGCATAAAAGATGAACATTTTCCAAACAGTAGATAAGAAAATACTGCTTTAAACCAACACAGCTATCAAAATATCTACATGCAGTCTCTGAAGTTTGGAGAACTATAAAAATACATGTCAGTTCAATACAGGTTAATTCAAGTTTGTGGAGATTTTGACTTATAAATGTAACAATGCAAGGAAATGGTTTGACTGTAAAGCAAATTCTTTGCCTGCTTGCTTAGCTCATTATTTTCTAATTATTATTAGGATTAGGATTATTATAATTTGGAGGTGTTGCACTGTGTGCAACACCTCCAAAAATTAGAAATTGATGTTATTTATTTCTATTCTGCTGGTTGAAATGCCAGATTGATGGTGGAAAGGTGTTAGAGATGCACCAGCTAACCAGTCAGAGATCAGAATCAGACATTTTTACCCTTGATCTGCCCCCCCTAAAACATTTAAAACCAACCACATCCGTCCATCCATCCATCCATCCATCCATCCAGAATTTGGTTGCAGGGGAAGCAACCTAAGCAAAGAGGCTCCGACTTCCATCTCCTCAACCACTTGAGCCAGATCCTCTGAATGAATCCCTTGGGGCTCCCAGGTCAGCCAATGAACTTAGTCCCTCCAGTGTGTCCTGGGTCCTTCTCTTGAGCCCCTTTCAAACAGGCCATGAAAAACGATAATTTTCCGGACTTCGTCTGTTTTGCTTTTGAGTCTGAAAGCAATCTCCCTTTACCGGTAATTTTACGGATGAAGAACAAGAGCGGACTTTTCACGGTATGGTGTTTGCATTCAGATTATCAGGTAATGTTCCGGGAACGCTGGAGGGGTGTGGGGGGGAGGAGAGGTGGGCAGGGAATGCCGCGAGCACACATAAATGTCACTATTTTCCTTTCAGCTTCTTCGATGTCTCTTAAGTGTTTCCACATCACAAAGACGAGCACTGTGAGTAGATCTATGTACACCCGCCGCACTAAGTTTACGTCATTTCCACATACAACCCCCCCCCACCCATCCCACAGACAATCATCAGGATCCTCCGGTACATTTCTTGCTGTGTGAAAGCAGCCGAAAGGCAATATTCCGGAAAAAAAGTGGTGTATTTGAAAACACAACTCCGGTTAAAGACTGGATGGAATTGTCCACAAATATTCCAGAACTTCTGTCTGAAAACGGCTTTGGTTTCCTCCTGGTGGGACGTACCCAGAACACCTCAACAGGGAAGCGTCCAGGAGGCATCCCAACCAGATCCCCGAGCCACCTCAACTGACTCCTCTTATGGTGAATATGAGCCCCTTCCGGATGACCGGAAACTAATCCGCGATCTCATTCTTTCACTTGGGACCATGGATGAGGTTAAATATGTAGATCGACTGTTGAAGAGAGAGCTGAGCCAAAACGATGTACAGACCCGCACAGAGCTCGCATCAGTGCAGACGCCCCACCAATCCGCCTATTAATGTCCTGCTTCATTTTTCCCTCATTTGTGAACAAAACCCTAAGATACTTAAACACCTCCAGTTAGGGCAGGATCTTGCCGCCGACAATGATGAAGAATTTAAATCAACATTTGTTTCGTCACTCCCCAGTAGTGCAGTTCTGTTGCAAGGTTTCTGGAGAAACAAATATCAGCTTCATTATTTGCAACTATTATTGGATGTTTCTCCTGTCTAATAGAGATAAGAGGCATCATTTAGTCTGAGGGTTTTTTGTGTGAAAATGCCCCCAAGTCTGGGGCCAAGAGGTCTAAAGGTGAGCAACAATAGGGATGGCTTCCACTTCACTAATTGGACCCTAGAGGAGCTTAATTCAGGATGCATTCTTCATTCAATGCTGCATCTTTGTAAAGGGTCAGCAAAGGATCATGACACATGACAGCTTAGATGTGAGATGTGCAAAAATAACTCAGTTGTAAGTAAAATGTTTGCTGAAATACTTTTATATAACATTTTGAGTTTTCAGTTCAATCTCACCACCAGCTGATTACGAAGCTGCCAATGGTCGGACAGTCTAAAAGGTATTACAAATGCAAACCATTGGGTGGTTTATAACTAATACAATATCTGAGACCCTTGACTGTTTCTTTTATTCTAATTTATTTTTGGAGCCTCATCTACAGCAGTGTGGGCCTTTATCTGGTTTTTTATGATGAAGAAAGAGTCAAGCCAAAAACAGAAGCTCTTCTGTAGCTCTGATCCTCATCTATGCTCCTCGAGGTATCAATTTTTAGAAATCGCTTCCTTCCAGATCAATAAATGTCTTTTACTTTCGTTCTCATCTGCCACTGCATTTCTTTAGATCATGATATAATGCATTGCTTTTTGAAATGTTTTAGGTTATTTCATTGTGTCTGACGGATTCTAATATGCTATTTCTTGATTCTGCAGTTGTGAAGGTAAACAGAGCTGGGTGTAGGAAGTGCAATTTTTACATAAAAATGTGCTCAACGCAGTTTATTCCTGATTCAACAAGGGCCGATTACTTTTTACAGACAGGTATGTTGGTTTGGACATTTTTTTTGTGTCTTTATCTGATATTAAAATTAGATAATGCTCGAAAATCCTCCAATGTATTCAGATTAAGACAATTCCTCGAACAATTTTGGGCCACAATTTATCAACAGGGAAGTAAATTAACTCACTGCCAGTTACTGAAAATGCTTTAGAGCTGATGTTGAAACCAGTGATGCCACAGCCAGTTATGGGTTTTAAGGGCCTGGTTCGTTTGCGTAGCTTTTTGTTTATTCAGTAAATTATATCAGTATTTAAAAACTTTTGTTTTGTATTTTACTCAGATTATCTTTGACTGATATAAAAAAATTGTGTGGTAAATCAAAACATTTAAGCCTGACCAAAAAAATAAAAAAATAAAATCAAAAACCAAAGAAATCCGTAGGGAGGAAAATACTTTTTCATGCCACTGTAAACACTTTCCTTGTACTTTTTCTGAATATTTTTTAAAAACCGTTACTCTTTACTTCTACTTTGTAGTTGTCCATTAATAAAATTCCACAAAATTCCCTTGCATTTGGAAAGAGCAGGCTTGGCGCCAATGAGCACCATATGAGCGGTCCTGTTCATTCAGGTATCGGGGCCCACCCACGACAGATTACAACATCCCTGTAAATTAAGTTGCAACCATACAATGTATTAACCCAATAAAACCAGTAGAGGGGGCTGTAGGCTATTACTTAGGACTTTTGGAGCCAGTAAAGAAGATACTTTGATATGGTTGTATGCCAAAAGGGACATTAGAGTTTGGCTTAATGAAAACAAGAGCAAAGCTAGCACAGGCAGGGATGATGCTAATACATTACCAGTCTTAGAGAGGCAAGTGCAACGTTGAGTCACATTCTGGTTCACACTCCATACCAGTCAGTGCACCAATTAGGAGGACGTTAACTGGACCCATGGGGAGGTAAAAAGACAGTTTTTGTTTGAGATGGCTCGGTTCTGTCAATGATACGTGGCTTTGAAAGGTGAGTTGCACATAATTTTTCTTTCTAAGTGATTTGACAAAAGTGTTTACTGTGTCTACAGTTACGATTGTATCCTTGATTGACATACATAATTGGAATCACAAGAATCTTACCTTTCAAATAATGTATAATATGTATATTTACATAGAAAGGGTGTCGCAAACAAAAGGCAGATTTGACCCGAAAGTAGGTAATGTGCCGCCAACGGGACGTAAGAATGAAAAGGGGTTAAATAAAAAGACTTTTCCCTCCCCAGCTAAATTCCTCTGGTGCCAGGTCTGGGAAACAGAAAGAACAATTGCATAGTAGATGCTCATTGTCCTGCCATAACAGTTTTGACTGATCTGTTGATGACTGTTGGATGCTCTCTGATGAATCCAGGACAATGGCAGCTGATGGGGCCTATAGGCTGCTGGGGTAACTTGGGGTAACTTTAGATGAAACTCGTTCTCATCCAATAGCTGCTCGACGAGCTTAAATAGTGATATGGGGAAACGTGAAGCTGGTTAAACATCTTGGGGCCGAGTCCAGTCTTCTTCAGCCACATATGGACGCAGGGCACATCATCCTGCAGAGTGAAGGCAGAGCTGTTGCCATGGGGAGTATGCTTGGTCTGTAATGTTTGTTTGGACGGCACATGTCAGCCTGACTTTGCACATGTACTTAAAATTTCCCAGGAGAACATTAAATTTCAAGAAGATAATATTTATTTACTGAATCTTTCATATACCTCAGTTCTGTAGTTGATGAGCATATGAGCCTAGTGGTTCCACACACCTAGCTGGGTTTCACTGAAAGCTACCCTGCCTGGGGGAAATTTCTCCAATTCTTCTAGCATTAATTGCCTCCTCAGGTTCATCTGAAGCCTGTTGACAACCCATCAGTGTAAAACAGTAGCACCAAAGAAGGAAAGAATCAAAAGCCTGCTGTGAGCCTCGAGGACTGTGATTGGAAACCACTGTGCAGGGACAATAAAGTCAGGTTTTCCAACACTGATAATGAGAGCAAAGATGCCAATTAGGCTGATTTCATGATTCATTCGTGTATGAAAACACTGTAATTTGTAGTGCCATTTTCGGTCATTTCTACAAACCACATTCATTGCTTGTAATGTCCCCCTTTTTTTACAGTTCTGAGATGAGCAAAACTATCAATAAAATACTATAAAAGGCCACCTTTGTAAAAGAAAAAAGGGTGCCGCTTTGGATCCAAGTGTTGCTCTTCTCTTTTAGCCTCCACATACAGACTTTTCAGCACTTCAGCGCACATTGGTTAAAGTTTAAGTGGCCAAATGTGTTTCACAGCAATGAAGCGATACAGACAGCCTGAATGTCACCCACAGGTTTCTGAGATTGTTCCTGATGAGTGCTTCAAGCGGTACTCAGAGCAGAGTCACCTCACTGCTAAAGGTTTCAAGATGGCTATTAACCAATAAATTATGGATATTTTTACTTGGGGATGATATTATAAAATAAGTTTCACAGAAAAGGAAAATACAGTTCTGGACAGATATTTATAATTGTTGAAATGGTGTCACAAATGTACATTGTCTGCATTTCGCCTGATTAAAACAAATTCTAAATATACATACAATCTCAAATATAAACATTTCTCTTGTAAACTTGCAGAAAATGACATGCTTTCAGCCATGATGGCTTCTGGCATAATTCTGCCTGCATATTTGACGACTCCTCAGAATGAGATGCTTGGCATGGACCTAGTTTTTGATTATAAGCATTACATTGTCATTGGGGTTGAGGTCAGGTCTGTTCTTTACACTGCTTTATCCATTATAAAACCAGCTGTGCTGTGTCTTTTCGGAATCATAGTCATGTTTGAGGGATTCAAAGGAGGAAAAAACAAACTGTTGGGTGAATGTGCTTCTCATACCTGAACATTGCCCTATCGATAGAAACAAAAGCCTTACTTGTGTTCCGGGTCATCTCGTGAACCTGAAAAAAAATGATTAAACTTTGCTGGAGATTTACATGAAAATTAAGACATTAAAGTGCATTGAGCAAAAGTTTTTCAATCCAATTGAAACTTCAACAACTTGATCAGGACGGAAAGACTCGGGGGCAGGACTTCAGTGCACATGTAAAGCCCTATAAATACTTTAGAAATGTGTTACTTTACTAAAGGTGGTAAAACCCAGGGATGTCCCGATCCCTTTTTATTGCCCCCCGAGTTGAGTCCGAGTCATTTGATTTTAAATATCCCGATCCGATCCTTCCGCAATGCATTAAAATAATAAAAAGAAAAAGGACAACACATCCAAGTTGTCCTTTTAAGGTTTTTTAAGTATACATATGATGCTCTACCATGTGGGATTTGCTGTGTTGCGCATGCAAGGTCACACGTTGTAAATAAAACTTGAGTCGACCCATTGTGCAGTAAAGCTTAGCGGCGACATCGGACAAACAGACAAACTCCATACGTCCGTGTGGTAACCCCAAAAGCAGACACCTTTGATACAAGAACTAAAATCCAACGTTTGCAACCACAAACAGCGGCTCGTCATCCAGCATGATCAGTCCGGCCGTCTGGGTTATGATCTTTTTGACCTTTTCACTTTCCTTAGGCAATTTTTCCTTGTTTTTCTAACTTATCTTCTGGCGATGGCTAGCACAGTGTTTTTGTCCCTGTGCAGTCCATCTCTTTCCTCTTCCAGCCAGTCCTGCTCCTGCCAGACCTGACCAGCCTGGTCCTCCAGCCACGTCCTTTGCCTCCTCCAAGTTCTGCGGCTGAAGCCTGCTTCTACTCAATAAATTACAAGAACTGCTTTCAGTCTCTGCGTGGTTCTGAAAGGCATCTTAAATACAGAGAAGGTGTGATTAGTGACAATGAATCCAGGTGAGTAAAATCAGGGGAATGCAGGGGGAGTCTAAGCAGCAAGGTGACAAGAAGATGACATAAAAAAAACACAGAATGAACACAGAGGGAGTGAAACTGAACCACATAATCATCAAACCAAGGAGGGAAAAACTAAAAGAAATGTCTAAACCCCAATTCACTGTGAGCAGAGTTATGGACATTTCAGAGATGAGCGACTTCTCCATGACTGACGCTCTCTTCCAATATGGTAACTGTAAACAGGAGCGGCCTGTGTGCGCGGCTCCATCTTCACAGGTTTGCCCATGCAAGTTGATTTATAGCTGACAAGGCAGAAACTCAAATTCTATTGACAAAAACAATTTGGCAGTCGTAAAAAGCATAGGACCAGCCATAGATCATAGTATTGAACCGTCATTTTAAAGATTTATAAAGCTTTGATACATACATATATTCTCCAGACTGTAGCTTTACTCTGGGCATGAAAATCCAAATGTCAACGCTGAAAAACTCAAATAAAAACAGCACCTGTGTTTTGCACACATTTCTCTTGTGAATTTAGAACATTTTCATGGTGCTAAAGTTGAAACCCATGGGATTACATGTGAACCACATGGGAGACATGTTATTTTCCATATGGAAACTTGATGTGAAATAAATGTGTGAAACCGATGTGGAATTACATGTGAAGCCTACGTGATTACATGTGAAGAATGTGTGAAGCCCATGTAAAAGCATACATGTGAAGCCCATGTGTGCTACACATGTGGTTTATCAGGTACCACATGGGATAACATGTGAACCCATGTCAAGAACATGTACAACTCATGTGACTTTTCCGATAATATTATGCATTTGTTTGTTTAGATCATTGCAACACTTTACAGCATTTACTCTCCCTACTGTACATGAAGTGAAAACAATGCATGAATGGCAGGAATTGCATTTAAACTGTCAGTGTCTGTCAGTAAACAAGCTGGCTTCGCAACACAACAAAGGAACTTGTAGCCTTTATGGTTGTAGGCTTTGACTTTCGTCTATGTTCAGTTAATGAGAGAGGAGAGAGGAAACAAGCCAGCAGAAACTCTATAATATTGAACAGAGATGGCAGATAGGTAAACAGAAAGGGGAAAATAAAGACTTTACAAGTTCTTTTTGGTTACTTAGGGAATACCCCAACTGTGTATCTGTTCACAAAACAAACAAAAAATCTAACTCTGGTAACATAATAGAGCTACAACTCAGACTAGCGAAAAGATATTAAGACAAACAGGTTTTCTGCTGATGCTCATCTGATAAAGCTCTTATGACAAACTCCCTTGGCTGTGATGTAATGCCTCAGATTTGAGCTGCTCGCTGTCACTCCTGGATTAAAGATTACCCACAGAACACACAGAGAACTGTAGAATTATGATGCTGTTAAATCATGTCCAGTGCAACACTGGAGCTAACTCTCCAGATAAAGGCTGCCAGTACAAAACGCAGTTGCTGTTTAGTACAAACAGCTGAGTCAAAGGAGTTTTAGAGGTGGAAGATTAACGCTTGCTTCCAGGAGTGTGAGAGTGAGAACAAAAAGCCTCCAGAGATTAAACAGAAGCAGTGAGAAGGTGTCTACTAGACTGAATGACTTTATTACAGGCGTAACTACAGCATATGCAGCTAATGCAACAGTAATAAAATATGTATTTAGAAACGGACTTCAAGCTGGTTTTTGGCAGATATATGTAAGAAAATGCAATGTCGTTATGGAGGATGTCTGAATGCATGCCCAGCTGTTGGAGCAACACGCTGACTGAGCTGACCAAGTGAGGACGCATAGAATGAGGGGTGCTTGGAGACAGGACTTGGCAGGAGAGCTGCTATCCAATGAGCTTAGAGCTGACATGGAGGAAACATCCACTTCAGTACCAAAAACAAAGACTTCTAATTTTGGCGTAGACAGGCGTCCTAAAGACACAAGACTTGGCTTGGACTCGTGGCTGGGACTCGAGTCTCATTAACAATATCTTTTTCATGTAACCAGATGTAAAACAAGCCAGAATTTCAGGTACAGTCTCCAGCTCTGACAAGCGATTTGGCTGTTGATTATATTTTTTTCTTTGAATGTGCCCACTTGAATAACTAAATTACTTTGTGTCATCAAAAAGACTTATAGCTTATCAAAATAAAAGCACTTCCTTTTCTAATCATTCAGAAATTACACATTGTCAACCAGTTACCACATTGCAGCTAGTTCATTACACCATAATTTGAAACACTTTTATTGTTTAGAGTTTTAATTTTAATTTTAAACATGGCTTTCTAAAAAGAAATAGTTGAATTCATTAGACACAGAGAGAAGAAGAAACCCGTCCAACTTTGTAACAAAAACCCATATTTATATATGTAAAAATTATATCGAGCTATCCTAATACTAAACATTACAAGATTTGAGACTTAATATCAGACATGGGGTTTATGGAAAATGACTTGTGAGTATGTCCACTTGTTGAGCATCTGACCAAAAATCCAAAGCATTGATGGTAGGGGTAGGTACTACAGCCACCCATCAGATAGTAAAGCTGTTGGTTACCATGGATACTTTAGATGCAGACAGGTGGTCATTCACTGTTGACCTTCAAGTCCCCATTTTATTTCCCTTAATACTGGCATGTCAAACAATGTGACAGGTGCCTCTTCTCTCAACTCCTCATGACACTCTGGAAAAGTCAAATGTGAATTGATTTCACTGTATATTTGTACCATTCCTGAAATTACAATTTATTTGTGAGTTTTTGTTTTGCAATACTTTTTGACTATCCAAACTTTTCAGCTATTGAAGAAATCATTACGTTTCCCAGGTTTAATAATTCATCAGTTCTGCTACTGTCCTGCATGTTGTAAAATGATTCCCTGCTCCAGGACGCCAGACTCACAAGAATTAATTACCTCAACAAGTAACCAAGTTTTTCTGCTGTATATTTCAAGCTTGAGGTGTGTAGAAGCAAAGAAACACCTAACACTTGCAGGGCAGCATATCTCCACGGCTCACACTGAGAAACATTGCATTAGACATGAGCTCAAGATGAGGAAAGAGAGCTGAATACCTCTTCAAATGCCCAAATGTTCCTATTCAGTTATGGTTAGCTTTCAGCTGCAGCTTTTTAAAATGCTGCAGGTAGAAAAGGAGCCACGTCTTTATGTGAAACTCTGAACCTTTCTGATCAAGTATAATAATGTTTATGCTACTGTAATGACTGGGCAAGAGAAAATGTGCACCAGTGAGATATGTTTTATTAAACACAATCAGATCTTTAATTAAAACCCAATAAAGTAGAAAAAATGTGTTGGACAATAACTCCCACCCCATGCATGAAGCTTTTGCTGAACTGGAGAGCTTTTTCGGTGACAGACTGCTGTATCCCAGGTGCACAACGGAGTGTTGCTGCAGATCCTTTCTCCCAGCAGCTGTAAGACCACAACCATCACTGCTTCCTACAAACTCAATAAGTGTTTACATACCTGCTGTTATTTGCACATCTCTGTTGTTTGCACAATTTTTTTTGTCAGTATTGTAAATATTTCAAAATTATCCTGCTTAGTTGCAGATTTATTGAACCAGCGTATGTCAGTTTTTATACCTCCACAGTACCTTAGTGTTGTAATTTTGCTCTTACTGAACTGTACAGCTTTTTATATTTGTATCTTTGTGTGAATCTGTCACTTTGTTGCTGGTGCCTGAATTTCCCCAGGGTGTGACAATAAAGAACATTTCTATTCTATTCTATTCTATTCTATTCTATTCTATTCTATTCTATTCTATAACCTAACTCAAGCTTTAAGTTTGTTATATGATGTTATATGATAATGATGGAAAAATCACGCAGTCTTACATTCACTTAACCACTTTGGACACATTTATGAAAAATATCTCCCACTGCTAATTGAGACCGCCCCATGCTGGTGTCCAGCAGGCGTCATCTTATGGGCGGTGGACTCCTCTGTCATCAGCATCCTCCTCAGCCAATGAGTAACTCAGTGGAGGAGACACTGCACAGAGCGGATCAGAGCGCAGCGCCTGGCGCCACAGAACCGGCTCCTTCCAGCTCTCCAACATCTGCAGCATCGGGAGCTGAGCGCTGGATCCTGGAACCGTTACTTGTTGATTTTTCGCGCTGAGGGCTGCGGCTGTGAAAAGACTGAAATGTGGATTTTCAACACTGAAATGCTTCTCTGCGTAACCTACAGCTGGTTTCTGCTGACATAATGAGAGGAATTTAAAACTGAAAGTGAGTACAGCTGATTCCAGAATCTGGATCAAAACAACACACAATACAAGGGTAATAATAATAATAATAATAATAATAATAATAATAATAATAATAATAATAATAATAATAATAATAATAATAATAATAATAATAATAATAATAATAATAATTATAATAATAACAACTTCCACAACCTTCTAGGGAGGATGGCACAAAAGACGCAGAGAGTGTTTGGATGGGCGCTCATCCGTGCGCGCTGGAGCGCGGAGATCTCATGGATTTCCCTTTGTGTTAAGACTATTAAAGGATGGGAGTGAAGGGGTTTTCAGATGACTGCAAGCTTTACAGTTGGAATATTCTTGAGAGTACAGCAGCTAAAAGAGAAATTTTAAATAATAAATGGCGAGTCTTTGTTATATATTTATGTAGTTCTTTGTTGTGCCCCCTTTAAATCTGTCTTTCTAAAATCTAATTGTGATTTAAGTGCGCTTGGAAACTCTGGATTACCTTTTATGGAGTTTCATCCAGAGATTGAGGTTCATTTTTATGCAAATAAAAAATGACTAAAATCTTAAACGAAAAAAAACGTGCACATAGCAAGAGGGTTGTATATTTACTGGTACCTCCTTGTAGACCAGGTTAATCTCTGAGCGCTGGGTATAAATAAATTAGACTATTAATGATCCTGAAATCAATTCTAACCAAAACACAGTTTGAGAGTGTCTGAGGGAGGAGGTCCAGGAAACACGGATTAACGCGCGTCAACTGGGTTTTGTTTACTATTACAGCTGCTGTTGTTGTTGCTGCTGTCCAGTGAGATTATTATTATCACTACCTCACCAAGTTTGTAGTACCATCCATCCATCCCCACGCGGCTGCCACAGCGCTCCTCGCGTGAGCCATTAAATCTGGTGCGTCACTCGTGTAAATTTAAAATGTATTACTGTCTCCTGTGGAAGTGTGACTTTGCATGCCTGTCTCTTGTGGGTGTATACCATGCATGCAGAAGGAGGAAAGCTGTGTTTATAATAGCATACTCTACCAAGCACTAAATCTAAGCACTAAAACAACAAACATGTCATCGCCTACATATTCATAGGGAAGGCCTATTGACAGTTGTCCAGCAGACAGTCACTGACACCTTGTAAAAGTAGCATTAACTTCAAAAAGTAATTCCAAAAGAAGCTGGATGTTCACTGAGTGCTTCCACTGAATGGAGAGTTGAGTGGAAGGTTGAAGTGTTGGAGAAAAAAGAAAAAAACAGGGAACACCTCATTCTTGAGGAGATTCTTCAGGACAGACCTTTCAATAGTTTGGGGAAGATTAACAAGATGTGGATTGTGGCAGCAGTCAGTGCTTCAAATGCTACTTGACACAGACACATCCAGGATATGTGCCACAGTGGTCACATGTCAGACCAAACCTGTTTAGATTTGGTAAAGGTTTAGGTATCAGAGACATTAGAAGAGTCTTAACTGGGCTGAAGAAAAAAGGGTTTGTTTGGCCAACAAACTCACCTGACCGCTATTAAAGCAATTTTGAGCTTCCTCAAGCAGAGCCAGAGACTGATCACCTCCACGTCACGCTGCACTGATGCAGTAATTCATGCAGGGGGAGCCCCAACCAAGCACTGCACACATTACTGTTGTAAAAATTGTTTTGTTAATAAGTAATATGGATGGATAGTAACATGGCTTGTGCTGTGTGGCAGTTGTCAGCTGTTGCCTTGCAGGAAGAATGTCCTGGGGATGAATCTGCTTGGGGTCCTTGTGCATGGCATGGTCCCACAATTCAGGAACATGCATCTCCGTGACTTTGCACTTGTACATAAGCAGCCTTACACAATGGATTGATGATCAAACTTCCTGAGGAACAGAAAATTAAGAAAAGTATTATATAACTGTGTATAATGAGTCTGTATAACTTACCATGTTTACTATTCGAACTCAGTTGCTGAAATTCATAAAGATTATTTTTCTATATTTGTATATATATATATATATATACATATATATATATATATATATATATATATATATATATATATATATATATATATGTATATTTACAATCACCATCTGACAGTATAGGATTATTATCAATCAGTTTGTTTTAGCAAAATGTTTAAAACACTGAAAACGTATCAAATTTCTAAATTTTTCTCTTTTCTGCTCTGTAAGATCAGCAAAAGTTTGACTAATAAGGTTCTTTGTGGTCTGGGAACTGATCACTGAAGCTTCAGTGTTCAGAGTCAGGCCTGAGGAGTTAATGTAGGTTTAGTTTGTGGTTGCATATGTGCAATCTACAGCACTGAGTTTGAAAAGAACAAATCGAGCAGTAATTCACATATTGCATCTGCCTTGGCTGACTGATGCTGCTTGACAGCTGTAGCAGCTGTAACTGTGATATGTATGCTTTTTTGTGAGGAGAATTATGCCATAAATTCCATAGCTGAAATCTCCAGATGTTTTAGAGCAGGTGCGGTCGCTAACAAAGATTTGAACCAGCATTATATTTTTTATTTTTCTGCCTTTTCGGTCCATTGTATGCTGTGTCTCAGGCCTGATACTTGTTTCTCTTTCTCTTTATTTTAGATTATGATGTGAATGTTCAGCCTCATTTTTTTCAATGATTGAGACCGGCACGCCAACGATGTTGGACGGAGCGGAACCAGCACACTGCACCGTGTGCTGCTGTACTCTGGCCAACAAAATCTTCATGGTGCTCTTCATGGTGCTGCTCATATTTGCCACCTTGTTCGGGAACTTGGTGACTCTGGCTGTGGTGGTGGGGACCAAGCACTTCCACACTTCGCAGGGCTACCTCAAGGCATCCCTCGCAGTTGCTGATTTGGCTGTGGGGATATTTGTGGTGCCTCTCTCCGTCTACGCTGAGGTCTATCTCATGGCGGCTGAGTCCGCACCAGAGTGGACTTCGTACAACTCACAATCAGTGAGTTTTCACCCGTGCTACATCATCGGCCCAATCTTCGCGGGGTGCACCTTCGTCTCCATCACCACCATCTTTCTGTTGACAATTGAGCGGAGCATTGCTGTGCTGAGACCACTTCACAAGGACTCCTTTATTACCCGTAAAAGGACAACAATTCTCATCTTTCTCTCCTGGGTGGGGAGTTTCTTCCTGGCTGTGTCTCCAATGATCTTCAGCAGTGAGATCGCTCTGGAGTATAACTCCTGCAGCCGGATGTGTAACTACGCCTTGGGGACTATTGGTGAGTTCCCCAGCCAGGCCTGGAACATCCTCCTCCTCTTTCCTGCATTTGATTTCACGCTTCTCGGTAGCACTGTTGTCATCAACATCATCTCTCTCTCCAGCATCAGGCAGCACTCAAAACACAGGAAAACCCTGGCAGAGACGGAAATCCAAACCACCAGCAATCCCACCTTCTCAGACATTAAAGCAGCGAAGACCATCGGGACTCTGACAGTGGCCTTCACTGCTTCATTCACCCCCATCGCCGTCTTTGTGGTTGGGAATGTTTTGGGGAATGAATGGTGCAACTTCTCCTTCTTTGCGTTCTGGATTTTGGCTACCAACAGTTGCTGGAATGTCATCATTTACAGTGTGAGGGATCAGAAGTTCAGACTTCGAGCACATAAACTTCTCATGCCTTCCCACGGACAAAACACAACAAAAACCTAACGCGTTATTTAGAAGTTTGATCAGGTTGGTGTCTCTTAGATATTTATGTTTCGCACAAACCTTTGGCACACCACATTACGAGCTTTGTTCAGAGACATACTTTATCTGCATGTCTTGTGGGCAGCTGTGGTGAATTGGCTTGAAATTGTTTACTTTTTACATAAATGAGGCATGGAGTGGTTTTGGATCTCATGCACTGGATGTAAATATTCCTCTCTGTGGGTGTTCACCTTGTTCTGTGTAATGTCAAATAGCTGAGGTCCGTTTCAGTTTGTAAACTGGTTGTTGACATGAGTAAAATTGATTAAAAACTGATTAAAACAACATGTCTTCTCTTTTCTTGTATTTTAAATAGATAGTGAAATCTAAATATAGGACATATTTGTTTCAGGTGGTTTATTTGGTTGAAACTGAGATGCATGTTACATTTTCTGGTTAATTCTGGTATTTTATTACCATCATGAAGACAACACTAAATATATGCCGGGATGCAGCAAAATGTAAGTGATTCTTGCCTTCCCTCAGGAGAATCTTAATATTTCATTTAAAATTCTTGGTACTTACTGAAGTTGACATTTACATACATATTATTAAAAGACAGGAAACAATTTTTTTCTAATTGTCTGACATTAAATGCAGCTAGAATCCTTTTCTGTTTCGGGTCAGGATTACTAAAATTATTTCTATTAGCTTAATGCCATAACAAAGAGAGATACGTTTTTTTAAAGATGTTTTACCATAATTACTTTCTTTATAGTCAGAAGTCTACTTACCCTTTTTGCCCCTAGAGTACCTCAGTTGGGGGATTTTCAGAAGCACTTAGCACACAGTTTAAAATAATGCACTAAATCACAGAACAATGTTTTTTAACATGCCCCTTAACACAAAAAATGAAACAAATGACATCACTATCAGTCTGGTTTTTGCAGGGCCCACTCCATTGAAACAGCTCTTCTCAGAGTTACTAGCGACATCATGATGCCGGACACTGTTTCGTCCTTCTGCTGCTCGACCTGACCTCAGCCTTCGAATCTGTCGATCATTGTCCTACTCGACACAATGAAATATTGGGTTGGTTTTCCTCCTATTTATCTGGAATATAATTTTTTTGTGGCTGCTGCTAAATTTCAATACTCTTTCTCACCACTTCTCTGTGGTGTGCCACAAGGCTCCGCTTTGGGGCCTTTATTGTTTATTTTATATCTTCTTCCCCTCCATCATACCTTAAGTGTTTTAAATACATTTCTTATCACTGTTATGCTGATGATATCCTGCTTTTATCTCTTTTAAACTTCAGGATCCAGGAGGAACCTTGGGGTCATTCTTGATCCTGATTTATCGTTGGATGGTCATGACACATTGGTGGTCCATTCCTGTTTTTACTATTTGAAGAATATTGCCAATCTGAGCCCGACTGAGTCACAATCAGAGTTGGAGGTGATAATCAGTGCCTTCATTTCATAACGTCTCAACCACTGCAACTCACTTTTTTCATTTGTAAGTAAAAAAAAAAATCAATGGGCCACCTTCAGACTGTCCAGAATACTGCAGCAAAGCTTTCAACAAGATCTTCTCATGCTACCCCTTTACTCTTCCAGCTGCAATGGCTCCCCATACCTTAAAGAATGCATTTTAACATTTCAGTTTAAAAGTTTTGAAATGATCTTCCACCTGTTTATGTTTGAGAGCTTTTGCAGCCTTAAATCCCCAGCAGGTCATCAGCCTGAGATCTGTTGATTCAGAGATTTCCCTTAAAAAGCAGCTTGAAACCCATAAATTTAAAATTGCCTTTGCTCAGTTTTACTTTTGATTTTATATGTTCAGTGACTGTTGCCATGTTTTTATTGTAAAGTACTTTGTTACTGGAGGTTTGGTTGGAAATTCTGCACAGGGCCTCATTCAACCTAGTGCCAGCTTTGAATTTTCTGTTACATTTACAAAGACATTCTTGCATTCCAGTCTTGTCTATGCACCTTGTACATAAAAGCTATACATTTTGACAACTCCAAAAATGACATAAAAAGGGAGAAGAGAAGCAAAATAAAAGAAAATTGGGAAGGACAAAGACAATCTATTACACAATGCATATACAGGCTTCTAAAAATGTCTCAAGTGTAGAAAAACAAAACTAATCTTTTCTGTTTTGATTGCATAAGACAGGCAAACTCTTTACAAAGACCAAACTGTCTATTAATAAATATTGAAAATAAATTACTTTTCCTGGAATTCTGCAATGCAGAAAAAGTGAAATTTTTTTAAACAAAGTTTATTCTCATTTTAGTTTTTAATATTTTTTATACACTTATAGAATGCCATGTGTTGAGATGAAGACCCATACGCAGAGAGGAGTTCGGATTGGTCATTTTAATGACAAAATGTTCAAAAATATCAAAGGTATCTTTGGACCCTGAGCGGTCTGCATCGATTCCTGGGAGACGGATTGATGCCTGCTCACACCAACTATCGAACACTCTTATGGAGAAACCTTATATTCACCAGCATGCTAACACACACACATAGATGTGGGGTCTCTGGTGTTTAAGGATATATTCTTGGGCTGAGGTTATCATTACTAGAGCTTGATTAATCGGTACCATGAGTTTTTCTGTGACATTGTTGTTGTATTTTTATATCTATTTTTGTGTGATGTGGTTGTGTAATTCTTAAGTTCACAATGTTTGGTTGGTTTTGTCAATGTTCCTTTTTCGTGTTTTGTTTTTCCTCCTCTCTCTGCCGTCCTGTGGGTATGGAGGCAGACTTCAATGTCTTCCTGTGTTTTCTTTGTTCCCCTTCCTCTCTTGTATTTTCAACTCACCCTCTCTCATGACATTTTGTTTCCTACCTCTCTTCTTCATCTTCCTTCTTTCTTCTCCTTAATTTTCCGTCTCCGTGTCCATAACATCAGGAAATAAAAACCCCAACAATTCATAATAAAGATTTTTCACACATAAATCAAGTGGAGGACTATAGCAAAAGCTGTACTGCTCCGCTTGTTAAATTAAATCTGTTGGGCTTCTACTTGGTACTCAGAAACCAATTCTGAGCTCCACACTGCCAAACAGGACACGTAAATAAGAAATAAAAAAAAAGACAGAGTGAATTTACCATTTAAAAGCAAAAGCATAACTTTGGTTTTGTCTCTGACTTTGATGTCCTGGAATTTAAAAACTTTCACATCCGCTTTCTGTGATGAACCCCCCCCCACATAGTCTTTGAGGAACATCTGTACAACTTGAAATGCATCGTTGCATTCATAAACACGTAATAATGCAAAAAAAAAAAAAAAAAAGCCACTGAGAGGAAAAACAAGGTTCAATTTGCTGTGGAAGCTCTGTATGCGGCCATTGTCCGTAAGCACAGTGGGCTCGCATGAAAGAAGCCTGGTCAATAAAAACCAGTAGGAAAGACATGAAAGAAATTATGGCAACAGGTAAAAAGAAAAACTGAGTAAAACTGAAGTGGCCTCAAGAAGACGAGAGAAAAGCTGATATGAAAGATGGCCAAGGCAGATGGAGAGGGAACCAGTGATGTTGCATGAAATGGAAACAATCTCTGTTAGGCTGTTTGCACAGATGACCAGGCGTGTGGCCAGGATTAAATATGTAACTTCTCAGCATAAAGGGAGATTTTATTTTTCAGCCTCATTCATCCATCTGCCAAAACACCTTTTACCTGGTCAGCAGCTCTGCAATGCTTCGCTGAAATATAACAGGTTGCACTGACATTAATGTGGTCGGATCAATATTTAGTGACTTCACAGGAACCTAATGTTCATAAATAACAGAATGAAGCACAGAAACAACAAAAACAGCACATGCATGGACAAAAAAATGATCAAGTATAACATGTTGATGTGCTCCAAAAAAAACAAGAAAAATATAAAAGTATTGCAACTAACACAGCTTGTATCGCATGATTTACCTAGATAGATATTCTTTTTTTGTCCCATAAGGATGTTCCACGCTGCAGATAAACCTAAGCATTTCACAAAACAACTACACATCACAGGAAACACAAAAGTAATGGAAGAATGTTACAAGATGATTGTCACAACAGTTTTTTCAATGTGATGCTTGCTGAAGGACCAAAACTTTTCTTAAAATTGGCTTTTTTCCAGGCAATAGTTCTGTATCTGCTCCCAGATGGGAGTACAGTGAAAAACTGGTTCATGGGATAGTCAGGACTGTTTGCTATGGTGCGTGCAAGGTGGCTGGTGAATGCATGATTTGCATAAGTCAAACTGGGAGTGGGAAGGTGTATTATCTTGGATGCTATGTGTGAGATTCTGATCAATTTGTTCTTGCAGGTGACAGTAAAGTAAAGAAACACTGCGAGCAGTATAGTAGAATGGGTTGAATGATGCTTTTTAAACTAGCAGCAGAAAGTGGGGGGCAACAGAAAGTGCACTTAGTTTGCATATGACAAACAATCTCTGTTGTGCGCGTTTTTGTGTGATGGTGATATGTTCATTAAAGATCAGTTTATTGTCTATGGTAAGTCCAAGATATTTGAAAGTACTGACCGATTCAATCGGTTGACCATGGATGGATTAAGTCCTAGAGGTGATTTTGATGTGCATACAACCAGTTCTTTTGTTTTATCAATGTTTAATTGGAGAAAGTTATCGGAACACCACAGCATGGACTCTGTGATTGACTGAAGGTGAGCTGTGAAGGAATTGTTGTCTGTGAGTAGCCCTACTATGGTTGTGTCATCTGCACATTTATAGTAAGTGGAAATGTTCACTGGTGGCACAGTTTGTAGGCAGAGGTGGTTCTAGACCAAATTTACCACGGGGGCCAGGGTGGGGTCAGTGTTTTTGTCATGGAGGCACAGAACAGAAGAATGAAACAACAAAAACAGATAAATGTTTTATAATTTAAGAGAGAGCCGAAGAGCCACTCGATTTCAGCATTAAGTTGATACGGATATGTGGTTAGAGGAAGAAGATAAAGTAAAAGGAGCTGAACATGTCACAGCTGACAGTTGGAAATGCTAGTAAACAAGAAGCTGCCGTTTGGACATTATGAAAAGTGATGAGTGGAAAAAAAGCACAGGCGGGCATCATGGATTCATGCTCACTGTTATGACATACTGGTTCGGAGGATTAATAATAAATCCACAACTCCTTCTAAACATCATCCACTGCTTGCATGCTGGGGGAATTGTTTTGACCACCCACCACCCACTACTGACTGCAGACAGAAACTTCAAATAATAATATTATTGTAATTTTATTGTTTAATCACATTTATTAAAACAAAATTTGACATTCTTTGAGGGGAAAAAAGAAGCATCTTTTCGTTTTTTACCAGCAAAACCAAGAAAAAAACTTGTTGCTCTTTCACTCCCATAGCTTGGGACAAACTTTAAATAAGAGTCCTTAAGCTTTTCTTTTAACAATGGCTTTTTTCTTGCAAATCCCCCAAAAACAGCAGATTTGTGGAGTTGTTCCACTTAAAAAGCTGAGAGATGTCTGTCATTTTCATCATAGGTACACTTCAACTGTGAGAGACAGAATGTAAAATTTTTTTCAGGAAATCACATTGTATGATTTCTAAATAATTTATTTGTATAATGGTGCAGAAAATAAGTATTTGGTCAATAACAAAAGTTCACCTCATTACTTAGTAATGTAACCTTGGTTATCAATGACAGAGGTCAAACGTTTCCTGTAGGTCTTCACCAGGTTTGCACACACTGTAGCTGGTATTTTGGCCCATTCTTTCATGCAGATCTTCTCCAAAGCTGGGCAACACAGACTTACAATTATCTTCATATTGGATTGAGGAATAGAGACTGGCTAGGCCACTCCAGAACCTTGAAATGCTTTTTACGAAGCCACTTCTTTGTTGCTCAGGCGATGTGTTTGGGATTCTTGCAATACTGGAAGATCCAGCCACGTTTCATCTTCAATGCTCTCACTGATTGAAGCAGGTTTTTGCCCAAAATCTCACAATAAATGGCCCCATTCATCCTTTCCTTAATACAGATCAGTCGTCCCCAAAGCATAATGTTTCCACCCCCATGCTTCACAGTGGGTATGGTGTTCTTGTGATGCAACTCAGCATTCTTCCCCCTCCAAACACGGCGAATGGTGAATATACCAAAGAGTTCTATTTTGGTCTCATCTGACCTCATGACATTCTCCCAATCCTCCTCTGGATCATCCAGATGGTCTCTGGCAAACTTTAGACGGGCCTGGACATGTTCTGGCCCAAACAGGGAGACTGCAGCATTTTAATCCATGATAACGTACTGTGTTACTAATAGTAACCTTTGTTACTGTGGTCCCAGCTCTCTTCAGGTCATTGACCAGTTCCCCCCGTATAGTTCTGGACTGTTTCCTCACCGTTCTCAAGATCATGTGTACCCCATGAGGTGAGATCTTGCATGGAGCCCCAGGTTGAGGGAGATTGTCAGTGATCCATTTTTTAATAATTGCTCCAACAGTTCATCTGTTCTCACCAAGCTGCTTGTCTACTGTAGATTGGCTCATCCTAGTCTTGTGAAGGTGTACAATCTTGTCCATGGTGGGATTTCCGCCCCTGCTTGGACAGCTCTCTGGTCTTGGCCATGGTGGAGGTTGGACTCTGACTGTTTGAAGGTGTGGACAGGTGTCTTTTATACAGATAACGATTTCAGACAGGTACCATTAATACAGGTAATGAGTGGAGGATAGAAGAGCTCCTTCAAGACGTAACAGGTCAGTGAGGGCCACAATTCTTGCTTTATTTGTAGGTGCGAAATTCTTATTTTCTGCACCATTATACGAATAAATTCTTTAAAAATCCTACAATAGGATTTCTTGGATTTTTTTAACATTCTGTGTCTCACAGTTGAGGTGTACCTATGATGAAAATTACAGACCTCTCTCATCTTTTTAAGTGGGACAACTTGCACATCGGTGGCTGCCAAATACTTTTTTGCCCCAATGTATAATTTGTGTCCCACCTAATCATTATGTGGTACTTTGTGTTTCTCCATCAAATTTAAATTCATTGAGGTCTGCGGCTGTAATGAAAAGGTGGAAAACTGAAAGGAACATGATTATTCTGGCAAAGCATTGTATATTTGTCGTTTAATGAAACGGCACCAGAGTAGAAAACTTAATTGTTCTACTTGTGTTTGATGTTTTTTTTCCTTTTGAAGCTTCTTGAAGTAATATTTATATTTCCATAATTTTAAATTCTCTGCTAAAGTTAAAGAACGTTATCTGAAATGTAACACTGAGGGATTGTATGAATTTGAAGCATAAACACAAAGTTGGAATAATAACATCAATTAACATCAGTAAAACGTTTCTGTTGCCCTTTATTGCATGTGTTTTGTGCTCTGAAGTATCTGGGGGTTTGCCTAATTAGTCTCTTAACAACAGGCCAGATGCTTCAAGATTTTGTGTAGTTTCACAACCTAAATTGTGCATATAAACAGGTACACATTTACATTTTTTTATCCATAGTTTCAAAGAGCCATCAACTGATGTCCTGTTTTATGAATTTCATAGCAAAACATTATTCATGGACAATCATGATTACTACCTTCATCGTTCGTCACAAAGAGATCATCTAAATCTTAACAAGTAAAAAGAAGAAACAATCAGATGCAACAATGAAAACAAAAAAAGATGCAGTTTTACCAAATATGAAGCTGAGACACTTGTGCTTGTCAAATGTGCTTCAGTTGGTCTCGGTTCTGGAGACGCAAGTGGAACAAACAGCACAGAATAAAAAGGTTGACAGGGGCTTTCTTTTGAAGTGTGCAACAAAGAAACATGGACTCAGTACAAAAAAAAAAAAGAGTAGAGCTTGAAAAATGCATTAGCAGGAGAAAGGTGCTTCATGGAGGTCTGCACTCTCCATTTCCTTTTTTTACTTGTCACATCAAGCGCTTCAGCTTAAAAGGATGTTGTTACACTTAAAAATAAAAGGTTTGCAAACTGTACTGTGAAAAAATGCATGGTCCAGATTATCGGTGCAGCAGGTTGTCGCTGTCTCCATACGTACTGATGCCAGCCAAAGCAGTGTCTCCATTTACGCTGGCCACACATGTGCCAAGTGTGATGATCTGTGCACCCCCGGTAGAAGATCTGGCCCAGCTGTGTGCTGAGGGAAGTTTTATTCTTTTCAGTGTTTTATTTTTATTCAATTCAATTGAAAAATACTTTATTGATCCCAGAGGGAAATTAATTGTTGTTGTAGCTCATAGAACTAATTCTTTAAGGAGTTGTTGTAGATCATGATGGCATATTGGTTACCCCTGGGCTGATAGAACCAAAACAGCAATGTTCTGGATAAATTTAACGGATTTAATTTGTTCAAAGAAGTTAAGTATTTCCATACAAGTGAATAACAGCAAATGAAATGAATATTTGCCACATTTGTTTCTTACTTCTGCTGGCTGGATGGGGGGGACATGAAGCAGAGGAACTGCTGATAACAGAGGGCAAAAACTATCTTTGCTAAAATGAATTTGATTTAACTATGACAATTTTCAAAAAGTCTGTTCATCATAACTTTCTTTTTTTTGCTTCATTTATGTTTCACCTTTATCTCAGTGTCACTATGTCAGTGTCATTAGTTTTGGGAAGAACACAAGGATTTAATGCATGTGTCAGATCAACGACTGGCCTCCACACATTTGATAAATCCAGTGACTGTTCGTACGAACATTCTGAATTTCATTCGTATATATTAGAATATAGGACAATTCATACGAAAGTTTGATAAACGAGGGCCCCGGTCTCTCTGTATAGGTAAGACATATTTTTTCCCCATCTGACAGGATGTCTGCTTTTTATAGCTGTGATTTGACATTGATAACTGGCGAACATTTTGGGAAAAACCTGGTCTGATCCGGAGAGACGGCATCCATCCCACTTTGGATGGAGCAGCTCTTCTTTCTAGGAATATGGCCGAATTTATTAGTCCTCCAAAACACTGACAACCCAGGGTCCAGACCAAGAAGCAGAGTCGTAGTTTAACCCACCTCTTTGCTGCTTCTGTACTGTTACCCACCCATTACCCTATTGAAACAGTGTCTTGCCCACGGCCAAAATTAAATGGATTAAAAGTTAAGCCAACAAAAGCAAATTATGGAAATCTCATAAAGATAAATGCGACTTTGACTGAACAGAAAAATAAATCTATTAAATGTGGTTTATTAAACATAAGATCTCTCTCCTCAAAGACTTTGTTAGTAAATGACTTGATTTGTGATAATCACATTGATTTCCTTTGTCTCACAGAAACCTGGTTGCAGCAGGAGGATTATGTCAGTATAAATGAGTCAACTCCTTCCAGTCATTTAAATTTTCACATTCATAGAAATACTGGGCGAGGAGGAGGAGTTGCAACCATTTTTCGTTCTGATTTACTAATTAGTCCCAGACCAATTGATAGCTACAGTTCTTTTGAACATCTAACCCTTAGTTTTCCTCATCCAAGTTGCAAAACATTAAGACCATTTTTGTTTGTGGTTTTGTATCGTCCACCAGGCCCTTACTCTCAATTCTTGGATCAGATCTCATATTTTTAATCTGATTTAGTATTAAAAACTGATAGGGTTATTATAGTGGGGGACTTTAATATTCATGTGGATACTGAAAGTGATAGCCTAAATGCAGCCTTTGATGCTATTTTAGACTCAATTGGCTTTACTCAAAAAGTACAGGGATCGACCCACTTAGGTAAACACACTTTGGACCTTGTACTGACATACGGTATTGAGTGTGAGGAAATAACAGTCCACCCACATAACCCGGTCCTTACTGACCACTTCTTGATAACTTTTGAATTTACTTTAACTGACCATCTTAAATCTGAAAGAAAATTTCCTTATAGTAGAGCTCTATCAGACAATGCTGTAACAATTTTTAAAGAATCTGTTCCATTCTTACTTTCCTCAGTGTCTCAGAGTAACACAGTGGATGGCAGCAATTCTATCTCTAACCCTTCAGAAATTGATGGTCTGGTTCACAGCGTTACATCCTCATTGCGTTTGGCATTAGATAGTGTAGCCTCCTTAAAAAAGAAAGTGGCTAGCCATAGGAGGCTGACTCCTTGGTTTAACGCAGAGTTGCATACTTTAAAGAAGAATACTAGGAAGTTGAAGAGAAAAAGGTGCTCTACACGCCTAGAGGATTCCTATTTAACCTGGAATAACAGTCTACTGCTGTATAAAAAGACACTTCGACAAGCTAGAACAGCATATTTTTCATCATTAATAGAGGCGAATAAATACAATCCTAGGTTTCTTTTGAGTACAGTTGCCAAACTTACACAGAGTCATAGCTCTGTTGAGCCAACTATTCCCCCAGCTCTTAGCAGTGATGATTTTATTGGATTCTTCATAAATAAAATTAATTCTATTAAAAATAAAATCCTTGGCATCCTCCCAAACATGATTACTTCTTCCTCAGTAAATGACGCAGCATCGGAAAGAACTGTAGAACCTCAGTTGTGCTTAGGCTGTTTTGATTCAGTCGAGCTTTCGGAATTATCAAAAATATTAGCCTCATCTAAACCTTCAACTTGTATGTTGGACCCAATCCCAACCAAATTATTTAAAGAAGTGTTCCATTTGGTTCCTGGCCCCATTTTGGATATGATGAATCTATCCTTAGTAAACGGATACGTACCAAAAGATTTTAAAATAGCTGTAATTAAACCTTTACTCAAGAAACCTTCCCTTGATCAAGATGACTTAGTGAATTACAGACCTATATCTAACCTTCCTTTCTTATCCAAAATCCTTGAGAAAATTGTTGCCAATCAAGTCTGTGAGCATCTAAAGAGTAACGAGCTGTTTGAAGAGTTTCAGTCAGGTTTTAGAGCTCATCATAGCACTGAAACAGCACTGGTGAAGGTTACTAATGATATTCTCATGGCCTCAGATAATGGACTTGTTTCTGTTCTGGTTTTGTTAGATCTCAGTGCTGCTTTTGACACAGTCGATCATAATATTCTCTTAGAAAGGCTTGAACAAGTTGCAGGGATCAAAGGAACAGCACTAGGCTGGTTTAAATCATATTTGTCTGATAGATTCCAGTTTGTTCATCTAAATGATCAATCTTCTTCACTCTCAAGGGTTACTTGTGGAGTTCCACAGGGTTCTGTGCTTGGACCAATTCTGTTCACCATATATATGCTCCAAATTGGTAGAATCATTAGACAGCATGGGATAAATTTCCACAGCTATGCAGATGATACACAACTATATTTATCCATAAATCCTGATGAACCCAGTCAGTTAGGTAGATTACAGGCATGTCTGGAAGGCATAAAAACATGGATGAATCTAAACTTTTTGCTTTTAAATTCTGACAAGACAGAAGTTGCTGTCTTTGGACCAGAAGTTCTAAAACAGAAACTGATTAGTCAATCACTTCATCTGGATGGCATTAAATTGGCCCCCAGTAATAACGTAAAGAACCTCGGCGTTATTTTTGACCAAGACTTGACATTTAAATCCCATATTAAACAGGTTTCTAGGATTTCTTTCTTTCACCTCCGGAATATTGCTAAAATTAGAAACATCCTGTCCAGGAGTGATGCTGAGAAACTAGTCCATGCATTTGTTACCTCAAGGCTGGGCTACTGTAATTCTTTACTATCGGGTAGTCCACAAAATGCCATTAAAAGCCTTAAGTTGACCCAAAATGCGTCAGCAAGAGTTCTGATGAATATTAAAAAGAGAGATCACATTTCTCCTATTTTAGCTTCCCTTCATTGGCTCCCTGTTAAATCCAGAATAGAATTTAAGATCCTTCTTCTTACATACAAAGCCCTTAATAATCAAGCTCCATCATACATCAGAGATCTAATTGTTCCATATGTTCCCAACAGAGCCCTTTGCTCTCAGACTGCAGGTTTACTTGTAGTTCCTAGGATTTCTAAAAGTAGAATGGGAGGCAGATCTTTTAGTTATCAGGCTCCTCTCCTGTGGAACCAGCTCCCAGCTTTAGTCGGTGATTATTTCGACTGTTAACTTTGTTTTCTCTCAGTGTTTTTCTCTCCATAGAAGATATACCTGGTCTGGTATCCTGCTTGGCTGCATTGCCCTGTTGGACGGGGGGCATCGACTGGGATGATGCTCCCAGTGGCTGAACATCCACTGTGTCCTGTTATCAACTTTTTATTTTCTGTAACATAGAAATTTGTCTTATATCAGATCTTCTGTTCCTTCTGTGTCTCTGCTCTGTCTTCTCAAACCCCCAGACGGTCGTGGCAGATGGCCGCTCCTACTGAGCCTGGTTCTGTTGGAGGTTTCTTCCTGTTAAAGGGGAGTTTTTCCTCTCCACCGTCGCTACATGCTTGCTCAGTATGAGGGATTGCTGAAGGATTGCTGTGGTTGGAAAGTCTGCCCAACCTCATGCCAATGACTGACGCAATCTCTTGGGATTGCTTAAATAGGAAACTTTTTAACTGATTGGAATGTTTGTATAAATGAATTGAAATGACTTCTTGTTAAGTGCCTTGAAATGACATCTCTTATGAATTGGCGCTATATAAATAAACTGAATTGAATTGAATTGAATTTAGCTGTTCTTGTCAAAATGACTCTCAGAAGCAAGGAAACTATTAAAATTACTCAACAGCAAACAGAAGCCTGACAAAAAATAAAGACTTGGTCATAAAGAGAGAATAAGAGATATAAGCTGCAGATATTTCCCTCAAGATCTGGAGTTGGACCAAAAAGAGAGGGACAGAAGGACTGAGTTAATGACAAAAATCTTCTGTACCTCCTGAAGGTAAGAAACTTTTTTACTTTATTTGACTCCATTGTCACAGTTAGAAACTGTGATCCTTAGCTTTAAAACTTTGATCGCAATAACACGTTCATTTAACAACAAAACCAGGAATTCATTAAAAGTGTGTTTTTTTTACTCCAACATATGATGGAAGAAAATCTGTTTCTGTGGTGAAGTGGAAATCCTGATCTTTAGACAGATATTTTGTGCCGCTCATGGTGGCAGCATGTTGGTTCAGCTCTGTTACGTTAAAGGTTTTTGTTGTGTTGAGGCATGGGTTTCTCAGACTGTTATTCCCTCTGATTTTGGATGGTGCGCAGCAGGAAGGATTTTTGCTGTTACTTTTTTACTTGTGGACAGTTGTCATTATGCGCAACCGTGGCAACAAGCCTTACAACCAGGAGCAGCTGATTAGCATCTACCAGAGATCCTTCCTGTCCACAGCATCACCATCCACAACAACTCTTTGAGGATACCTGAATATGAGTTACGACAACCTTTAATTTCCCTTTGAGATAAATAAAGTATCTTTGAATGGAATTGAATTGTACATTAATGTTGTCAAGGTAACGATAATCTACTTTTTATTGTGAACAGTTCACAGAGATTTAGAGAAAATACCTTCAGCAGTCACTCTGCATTACATTTTAATTATGACTGACTCAAGAAACTGGACTGCTTGTGCAATCTTCAAAATGAAAGCATAAGACATATCCTAAAGGCAAAAAGGGAAAGCCGTTTGCCGAACACTGCTGTGTTAGAGGCCAGTCGAAGCAGTTTTATGTTGTTCTGGCTGTTAGCTGTGAATGAGCAGAGAGGCGTCTCTGCAGCTTTCAAATTGTGACTAAATCCATATCGACACAAGTTACTCAAAAGCTGCTCAGCAGAGCTCCCTGCTGTACTGATTATTTTTGCTGCTGGGCATGTGGGGAGCACAAACATACACCCGCACAAAAAAGTGCTCTGAAGCGATATCGAAATGCTCAGTTTCTTTTTTTTTGCTCTCCAAAAAACTTTTCTCGCCATGTTTTTGCAAAATGTATAACATAAAACAGAGAGGTTTTCACACTTGCAATATTCTTATTTCAAGAGTTCTCATGTGCTTGTACATTGTAACTAAGGATTTGTTCTGCAATTAAATTTATGTACAAATAACATGTTTTTAATGTTTGTTCTAAATGAGGAAAAGTTTTCCTCCAAAGTGTTTCTGAAGCTCTAACCCTACATTTAATTGATTTGGGCAACGTGGGCAGTTGCCCAGAGCAACAACAGAAAGGGGGAAGGCATGAGTACCAATAAAATAAAAAATAAATAATAAATAATCTCCAAGTTGCACCCCTATGAGTTTCGAGGCATTGGTGCTTTCCTGTATTGAGCAGGTCCACCTTGTTTCTTACTGAAATTAGACGGAGCAGGTTACCTGGCTGGGCTGTAAAGCGTTTTACCTGGCCCCTAATCTGAGAGGATTTCCTGGATTTAATTGGTTTTCAGGAGACATTTGAACCAAACTGAGCCCATGTGGGATGGACCATAGGTTATCCTGCAAAAGTGCCTCAGGGCTACATCAACCAGCGCCCAGTCTGAAAATTTGAAGACATGACATCTTTCGAACTAAAACTGTTTTCTGTGAATGTTTAGACCACAGATGCAGCAATGCTCAGCATGGCCTAGTAACAGACCTGTTACTAGTTGTGAACTGCGTGTTTTGGTCATAGGCGGCGCTGGGGAGGGGCTTGGGTGTGCTTTCGCTACCCCTGAGATTGTCAAAGCACCCACACAGCACCCCCAAAAATGGTGGTGTTTCCCTTTTCTTTTAATTCAGTGTAATTCTATTTGCAGGTTAGTTACACATTAATACATGATCAGAACATTTCAAAAAACAATTTGCTGAAATATGCATGCAATGACGCACGACGCACGTAACCTTTGAACTTACTCCTCTCTTTGGCTAATGCGTGCTATCTCGCTTAAGTGAGGTGTGATGACGCAGAGATGGATCGTTTCGTTTATCGGAAATATGCACGGATGGATCAAACTTCTTCAGACGGTGGGGAAACAAGTCAGACTGGCTCTGTTTATGAAAATCCAGTGGTGCCTGTAACTGAACAGGACCAAGATATAGGACAGAAATACGTGAACAAGCTGAGGATCTGTGCACAAAGACAGAACGTGTTTTTTAAATTTAATTTATTGTTTTTTTTGCGGCAGCAGTGTTTTGATTAAATGTATTTGATTTGTTGATTTCAGTGTTATTTTGCAGAAGAATCTGGTGGATTTTTGTAACTGAAGCTGTAATGCGCATGTCTGTAATGCAGCGCTTTGACAGCCTTCCTGCATCAGCTGTTGCTTATTTCTTAAGAGTGTTGTGTTAAGGGAAGATTCCACATAGATAGTTGAAAGTTACATTTTAACATAGGCGTTTTGAGTCGTGCTGAATTGGTGTTAAGTGCAAGCTTGTGTGTTTGTATTGACTATAGATGTTTGTGCGTCATGGGTCTTGGTGTGGCATTAAATCATGAAATTAGGAGCACCATCAATGACGTGGTTAGCACCTGCAAAAAAATTATTCTGGTGCCGTCTCTGGTTTCGGTCTGATTTGGGTAAAAAAAAAATATATATATATTATATATACACACGTTTGTTATTTCAAAGCTCAGAAAAGACATGAAGTGACTGTATCTGACAGACAGGTGGCTATATCAGGTAACAGCATGTGTAGCAAATCTATTTTGTGTTTACTACAAAACACTGACCCTTTACTGATGAAAATGTCCACTGATGGCCTCATTCCATCTGGGCCAGTTGATTAAATATCATCATCGCATTTTCACATCCCTGATCAAGACAAACATCTGGAAATCTATATTGTTCAGGCCTTGCATTCACTTGTGTCCATAAGCTTGCTTCCCACTTCACAGCGGCACAGAGACACACAATTCCAAATCTGTGGAGAGAAACTGATTCAGTGGCTCCCTCAAACCCCTCTCTTCTCTCTCTATTCAATCAACACTGCCCACAAGCTGCCACAAGCCACTGCAGGGAGAAATGTTGGCATGTTCTCTAACACCCTGGAGAAAGTCATTCTGAAATACAGATTTGGACCTAATGATTTGGATGAGACTATCAAGGCACTCAAACAAAATAAAGTTGTAGATAGGAGCCGATGCAATCATGTGTGGGCAGCCTAGCTCAGCTAAAAGAGGATCTCTATCGTGACCATTGCTTGCACTCTTTCAGCAAATACAAACACCACCTCTCAGCTTAGTTTTTTTCCCCTACGGTGAATTACAGAGACAACCTCCTCTTAATGGACCCACATTGCATACATAAACTCCAGGCCCCTGGGTAGGTCAGTATATTAAGGATCCACAGTTGGAGTTACAGTGAGACGGAACAAGACCAGGAAGAACAGAGCAGAAGAGTCATCTAATAAGATTCAATTGTTTCCTGTTTTTTGTTGGGTTGTTGTTTTTTTAGCCATACACCGGCTGGCCTGAGGAAATATGGATTGGATGTCCACAAAATCTGTGCTTGTCTCCCTGGCTGTGCAGGGTCATATATTAGTGTTGACTGTGACTCATGTCAAGCCAGTTATAAAAAAAGAAAATACATCCACAATTCTTATTTATTTTGACAAGAACACATTTTCTGAATCAGTTTTTATTGCCCTGTGACCATCCTTAAAGTGACATAACATTGGGAATTCATCAAGCATGACTTCCAGATTGTCATGTACTGAAGGTCTTACCCATTTTGTCTGAGCTTCTTCAAAGACGATCAGCCACTATTTCACTAATTCATAAAGAAAAGTAACTACCAATACAGTCAGCATGTTCAGCTGGATTAGACAGTCAAAGGAAGCAGTCAAAAACAAAAGCATAGCCTTGACTAACCCGTCTGTGTACATGCATGCTGAGGGTGTCTCCTGCAGCTGTAAACATTCATCTAGTTATTCATGGAGTGGTTATAAAAGGGCTGCAGTGATATATGTGGTTTGTGCTCTGTGCTGTCCCTGGTCAGTAGCTCAGCTGACCAACCTCTGTCCAACAGGAACCACCTGTTGACTTGGTGGCATATTCAATCGGATACCCACAAAGTCCCTCCTAGATTCAAAAGATGTCTATAATCCTCTGTACACCATCAAAGCTTTATTCTAGTGTCGATTAAAAAACACAAAACCTGGACCGTAGTACCTCGAGCTAAAAAGTTCAAAAACTTTTGTCTCTCATTTGCATTGTTCCCCACTGGCTTCTCCATTACACTCCCCGATATGTCCCATTTGCCCTGCTGTTCCATTGCCTGCTCGCCCTCTGTAAGTTTTCTATTATTTTCATTAAAGTATGCATTCCATGATGATCCCAAGCTCCAGTCTGCATTTTAGTCCTACCACCAAACATAACAGAAATCACCATCTCCATAAAGCTTGTGAGCAGGACACATAAGGTGACTTTCCACAATCGGAGTGTCACGGTATGCGTGTGTCTCCATTACACTGGGCCCATCTGACATCTATATACGGTAATACAAGTATATAGATGTTATACTTGAAATGACAGAAAAAATAATACAGTTTTTTTTTAGCTGTAATTGTACACTTAATTAGATGATTAGAAACTAAAACCAGATGTGGTTCTTAGTAAACTAAAGCCTAGTATAAATTGAACAGAAACCTACATCATCAGAGAAAAACAGGCTTTGAGGTATCAAAGTTACAACAGGTAACATCAAATCTAAATTTTTAATAAAGACAATAAAATCAGATGAAAACTAAAACATGAAGACCATTGCACCCAGTTTTTATGTTCCTGCTTGTCAGACGCACACATCAAACAGCTTTTTAAAAGCCCTCTTATCTACTCTGGTATCTTTGATTAATTTGCAATAAACACTAAAGAAGAAGCAGAACTGACCCAATTAAAAAGTCTCATCTGCTCATAGCGTGAGAAGCCCTTAAGTCTCTCACTGAATGATTAGACGGATCGTTGGCTGATTAGATTATCAGAAGGGTTTCACTTCACCAAATTGACCCAGTCTCTCCAGAGAAGCAAAAACCAGATGCAAACATCGACTGTAGTTTGTTTATCGACCGTAGCGCTAATTTTATGCTTAATGTAAAGTGTAATATACACACCGAAGTCCAGCACTATCATTATCACTGACAAAAAGACACCACAGCACCCTCCATGTTCATTAGCATGCCTGGTAGAGAAATGTAAAAACACTTAAAATCATTTCATTGTCATGAGATGATGGGTTCTGGTCTCCGCGTGTTTGCACTGAGCCAATCTTCTCATTAGTTTTCCTTCAGTTGCCTCAAGCTTCTTCAAATCAAACTTTATTTATAAAGCGCTTTTCATACAAGAAGTTGCCTCACAAAGTGCTTTACAGATTAAAATGACCCCACATAAAACCACCTTCCCTTCCCTCCCCCACAGATTTAAAAGCATGGTCACAGTTATACCCCTCTCCCCCCCAACCCATCTCCCATGCACACACACAGTTAAAGGAAAAAGTAAAAACGGACATTGGGCCGAGTGTAGATGAACCATGCAAGAAAACGCCATCAGAGGAGCCATCTGCCCCGGCAGCGGTAGATCAACAGCAGCAGCCAAGGCACAGACACAGGGCGCCCAGTGGAGGCAAGGCCAAGACCCCCACCTCCACCCAAGCTCCACCTGGAGAGCACCCAGGGAGCCACAGCCGACCACCGCTCCCGGGGCAGAGGGCTCCCACAGAGGAAACACTGGAACGGGGATGAAGATGAATTAAAGTAGAAAAATGAACAGTAAATTAATGTGCTAAGATTAAATAGTAAAACTGATAAAAATATAATCATATAAAACATGCAGAGCAATTAAACAGACAGTAATAAATAATAATCAGTTAAAAGCTCGGCTAAAAAGGTGAGTCTTGAGCCTGCTCTTAAAAACATGAACGTTCTCTGCAGCCCTGAGGTCCTCTGGCAGCCTGTTCCAGAGGTGAGGGCCATAAAACTGGAAAGACGCCTCACCATGCGTGTGTGTCCTGACTTTTGGGGTGACAAGGAGACGGCTGCCAGAGGAGCGCAGAGACCGCGAAGGTTTATATGGTAAAAGCAGCTCTGAGAGATAAGAAGGCCCAAGACCATTAAGACACTTAAAAACCATTAAAAGAACCTTAAAGTCGATCCTGAAATGTACGGGGAGCCAATGCAATGATTTTAAGACCGGTGTAATGTGCTCCCGCCTCCTGGTCTTCATCAGGACACGTGCTGCTGAATTTGTAGGAGTTGTAAACCTGATATACTCTTTTTGGGAAGACCAGAAAGCAGGGCAGTAATCAGTAATCAATTCTACTGGAGATAAAAGCATGCATCAGTGTCTTCGTATTGGCCCGAGAGAGAATAGGGCGGACTCTGGCGATGTTCTTTAGTTGATAAAAACCTATTTTAGTAATATTTTTTATGTGAGGAATAAAAGTTAGCTCAGAGTCAAAAATCACGCCCAGGTTCTTCACTTGTAAAGAGGGATTAAAAGAAAGTGATTGTAGTTTTGGTAAAAGTTTCTCTCTCTGAGCCTCAGGACCGATGACTAAAACTTCAGTTTTGTCCTGGTTGAGCTGGAGAAAGTTTTCTGCCATCCAGGATTTGATGTCTAAAATGCAGTTAAAAAGTGCGTCCATTGGCACCGCACAGAGACGGCCCTTCCAAAGATTTTAAATGATTTTAGATTAAACTATGATGCACAGAAGGTGACAGTGTTGGTTCTACTGGATCTAAGCGCTGCCTTTGATACAGTAGACCACACTATTCTTTTAACCTGTTTAAAACAGATTGGCCTCTCTGGTGCTGTTCACAAATGGTTCACATCCTATCTCACAGACAGGACTTCTTCTTTCCTCACAGCTGCTACACATCAGTAAATCACTCTCCATTTTCCACTCCCACCTAGAAACAGTAGAAATTGCATTTTTATGTGGCTAAATTGTGAAAAATGTTCAAAATATCAATGTTTAAAAGAGGTATATTTATGCAATTCTGGAACTGTTGGCATTTTCTCCTATAGACCTAGAGTCCAACTATGGGGTTCCAATGGTCATGTTACACAGTCAAAAGTTAACAGCAATAATTTGGGTTATTTAGCCTTTCATAAAATAAATAAATGGCAGTTCATTTTTCAGTCATATTTGGTCCATTTTGTTATTCATTCATAAATGTCACAGTTTCAAGCTAAATATTTGGTTTACAAATTAAATATTTAGTTTACTAAAAAAAATTTAGTGTACAAATAAATATTTAGCTCCAAACTAAATATGTAGTTTACAACCTAAATGATTTTACAAATAAAATATTTTGCTTACAAGCTAATTATTTTGTTTACAAATTAAATATTTAGTTTACAAAAATGTTTTTTGTGTACAAATAAATATTTAGCTCCAAACTAAATATGTAGTTTACAACCTAAATGATTTTACAAATAAAATATTTTGCTTACAAGCTAATTATTTTGTTTACAAATTAAATATTTAGTTTACTAAAAAAAATTTAGTGTACAAATAAATATTTAGCTCCAAACTAAATATGTAGTTTACAACCTAAATGATTTTACAAATAAAATATTTTGCTTACAAGCTAATTATTTTGTTTACAAATTAAATATTTAGTTTACAAAAATGTTTTTTGTGTACAAATAAATATTTAGCTCCAAACTAAATATGTAGTTTACAACCTAAATGATTTTACAAATAAAATATTTTGCTTACAAGCTAATTATTTTGTTTACAAATTAAATATTTAGTTTACAAAAATGTTTTTTGTGTACAAATAAATATTTAGCTCCAAACTAAATATGTAGTTTACAACCTAAATGAGTTTACAAATAAAATATTTTGCTTACAAGCTAATTATTTTGTTTACAAATTAAATATTTAGTTTACAAAAATGTTTTTTGTGTACAAATAAATATTTAGCTCCAAACTAAATATGTAGTTTACAACCTAAATGATTTTACAAATAAAATATTTTGCTTACAAGCTAATTATTTTGTTTACAAATTAAATATTTAGTTTACAAAAATGTTTTTGTGTACAAATAAATATTTAGCTCCAAACTAAATATGTAGTTTACAACATAAATGAGTTTACAAATAAAATATTTTGCTTACAAGCTAATTATTTTGTTTACAAATTAAATGTTTAACGCAAAACTTAATATTTAGCTTGTAAACTACATATTTAGTCTCAAAACTAAATATTTAACTACAAGCTAAATACTTAGCAAGCTAAACTGGCTAGCTACATATTCAAACTAAACATTTAGCTAAGCGGAAGTGGGCCACCCCAACAAAAGTTGGGTCTTGCAAACCTCTATATAAACTGCTGGCAAGACTGAATGCCACCTCTTAATCATTATTTGTTTTCATTCCGACATGTCTGTACGTAAGAGAAGCTGTTTTAACGGCAATACAGATGTTTACCAATGGACTTACAATAACAGTGCTCCAGGAGCAGGAGTTTACATATAGAGAGGTTCACGAGACCCAGCTTTTATTTTGATGGTCCATTTTCGCTTCTCGGCATGTGAATTTGCATATTAGCTAAATATTTAGCTATATTCTAAATATTTACCTGGAACCTATATATTTAGCTAGCCAGTTTAGCCATTTAGCTTCAAGCTGAAAATTCTGTTTGCAAACTAAATATTTAGCTTGGACATTAAGCTAAATATTTAATTTGTAAACCAAATATTTAGCTTGCTAACCAGTTACTTAGTTTGAAAATGATATTTATAAATGAATAAATAATATGGATGTGACTTTGAAAAATGACCCAATTTTTTCCTCTTATGACAGGCTAAATAACCCAAATTTCTGCTGTTAATTTTTTACTCTGAACTTTTCAAACAGCACCCTATATCTGACATCATTATAATCTTTTACCCATAGAAGCTTATATGCAGATGGATCAGTCACAAACTAATACATAAACATTACCTGTTCGGATCCTTTAGTCGAACTAATATTTATGTTTCACTGGTGGTGGAGTAGAAGTGCAGAGAGATGCTTCTATTCCAGACAAAGTTACTGGTAATGTTACAAAACAAGGTGTTCCTATTTATGTATTTTGACTGAAGTTTTTCTGTAGCTGGGGGCAATTTTGTGTTGCTCTGATCGCATTTTCTACACTCAGTAGCTTCAAAAAGCAGGTTTTTGTGCTCTTTATATCCACCTGCTCTTTTGTGGCTGGGAGAATTACTCTGCACACCTGGTAAGGATAATAGATGCCAGGCAAGCCTGATATGCTGAACAAAGAAAACACAGAGGGGAATGCACTGGCATCCAGAACATACCGGTATCCTGCTCTTCATCGCACAATCATTGAAAAATAAACTGGACGGCCTCACAGTAAGGGTCATTGCAATGGACTGTAATGCTCTTTGTTGCACAGACAGAGAGGTGTCCCCCACTGTCCCTCACAAAGCAATAACTGCTGGGTTCTCTCTCTGTGATTCAAGTTGATCAAACTGCTTCACCACATCTAAAGGTGGTGGGGCGTATTTGCTGGTCCAACACAAAAGGTGGGAAGATTTTTCTCGGTCAAAGTTAGGTTCAGCCCCCTTTCCCATCTTCTCTTCATGTACTTGTAAAGTCCTCTGAGGTCCATGCCAAAAATTCCCTCTCATGTAGTGTGACCAAATGCCTGTGGAATGGGGGCCATTTTTGGCCCTCGAAATGTTGAGAATGGCACTAATTTGTTTTCCCAGTCCAGGCGGCTGATTCAGGAGCACAACTTTCACTGAGGCCAGCCCTTTCAAAAAAGATAAATGCAAACCGCAAACTTTTCATCATTTATTAAACTAATTTTATGCTTTTTAAAATTTTTATAGTAAATAAAACCACAAATGTCCAGTGATTGTCATTCAAAAGCAGATATGGACGCACCCGCCTATTAAACATTGCTGTAAAGCAAGAGTTTTTGAAGAGTGAGGGATCCGTATCCTGTTCTTTTTTCTGAGAATACATACAGTATGCTAGATCATTTTTGTTTTACATCTTTAATGATTTACAGGTTATAGAGAAATCAGACCGCTTTTTTAGTTTCATTAAAATATTGTGTATTTCGTTTATTGCAATAGAAACGAAAAATGTTAGAATAAGATTGTTTTAGAGTTTTTTAAAGATGGCTTCTAATTTGACAGTTTTTGGCCCCTGTGGCAAAATATCTGTACATCTCTATCCTAAGTAGATAAAACCCCAGTGGGACTCATTTACACAACCACAAACTTCAATGTCTTTTATTGGGATTTTATGGAATAGACCAAGAAAATGCTCAGAATTGTGAAGTGAAAGGAAAATGAAACATGCTTTTTTCAATATATAAAAGTATTAACAATGTGGAGGGCATATACATGAAGCCCTCATTACTCGGATACCCCTAAAGTAAAATGGACGACTTGACTATGAACAAAATTTAAAAGGTATGATGGATGGATAGACAGATGGATGGAAGTTTTTGTATCCTCTAAAAATATTCATACACAAAACGTCTATTAGTGATTATGCTGCTGTAATGCTGGAATGAATACTCTTAAATCTGTCTCACAACATCTCTGTAAAGCTAGAAATAAGTAACTTCCATGTTTTACCTTTCATGAAGAACTGAAATCAACCCATCGAGTGAAAGAGAATCAGTGAGAGCGTGGCAGGGGATGAGGAAATTCAAAATAACAGTATGGGGTTTAGCATTTTGATGTACAGAGTTTGTGCTTTAGTCTGCTTTTCCACTGACAGAAACGTCACATTTCTTGACTGGGCTGAAGTTCAGAATGTCGGCTTGGATCATGGAACAGAAAGATCAAGGCTGAGGCGGGGAACAGTAATTTCTGCCTTGTTCAAATCAAATCGTCCCAACCATCAATGCAAGAAGCACATCACTCGAGTTGTTCTGAAGGAGGAAGATGCTGGCAATTTCTGACAGTTTCGATATCTCCCAGTTCGAGATAACCAGAAGCACCGCTTTGCCTTCTTTTGCTGCTGACAAAATGTCACATTGTCCAATGCATATAAATATGAGACTATAGTGACACCAAGTGATTTAAATAGGTCAAGAACCAACACTGGTCCCCGATTGAGTAAACAAGTAGAGCATCTGTATATTGCATCTATTTTTGAGCTGTTGTTTTAGCACTGTTGCTAAACCACCACAATTATATACTAAACCTAAATTTTGGGCTTATTTTATACCTACATGTCTTGATCAACAAGACTGAGTTTCCTGAGGCACTTTGGGTTTTAGCTTTTACATAGCAGATTCGTTTGTCCTTCATCCTATCATCGTTTCCCAGCTCCCTGTGTTCCCCTTTAAACCTACATATTTTGTCCTTTCTAGCGTCAGTATCCCAGTCTTTGTTTCGCCTCAGCTAATCCCCATTCGATTAATTATTCTCACCTGTTCCTCGTACTACTTTTGTCTTCCTCCTTATGTACACATGTTTTCTGGTTTCTATCAGTCTTTGCCAGATCCTTCATCACCCCCATCTCACAAGTTTGCAGCTTATCATTAACCTTTATGCATCCTGCTGTTTAAAAAAATTCTCTTTTCTTTAATAAATTGTCCAATGCACTGTATTTCTGCTCATCCACTGCTTGCACTTGGGTCCAACAACATTTTATAGGCATAATACTAATTTTACAACCATGGTTATCGAAACTAATGTCTTTTTGGCTAGATGTTTAGGAAGCCCCCCCAAAAAGCCAAAGCGTTATTCTGCCATGAACTGGAAACTGCTCACACTCTTTCCGTCTGTCTGTCTGTGGAGCAAGTTTTAAATCATAACGAATTGAGTGGCTTATATACCTGCTCCAAAATCAGTATGAAGTCACCTACATATACCTTGTTTGAGACAATTGTTCTAAACAAACCTCAAAACAGGTACCTCATAGGCTTCTTTTAGTTAAAGCTGCTGAAACAGTCCTGATATGAATCATATAGTAAGTTTGTAAAGAATGCTGAAAAGCCAGGTCTGAATACTGGTGGGGCTGTGTGCTGGTGCAGTGGTTAATAGGGTTGTAACTTTGGTATGTACCTTGGTTTAAATTTCACGGTTCGGTTCATTTTCAGGTGAAAGTGAAAAAAAATTTGTTCCGTGTAATGACATTTAAAATGTCTGGAAGACATAAAAACATGGATGAATCTAAACTTTTTGCTTTTAAATTCTGACAAGACAGAAGTTTCCGTCTTTGGACCAGAAGTTCTAAAACAGAAACTGATTAGTCAATCACTTCATCTGGATGGCATTAAATTGGCCCCCAGTAATAACGTAAAGAACCTTGGCGTTATTTTTGACCAAGACTTGACATTTAAATCACATATTAAACAGGTTTCTAGGATTTCCTTCTTTCACCTCCGGAATATTGCTAAAATTAGAAACATCCTGTCCAGGAGTGATGCTGAGAAACTAGTCCATGCATTTGTTACCTCAAGGCTGGACTACTGTAATTCTTTACTATCAGGTAGTCCACAAAATGCTATTAAAATGTCACGCTGCCCTATTCACTCATTGTCCTCACCTGTCTCTCCAATCATTCACACCTGATCCTACTCACCTCCTGCCTTTAAAACCAATCACTTCTCTCCACTCAGTGCCGGATCATTAACTACTATTGATGTCTTGTGTGCCTTCCCTGCTGTCTCGTTCCTGCCCGATGTACAGTCTCTCCGTTCCTGTCGTCGTCCTCTTCATCACCTCCACCTTTAATAAACATCCTCCACTTCCTTCAGCGTCTGCGTTTGGGTCCATACTTCACACACATCCCTGACAGAAAAGCCTTCAGTTGACCCAAAATGCGGCAGCAAGAGTTCTGATAAGTATTAAAAAGAGAGATCACATTTCTCCTGTTTTAGCTTCCCTTCATTGGCTCCCTGTTAAATCCAGAATAGAATCTAAGATCCTTCTTACATACAAAGCCATTAATAATCAAGCTCCATCATACATCAGAGATCTAATTGTTCCATATGTTCCTAACAGAGCACTTCGCTCTCAGACTGCAGGTTTACTTGTAGTTCCTAGGATTTCTAAAAGTAGAATGGGAGGCAGATCTTTTAGTTATCAGGCTCCTCTCCTGTGGAACCAGCTCCCAGCTTTAGTCCGTGAGGCAGACACTCTGTCTACTTTTAAGGCCAGGCTTAAAACTTTCCTTTTTGATAAAGCTTATAGTTAGAGTGGCTAAGGTCATCCTGAGCTATCTCTGTAGTTATGCTGCTATAGGCTTAGACTGCTGGAGGACAGACTTACCAATTTTCTTCACTTTGCTACTTCCTTTTCTCCTACTACTGTCCAGTTGTATTACAGTACATTCTGCTATTTCGACTGTTAACTTTGTTTTCTCTCAGTGTTTTTCTCTCCATAGAAGATATACCTGGTCTGGTATCCTGCTTGGCTGCAATGCCCTGTTGGACGGGGGGCATCGACTGGGATGATCCTCCCAGTAACTGAACATCCACTGTGTCCTGTTATCAACTTTTTACTTTCTGTAACATAGAAAGTTCTCTTATATCAGATCTTCTGTTCCTTCTGTGTTTCTGCTCTGTCTTCTCAAACCCCCAGACGGTCGTGGCAGATGGCCGCTCCTACTGAGCCTGGTTCTGTTGGAGGTTTCTTCCTGTTAAAGGGGAGTTTAACCGTCGCTACATGCTTGCTCAGTATGAGGGATTGCTGAAGGATTGCTGTGGTTGGAAAGTCTGCATCAACGGGGCCCAACCTCACGCCAATGACTGACGCAATCTGCTGGGATTCTTTAAATAGGAAACTTTTTAACTGATTGGAATGTTTGTATAAATGTATTGAAATGACTTCTTAAGTGCCTTGAGATGACATCTGTTGTGAATTTGCGCTATATAAATAAACTGAATTGAATTGAAAATCAAATTGTACTTGCAGTAAATTTTCCAACAAAATTGTTCTCAGACAACACAAAAATGTATATAATAAAATAAACAATTTATTTTTAGGAAACTGCAAGATCAATACTTTGGCATTCTTCCAAAGTCAAGACAATCTGGGATATGAAATGAAGCCATGGACCCGGAGACTCAAGAGCGCCCCACGCCCCAGCAGGGAACTAACCAGATAATGGCTGACGGGGGTCCCCCGCCGGTGCTGCCATGCTGCAGAGGCCATGGCCAGCCCATGGTCGACATGTACCACCACCAACCAGGGCCGACCCCCACAGCCGACTTCCCAATGCCCCTCCGCCCGCCCCATGTAGGGGCACCACACCAATAGCCACAGCGGTCAGACGGCATCCCTAGGCCAAAACCAGCCGGCACCCGGGCACCGAGCTCAACCAGCTCCTGAACCTCAACCCTGCACATCACAGAGCATCAAGACCAAGCATTTAACCAACGCCATTCAAACCCACCAATGAACCTGCCAAGCATGAAACATACAGAACAGGTGATCAAGTGGAGACACCGGACCCGACCCCCGTCAAGCCACCCGACAGCTACTACCAAACAATGAACCCCCAGTGTCCCTGCAACGCATCCATTCCCACCCCAGCCCACAATGAGCACTCCAGACACAACCAAACCGCCACACAACATACACCAAATAAAACGTTTTTTTAATGAAAAAAAAAAAATACACATGGGAACTTACAGTAACAATAACTACAATAACTGGTAAACTGACAGAGGATTCAGTGGGGCGTGGCAGAAGGTAAGTTCAGAAGCAAGTTGAGGCACCTGAGAGAAAGGAGGCAGGGTAGGGAAATAGCAGGGAAGGGGAGGAGCCCTGCATACTGAGGGAAGGTGGAAGATAAAGTAGAGATAGATGGAAATAGAGGGAACAGAAGCCAGAGAGAAAAATAAATACTAATCTAAGAAAATACAGGCATAACCAAAATGGGCAGGAGAGAGGAATAAAATACAAAGTTATAAACTTAAACAGCAAGATAACAACTAAGATACCTAAACAATAAGGAAATAATCAAATACAAACCAGAACAACCCCAAACTGTGACATGTGTGGAGCATCTTGCTGAAGGACATTTAATCAAGGATTAGGTTAGATGTATTTATGAACTGAGCATGTATGTATGTAAACTCAGCAAAAAAAGAAACGTCCCTTTTTCAGGACTGTGTATTTCAACAATAATGTCGTAAAAATCCAAATAACTTTACAGATCTTCATTGTAAAGGGTTTAAACAATGTTTTCAATTAACCATAATCAATTAATTAACATGCACCTGTGGAATGGTCGTTAAGACCTTAACAGCTTACAGAAAGTAGGCATTTAAGGTCACAGTTCTAAAAACGCAGGACACTAGAGAGACTTGTCCACCGACTGTGAAAAACACCCAAACAAAGATGCCCAGGGTCCCTGCTCATCTGCGTGAACGTGCATCAGGCATGCTGCAGGGAGGCATGAGGACTGTTGATGTGGCTAATGTCCGCACTGAGACGCCTAAGACAGCGCTACAGGGAGACAGGAAGGACAGCTGATCATCCTCGCAGTGGAAGACCACGTGTAACAACACCTGCACAGGATCGGTACATCCGAATATCACACCTGCGTGACAGGTACAGGATGGCCACAACAACTGCCCGAGTCACACCAGGAACACACAATCCCTCCATCAGTGCTCAGACTGTCCGCAATAGGCTGAGAGAGGCTGGACTGAGGGCTTGTACGCCTGTTGTAAGGCAGGTCCTTACCAGACATCACCAGCAACAACGCCGCCTATGGGCACAAACCCACCTTCGCTGGACCAGACAGGAGTGGCAAAAAGTGCTCTTCACTGATGAGTCATGGTGTTGTCTCACCAGGTGTGATGGATAGATTCGTATTTATCGTCGAAGGAATGAGCGTTACACCGAGGCCTGTACCCTGGAGCGGGATGGATTTGGAGGTGGGGGGTCCGTCATGGTCTGGGGCGGTATATCACATCACCATCGGACTGAGCTTGTTGTCATTGCAGGCAATCTCAATACCTTGCGGTACAGGGAAGACATCCTCCTCCCTCATGTGGTACCCTTTATGCAGGCTCATCCGGACATGATCCTCCAGCAGGACAATGCCACCAGCCATACTGCTCGTTCTGTGCGTGAGTTTCTGCATGACAGCAATGTCAGTGTTCTGCCATGGCCAGCGAAAAGCCCGGATCTCAATCCCATTGAGCACGTCTGGATCGCAGGGTGAGGGCTAGGGCCATTCCCCCCAGAAATGTCCAGGAACTTGCAAGTGCCTTGGTGGAAGAGTGGGGTAACATCTCACAGCAAGAACTGACAAATCTGGTCCAGTCCATGAGGAGGAGATGCACTGCAGTACTTCAAGCAGCTGGTGGCCACACCAGATACTGACTGGTACTTTTGATTTTGAGCCTCCCTTCATTCAAGGACACATTATTCTATTTCTGTTAGTCACATGTCTGTGAAACGTTTTTAGTTTATGTCTTATGGTGTTTTTTATGGTGTATCTTTTAGTGTTCATACAAATATTTACACACATTAAGTTTACTCAAAGTAAAAACAGTTGAAAATCAGAGGACATTTCTTTTTTTGCTGAGTTTGTTTATATGACCCTGTGTGTATTTGGGAAAATCTATGTGTTCCAGTTTGAATTCCTTCAGCTGTAAAATCCGAACTGAACTGGCCAGTGACTAATGTGACCTTAACAGCCCTACTAGTGATGATGTTCAGAACTAAAAAGGTGAAGAAGAAAGAAAAGAAGAAGCCCATTTCACATATATTTGAGCACTAAGGTGTACAGGGTATATGCAGGGATCTCAAAATCAATTTGAATACATTTTCAAGATTTATTTAAGACCTTCTAAAATGAAAAATAAGACTTTATCGTAATGTACAGATAATTTACTAAATTATTAATATTAGACTATTTAATTATTTTCCAATGGCTGAACCAGGAAACATAGCCTGGAAAGTTAGAGTTGTTAGAGTTAAGCGACTAGTGGTTAACTGCTGTGTAAACACCAAATCATCTCGGCTCTCTGCGTTGGTATGCCTGCTAGCGTGACTCAATAAATACAGAAAAATTACTTTATTTTTTAAAATGTGATTGTGGTAATAGACACATTTAAACTACAAGCAGTGAGAAGGATATCCTTCACTCAAGTATAAAAACACTCCAAGGCTTTCATGAAGCTTTCTGTATGTTATTACAAAATTCTGGTGATCATGTACAGCTTGTGGTATTTGTGTTTTAGGCAGCAAGGTATGACTCCATTTAATCATGTCAGACTTATTAACCTGAGGGGGGAGATGGGCTGTCAGTTAAGCATGCATGTGAAATGAGAAAACCCCATCCAGACTGCACAGGATAATGATTTGTGCTCAGTTCACAGTTAGATCAAACATTCAGGAAGCAAACTGTTTGCAGGCCAATATAAAACCGTGAAGAACAGACATTTCACAAGGAAGGTTTTAATTGGTTTGCTGACCTGTGCTGCTGCACCACTTTCCTATGAAGAGACGTATGAGGTGAGCTTCATCCTTAGTAATATGCTTCTACTGATTCTAATGTGCTTTAGGCTGAATCTGCCAGTCCGGTCATTTGTTACCTTTTTCATGAAACAAAATAAAACTCTTCCAAAACCTTCCACCTCACCATTAAAGTACTGATTAGCCTGCTCTCTAGCCAGAGAGGGGTGATTTGCATGTAATAATACCTCATATTGTGGAGGCCTCTGGCAAAAAAATGTGCAGCAATTTTGGATTGTTTAGACATATGCACACCGAGATCTTGTAATCCTAGTGCAGCAGCGTGGTCATTTTCTCCGAAATAAAAGTGACATGTAGTGTCTTCTTGCTTTATTCCTAAGAGTTGAGGAGGAGGATTTTGTTTTTAGTGTTGGCAGATTGTAGCAGTTTTACATTAATGTCAAGAGCAGATGGATTTCTGCTTTCACAAAAGGAAGCTGCCATCTGGATGCATGAGATGAAAGAGAAAAAACATCTCCCCTCTCAGTCCATATGGAGTGAATCTGCATTCTGCTTCATTCACCTTGTGAGAAGACAAGATGGAATCAAACAAAAGTACCTGTCATTCTAACTATTCTGGTCCAGATTTAAAGTGCTGTGCTTTACATAAATATTCATACCGCTCACATTTTGTTATGCTGCTTCCCAACAGTTCAATACATTTTGAAGGACCTTATGTCACAGACCAAAACAAAGGCGTGCATAACCTTTAAACCTAAAGACATGAAGGATTTTTTTTAAGTTTCTCCAGAAATGATCTGAACTGTGTGGTGTGCATTTGTATTCAGCCCCCTGACTCAACTCTTTTGCAATATTTCCTAATTCTTTACTGCAACATAGCTAAATCTGAGTCATTAGACAGTCAGTGAACATCAGTTTTTACGTCTTGTTGCAGATTTTTAATTGGATTAAGGTCCCATAAACTGTGACCAGGTTTCCTGTTCTAGCTGAGGAAAATCAGCCCACAGGATGGTGCTACCACTACCATGTTTCACTATGGGAATGAAGTATTTAGGTAGCAGTTTTCTATGATAGCAACCAGTTTCCCTGTTGATCAAATAGTTCAGCTTTGTTCTTATCTGACCAGATCACAGCCATTCACATACTGTATCTCATGTTCCTCCTACATGGCTTGGGTCAAATTTCAAATGGGACTTCTTATGGTTTTAATCCACCGATGAGTTTCTTCTGGCAACTCCTCCCCGAAGACCAGATTTGTAGAGTGCCCAGATGATTGTTATCCTGACCTCTGCAGCCTATCCAGAGTTACTATGGGCTTCTTGCGGCTTCTCTGATTTAATAGTCTTTCAGTTTCGGTGGACGGTCATTTCTTGGTGTGTTTTCAGTTCTGCCATAATCTTTTCATTTTGAGGTGATTAACAGAACTGTGCTGTGTGATGTATGAAAAGGTAAGGATGTTTTTTATAACCTAACTCTGCTTCAAACCTCTCTAAAACTTTGTTCCTGACCTAATAAACCTCAGAAGCCTTCATAGACATAACTGTTTGTCATTGAGATTAACCCACTGGACTTCTTCTTGTAATTGCATTGAATTGTATTTAGAAGTTTCACTAAATAAAAATCTTAATTTTTGCTTCGAAACAAAAAATGGAAAATTATTCTTACTTTTCCATCTACTTTACAACTAAAGCTACTTTGTGTGGGTCTATCACATACAATCAATACAAAGTACCTTTTTCATGGCTCAATGCTTATACGCTTTCACATGAAAACTACCGAGAGAATCTGTTTAATATTGTGATAGCAACACTGAAATGAAAATGTTGGTATTAGAGCAGTTTTATCAGTGAGATATGAAGTAAATATACTCATGAAGAAATTTGGAATTAAATATGTTAAGTATTTTAGTTACAAATACATTAAAAAAGATCCAAGTTAACACTATGAGGGGAAAAAAATACAAAACATGAAAGCCCTGTTTCTAAAGTACCAACAAAGCAGGTCTTTGGGCATGCTGCATTTCTGTTTCAAATTAAAATGGCCATACATTTAAAAACACAAGCCAGCCTCTCGTGATTAGTCTGGCAAAACTGAATTCTGGTCCCCCTGGAAATCAGTAAGAAAGGAGGTATAGTCAGACCGAAGTTGAAAACACGGTGCAACAAGTGAACAACTCTTGCAAAAAAAAGAGAACCACTCCCTCAAGATCTCAGACTTGCTCTGACAGAAGTCACTGAGCAGTAAAAATATTAAAGTTCGAGATTGTTTTACCTTAGGAAGTGAAATGGGAATAAATGCTGCATAAATTGAAGTTATAGTCAAAGCAGAGACATGATATTTTGGATGCAAAACACCTGTTTTCTGCTGAAGACTTAGGCTCTTCATATTTAATTTTCTATAACTTAATCTCAAAGGGAAGGCTGGAGTTTAGCTTACAATCTTCCATCCGTGTTTGCAAAATTTAATTAAACTAAATTGGGTTGGATGTGAGGGAAAGAGTTACCAAACAGTAAGCTATTGATAAAGCAACGCACTCCTCTTTCTGGTATGCAGTGCTAATTCATTTAGTGCTGAGAGTAATGCAGTCTGTTTGAAAACCCAGCATAATAAATGAACAGCGGCACATCTGGAGTTGATTCTCTCAGAAGAAAAATGACTTAAAAGTTATACTCCAAATTGTGCTGCTTGCGGATCTGAGCCACTCTGCCGTCACCACGTTTCATATCCCTGGTGAAAATTTCCAGAACGGGACATGTTGAAATTAATCGCGTGAATAATTGTGGCTCATTCTGTTTCGTAAACCCTCAGAGAGCCAGGAGGATATGTAGATAAGAACAACAGACAACATGGAGATGGAACAGGTGCAGTTTCAGAGAAAGCTCCTCCGTGGATGTTCATCTCTCATTTATCTCGAAGTTAACACAATGAAAACATAGCAAATCAATTTAAGATTAAACAAGGCATTATTTTCCATTCTGATGGTCTGTTGACACGTTTTTTGTTAACATCAGGTGTTGGTTTGACCTCGATTTAAGCAGTAAAGGTCACTTTAAATCTGTTTAAAGAAGGTTCGGAAATGTAGCTCAAAGTTTCTACTAAACTGTTAAACCACATCTTCAACTGTGGATTATGCTTTTAGCCACTATTGTCTTCCCTAAACACAACAATGTAATTAGGGAAATGTAGTAGCCTACCACTTAAAGGATATGTGAGGCGCACATGTAATCAGCTGCAATCGTGATCCGTTTCCAATCCTGAGCCAGTAGTTTGCTTACAAAAACACAATCAGGAAGTCAAATAAACCTGACTATAACACAGTCATTTAACCACATAGCAAAGAAAAACAGCTGCATGTGTTCTTGTTGTGCAAAAAACTTATTTCTCTGTCCCATAACAAGCATTTTCATCTACATTCAACCATCAATGGACAAAATTGTTGTGGAACTGGCTTCTCAGTTTTAAAACTGTTTTTGGGCTCCCCACCTGTCCTTTCTATTTAGGTTTATGTTTCATTAAAGGTATTAACTTAACTGTTTATATAATTTCTGATAGAGGTAGTTTGGCAAGGTAAAATATGTAAAATAAGAAATACCTCCTGCTGAAATCTAATGAAATATTATGGTTACAGATCTTTTCATTTAGGATGGAGTCATCTGGCTATGATCTATCTCTCATTTTGATGGTAACAACTTCGTTGTGGCTCCAGTCCTGAATTCTGCTGTTCTGTTCAAATGACTACAAAATTCAACACTGAATCCAATTCATCCTCATATTCTACATGTCTAAACCGGTTTGGTGTAAGACAGTTGTATTCTCGTAGACAAAACAAATGCATGATAATGCAAAGCTTTGTGAGGTGGAGTCAAAGTCACATAACATAAATAACATTTCTTAAGTTAAAAAAAACAATTTGGTGAACATTTGGCTTGGGTTTCTTATAACTGCACAAAAGGTCTCAGATATAATAGCATTGCATGCCATTAAGTTTGGAGACAAAATTAAGAGCACAAAACAACTGTGAACAGGCTAAATGTAAGTTAAATTCTGAGTGCATATCACAGAAAATAAGATGGAGGAACCATACATTGAAAAAAGTTTGTCAAAGCAACAGAGAAATGGGGCAACAGAAGATCTGACAATGGAGGACAGAACAGAACCAAGGAGTACTTGATTATTGAAGAGAAAATGAAACCATTACTGATAAAACCAGGGAGCACAGAAAATAATCAGAAAACACCAGAGCAACCAGTGATGCAGTCAAAGAAAAATGAGTAAAAACAAACATTTTTTCCTCTTGCTAAGAGAAGCACAATGTTGCCCCTCCCCCACTTGTTGCTGGCTAAAAGAGGACTATTACCTTTTTTTCATTCGTTTTTTTTAAGATCAATCTCAACTCTCCAAACTTCCATCTATCACTTTTATTAAAATGATGGGAAAACTATTTGAAATTAAAGCAGATAAATCATGTTCTAGTTTTTCTTGTAATCTTTGCAATAATACCATAATACCACTGGTATTTTAACACCAGGGCTATCATACTGCGCTAATCTCATGCATGTTTAGTGTGGACAGCAAATTAAAACTTGTGCATGAAATACTTCAATAATACATAGAAATGCACTAAAACTAAATGTTTAACCATTCCTTCTCCTAAAGAAAGTCCACACATAGTTCTAAACTAAATATATATATATATATATATATATATATATATATATATATATATATATATATATATATATATATATATATATATATATATATATATATATATATATATATATATATATATATATATATATATATATATATATATATATGTAGGATGTGTTTTTAGCTTTCTGTCTTGAGGTACTGGAGCAGCCAATTATCCTCTGTTTTGTGTTGATGAGTCTCTGGAGGGCATTCCTGTCTGATGTGAAGGATGCTGCTTTGTGGTGCTGCATGCCAGCATGCTTTGTCTATGGCTGAGCGGTAAAAGGCCACTAACAGATTTCCAGACTCTTATCTTTTTTTGTTAGTATTTTCGGGAAATGCAGACGCTGCTGGGCCTTTCTGACAGCAGTCATGGTGTTTGTCAGACCAGGTGAGGCTGTCAGAGATGTGGACTCATTGGAATTTAAAGATGTGTACCCTTTCTATGCAGTCTCCACTTATAAAGTTTCAAGTCTTTTTTTGTTTGAGAATATAATTAATTGTTTTGTTCTGACTGCGTTTTGTGTTAAAAACCACTTTGAGCACCACTGTGCGAGTTTGACGAATTCTTCCCAGGAGCAAAACAACTTCAGATGCTAAAAAGACTCACATATCATGTGCTAATTTATTTAATTGAGTTAATGTGACGGGTTTGTGTGTTGTTACATGTGCAGTAAACAGAGTGTTGGACTGAGCTCACAGACTTGTTGCTAGCTGATGTTGAGTGTGAAACTTGGAGAAGAGATGATAACCCAGCCTGACAGTTTGTGAGTGGATTTGTAGAAGAAAAAACTTTAATTAAGTTACAGATGAGAGAGGGGAGGCTTACATTGTGCACTATAGTGATCCGCAAGTCAGAAAAGATTTGACTGAGCTTGAATAATTCTCACCCAATTCCCACTTTGCTCCAGGAGCGTTAAGACATGTTTGGAAACTGTAGTGACGGTATTGCCTGTCAGCCTGTTGCCTTGCATGCAAGTTGCTGCTGCTTGAAGAGAGATGAGGCCTAATGCGTTTTAATATGAGGCTCACAAAGCACCTCATGATCCCATTTGAGAGGTGTGAAGTCGCTTAGGGACAGGGATGATGATGGACGTGGTTGCTGGGAATGATAGAGTGAAGATTTCTGTCTGTGTAACACTGAGCTGAGCAGCTCAAACTTGGAGGACTTTCCCAGTTAACCTATCAGGCCAGAATCTTGTTCAGGCCTCACCTGTCTCACCTGGTAATCAGGGGACATTTGATGCCAAAAGAAGGCTGAGGCAATGAAATAGGGTTGGGTCTTATTACTATAAAGTTGTGTGTTAATAAGACCGGCTGGGCCCACCCATCCAGCAGGTATCAGGCCGCACAAAACAGATTGTAAATTATGTTGCAACCATGTAATGTATTGACCCAAGACAACCAACAGAGGGTGCTGTAAGGCTATTAATCGGGGCTTTTTGAAGCAATAAAAAGATATTTTGATATGGTTGTATGCCAAAGTAGACATTAGAGCTTGGCTTAATAAAAACAAGATCAACGATGGCACAAGCAGGGAGGATGCATAATACATCACCAGTCTTAGAGAGGCAAGTGTAACCTTGAGTGACATTCTGGTCCACACTCCATACCAGTAGGTGGCAGTAATGCACTAAGTTGTTGTTTGCCAGCCGCCAATGAACATCACAAAGAAGAGTGATTATGTGTTATGTGTTATTTTTAACCTAATATGAGTATGCTAATGGTAGTTAAGATGAAAACTTTGTGAGAATTACACACGAGGAATAGACTAGCTATTTTACTGGATTAAATTAACTGGACCGTTGTGGAGGTAAAAAGATGATGTAATATATGGCTTCGAATGGTGAGTTGCACATTATTTTTTTCCCTAAATGATTTGACAAGTGTTTTTTTCTGTCTACAGTTATGATTGTATCTATGATTGGCATAGAATCACAAGAATCTTCCAATTATGTATAATATAAATATGTAGATAGAAATGGTGTTGCAACAACGGCAGATTTTACCCGGTAGTATGTAACGGGCCACCAACAGGATGTAAAAACATGCAGGGATTAAATAAAAAGACGGTTCACTGGGGCCCTCAAGAATAAGCCACTACCCCTGGGCGCCGGGTCTGTATCCGCTCTTGAGAGCTACAGCCAATCCATGGCAATGTAAATCAATGGCACTCCAGGATTGGTTGCTTTGCAGACATCAGCCAATAAATAGCATGTCAAGTAGGATTTAGTCAAGGTATTTCAGCTTCCCAAGCTGTATTTTCTTTCGAATATTTTAGATATGTTTTAAAACAATTTGCAAACAGGCAAATTTCCTTGCAATAATTTGCCATTACATTACACAGAAAAATCTGCAAATAGGTGAATCTGCAAATACTGAACCATAAACTACTCTAATAATTAATTATATGAGCTATGCCAACACTTAATTTCCCTCTGGGATCAATAAAGTATTTTTGAATTGAATTGAATTGAATTGAATTGAATAAATTAATTAATTAATTACATTAATTAATTAAATACATTAATTAATTACTTAATTCAGGTTGCCATCAGGAGTCAAGTGAGGAGAGCTTTATTAATCCCAGTTTGTTTACAGCAACGCAGTTCCTGTATAGTTAAGGAAGACACAACAAACGCTACATACATGCTATAATTATAAATATAGATAACGGTTTTAGATCTTTAGCATCTATATCTACATTTTTGTGTTGCAAAGGTATTCTTACCAGACTTTTTCTCATTTTGTCACCACTATGGACTTAAATGTATTTTATTGTGATTTCATCTGATAAACCCACACAATCAGAAATGTGATAAATGACAGCCAGTTTTGTCATGATTACTTTGTTTTTATGCAGTTGGGTATGCGGTCATGGTCATGCCTGTCTACCTCCTTACGTCAGTAATCAAATTTCCTTCATCTTGTCTGTATATCATCCTTGTCATCCTTGTCTATCCACGATGCCAAATCTTTATGCAATTAAACTCATTCAGTCCTCCTGTGGCTGCCAATCACATTTCTCTGTTTTACCTGCTACTTAAACTCACACTTCTAGCCAGATTATCAAAAGTTAATCGGATAAATTAGGAAACATGTTCAACATTCCTTCTATATTTGTTTTTGCTTCCCCTTTCTTGACCAAGCCTTGGTCCCTGGATTTCTGCCTCTCGCATCTCCCGTTCTGGAAATCCCGCTCCCCAACGCTTCCTGGTTTTCAATTCTGATCTCGGTCTTCTGCTTTTTGTCAGCCCCTCTTTTGATTATCCTGGAATCTGTCCTTCAGATGTCAGCATATATATATATATATTAGATAAACTGTCTGTTTGTGAAGGAAAATATAGTCCTGATTTTGTAGTTACATAAAACTGTTTTTATATTTACTTCCAATAGAGGTATCAGATCTCCCCCTCCCCTACTTGTTACTTGTGTAAGCCTGTTGTGTGTAGCTTCAGGTACTTGTATGTGTAAAACATGATTTGTAAACCGTAAAATACATTTTGTGTGTAACTTCGGATATTTGCAATTGTGTGTTCAAGTGTACACACAAATATCAAGAAATTCTGAGTACAAAATATATTTCCACGTGTAAAATTTAAAATTACACGTATGTACCACTTGCCTGATACACACAGACAAAACCACATTTACGCACAGATCAGGGTTACAAGTGCTGGAGGGGTTTTGAGACTAATTTCACACCTCCAGATTTGCGCATACATGATGTGTTTAAATACTGGTAGAGTTTTCTTATCATAATGACATGTGTTATCAAAATGATTAGATCAATATTATGGAGGTGTTATTTATTCTTAATAAAGATGAGACGATTCCTTCTGTGGTACATTTAATTCGTCTTGTTAATTAACAAGGAGCATCAGCACACACAGTGTGTTGTATAAACTGACCTGCAACCCCCACAGTCTAAACATCCATTTTATACTGATTGATAAACATTCATCTCTACTGAAGATCCTCCCATGAAGTTTTCCTGTACATGTGTACATGTACACAAGCCACCGCTTACCGGGTCAGAGTTCTCAGAGGCAGGTGGTGTCCCTGACGTTTACTCAACCAAGTCTACATGTTAAGACATAAAAGAGTTGTTATTGCTGTATAATTATTATTAAAACCCTTGACTTTATATCCAGAAATAATTAACCCCACATCACATGTCATGTCTCTGATTCCACAAGGTCAGGTTCCTGGCGTACTCATCATTCGGAGATATTCCCACACTCTGGATCAGAGCTACAGCAACATTCTTTTAAGGTTAGTGATCATCTACCATCTTCTTGTTCAAGTCTGCACATTCTGGTTAGATCACTAACCTTCCTCCCTTACTTTGTAGTTGCTCCTGAGTGCTCATGCCATTCCTGAACTCTCACCAAAGTCTAAAATGTTAATAAACTCCTTTTACTCATTTCCTGTGCTAGTTTTTATTTCGTGTCCTCAGAGTTCAGTCGTTAAAAAAAAAAAAAATTTACCAAGGAGGGGAATTACATTTTCAAATAGCATCAAGTTGGCTTGGATTTCTTTTTCATTTTATAAATGACATAATTAATTGAAAATTGCATTCATACTCCTGCAATCTTTGTCATGTTTTTGGTGGATTCAGGACCCAAATGCAGCAAAGTGAAACAAATGATTTAATTAAACAATGAGCAAGGAAACTTACATAAACTCAGGAGGACCAGAACAAGTTGAGACGAGGGAACAGGAACAATAGATGGGAATCTTTGACGAGGAACCAGCGAGTAGTGAGTGAATGAGAACTGTTTAAATACTGAGGAGGGAGTGAGGAAATGGCAGAGAAACTTGAGGACTAATTAGTGGGAAGCAGTTGCAGGTGAGAGGGAGAGAACAGGTGGAGGCAATTAGGTCAGAGAGGAAAAATGGCAAGGAGGAAACATAGACTACGTATACATGGATCCAATATTGGGGTTATGGTCGGGTTAAGGTCACTATTCGGGTTTCTGAAACATTCGGAATAACCCGTTTACATGCGTGAGCAGAGAGAGTTACTCCTGTATAAATGGAATTTGTAATCAATTGGCACATTCCGATGTAAACGGTACCTCAGTACTTTCTGCCGTCAACAAAAGACATGATATTCATGGTTTTCACCACACTAAGAAAGAAATTGGTTTCCTCCTCGCTCCAAAAGTGTGGTGCTGTGCTGGGTCTCGTCATGTTTACCTCCACTTCTTGTTTACTTCCATATACTGCACGCGGGTTTTTCTATGCGCATACAAGAAGTTCCTCTACTCAAAAGACCAAGGTTCATTGCGATTAGAACACGCGCAGAACACAAATCAATGTTCGTTTTGTTGGGGATATCCAGATACGCATTTACATGACCAAATATTCGGGTTAGAAAAGGGGTACCCCAGGGGTAATATTCGGGTTTTTAAAAACCCAAATGTGAGCATATTCAGGTTTTTGACGGTGTTTACATGGCCGTGCGTAACCGGGTTATTGCTAATATTCCGGTTTTGAACGCATTATTGGCTGCATGTAAATGCAGCCACTGAGGAAGGCCAAGAACAAAACATAAGAAATTACTAGACAGAGAACTATACTGAAGAGGAATGAAGTATAACAGAAGTAATGGGACAAGTAATGAAAGGAGGGAAAAACTAATGAGATTAAACAAGGAAGCAAAAGGTGAGAATGTCTAAAGATAGGAAGTGAACATATAGAAAGACAAAGCCCAAAATAAGAAACATTATGAACCTAAAGTATAACTGAACAGACTCTAACACAAAGGAATAAACTAACATGGTAACGTGAACTGAATAAGGAAATGAAAAACTTGAAACCCAACACAAACGCCTAACATCATGACACTTTCTCCAATGTTGAAATTTGCTTGATGATCTAAAAGAAAAAAAGAAAAATCTGTTGAGTGCAAACATTGTTTCATAGCACTGTTTGTGCCACCTTACCTCCCTGTTAACCTGCATCACTGGGTATTTTGGTTCAGCACCACAAATAAAATGTATTATTTCAAGTTAGTTTACTCTGTGCTTTTGGGAACTGTCACACACAGCACTGCAGGTGCTTTTCAAGTGTCATTGAGTATTATTTTTGTCTCTTACAGCTTCATTCTCTCATACATTTAACACCTCATGATGTCAAGAAGGTTGTAAACTTAAACTGGACACACCAAAAATAGGCTCTAGTTTGTTTGTGAGCACGAGAAATTGTCCTCTCTCACTTAGTTCTTGTTTTCGTCGCATCCATCAGCGCAGTGAGGAGTTGTGTTCATTCAGCTCCCGGTTGAAACTCCACATACAAAATGGATATATGCAGCTTGTTCTGGAAATAATTTTCAAAGCTTTCATTGGCTTTGATTTAATTCATTTCTGCTGCAGAGCCTATTTGCTTCATTTAAAACTCCAGCTGCAGGTGTTGAGTCATGATGTACAACCTCTCTGAGGGCTTTACATGCACCAGGTGACAAAATGAAGATAAATGAGTCGAGGTTTCAAAGTGACAAGATGAAAGGAAAGATTGGCTTCCATGGAAACCATTCAAACGAAATTACTTATATGTCATACTCTCACATGTAGCATGTCCTGTTTCTTATATGTTTATTTGTGATGTGTGTTGTTTAAAAATTGACTCCATCGCTGCGTTCTATTTGTTCTTAAACCCATTAAGTGATGTCCTGTTTTTCTTTTCATTTGTCCCACAGTTGTGTTATGTTGGGTTTTATCCAAGAGAGTGATGAAACCAAAAACAGATAAATTAACTATTGATGATGGCACACATGAAACAGCTTCAGGAGAGAAAGTAAATTCTTATAATGAAAAAAGCCCAATATAAAAAGACATTAGCAGCTTTTTTCAATTAAGACACTTATTTTTGGCTTCTTGCTAATATAAAGTGTGTTTTCAGAGGTAAAATATGGGCTGAGTTAACCACAGAGGTGTGAGAAATCCTGTTTCAATTCTATGATAATGAATTTTTAAACAGAAGCAATCATGGATTAATTTACTATAGTAAATAAATGAACAACATAAAATACAATAAAATAAAACAGATTTTTCTTATGATTATTTTTTTATTATGGGGGAGGAGGAGGGGGCTGTATGCTTTTAATTTTAACTTAGTCTCTCCTAGTCCTTAACTTGTTCGGAATATATTCTAAATCCTCCAATTATCATAAAGTGAAATAATCAAGATTCACACAAAGATGTAAATTTAACAGAAATATAACATTCTACTTTTCCGTTTTCTTTCAGAAAATTGCAAAATTGCATCTGGGCTTCAATTACTCAATTATTATTCTCTATCTCCCTCTCCCACCCTCACTCCAGCACAGGAGCAGCCAGACAGTTAGTTACAAAAATGGACGACGTGTTAGAAGTTGATTGCATGGATCCAAAAACATTCAGCATTCACCGACAGGTGAAACACTTATCAATATCCAGCACAGACCTGGCCAGAGATCGCCTAGTGTCTATATTTAAAGTAAGTAAGCTTGATGCTTTTAACTTAATATTAAGTTATGTGACGTCACCGTGAAAAGGGTCCATTCTCACAACTGGCGCAATGTCACAGAACTACGTGGAACGAGGGAGAGAATATCATTGCAGTATTGAATAACTGGAGCCCAGACGCAATTATTACACAATTTTGCAATTTTGTAAATTTCTGATCCTCTAAATGAAAACAGAAAATTGGAAAAACAGTTTAAAAATCTAATTTTTAATTTGTCAAGGTGAAAGAAAAGGAAAAATTGGATATTTGAATCCGTTTTTCTGTTTTTCCAAATGTCCTTTTGTGTTTAGAAAATTGAACTGATAAGCGTTACAGGACTAAGATGCCACATTGGCATTTCCTTACACAGACATGGCAGGAGCAAAGGATGGCTCCAGGTAATCTGGTGAAAGAAAGAAAGATTCATGATTCAAAACAAATAAAAGTACTTTGCCTTGCAAAGGTATTCTTATTGGACTTTTTCTCATTTTGTCTCAACAATAGACTTAAATGTATTTTTATTGTGATTTCAGCCGATGAACCAACACAAAGCACTGCATTATCAGAAAAATGATGGAAAACAGTTTGAAGATTTTGAATTTTTCTTAAAAATGGTGCATGCATTTGTTTTAAGCCCCCGTATGTCACTACTTTGTAGAATCACCTTTCGTGAAATTTACAGCTAAATATTTTGGGGTTTGTCACTACCAGCTTTGCACATCTACAGACTAAACGTTTTACCAGTTCCTTTCTGTAAAACAGCTCAAGCTCAGTCAGAGTGGATAGAAGGTGTCTGAACAGTCCTTTTTCAGATTCTCAGTTGGATTCAAGTTGAGACTTTGACTGGGCCATTCTAGCACATAAATATGCTTTGACCTGAACCATTGAATTGTAGCTCTGGGTCAGTGTTTAGGGTCGTTGTCCTGCTGGAAGGCGAACCTCTGCCCAAGTCCTTTGCAGCCTCTAACAGCCTCTTCCGTCTCCATCCACTTTGCCACTGTCTCACTCTTGTAATAAATGTAATGCAAACATTACATTAATACAATCCAAAAGGCAAAAAGAAAATTATCTATATAGCCTACAGCCCGTGGCCAAATCCAGCCCTCCATAACTATTTCTGTGGCCACATGTGACCACAGAATAGGTTGTGTGCTTAAATAATATTATTTTATGAATCTAATGAAATCGGTGCCAAATGACATCAATCTGAAGAGATGTTTAGTATTATTTAATTTTAAGAAGTACTCATCAAATGCAGAGACTGCTATTTATTTATATTTTAGCATTTTGTTAATGGATGGTTTTATCAATAGACTCTTCCATAGCAGGTCCTTTGTAGGACATTCATAATATTGATGTGGCCTGAGATGAAAATAAGCTTGACACCCCACTGGCATACAGTGTAAAACAGGAAGAATAAGAACAAAAACCTACAATTGCTATTTATTTTTTGCAAATAAAAGTTTATTATTCACTTTTACTGTGTGTATGTGGGTAGGAGTTGGGGTTGGGGCATCCCGGCTTGCCTTGGACACAAGCAAGAGGGTCGTGAAGGAAAAAAGGTTGGGAACTGCTGAGATATGCAATCGAACTGCACCAGTCTTCACATCAACCAATCGGAGACCTAGGTTTGTAGATGGACCAGAGTTTGCTTTTTAGGTCCACATCAGAGTTGAGTTGAGCATTCACACCTCCCCAAAAAAACCTGGACTTCTGGGCAAACGTGGACTAAACAGAGCTGGTGTGAGTGCCCCCTTATTTAGGGGTATCAGAGTTGTTTGAATTCTCCATCATTTTCCCTTCATGCAACAATCATATGTTTATTTGTTTTGCAAATTGTGTATGTAACCTGAGTCAAAAGTTTTGCAAGGTATTGTTGTGAGCAGAAGTGTTGTACGCAATGTGGTTTTAAGCCGGGATCAGCTGATTAACATCGCAAAAGCTGAAATAATACCTCAACTGAAGCCACAAATCCCTGATAAGTTGATAAGGAGGAGACGTGGATGCAGAGCAGGAGCGAAAAGGAGACAGAGAAAGAGGAAGTTCAAGCCATCATTTCCATCGATCATAATGGGCAACGTAAGATCACCGGCTAACAAGATGGATGAACTCCAAGCCCTTACAAGGACTCAGCCAGAGTACCGGGAATGCAGTGTTATGTGTTTTACTGAGACATGGCTGCTGGATCATACCCCCAACGTCTCTCTGCCAGGCTTCCTGACTGTACGAGCAAACAGAGATCTGAAAACGAGCAGGAAAAGAAAAGGAGGTGGAGTAGCAGTGCTTGTCAACAACAGATGGTGTCATCCAGGAGATGTTACTGTGAAGTGTCGTCTCTGCAGCCCAGTTGTCGAACTCTTGGCAGTAAGTTTTTGTCCATATTATTTACCAAGAGAGTTCACCAGTGTAATTTTGGCAGTTGTTTACATTCCACCTTCAGCCGTTGCCGACAATGCATGTGATGTCATCAGTTCCATTGTTGCTATGCTACAGACACAGCACCCCAATGCATTTGTGGCAATATCTGGTGATTTTAATCATGCCTCGCTCTCTATTACACTTCCAACATTTCAACAGTTTGTCAGCTGCTCTACAAGAGAAAACAGGAGGTTGGATTTTTTTTATGCAAATGTAAAGGATGCATACATGTCCAAACCAAGACCTCCTCTGGGACAATCAGATCACAATCTTGTTTTTCTCTGTTCAGAATATAAACCACTTGTTCAGAAGCAACCTGTTACAAAGAAAACTGTGAGAAAATGTTCACAGGAAGCTAAATATGCCCTGAAGGGTTGTTTTGCAACCACAGACTGGATGACTCTTTGCCAAGCACATGGAGAGGACATCAATGCCATGACTGAGTGTGTGACTGACTATATAAACTTCTGTGTGGACAACATCATCCCCACCAGAACAGTGAGATGCTTCCCTAATAACAAACCCTGGATCACCAGTGACCTGAAGGAACTGCTAAACAAGAAAAAAAGAGCCTTCAGGGAGGGAGACAGGGAATTACTGAGGAGTATACAGAAGCAAATTAAGGTCAAGATCGGAGACAGCAAAGAGGCATACAGGAAGCAGCTGGAGAACAAACTACAGAGGAACAATATCAGAGATGTCTGGTCAGGAATGAGAAAGATCACAGGCTTTAAGGACAGGAAGGATTGGATAGATGGAAGTCTGGAAAGAGCCAATGAACTGAACACATTCTTCAACAGGTTCAGTTCAGGAACTAGCTCAGCATCCTCCTCTCCTGTTCCCAGCCAAACAGACATCCCACCCTCCTCTGATCAACAGCTTTCCTGTTACAGCTTGGATGTTTTATCCTGGACCTCAACCATGGATTCTTCTGATTCCACAAGTTTGACTTCAACCAAGTCAGGAAATGCTGCTACCCCCTTTGCCTCCCCCTCCCACTTGTCTGTCTCCAAAAGTCAGGTGAAGAGGCAGCTGGAGAAACTGAACCGGAACAAGGCTGCAGGTCCAGATGGTGTCAGCCCCAGAGTCCTGAAGGCCTGTGCTGAGCAGCTCTGTGGGATTCTGCAGCACCATTTTTAACCTTAGCCTTGGACCGCTTTGTGACATGGTGTGGAAACAATCGTCTTACCTTGAATGGGAACAAAACAAAGGAGATGATTGTAGATTTCAGAAGAAACAGGGATAAGTCAAACACTGTTTCCATCATGGGAGAAGAAGTGGAGGTGGTTGAGGAGTATAAATACCTCGGAGTTCACCTGGACAACAGACTGGACTGGAGACTGAACAGTGAAGCCGTCTACAAGAAGGGACAGAGCAGACTGTCCTTCTTGAGGAAACTTAGGTCCGTCAAGATTTGTAGCAAGATGCTGCAGATCTTCTACAAGTCTGTTGTGGAGAGTGTAATCTCTTCAGCCGTCATCTGTTGGGGTAGCAACATCAGAGCCAAGGATTTAAAAAGGCTCAACAACCTGATAAAGAAAGCTGGTTCTGTTCTTGGGACAACTGTGGAACATCTGGAGATGATGATGCAAAGAAGGATTCTTCATAAAATCAAAAAATGTATGGACAACCCTGAGCATCCTCTTCATGAGACAGTCATACAACAACAGAGCGTCTTCAGTCGGAGGCTTCTTCAGTTTCGCTGCAATACAGACCGCTACAGGAAATCCTTCCTGCCCACAGCCATCATCATCTACAACAACTCCTTAAAGAATTAATTATATGAGCTATACCAACACTTAATTTCCCTCTGGGATAAATCAAATATTTTTTGAATTGAATTGAATAACACTGTAACCATGTAAGGATTAGCAGGACAGATGTAGGTAAAAGGCAAAACAGTAACATACTGTAACACAAATTTAAAGCAAAAGCAATTCTTAAAGCGGTTAAAGTAAAAAAGAGAAACAAGATTCGCCTTCTCCATATTGGAGCACTTATGTGACTTTCTGCTTTTTAACTTTGTGTCTTTAAGGCTATTATATGGAACAAAGATTTATTCTGTAATTTTGTTTTGCAGTGCGGTCCAAGCAGCTGATAGATGAATAGTTGTTCCACAATAATGAGTCACAAAGACGCTGGCGTTCAGATACACCGTCCCAGTGGAAGATAAGCTGAATGGTCACAGATTTAGTACTGCTGAGTTTGCCTAGCTTTAGCACAATAAGCTTTGTAAACACTTAAACTACCCACAAGATGGCTTTTGATGCAGTTTGCTCATACATATTTAAATACTTTGTATTAAAAGAGAAGCTAGAGGCTGCCCTGTCTTTTAAAAAGCACACAGTTTGAGCCGCTGAGTTCCCGCAGTCAAAGATCAGGCATAAACAATTATACATCGGTTTTAGTGAAAGTTTTAGGAAAGGATGCACAATGTAAAGAATATTTAGCTCTTTTAATCATTGCTTCCAGCTTTTTAAAATGAAATACCAGAACATGCTGAAAAGAACATGACTTTTTTTCCCCCTCTTTTCTTAACTTCATCATAGGAAGGTGTGGTTGCTTGTCTGATGGCGACTTTGTGTCATTGAGTCCCTCTGACCCTCTCTGGATCTCCAGGCCTCGCCCTGGGTGTCTCTGTGTTTGACTGCTGTGTGTGTGGTTTGGGTTGTTTGGGTTCTACAACTCTGGTTGCTCTTAAGGTGGGTTTGTGATCCGGTTTGGGGCGGCAATCTGGCCAGGGGAATTCATTTTCGAGTGGAGTACTGACGGAGATTAGGTTGTCTGAAACATGTGCGAAGCATTGGTTGTGTAGGTGCCCTTCAATCCAGTGAGTGAAGTCTGGCATGCATCGATGTTACTGGCTGTCAGGGCAGCGGTCGCTAGAGGAGTCAAAAAATTTAACTAAGTAAGAGTATTGGTACTTCAACATGTATTTACTCAAGTAAAAGTAAAAAGTAGCTGTCCAAGAAATGACTCAAGTAAGAGTAAAAAAAAGGATTTAGTAAACACACACACACAATGTAATTGTGATGCACAAACAAGGAACATACAGCTGCTAAAGAAATTAGCTCTTTGCTACTTTGGGTGCTGTCGACACATTTGGTTCTTCTTTTTTTCTCATTTTTAGTTTGTTTTTCTGCTGTCATTACTGTCAGTATTAAGTGGCAAAATATTACCATATTATCATTTCTGTTTTGTTTTTTTTTACTCTTGTCTCCGTGGTTTCCTTCTCATTGACGTTTTTACTTTCTGTCCATTTAGCTGCCTGAACCAGTTGTTTCATTAACATTAAAAAAGTTAACTATACAAAGAAAATCTTTATTTTTTTCCCCCGTTGTGAAACAAACCTGTCTCTGACACTCATCATACTGTCTGCCTAGGGCAGGACCTATGGCGTCTGACGCCATACAGGACACTTAAAATAAAACACTTTTCACGTTGCAGAGTGTCAGTGAAGCACCACCAGCATTGATCATATAAATCAAATGCTGATGATCTATCTGTTTTTTGTTTGTTTTTTTATTTAAACAAGAAATACTTTACACTTCTGTTGTGACCGCAGCAGCATCAAAACTAATATAATTAGGAGATGCCACTGATGATTTTCCTGCCACCAAAACTCGGAGTACTCAGACTGATCCAAATGTTCTTAAGCCAAAAACTACCATCTTTAATTAGCGAGTGTGTTTTCTCATAACCTAACGATCTGCATTGGTCTTACAACCTAACTTGCTATCATTGCTGAATCAGAAAAATAAATAAATAAATAAACTCCCAAAAATGTCTAACTGCACTCCACTACTGATAATCCTGATTTTATTTGTTTCAATGTGACATCAACAGGGAAGTGTTTAGAAAGGATGAAAATATTAGTGTCAAAGTGCACCAGCAGTACTTCATCTAACCAATTATGTTGACTAGGCTCTCTGCTTAAAATCTTATCTTGAAGATGAGGCGACTGTTTCATGGCTTCCAATTAAAATCTGTGCTCTCTGTAAACTACTCATCCAGAACATGACATGGAGAGAAAAAAGAAGCCAATTAGCAGCTTTAATTTGTCGCAGTTAATGGATAATACGTTTTAAACCTGCACTCAACGAGGATGGGACGGAGCAGAGCGAAGAAAAATGACTTGAACTGGCCTTGTTTTTTTTGGCTCCTGTAACTCCTTTGTGTTACTTATTTTCATTTCATTCAACAGACTGTTGCCAGGTTAGGAGAATGACTGGGCTGGTTACAAATTGCTTGTTCTTACTTATCCAACTCTGGGAATATGGCAACAGACTAAATTTCCCTTAGGATTGGAATATCCTTTTAACATTTGACGTCCCTGCTTTGATACGTTTCCAGCCTCCACCAGTATCTCAGTAGTTTGCTTTTTACTGGACCATTAAAAATAAGCTCTTTGTTCAATTTGATAAAATTGACTTAAAGTCAAGGAAAAATTTTTTTATGTAGATTTGCAGATAGATTTATCAGCAGGATTTTTTTTTAATTAAAGCCATAGAATGGTCTTTTACACACCTCCACAACCTTAAGGTATTTGTCATCTCAGAATGTGTTCGCTTCCCACGTACACATTGTAAAAGCTCTCGCTAGCCACCAGCCCTGGCTCCTTTGTGCAGCGGTGTCAGTCATTAGTGACCAATGGGCCTTTAATGTTTACTAATGCATGTTGTCATTGTCATCAACCACAACATCACGGTTCTGCTGAGAAAAACACGGGATGCTGAAGGTGGTGACTCATGTGTGGGATGAAGGTAAACAAAAGACCTTGCATGATGGCCTGCTCTATTCAGCCATTTGAGGTGTCGTGCTGACATCTGGTAACGGCAGGAATGCTCAATACATCGAGGAAAAAACACATCATGGTCGAAGAAGTGAATGTGCCGAGTTCATTGCATTTTTTTTTTACCTGTTACTGTTATTTTTTGCTAGTTCCCTCAATGCTAAAATTAAAATTACAATGAATGTGTTAAAAGGAAACTACTGCTTTTACTAAATGTAGAATTAAAGCTGAAATCAAGCTAATTAATTTAGCCTTCCTATGTCACACTTGTTCATTTCATACATTTTTAAAAATATGTTTTAGATCTGTATTTAAGACAGAAAAATTATTACTTAAGTCTGATAGTAACAAATGCAAATTGTAGATTTTACATTCTCTTTTCTTAACCTCCCCATCACACTATTCACTCTCATTTCTATGTCCTATTTCTTCCTTTATTTAGCTAATTATTATCTGATCATTTAGGGAGTCCTCACAGAAACATTTCACACCCATAATGTCAATTGATAGTTAAACAAAAATAAAACAACTAAATGAAATGGTGATGTTACAGAAAAAATAACAATCCCCATCCTGATGCAGCACAACACTTCCTTTATTTTATTCCTCTGAAGTTTGTATATTTTTATTTAATGACTGTATGCTGAGAGTGCTTGAAACCACAGTCAAATTTCATGTTTGTTAATAAAACCTAGGCCAATTAAGCTGATTCTAATAATTTATAGATGCTTCACAACAGAATGCAAACTATACATGTCTGCCTCCAATATGTTATAAATGTGCTTTTTTTCTTAAAAAAAAAGACCTTCTTCCACGCTTTGATGATTTCCCAGTCATACCCAAGTAGAGGGAGCAATGTATTCAACTGTTTTTCCTCATTTCTCTATAAGCTTTTGGGGTAAATAAAGGGGAATTATTCTTTGGAACAATGAGGTTTTTTGAAGGATGTGTCTGCAGATTAGTTCTGAGGAGACATAAAATTGCTGTAAAAATGAAAATCTTCAAGTCTGTATGACGACAAACCAGACTGTCCAACCGAGCGTACCCTGGGGAACGGTGTAGCTGTGAGGCTGGTGATAAACCTCAACGCTCACAAAGCTCAAAACAAACAATTAAATGCATTATTTAGGAAATTAATGTGAAAAACCCTCTTTTTAAAGTGGTCCCAGTCTTAGCTGATGAATGTGTTACCTGTACATGTGAAAACAACAGAAATCTTGTATTTCTCAAACTTTACTGGGTCAGTTTTTAAAACAATTTTGCATTAAAACTATGCTGCTATAAAGAGTGATCAGACCAAATAGAGTGAAACGCCTCTTTGGCCAGATGCCCCAAGTCCTTGAGGGTGTTTGGACTTGTCATTATTTCCTCATTATTAACATAAATATAGGACACATTCCCTTGTGCCGGGATTATTGATTGCCTGTGGGCTATGAGTGTTATTTTTAAGATAGGAAGCTGTGAATTTGTGATTATCGAGCAGACATGAGTCGGGGTTCTTACATTTTTAAACAACAGGGAAATAAATTGCCACTGGTATGAATTCCCTTTACTTGATTTGCTGCATTAACAGCAGCAACTGAGAGAGTTTGGATATTTGTGAATCACTGACATGATGTTATTCTTTCTTTTCATCAGAACAGCTGGATGTTTGTAGGTTCACTACATGTTCTTGAATTTGGGACAATATCTTTCTAAATAATTAATATTTTATATTTAAAATAAAAAGCTAATTCTGTGTGATTTCTGAGAACTGCTGACTACTCGTAAGTAACAGTGACAGTCAGAAGTTTATAAAATGCTGCGTTTGAACAGTTGTTTTCTCATAAAAGGGTGATTGTACAGCTAACAGCTTCAAATGTCTGTCCTAGTTTGAATTTATTGCACATTTTCTCCTTGCGGTTTCAAAATTATGCATACAGACTATGATGTAAATGTAGCTACATTAACATTTGGCTAAATGTTCTTTAGGAAGGTGCAGAGAAACCAGACACAATTTGTAGCTACAGTGATAGACTGGCGACCTGTCCAAGGTGGACCCTGCCTCCAGCACCAATGACCAACGGAGATAGACTTAAGCCCTCCCGTCACCCTGCAAGGATAAGCGGTATAATTCTGGCTTAATATTTAATTCACCCTCCTATCAGAAATGACTGAACTCTTTTAAACTGATTTGTTTCCTGTCGTGACCCTGGATTTTAAGAATAGTTCTCGACGAGATAGAGGTTAGAGCTTTGGGAGCTAGTTTTGTGATTGAGATCACTGTCCAGTTGAAACAGCTGTGTTGAAGCTTGGACTCACATTAGAGGAAATTGGTCATAATGCTCAGGAACAACCCAAGTTTAAGCGTATCGTTCACTGGATACAACAATTTCTACCAACAAAAAAGGCACTGGTCTGGAATTTGTGGTTGATTTTCTGTCTGTAGGAAGAAATTACTGTCAGATGAGGCAAATCTGGACCCTAATGGCAAGATGGTTTTTTTTGAACGAGTCAAGGTTGTAATAACAATAAAGCATGGTGGTGATAGCATCATGCTCAAGGTCTGTTGAAAAACTAATAAGGACTACCTTTAAATTCTTAAACGCTAATGTTGTCTGAACCTTTAAATCTTCGGCATGTCACATTGAGTGCGTGTTGACATAGCAGGCAAAGACAGGAGGCAATGCACCATGAATGATCTTCCTGCGAGAAAAAAATACTGAGAATAGAATGTGTAAAGCTTTTCTGACAAGGAAAGTAAGGAAAGCTGACACAATAGCATTTGCTTAAGTCACGATTATATTGTTAACGTTTGAAGGGCTTCGCTTTTGATATGGAACCACTTTCCATATTTGATTCTCGGTTCGTGTTGCATACAGGAAGATCACTGGGGTGCACCGCCTCCACCCTCCAATTCCAATGTTTCACATTTCCCTGCTGATTCCCTGAGAGTCAACAATAACAGCCCTATACAAACGTTATGATGGATAAAAGGTTCATGAAATGGTAGCAGTTTGTTTTGGTCTTGGCACATCTCAGACTAACTGAAAGCTTCAGCCTCTGGCACCAAGTTATCATGGTTTACACAACAGGAAGTTGCCAATAGAGAATTCTTTAAAAGTATTCTTGGTGTCAAAGACAGATTTTGGTGACTGGATGAAAGTTTTTTAGTTAAAATGTTGGGGAAAAAAGTATTTCTTCAGAGTATGAAGGGAAAAACTGGTTGTCTGTAACTGAAATTCAGATCCAATGAATTATGCGTGGGTTTTTAATCTCCATATTTTGTTCGTTCTGAAGTTCATTTCATTCTTTTTTGGCGAGCGCGGGGTCATGCACCCCTCTCTTTATTCTGACATGGCAGGTGCCTGGTTAGGCTTTAATTAAGCTTCATCCCTGTCCCTTAAGCTGTCACTGTCGGCACCAAGACCTGTAATTACCAGCTGCGACCCAGGGTGCCGCGCTGTTTACACCAGCAGACCCAACAGCTTTATGCTGCTACGATACGTGAAGGCATTAATTAGACCCTATCTGCCCTGTCCCAAGTAATTAAAGTCTGTGGAAAAGATGTTCATTCACCTTCACTTCTACAAAGTCACTGAAACGGTGCCCTAAAATCAAAGCTGCATTTATGAAGCCTTTGGCATTTGATGGTTAAAGACCTTCAGGGCGAATTAGATTTCTAACTGCTGGTGTGATTTTGAGAGTTTTTCCTTTTTCTCAAAGCCATATCTGAAAATAAAAGAGGCCTCATAAATTTGCATACAGATCCAGATGTGGGCAGATAAATTATTCTGGGCTGTGCAATAACCAAAGGCATGAAATAATTCATAAGTCAGACCTATAGCATATCTACAGCCGAATCTAAAAAGGCGGGACCTAAATTTGGTTCATTCAAGCAGCCTAAGGCAGATCTAATGTACACTGTGTCCTGTTATCAACTTTTTACTTTCTGTAACATAGAAAGTTCTCTTATATCAGATCTTCTGTTCCTTCTGTGTTTCTGCTCTGTCTTCTCAAACCCCCAGACGGTCGTGGCAGATGGCCGCTCCTACTGAGCCTGGTTCTGTTGGAGGTTTCTTCCTGTTAAAGGGGAGTTTTTCCTCTCCACCGTCGCTACATGCTTGCTCAGTATGAGGGATTGCTGAAGGATTGCTGTGGTTGGAAAGTCTGCATCAACGGGGCCCAACCTCACGCCAATGACTGACGCAATCTGCTGGGATTTCTTAAATAGGAAACTTTTTAACTGATTGGAATGTTTGTATAAATGTATTGAAATGACTTCTTGTTAAGTGCCTTGAGATGACATCTGTCCTGAATTGGCGCTATATAAATAAACTGAATTGAATTGAATTGAATTGGTTTAATTGGAGCACTACAGTCCTACCAACAGAGTCAAAATAGGCAGAATTGTCTCTGTAAAGCCAGATTCCTCATGAAGAAATGAGGAATCATAATAATAATAAATCAGGTGAAGTTCAAAACTTTTCCATATAGGTGTCTTAATGCAGGTCAGTTCACAGTCATTTCATGTTTAACCTAAGAAATGCTAAATGATCGTGAAATGCCATGTAGCTCAGTGTTTAAAGCTTAATTAACCGAGTTAAACTGGGAACCAGAACTCAAAGAAAGTGAACTTTTGCTCTACGCTTTGATAGTTAATCCATTTTGATTTCAATTAGTACTCAACCTGTTTAATCCCAAGGTTTTCCCTACAAAATGAGTGCATGCATTTCAATCCTTAGACACCCCTGACAGATTATATTTATGATCTTTTAATTTTTTTATTTGATGACGATTGTTAGTGAAAATATAGATGTTATACTCGGCAAAACCGTATAGTCTAAACTCACACACATTCTTTAATCTGGCCTATTTACACACATAAAAAATGAGAATAATAATACTATGGATAACCTGGTATAAGAAGGCATTGTTACAAGTTTGTATAAAACAGATACATAAAGATACAATGCCACATCATGCAACCATCACTGTCTCACTGTGCCAATTGAACAATACCTTGTTTGGCCATTTTATCAGTGAGGTTAAAAAGTTGTAATGCAGTATTGTGCATCCTGGACAAGCTTCTGCCTGTTTCACCAGACACTTGGGTCTTGTCCTCAGGTAGTTTGAGGAAGATGTATGTGGACTCTGCAATACAGCTCCATGTGAAACATGTACCCTGAGAGTGAACTAAGGCTCCATATCTTGTACCCAAACTGGAATGGTTTGCCCCTAATAAACTGTTTGTAGCCACGTTTGCCATAATAGGGTGTGATGTTTTGTGTATGGAATTATCTTATAGGAATCATTCAGTGGGTAGGTCTGGACCTATCATCTTTATACATTTCTTACCCTCTAGATAGGTCAATCCGTCTTCACCATTCAGTAGTCCATCCATCCATCCATCCATTTTCTGTACCCGTTCATCCTATACGGGGGGCTGTTGCCAATCTCAGCAGTCACGGGGCGAAAGGCAGGGTACACAGGACAGGTCACCAGTTCATCGCAGGGCAACACAGAGACATACAGGACAAACAACCATGCACACACTCATACCTAAGGGCAATTTAGAGAAACCAGTTCACCTAACAGTCATGTTTTTGGACTGTGGGAGGAAGCCAGAGTACCCAGAGAGAACCCACGCGTGCACAGGGAGAACATGCATGCAAACTCCATGCAGAAAGACCCCAGGCTATGAACCCAGGACCTTCTTGCTGCAAGGCAACAGTGCTACCAACTGTGCCACTATGCAGCCTCATTCAGTAGTTTTAACAGGTAAATGGCCTGTTTCGCATTGGTACTCCCCATCTAAGCAGTTGCTATCACAGTCACTCTCAAACACATCTTTTTTCAAATGTAGGAATGACTGATGTAGTTCACATCATTCGGGGATTCTTTCAAGTCTAGACGATCTAAAATATCTGATAGTTTTAAGCTGTGTGGGAAAACAAGATAAATGAAATAAACAGCCAAATCTTTGACACCTAGCATAGTGCTGTCTACAGTAGGGCAAAAATATATTTGGCAGCCATCAACTGTGCAAGTTTTCCCACTTAAAAAGAAGAGAGGACTTTCATTTTCATCATAGGTACACTTCAACATTCTGTCTCTGTGAGAGACAAATTGTGAAAACAATTCCAGGAAATCACGTTTTATGATTTTCAAAGAATTTATTTGTATAATGGTACAGAAAATAAATATTTGGCCGATAAAAAAAGTTCATTTCAATCCTTTGTAATGTAACCTTGGTTGTCATTAACAAAGGTCAAACGTTTCCTGTAGGTCCTCACCAGGTTTTCACGCACTCTAGCTGGTATTTTGGCCCATTCCTCCATGCAGATCTTCTCTAGAGCTGGGACGTTTTAGGGCTTTCATCTCCCTCCACAGATTCTCTATTGGATTGAGATCTGGAGACTGGCTAGGCCGCTCCAGAACTATGAAATGCTTTTTATGTAGCCACTCTTTCGTTGCCCAGGCAATGTGTTTGCGATCATTGTCATGCTGGAAGATCCAGCCACATTTAATCTTCAATGCTCTCACTGATGGAAGGAGGTTTTTGCTCAAAATTTCACGATACATCGCCCCATTCATCGTTTCCTTAATATGGATCAGTCATCATGTCCCCTTTGCAGAAAAGCATCCCCAAAGCATAATGTTTTAACCCCCATGCTTTACAGTAGGTATGCTGTTCTTTGGATGCAACTCAACATTCTTCCCTTTCCAAACACGGCGAGTAGCGTTTATACCAAAGAGTTCTATTTTGGTTTCATCTGACCTCATGACATTCTCCCAGTCCTCCTCTGGATCATCCAGATGGTCTCTGGCAAACTTTAGACAGGCCTGGACATGTGCTGCCTTAAGCAGGGAGACCTTTTGAGCGCTGCAGGATTTCAATCCATGGAGACATAAGCCCCTTTCAAACAGGCCATAAAAAACGATAATTTTCCGGACTTTGTCTGTTTTGCTTTTGTGTCTGAGAGCAATCTTCCGGATTTTGTCCGGATACCCTTTACCGGTAATTTTACGGCTGAAGACCTATTAACAAGAGCTGACTTTTCGCGGTATGGTGTTTGCATTCAGACAGTCTGGTAATGTTCCGCGAAAGCTGGAGGGGTGTGGGGCGGTGGGGAAAAGGGAGAGGGGCAGGGAACGCTGTGAGCGCACACATTGATGACGTATAAATGTCATTATTTTCCTTTCAGCTTTTTCATCCATGTCTCTTAAGCGTTTCCATGTGTGCAAAATTGCACACATCACAAAGACGAGCGCTGCGAGTAGATCTGCAGTTTCGTCTACCATCTTTGCATCAATGCATTTGTTTGGGGAAATGACGTACGCCCGCCGCACTAAGTTTACGTAATATCCACCTAGAACCCCCCCACTCCCCCGCACCCCCCACCCCCCAGATATTCATCAGGATTCTCCGGTACATTTATTGCTGTGTGAAAGCAGCCGAAAGGCAATGTTCTGGAAAAAAGTGGCGTGTTTGAAAACACAACTCCGGTTACAGACCAGATGGAAATGTCCGCAAACTTCTGTCTGAAAACGGCTATAGTGTGTTACTAATAGCAACCTTTGTCACTGTGGTCTCAGCTCTCTTCAGGTCATTGACCAGTTTCCACCGTGTAGTTCTCGGCTGTTTCCTCACCGTTCTTAAGATCATGTGTACCCCACCAGGTGAGATCTTGTATGCAGCCCCAGGTCGAGGGAGATTGTCAATTATCTATTTTCTAATAATTGGTCCAAAAGCTGATCTCTTCTCACCAAGCTGTTTGCCTCTTGTAGATTGGCTCATCCCAGTCTTGTGCAGATGTACAATTGTGGCCCTGGTGTCCTTGGACAGCTCTCTGGTCTTGGAAATGGTGGAGGTTGGAGTCTGACTGTTTGAAGGTGTGAAAAGGTGTCTCTTACACATATAACGAGTTCAAACAGGTGCCATTAATACAGGTAATGAGTGGAGGATAAAAGAGCTTCTTGAAGAAGCAACAGGTTTGTGAGGGTCAGAATTCTTGCTTGGTTGTGGGTGCTACTTATACCTATTTTCTGCACCATTATACAAATAAATTCTTAAAAAATCATAAATGTGATTTTCTGGATTTTTCTTTTACATTCTGTCTCTTACAGTTGAAGTTTACCTATGATGAAAATTACACACCTCTCTCATATTTTTAAGTGGGACAACTTGCACAATCGGTGGCTGTCAAAATATTTTTTTTTACCATACTGTATGTGGTCTGCTAGCAGCAACAATTGTTGCCATGCTTACATTTACTCTTCTTACAATCAAAAGATGCATGCAGGCATACAGTTTTCATTATATATAAGTAGGGGACCCTTTAAAGAAAAAATGTACAAATACTTCAGTTATATCTGTTTATTAAAGTATTTTAGTCACTTCCTTTTGTACAAGTTTGAGGCAGACACTTACATCCTGCAGTGCAGGCAGGAAGTAAAGGTGTCTGGTCCTGAAACCATTCAAGGTAGATATACTTAAAATTGATTTTGCTTAGCCAAAATCACACTTTTATAGCTTCCAGGAAAAAAAAGAAAGTCTGGCAATTGTTGCCAGTGGGATTAAATGGGATTTATTAAGTTAAAAGTCAGCATCGTAACATATAAAATATAATTCTCATCTGCTTTTAGCCTGCACACCGTGGATTTACTGTTCAAGGTGCAGTGCTGATAACAGAAAGGTCAAAATGAGCTGTTATAGGCAAGGCAAGGCAAGGCAATTTTATTTGTATAGCACACTTTCAACAGCAGGGCAATTCAAGGTGCTTTATAGCCTTTATGTCTACACAGGGCTTTATAGCCCTGTGTAGCCCTGTGTAGACATCCAAAATGTAAAAACAGTACCAAATTAGATGGCACTTGGATGATGTTCAGTTTGAAATGAGGCTATAATATAAAATATGCATTGAATATGCATGGACTGATATTCTTCAAATGCATCACACAAATGCAGCATAGCTGGTGTGAAGCCAGCCTAAGACTTTAGTTGCTATGAGGACAGTGTATCAGAGGGGATTAGTGCTTTCCGTAGCTTAACTCAACCTGACATTTTTCTGCCCAAAGACAAAGTTTGTGGAACTAATTTTCCAATCTGCCGACTCAGGAAGAAAGCTTCTCTTCACAGTAAGCCAAAAAAACATCACTGGGAGCGTTAAGAAAGCCAATTTACTAAAAGTCGGCTCCAGTGAATTTACTAAACAAAAACAGTCATCATATGTGTTCCAGGAGATTCTACCTTGGGAAAGAGTTTTGGCTCTTTTATAAAGCAGATAGATTAATTTACATTTGGTGTCCCTGCAGCTGGAAAGGCCAAATGAGCAGAAATGATGGAGCAACTGAATAATGGGGTAATGGATAGAGGTAATATATTAGCAAAAGACTGGTTGGTTGATTTTGGTTTTAGCAAATCAAGTTGAAGTTTTGTAAATGGGTTAGGGAAAATAGAAAATTCATGTCACCTCCAGAAAATGTGTTAATTATTTTATCCCGACACACAATGCCAGTAAAGTACTTGCCTACCTTGGAAGTTTCACCCTTTAATGCTTATATAAAGGAAGTATTGTCACTAAAATATGGCTTTTTCAACCAGAATAAAAACTTACTTGCTCTTTATTCTCAAAGTGAAAACTATTTTTTTCCAAAATAATTTAATTTTGGTCTCCACGATGTCTTGCAGCAAGAAGGTCCTGGGTTGAAATCCTGGCCTGAGCAGTTTTCCATGGAGGTTGCATCATGTTCTCTTCTGTGCTAATTTAATATGTGAAAGGTGTCAGCAGCTCATTTCTAGTCCTACCACAAGTTCTCTATAAGACTGAAATCTGGGCTTTGAAATTTCATGGCCATCCATGAGTTGATGTCATCATGGACCTTTAGGAGACATTGAATGGAGCATGGCTGTTTAGGCTTTATAGGGAGATTAAGCCGATAGTCAGGCTGACTCCGTTTCTGAGGTGAGATGTAGAAAAGGGCTAGTCTAGTATATTGGAAATCTTTTTGTAGCAATTTTCTGACTCATACTTTTCAGGGATCATTTCTCAGCATTGCATGGAGTGTTCTTTTGTATTCATGTCATAACTGAAGCAGGAATACTGGTGAACCAGAGACTTGAGAGTTTCACCTGGATGCAGGTGTGTTCATACTAAAATCACACACACCAGCTGCTCTCAGGTGACCTCCATTTCACCAACTGTGACACTGCTGGCATTACTCAGATGGATCTTTATTGAATTAGGTCAATCACTCATCCTTGTATATTTCTAATGAACAGACATTACATAAATCTGTTTTTCCATATGAAATTAAGGAGTATTTTTTCTACAACTCTTGTAAAAAATGTAAATTTATATTACAAAAGGACTTAAAGGATAAAACATTAAATTATTTTTAAAAACATAGAAATTACTAAAGAAGGTGAAAAAATAAAGCAAAAATTAATAGCTGAACAAATTATCTATGTTCGACAGTATTAAGCTGAGCTGTTTTTCTTTCACTTTCGAATCAGGACTACATCTTCACCAGCAAATAAGCTTCAAACTAGTTAAAACTGAATCCGGGGGTAATAGAAAGAGAACTGTTGCTGACAAAAATCCATCCATCCATCCACTTTCTATACCCATCCATCCTAATGCAGGGTTGCAGGGGGGCTGGTGCCTATCTCCAGTGGTCAATGGGTGAGAGGCAGGGTACACCCTGGACAGTTCCCCAGTCCATCACAGGGAAACACATCCATTTAGAGAAACCAATACACCTAACAGTCATGTTTTTGGACTGTGGGAGGAAGCCGGAGTACCCGGAGAACATGCAAACTCCATGCAGAAAGACCCCAGGCTGGGATTTGAACCCAGGACCTTCTTGCTGCAAGGAAACAGTGCTACCAACTGCGCCACTGTGCAGCCCCCTGACAAAAATCAAACAGCAAAATACTGTGAGGTTTTCTTTCCGGCACATGTTTTCATATTGTAGTGTTTAGTGTGAAAGGTGGTCATTTATAAGCTGCTGCTTTTTCATGTTTTTCTGTTTCTGGTCCTTTCTGATTTCAGTTTTTCTGGGTCAACTCAACCCTTTGACAATTTCTACCCCAGTGTATTTTATCTACAGGCAGCCTTTTGTTCCTTACTTTAAATTTTGTACCTGTAAAAAAGCTTTTTCTTGAAACATTGCATGTCAGTGTCATATTTTGGGAGATAAAAAATAAAAATGTCATAAAAAGTTGATTGCATGCTTTATTTAAAAAAGCCTGTAGTATACCATAATTTTAACATTAGTGGGTTTTCATAAATTGTGTCCCCTGATTTCAACCAAGTTAAGTCAAAGTAATCTACAGGTATTAGGTGTTATTTAAGGGAGTCTCACATTAGACCATGAGTATAATGTAGAACATTTGTTTGCATCAAGCTTGTCAAGGAGAAATGAAAGGTCCTCTTCGTCAGTTCGAATTGACACATGATCTACAAAAAACATCCAAGGTGTCAAAAAACGTATCTAATAAGGTGAAGGGGCTAAATGATAAATAAATCTCCTTTGTAATTCAGCAGAGTCCAAAATAAAACCAAATTATTCTAAGGTGGGAATGTGAAATGTAAATGAGCAAAATCTGAATTAGTGTTTTTTTTTTTTTGCATGTTTTGCAATTAAATGGCATAATTATGTAAAGCTAACTATAACAGCATTATTTAGTCAACAGTTTGAAAGCTTTGCTTCTTATAATTGATTGCAAATGCTTTTATGTTAGAGAGATTGATTTTGCAATGCATTTTAGGCATTCATTAAAATGAGTTGATATTAATGAAATGCAATAAAAATACAAAACGAGTCAAAGAGTCGTTATTGTTTGATTGAATGAATTTTCTTTAATTTTTTTTCCTTCCGCAAAAAACAAAAAAACAAAATATACATATATACATATATACATATATACATATATATATATATATATATATATATATATATATATATATATATATATATATATATATATATATGTGTCATTTTGACAGATTGAAACTCCCACCCCTGAGCACTTGGTGGAAACACGCAGATATTTTCAACTTTATTCACATAGTTTATGTAACTAATCAATGAAAAAAGATTCCCATGAGAATATCTGAGCATCATCTTAGACCGTGACACCAAACCAAATAGTTCTGCTGTTTGGGAGCTGACAGCGTGTTGAAGAGTTACAGAGGCATGGAGCACATCTGTGACCGTACTCAGACCAGTGGTTATAGATCGCTGCAGCTTAACCACCGATTCAGAGAGAGCGCATGTTGCAGAATTTCCTCCCGCTGAAGCGATCAGAAAAACTGCCAATCAGAGAGTCTTGCAGAATTCTGACACTTCAATTCAAGAAAAGATTTCAAAGCTTTGGCTGAAGTAGCGCTTAATTCCAGTCTCCACAGTAGAAACAGAGCACAGTTCAGATCCATGCAGTGTTCAGGCCACAGCAGGTGAAATGTTCATAATTAATACATGTAGCCTATTAATCTGCTCAACGTGAGATGGCATCATGTGGATTCTCTGTTCTGTTTGATCGAATTGAATATCAATTAAAATGAATGCAAATGAAATACTACTGAATATGTCATTGATATCATTTTAAAAACTTAGGGGTAAAAATTGATTTTGACTGGACTTTTTTTATATTTTATTGTAGCGCTACCTTTGGTCCAAGATGTGTAGGGTCCGAAGAGATGTTAGCTGCCCTTTTCCTGACCCTAGAGCTTTTGAAATTCTGGATGGAAGGAAGGTCAAGCCTAATGATCCTCTCTGCAGACCTTATCTGTAAAAGGTGCCTACCTATATATGGGAAACTCGAAAAATTAGAATATCGTGCAAAAGTTCATTTATTTCAATTATTCAACTTAAAAAGTGAAACAGATATATGATATAGACTCATCACATGCAAGGAGAGATATTTCAAGCTTTTATTTGTTATAATTTTGATGATTATGGCTTACAGCTTATGAAAACCCACAATTCTAAATCTGAGAAAATTAGAATATTACATTAAAATCAATCAAACAAGGATTTTAAATAGAAAAATGTCAGACCACTGAAAAGTATAATCATGCATATGTACTCAGAAGCAGGTGCCAAGTCCTGCTGGAAAAGGAAGTCAGCATCTCCATAAAGCTCGTCTGCAGAAGGAAGCTTTAAGTGCTCCAAAATGTCCTGGTAGATGACTGCATTGACTCTAGACTTAATAAAGCTCAGTGGACCAACACCAGCAGATGACATGGCTCTCCAAATCAACACAGACTGTGGAAACTTCACACTGGACTTCCAGCATCTCGGATTGTGTGCCTCTACATTCTTCCTCCAGACTCTGGGACCTTGGTTTCCAAATGAGATGCAAAATTTGCGGTTCTTTTTTCTTTAGTCCAGGTAAGGTGCTTCTGACATTGTTTGTTGTTTAGGAGCGGCTTGACAGGAGGAATATGACATTTGAAGCGCATGTCCACTATCCGTCTGTGTGTGGTGGCTCTTGATGCACTAAGTCCGGCCTCAGTCCACTCCTTGTGAAGGTCCCCAACACTTTTGAATGGCCTTTTCCTGATAATCCACTCCAGGCTGTGTTCATCCGTGCTGCTTGGGCACCTTTTTCTTCCACACTTTTCCCTTCCACATAACTTTCCATTAATGCACTTTGATACAGCACTTTGGTAACAACATTGAATTACCTTTTGAGGCTTTCCTTCCTTATGGAAGGTGTCAATTATGGTTTTCCGCACAACTGTCAGGTCAGCAGTCTTCCCCATGATTGTGATTTTTACCGAACCAGACTGAGAGACCATTTGAAGGCCCAGGAACCCACACTAAAACACACGTTTTGTGGTGGTGTACTTTACGTTTTGGGAACTCCTTGTGTTTCACACAGCTTTTCTTTGGGTGGTAAGGTCTCGTTTGCTCAGTTAGCTTAGTTCATTGCGGCTATGGCTACTCTTCTCTCTCCTGTCTCTAACTCTTCTCTTCTCTCTTGCTCTCTCTGCCAGATGTTTAGTTACTTCCCTGCCTCCTTTAGTGATAATGGTAACTGTAATAAATGTAATATTTTTGTAGCTGTTGAAAAAGCAGCAGATAGCCGAAGCCCATTAGCCAGCGCGGAGCCAACAAGGATAGAACCCCCTAGCTGTCCTCCGGTAGAGCCCGCGCAGCCGGGACCTCAGGCCGGCTGGGTGACTGTACGTAGGAAGCATAGTTCTAGGACCCAGCCCCCGGGCCACCACCAACCGGTGCGCGTTTCTAACTGATTTTCCCCGCTCAGCGACACACCCACTGAGAAGCCGACCCTGGTAATTGGCAGCTCCATAGTCAGAAACGTGGCATTAGAGACACCATTGACCAAAGTCAAATGCTTGCCAGGGGCCAGAACGGGCGACATCCAATCCTACCTGAAACTGCTGGCTAAAGATAAGCATAAATACAGTAAGATTGTTATTCACGCTGGCGGTAATGACACCCGGTTACGCCAATCGGAGGTCACTAAAATTAGTGTTGCTTCGGTGTGTAAGTTTGCCAAAACAATGTCAGACTCTGTAATCTTTTCTGGTCCCCTGCCTGATCGGACCAGTGACGACATGTTTAGCCGCATGCTGTCATTCCATCAATGGTTGTCTGGGTGGTGTCCTGCAAACGATGTGGGCTACATTGATAACTGGAGAACATTTTGGGGGAAACCTGGTCTGATCCGGAGAGACGGCATCCATCCCACTTTGAATGGAGCAGCTCTTCTTTCTAGGAATATGGCCGAATTTATTAGTCCTCCAAAACACTGACAATCCAGGGTCCAGACCAGGAAGCAGAGTCGTAGTTTAACCCACCTCTCTGCTGCTTCTGTACTGTTACCCACCCATTACCCTATAGAAACAGTGTCTTGCCCACGGCCAAAATTAAATGGATTAAAAGTTAAGCCAACAAAAGCAAATTATGGAAATCTCATAAAAATAAATACAACTTTGACTGAACAGAAAAATAAATCTATTAAATGTGGTTTATTAAACATAAGATCTCTCTCCTCAAAGACTTTGTTAGTAAATGACTTGATTTGTGATAATCACATTGATTTCCTTTGTCTCACAGAAACCTGGTTGCAGCAGGAGGATTATGTCAGTATAAATGAGTCAACTCCTTCCAGTCAATTAAATTTTCACATTCCTAGAAATACTGGGCGAGGAGGAGTGGCAACCATTTTTCGTTCTGATTTACTAATTAGTCCCAGACCAATTGATAGCAACAGTTCTTTTGAACATCTAACCCTTAATTTTCCTCATCCAAGTTGCAAATCATTAAGACCATTTTTGTTTGTGGTTTTGTATCGTCCACCAGGCCCTTACTCTCAATTCTTGGATCAGATCTCACATTTTTTATCTGATTTAGTATTCAAAACTGATAGGGTTATTATAGTGGGGGACTTCAATATTCATGTGGATACTGAAAGTGATAGCCTACTAAATGCAGCCTTTAATGCTATTTTAGACTCAATTGGCTTTACTCAAAAAGTACAGGGATCGACCCACTCAGGTAAACACACTTTGGACCTTGTACTGACATACGGTATTGAGTGTGAGGATATAACAGTCCACCCACATAACCCGGTCCTGTCTGACCACTTGTTAATAACTTTTGAATTTACTTTAACTGACCATTTTAAATCTGAAAGAAAATTTCATTATAGTAGAGCTTTATCAGACAATGCTGTAACAATTTTTAAAGAATCTGTTCCATTCTTACTTTCCTCAGTGTCTCAGAGTAACACAGTGGATGGCAGCAATTCTATCTCTAACCCTTCAGAAATTGATGGTCTGGTTCAGAGCGTTACGTCCTCATTGCGTTTGGGATTAGATAGTGTAGCCCCCTTAAAAAAGAAAGTGGCTAGCCATAGGAGGCTGACTCCTTGGTTCAACGCAGAGTTGCGTACTTTAAAGCAGAACACTAGGAAGTTGGAGAGAAAATGGCGCTCTACACGCCTAGAGGATTCCTATTTAACCTGGAATAACAGTCTACTGCTGTATAAAAAGACCCTTCGACAAGCTAGAACAGCATATTTTTCATCATTAATAGAGGCGAATAAATACAATCCTAGGTTTCTTTTGAGTACAGTTGCCAAACTTACACAGAGTCAGAGCTCTGTTGAGCCAACTATTCCCCCAGCTCTTAGCAGTGATGATTTTATTGGATTCTTCATAAATAAAATTAATTCTATTAAAAATAAAATCCTTGGCATCCTCCCAAACATGATTACTTCTTCCTAAGTATATGACGCAGCATCGGAAAGAACTGTAGAACCTCAGTTGTGCTTAGGCTGTTTTGATTCAGTCGAGCTTTCGGAATTATCAAAAATATTAGCCTCATCTAAACCTTCAACTTGTATGTTGGACCCAATCCCAACCAAATTATTTAAAGAAGTGTTCCATTTGGTTCCTGGCCCCATTTTGGATATGATTAATCTATCCTTACTAAACGGATACGTACCACAAGATTTTAAAATAGCTGTAATTAAACCTTTTCTCAAGAAACCTTCCCTTGATCAAGATGACTCAGTGAATTACAGACCTATATCTAACCTTCCTTTCTTATCCAAAATCCTTGAGAAAATTGTTGCCAATCAAGTCTGTGACCATCTAAACAGTAACGAGCTGTTTGAAGAGTTTCAGTCAGGTTTTAGAGCTCATCATAGCACTGAAACAGCACTGGTGAAGGTTACTAATGATATTCTCATGGCCTCAGATAATGGACTGGTGTCTGTTCTGGTTTTGTTAGATCTCAGTGCTGCTTTTGACACAGTCGATCATAATATTCTCTTAGAAAGGCTTGAACATGTTGCAGGGATCAAAGGAACAGCACTAGGCTGGTTTAAATCATATTTGTCTGACAGATTCCAGTTTGTTCATCTAAATGATCAATCTTCTTCACTCTCAAGGGTTACTTGTGGAGTTCCACAAGGTTCTGTGCTTGGACCAATTCTTTTCACCATATATATGCTTCCAATTGGTAGAATCATTAGACAGCATGGGATAAATTTCCACAGCTATGCAGATGATACACAACTATATTTATCCATAAATCCTGATGAACCCAGTCAGTTAGGTAGATTACAGGCATGTCTGGAAGACATAAAAATATGGATGAATCTAAACTTTTTGCTTTTAAATTCTGAGACAGAATTTCCAAATTGTCCAAAGACAGAAGTTGCTGTCTTTGGACCAGAAGTTCTAAAACAGAAACTGATTAGTCAGTCACTTCATCTGGATGGCATTAAATTGGCCCCCAGTAATAACATAAAGAACCTCGGCGTTATTTTTGACCAAGACTTGACATTTAAATCCCATATTAAACAGGTTTCTAGGATTTCCTTCTTTCACCTCCGGAATATTGCTAAAATTAGAAACATCCTGTCCAGGAGTGATGCTGAGAAACTAATCCATGCATTTGTTACCTCAAGGCTGGACTACTGTAATTCTTTACTATCAGGAAGTCAACAAAATGCCATTAAAAGCCTTCAGTTGACCCAAAATGCGGCAGCAAGAGTTCTGATGAATATTGAAAAGAGAGATCACATTTCTCCTGCTTTAGCTTCCCTTCATTGGCTCCCTGTTAAATCCAGAATAGAATTTAAGATCCTTCTTCTTACATACAAAGCCCTTAATAATCAAGCTCCATCATACATCAGAGATCTAATTGTTTCATATGTTCCCAACAGAGCCCTTCGCTCTCAGACTGCAGGTTTACTTGTAGTTCCTAGGATTTCTAAAAGTAGAATGGGAGGCAGATCTTTTAGTTATCAGGCTCCTCTCCTGTGGAACCAGCTCCCAGCTTTAGTCCGTGAGGCAGACACTCTGTTTACTTTTAAGGCCAGGCTTAAAATTTTCCTTTTTGATAAAGCTTATAGTTAGAGTGGCTAAGGTCATCCTGAGCTATCTCTGTAGTTATGCTGCTATAGGCTCAGACTGCTGGAGGACAGAATGACCAATTTTCTTCACTCTGCTACTTCCTTTTCTACTACGACTCTCCAGTTGTATTACAGTACATTCTGTTATTTCGACTCTTAACTTTGTTTTCTCTCAGTGTTTTTCTCTCCATAGAAGATATACCTGGTCTGGTATCCTGCTTGGCTGCAATGCCCTGTTGGACGGGGGGCATCGACTGGGATGATGCTCCCAGTGGCTGAACATCCACTGTGTCCTGTTATCAACTTTTTACTTTCTGCAACATAGAAAGTACTCATATATCAGATCTTCTGTTCCTTCTGTCTCTGCGCTGTCTTCTCAAACCCCCAGACGGTCGTGGCAGATGGCCGCTCCTACTGAGCCTTGTTCTGTTGGAGGTTTCTTCCTGTTAAAGGGGAGTTTTTCCTCTCCACTGTCGCTACATGCTTGCTCAGTATGAGGGATTGTTGAAGGATTGCTGTGGTTGGAAAGTCTGCCTCAACGGGGCCCAACCTCATGTCAATGATTGACACAATCTGCTGGGATTCCTTAAATAGGAAACTTTTTATCTGATTGGAATGTTTGTATAAATGTATTGAAATGACCTCTTAAGTGCCTTGAGATGACATCTGTTGTGAATTGGCGCTATATAAATAAACTGAATTGAATTGAAAATAGAGAGTGACACTTTGAGCCTAAAATCTTTTACCTTTTCACAATTTTCTAATTTTCTGAGATTCTGAATTTGGGGTTTTCATAGGCTGTAAGCCATAATCATCAGAATTATAACAAATAAAGGCTTAAAAGATCTTGCTTTGCGTGTAATGAGTCTATATCGTCTCAGTTTCACCTTTTAAGTTGAATTACTGAAATAAATGAACTTTTGTACAATATTTAAATTTTTCAAGTTTCACCATTTTATTCTGACTTTTTGAGCAGGTTAGTAATAATTCTAAATCATTAGCTATAAGATGGATTTCCTTCACTAGTCAATCTCAATCTTTAGGGTTTCGTTAGTCGCTCCTTTCTGGGGCTCCATAGTTCCAAGACTGATTAACTGGAGTTCCTGTGTGGAACTGTTCATTTTTCAAGTTAGAACTAGATGTATGTTTGAATCAGATTGTAGTCAAGCACAGTTCTAAATAAAAGGGTTGGCCAGAGATTAAATAAATAAAAAAATTGTTAAATATACATTTTAGTTAATATTTAGGCAAATTTCAATTTACCAGACACATATAGCCCATTCAAATCAAATAAAGCTTTATTTATAAAGCGCTTTTCTTACACAAATTGCAGTTCAAATTGCTTTACAGAATTAAAATGAACCCACATAAACCACTTTCCCATCCCTCCCCCACAAATTTAAAAGCATGATCATAGTTATACCCCCCCAACCCTACCCTCATGCAAGCACACACTTAAAAGTAACAATACAAAGGACAATGGACTGAGTGCAGATGAGCCAGGTAAGGAAGCGCCATCAAGGGAGCCATCTGCACCGGCAGCAGCAGATCAACAGCAGCCGCCAAGGCACTGACCCAGAGCGCCAGAGGAGGCAAGGCCGAGGAAAAGAAACACTGGAAGGAAGATTAAAATAACAGGTTAAAGTATAAAATAGACACAGAATAAATATAAGATTAAGAGTAAAAACACTGATAAAATGTATGAAGTAAAACATGCAGAGCAATTAAACGGACAATAATAAATAATAATCAGTTAAAAGTAAGGCTAAAAAGGTGAGTCTCGAGCCTGCTCTTAAAAACATGAGTGTTCTCTATTGCGTGCATCAATTAATCATTGCAGAATACCTTGTGCACCATTAACAATAAATTACTATTAATTTGATGATGATAAATATCATCAAATAAACATGTTGCTGAGCTGCAGAGCTCCTTCAGTGACAGACTGTTGCTTCCTAGGTGCATGAAGAGGCGTTTTCCCTGCAGCTTACTGTACAACCAGAACTGCTTCTAACAAACTTAATAATAATAACTCAATAAAACTTAATTAACATTTCTGCTGCTGTTATTTGCACATCGGTTTTCACAGTTTATATTCTTTTAACTTCTTGGAAATAAGTTTAATTTTTAATGCGCAACCACTCATGCACATTCTGTAAATATTTTTTTGTTTTTAAAATATCCTACTCGGTTGCACATTCTAATCTGAGTATGCCACTTTATCTTTAATAAATGCACAGTACTTTAGTTTTGTAATTTTGTCCTTAAAGTACATATATTATTCTTAATTCTGTTTTTATACTTTTAACCTTCTCTTGTGTGAATCTAAGTGCTTCTATTACCTGCAACTTTGCTGCTGTTACAGCAAAATTTCCCATTTGTGGGACAATAAAGAATTCTTCTATTCTGTTCTATTCTATTCTATTTATTCTATTATATATTCCCTTTAGTCCGCACACTCCTAGAGTCTGTAGCATCTAAGGCCAGGTATATTCAGTCATTAGTCAAAACTTTTAAAGATTAATAGAATTATAACCAAGATCACTGTGATTTTCTGTGGCACTCTGCGGTACAATGGATGCATCAAGGTGCATTTTAGGCCCTAATTTAAGATCCATGAAGTATGCAAGGCACAACCACGGAAACCGAATTTTTTTTTGCCGGAAGTAAATTTACTTGTTTGGTTTAACAGCAGGATTGCATTTATATTCAAATGCGTTGTCACATAATGCAAGAAAAACGATAGGAACTGGGGAAGAAAAGGATTGCTTGTTGAGCATCCACACTTATTCTACAACCTGCTTACTTCTGATGCACGCACACTGCCGTTAAAGAGGGACGCTCAAAATATCAGGGAGATTAACTAGACCAGAGGAGCTGAGAACTGAGAAAACACAACTAACAACTCACAATTAAGAAATAAACTACCTCAACACTGCAGACACCCTTCATTTTGAATCTTTTTGATTTAAGTCGACTAAGGAAGGAGGCTTTAAGAAGTGTAGAGCATGGCTGTATGCAAGGGTGAACTGTCCGGCATTGAAAACTGGATGATTTTTTATGCTACCTTCCCTTTCAGTACTACTGCTTGAAGAAAGAGACTGGTGACCTGTCCGGGGTGTACCCTGCCTCTCACCCTATGATTGCTTGACCCCTTTATAGGATAGACGGCATAGATAATGGATGGATGGATGGATGGATTGATGGAGGCTTGAAGAAAGAGTCCTCTACAAACTGACAGTAGGTTTAGAAGTGTATTTGAAGCCCATCTTCAACCTGAAATGGTCCAACCCTCTTATCCATGCTAGTAGCTGCCTATCAAAGAGCAGGTCTGGTTTACCTTGGTCATGTCCCTGAGCGCTGACCATCTGGTACTTCTGGACACTTCAGGTAGATTGAAGATCTGATGGCCCTGAAGTAAATGGGGTTCCAGCAGCTTCATGTTCAGTGCTTCTTGGGTCTTATTTAGGTAATTTTCTACTTTTCTTCTCCATGTTTTTCACCACCTTGTTGAGCGTTTCTTTGATTGTTGTTGCGTAGTCTAGTGCTGTTGTATCAGCAGGGTCAATCCTTTTAACCCTTTACAATTTGACCTGAACTGAGCATCAAATATCATATTTGAGGACTGGATAAAACACTGAATCCCCGTAATTCTTTGCTGTGTGTAAAATTAAAGCAACTTGGATGGATACGTGACGCCTTTAATCCGTTTTAAGACAGAATAAAAGCAGTAAATGTCAAAGCAGTGATGCAAATTTGTTTTTTCCTTCTCGCTCTCTTAATGTTTTAATATTGTTGAAATATTACATATGTTTCCCTCCCAAAAGCTCGACCTCTTCATGTTTTGGTGGAGAAATTGTTAAAACTTTGAACCAATCAGTTTATCTTGATAATCTGCAGTCTGCAGTAAAAGGCAGCAGATTGTCTGGTTCCACAGATATAGAAAGGTGTTGGAGAGACAGCTTGGAAAGATCACATGTGTGGTTTCTCACTTGAAGATGGATTTGTTTTTTTTATCAGGTATTTTAAAAATGTTATGGTAAATACAGGACCTAGAGATCCTGTATTTACCATTTGGTTTTAAAAAATTTTAAACACATTTTCCACTTTCCATTCCCACTTCCATTCCCAACTTTTCCACATATTACCATTACAACCACATGGATGTTATGGGTTTTTATTTTGAAGTGGAAAAACAAAAATCCATTTTTTTTTTTACAAATAAAAAATTGAAAATGCCTTCTTGGGCTGATGTACTGCAGCTTTTAGATGTGACTTTGCGTCAACACACCTGAATCACATAATTATGTCATTAGCAGAATGTGAGTGTATGAGGAGTCATTTGATTCAGGTGTGTTGGAGTTGGGACATTGAACCTACTCTGTTGTGTCTTTAGCTGTATTTATCGGGTAGTTTTCCTGCTGGAAGGTAACCCTCCACCCAAGTCTCAGGTCTTCTGCAGCCTCTAACATGTTTTCTTCCAGGATTGTCCTGGATTTCGGTCTATCCAGCTTCCCTGTCCCTGCTGAAGAAAAGCCTTCTTACAGAATGATGCTGCCATCACCTTGCTTTAACATGGGGATGGTGTGTTTAGAATGATCTGCAGTGTTGATATTCCAGCACACAAAGCCTTTTTGCACATACTGTAGGCAAAAAGAGGGAACTGTCTTCCAAACTGTACATTTGCTGTGTCCCCTTTATGGCTTGTGGTAAACTCTAACCAGAACCTCTTGTGGCTTTCTTCTTGCTACTGTGAAGTCTCGAAGACCCGATTTGCAAAACACACCACTAGTAGTTCTCTATTAGTCAAGCACTCCCACCTGAGCTGTGGATCTCTGCAGCACCTCCAGAGTTACCATAGCTCTCTCCGCTGCTTCTCTAATTGATGCCGTCTATGCCTTGGTAGTCAGTTTAGGTAGTCGCCCATGTCTTGGTAGGTTTGGAGCGTTCCTCTTTCTATTTTTAAATAATTGGTTGAACCAGGCCTGGAGCCAATGGGAGGGTTGAGGGGGCTGGGCCTGCCCATTCAGGTATCGGCCTGTCCAAGACAGATTACTGTGTAAATTAAGTTGCAACCATGCAATGTATTGACCAAAGACAACCAGCAGGGGGTGCTGTAGGCTATTAATCAGGACTTTTGGAGGCAGTGATACTTTGATACTGTTGTATGCCAAAATGGACATTAGAGCTTTGCTCACCCCTAATTTCCACCGGAGGGGTAAGCTGCACATAACGTCTGCAAAGCATAACACGCAGCCGATAGCAGCCATTATAGTCAACGGGTCCGTTTCCACCAGGCGTGAATCGGATACGGCCCTCTCTTAAATGTACACAGCGGGTCTATTTTTTACCTGCTACGCTTCTGAAGTTAGACTAGCTCAGCAGTTTAGATTTGACCAGACAGGAAATTAGACAAGGGAGCAGAGAAAATTCTAATGAAAAGACACTTGCAGATTTCGGATTGCTTAACTACGAAAAAAAACAAAAATTAATTACCTGTGACACCAGGGTTGAAGTCAGTTGGTCTGTGGGTCTAATTTGTTGGTTTTTATCATGGACGACAAGAAGTTAATCTTTGAAGTTTAGAATCACCCAGTTTATATGACACCAGTAATCATTTTTACAAGGACAACCTGAAAAAGGAGAAGGCATGGACAGAAATATCCGCAGTTTTGGGAGTGGATGGTGAGTTTATTCTTATTAACATAGAATTTTTTTCCCCACATACTACCCTTTAATTCATGAAACTGTAATTCTCCTGTGAATTCCTGATATCCAGCTGGGTGGAAGGCTTTGGCGATTGATACGCGTCTAACACAATCCCGGTGGGAAGGGGCTGCTGAGCTCGCAAGTAAAATGCGTCTATTACGTCACGCTATGGTTATGCATCCGGTGGAAAGCAGGGGTTAATAAAAACAAGAGCAAAGCAAGTACTAGCAGGGACGATGCTAATACATTACCAGTCCTAGAGAGGCAAGTGCAACCTTGAGTGACATTCTGATCCTCTCTCCATACCAGTCAGGGGTGGTAATGCCGCCAATAAACATCCCAAAGAAGAAGGTTGCTGTGTTATTTTTGGGCTAATATGAGCATGCCAACCGTAGTTATGATGAAAACTTTATGAGAACAACACACAAGGAAGAGAATTATCAAGGTTTTGAGCAGCAAATTTTCTTGGATTGTGAACGTAAGACTTTTTGTGGATTAGCTAGTTTACTGGAGGACATTAATTGGACCCTTGTGGTCATTTTTGTTTGACATGGCTCTGTTCTGTCAATGATATGTCTTCAAATGGTGAGCTGCACATTGTTTTTCTTTCCGAGTGATTTGACTAAAGTGTTATGATTGTTTCCTTGATTGGCATACATCATTGGAATCTCCATTTTCAAATGATGTATAAAATGTATATGCACATAGAAAGGGTGTCACAAAAAAAAGCAGGTTTCACCCAGAAGTATGTAACGTACCGCCAATGGGACGTACAGTGAGGAACATAAGTATTTGAACACCCTGCAATTTTGCAAGTTTACACTTTCAACAGGGTAATTCAATGTGCTTTACATGATTTGGTGATTTAAAAAAAAAAAAAAAAAAAACAGAATAAAACATTGGAAATAAAAGAGAACTAGGACTACAGTTTCATGGTTACTGTAAGTAGAACACTACGCCGTCATGGTTTAAAATCATGCATTGCACCGAAGGTTCCCCTGCTCAAGTCATCACATGTCTAGGCCCGTCTGAAGTTTGCCAATCACCATCTTTATGATCCAGAGGAGGCATGGGAGAAAGTCATGTGGTCAGATGAGACTATAATTGAACTTTTTGCTCTAAAGCTCACTCACTGTTTGGAGTAAAAAGGATGAGTTGCATCCCAAAAACACCATCCCTACTGTGAAGCATGGGGGTGGAAACATCAGATCTTCATCATGCATCATGAAGATCTGTGTGGAGGAGTGGGCCAAAATCCCTGTTGCAGTGTGTGCAAACTTGGTAAGAACTACAGGAAACATTTGACCTCTGTAATTGCAAACAAAGGCCTCTGTACCAAATATTAACACTGATTTTCTCAGGTTCAAATACTTATGTGCAGCAATAAAATGCAAATATATTCTTTAAAAATCAATGTGATTTCCTGATTTAAAAAAATGCTGTCTCTCACAGTGGAAATGCATCTACAATGTGAATTTCAGATCGTCCATAATTGTTCAAATACTTAAGTTCCTCACTGTAATAACACAAGAGGGTTAAATAAAGACCGTGTACTGCCCCCCCAAGCAAAATTCATGTGGTGCTGGGACCTGGTTGAACCATGCTCTAGTAGATTTCAAGGCTTACCTCTGCTTTTACCTTCTACACAACTTTCTCCCGGACATGTCTGCTTTGTGTCTTGGTCTTCATGATGCAGTTTGTTCTCTAATCTTCTCTAACAAACATCTGAGGCCTTAAATAACATACATGTGGACTCTGAACTAATTAAGTGACTTCTGAAGGTAATTAGTTGAACAGAATTTTATTTAGGGGAACCGGGTAAAGGGGGCTGAATACTCATGCACCCCACACTTTTCAGATGTTTAACTATTTAAAAAGATAAATAAAAAACATGTCATTTTTTTCTTCTTTGTGTTAGTCTATCACAGAAAACTTCCAAAAAATACACAAAGTCGTGGTTGTAATGTCACGAGGTTAAAGCTGTAGTGAAATGAAAAGTCGAAGCAGCAAATGCAAATCTGCAAACCAAAACAGATTAAAAACAAGACTTCTAATAAACAAATATAACAAATCAGAACTTTGATCAATAATTTATTCAGAGATATTGCTGGTTTTTATCTTTACAAACCCCATTTCATTTCATTGGAAGTCAGTTGGTGACAATTTGCTTTATGGTTACATCAGTTTAAAACAAACCATTATTTCTATCTACAGCACCTCTTGGTTGAAAGCAGCTGCAGAACAAACAATTTACCTGAAGTGAGATGCTGACTGCAACAGCCACACACCGTGAGACTGGTTGGAGTGTGTTTGTGCAGAAGAAACCTTTAAGCTGTTCTCCCCTGGGGTAATATCTATTGTTCACAAACAAAATGGTTTGTATTTGATGCTGCCCGCACTCACATAATTTGCCTTATTATCTTGAGATTCTGTTCTTTCAATTGAGTGTTGCTCCTTTGTCTGGGAGCAAAATGGCATCAGAGCACTTGGTTATTTTGTCCTCTGCACCCTGGAAGGGTTCGCAGAACTTTCTTAGTTAGCATTTCACAGTAATAAAAACCCTGCATGATGGTGAAAACTAACAAGCTTGACTTTAAGACTGAGGAGTATGATTAGATTAGGAGCAGTGTATTCTGTAAATGCTGCAGGATATCCCAACAGGATGAATATTCAATAGGATGCCTCTTTATTCTTTGTTTTTTGAGCACCGCAACTATAGGTAAACCATCTGTATCAGAAGATCTTCTCTCCCCATATCCCGAAACTTTACAATAAATACTTTTATAGTAACTTTTTCTTAAGAACTGGAAGAAATTAAACATTTTAAGACAAATGACAGGCTGAAATGCTAGACGGCTAGAAAAAGATAAAAACGACCTGTCTTTTTTTGTTTTTCCTCTTTTGAACAAAAAAGGCCAATTTTTCCACCAGGTTGCAACCTGAAAAAAAAATAACTGCATTGTTGCATCATTCTGTGGAGCTTCTTTTGATCAATGGTTAAACAAGATAAGCTGTAGGTGGAACTAATTCTCCAGGAACAAAAATTTATTTAAATCTTTAAAAAAAAATTCAAATCAATGAACATATTAATAAATCCATTCCCAGAGAGTCCAGGTGAGAATAAATAGCATTTCATGACTGCAGCATCTGCCCTCCAAAGCCCTGTGTGTGCCTGTTAGATCTCTGTTTATTTCAGTCATCAATGACTATAGACCCGTTGCCCTGACATCCCACATCATGAAGGTCCTGGAGAGACTCCTGTTGGCACCCCTGAGTAAGCAAACAAGAACGTATCAGGACCCACTGCAGTTTGCTTATCGCTGTGGAGTTGGAGTTGAAGATGCCATCATCCACCTACTTCAACCAACCCACTGTCATCTGGACAAAGCAGGCAGCACTGTGAGGATCATGTTCTTTGATTTCTCCAGTGCATTTAACACAATTCAGCCTGATTTGCTTTGTCAGAAACTCCTGAAGACACAGGTGGAGCCCTCAACAATCGCCTGGATCAATGACTACCTGACCAACAGACCACAATTTGTGAGACTGAAGAATTGCGTGTCAAACCAGGTGGTCAGCAGCACAGGAGCACCACAGGGGACCGTACTCTCACCATTCCTTTTTACTCTGTACACCTCAGACTTCCAGTACAAATCAGAGACCTGTCATCTGCAGAAATACTCAGATGACTCTGCAATTGTCGGGTGTATCAGAGATGGACAAGAAGCTGAATACAGAGAGTTGGTGGACCGCTTTGTGACATGGTGTGGAAACAATCGTCTCACCTTGAATGTGAACAAAACAAAGGAGATGATTGTAGATTTCAGAAGAAACAGGGACAAGTCAAACACTGTTTCCATCATGGGAGAAGAAGTGGGGGTGGTTGAGGAGTATAAATACCTCGGAGTTCACCTTGACAACAGACTGGACTGGAGGCGCAACAGTGAAGCCGTCTACAAGAAGGGACAGAGCAGACTGTAGTTCTTGAGGAAGCTTAGGTCCTTCAAGGTTTGCAGCAAGATGCTGGAGATCTTCTACAAGTCTGTTGTGGAGAGTGTAATTTCTTCAGCCGTCATCTGTTGGGGTAGCAGCATCAGAGCCAGGGATTTAAAAAGGCTCAACAACCTGATAAAGAAGGCTGGTTCTGTTCTTGGGACAACTGTGGAAAATCTGGAGATGATAATGCAAAGAAGGATTCTTCATAAAATCAAAAAAATTATGGACAACCCTGAGCATCCTCTTCATGAGACAGTCACACAACAACAGAGCATCTTCAGTCGGAGGCTTCTTCAGTTTCGCTGCAATACAGACCGCTACAGGAAATCCTTCCTGCCCACAGCCATCATTATCTACAACAACTCCTTAAAGAATTGATTATATGAGCTATACCAACACTTAATTTCCCTCTGGGATCAATAAAGTATTTTTGAATTGAATTTGAATTGAATTTCCTGAATCTGATTTATAGGAAAATACTCCAGATACAAAGCTGGTAGGGGCAAAAACCAGCCAGCTGGGGTGTGTAGTTTCACTGAGCGTGAGGATGTCAGTGCCAGCGCTCATGTTCGACCAAGTCTGTGTGTCTTTATTAACCAGCTATTTAGCATTCTGGGAGCAGAATATAAACAAGTAAAATCTCTGTCTGCCAGTTCTGCAAGTTGCTTACTGTCAAACTGGTTGAACTGGGAGAGGCGAGAGCTGGAATCAGTAGGTCTTCTTCCAGGAACGGAGGTACAGCTGGAATGGGAGCAGAGGGTTTCTGTTCAGCAGGCTCTTGTGGAACACATCAAAATCAGCTTTCCTGACTCTCTGCAGATAGTCCTCTAACACGACCTGCAGCGCAGAGCAAAACACAAGCACAAGTTGGTTCAGTTTGCATCCTGAATTCATGCCCTACGTCATCAAAATAGAAAATCTCTCACACTTTATGCACTTTAGTATCTTACAGATTTCTTTTAAATCTTGAAATACTCTAGGTTTATGTCTTAACACCTAAACTAAACTGACTGAAGTCTGCTGTTTGTTAGTTAACCAGGCATATTTAAGAAGCAGGGGTCACATTAACCGTATATTTTCCACATTTGACCAGTTTCTTTTAAACGGTGACGGAAAAATCTGAAGGCCGTCGGTCATTTTGACAGTTTGCAATTCCCACCCCTGATCACTTGGTGCAGACGCGCAGACATTTTCAACATTATGCTCAGAGTTCATGTAACTAATCAATCCAAAAAAAGATTCCCATGAGAGCACCTGAACATCATCTCAGACCTGGACACCGTACTCAATGATAATCTCATTAACCGGGAGCTGACAACTCATCGAAGAGTTACTGAGGCTTTGGAGCGCATCAATAGTCTGGTGTCGTGCTAACCACCGGTGCATGATGCTTCCTCCCTCCTTCCTTCGGTAAACGACTCGTTCAGAGAGTCTTTCTGACTCCTGATCACTTCATTTGGAGAAATGTTGCCTCATTTTAAAACTTTGGTTGAAGTGGGGCTTAATTCTAGTAATACCAGGTGACTTTGAACGCATCCAAAGCCAAGGTGAATGCATTGAGCACATCAATGGATGGATGTGCCATAACTTTCTAGAAACAAAACAGAAGTAATAATTTTTTTACTTGAAGAGAAACAATCAACAGCCAGCACACAGCTTCAGTTAATCCAGCTAGAAACTACTGATCAGGCCTGAAATCTAGGTGTAGTAATGGACTCAAACCTGAACCTCCAGGGTCACATAAAGGCAATAACAAGGTCAGCCTTCTATCACCTGAAGAACATTTCTAGGATTAAAAGGACTGATGTCGCAACACGACCTAGAATAACTCATCCATGTGTTTATCTTTAGTCGAATTGATTACTGCAACAGCGTCTTCACAAGTCTGCCTAAAAAGTCAATCAGACAGCTGCAGCTGATCCAGAACGCTGCCGCTCGTGTTCCTCACTAGAACCAGGAAAGTAGAGCACATCACCCCAGTTCTACAGTCCTTACACTGGCTCCCTGTAGCTCAGAGAATAGACTTCTAAATACTTAGTTTATAAATCATTGAATGGCTTAGCACCAAAGTATGTTGAAGATCTACTGTTACTATACCAACCCGCCACTCAGGTCTTTCTACTAATTATCCTTAGAATCAGAACCAAACATGGAGAAGCAGCCTTCAGTTAATAATCTCCCCTTATCTGGAACAAACTCCCAGACGACTGCAAAGCTGCTGAAACACTGTTCTTTTAAATCAAAGCTAAACACCCATCTGTTTAGAACTGCCTTTAATAAGTGATTAATAAAAGCTGGAATGTCATACGTTTTAAATGTTTCATATGTTTTGTGTCTCTAATGTTGTATTTTATGCTTTTACTGTTGTTCTATTGCAGCTTTTGTTTTATCCCCTAATCACCCAAAGCACTCTGAATTTCCTTGTTGTTGAAAGTGTGCTATATAAATAAAGTTGCCTTGCCTAATAGGAAATAAAGTCCCCAGGATTTACTAAGAGTCAAACCCAGAGAAGAGTCTTACAGAAGGACTTCTATCAACAGGCAACTGAACAGGAACTGCATACATGATCATGTAGAAAACATTGGAGGAGGAACCTAGAGAAGAAAAGAGCCATTCGTTAACATGAACCCTGCAGGCAAGCTGTGCGATTGCAGTATATTTCTAAGCAGTTTTTTTCTGCATCAGAGGTTGGCGATCTAAAAATTATGAAGGAAATGAGAATAGCAGAAAAATAAAAAAACATTTTCCAGTGTAAAGCTTCCCCCAGAGGCTGTAGGATGTCATTTTATTTTCACTTTCTGCTAAAAAGTGAGGGGATTTTAATGATATTAAACAATACAGATGCATTTTCCTAAAAGAACATGAGATTAGTTAGCATTTGAGAGGGCGTCACATTTTATTCTTTCAGACCTTTAAATGTTAAAAAGGAAAAACAATACATAAAGCTATGGTGGATTTTATTTCCATCTTAAAAAATACCAACTTATTCAAAGCGGAGTTTTTTTACCCTTTGTTTTTGTTACTTTAACCTAAGAACCACAGAAGAAAGCTTGTTGCTTCTCTCCCCTTGATCCGTCTCTAACGTTATGCATGGCTTTTATTTAGCTCCCAGCACAGAGCGAGTGGTGCAGAAACACGTTATGGACGTTCTTTATTCTGCCTGCAAAGCTCTCCTCTCTGAGGTGTCTGTTCCGTCATCCCCCGTGTCTCTCTGAACAATTTGGTGGTAATTCAGAGGATGGAAATGGGTTTTTCAAAAGGTTTTTTTTATTTATATTTGGCCACATGGAAACAAGATTCCACCTACACACTGCGTGAGGAGGTTTTTCTGCTTCATTACAGCAGATGAGAATAATGTATGTGAGCAAATTTGCTGAATACTTTTAAGACATTTTAGAATCAAAAAGATGCTGCAGATTGTGACATATGCTTAATTAGTTCTTTCTCAAATCTTTAATCTGCATCTTCAGGTCAAATTGTGTCATTTTTCATGTAGTGTTGAAATGAAAGAGCCACAGAGGTGATTCGGCATGGTTCATGCCCCTCAGTCGCCACCTGTGCTCCTCTCGTGACACCGACCCAAAACTACAATTTATCTGAATCTAATTTTCAGGATAAGAAGAAAGCGACACAGGCTGTGCCTGCTTACCATGTGGATCGCTATCATGAACACAAATAGACAGCAACACTCCCACACACGCACGAAGGGGCCTTTTCGTTGCTCGGCAAAGGGTGAAAATCATTTGAGCTCTACATTCAGGAGGGAGAGTCCATTTTTCTGTTCTATACTGTAGTTACAGCAGGTCGGTGATGGATCATCATTATGGACTCGATAGAAATGTTCCATCCACCAGCAGAAAGCAGCCTCTGAATATGAGCAGATACAGTGAGGAATATAAGTATTTGAACACCCTGCGATTTTCCAAGTTCTCCCACTTAGAAATTATGGAGGGGTCTGATTGAATTCATATTGTAGATGCATTTCCACTGTGAGAGACAGATTTTTTTATTTATTCAGGAAATCACATTGTCTGATTTTTAAATAAGTTATTTGTATTTTATTGCTGCACATAAGAACTTACAACACCTGGCAATCAGCAAGAATCCTGGCTTTCAAAGACCTGTTACTCTGCCTTTAAAAAGTCCACCTGTACTGTAATTATTCATCTAAATTAGTAGCACCTGTCTGGGCTTGTTAAAGACACCTGTCCACCTCACAGTCAGTCAGACTCCAACTACTACCATGGGCAATACCAAAGAGCTGTCAACAGACACCAGAGACAAAATTATAGACCTCCACAAGGCTGGAAAGGGCTACAGGGCATTGCAAAGCAGCTTGGTGAAAATAGATAAACCGCTGGAGCAATTGTTAGAAAATGGAAGAGGCTAGAGATGACTTAAAGATGAGGAGGAGATTAAAGATGTCTCCCTCAGACTGAGGCTCCATACAAGATCTCACCTGGTGGGGTATCACTGATGATAAGAAAGAGGAGGAATCCGCCCAGTACTACACGGGAGGAGCTGGTCAATGACATGAAGAGACCTGGGACTACAGTCTCAAAGGTTACGGTCAGTAGAACACTACACCGTCATGGTTTAAAATCATGCATTGCACCGAAGGTTCCTCTGCTCAAGTCATCACATGTCCAGGCCCGTCTGAAGTTTGCCAATGATGGATGATCCAGAGGAGGCATGGGAGAAAGTCATGTGGTCAGATGAGACTTTAATTGAACTTTTTGGTCTGAACCTCACTCACTGTGTTTGGAGGAAAAAGAAGGAAAAACCGTTCCTACAGTGAAGCATGGGGGTGGAAACATCATGCTTTGGGGTTCCTTTTCTGGGAAGGGGACAGGACAACTGCACTGTATTAAGGAGAGGATGAATGGGGCCATGTATTGTGAGATTATGAGCAACAACCTCCTTCCGTCAGAGCATTGAAGATGGTTTCGTGGTTGGGTCTTCAAACATGACAATGAGCTGAAGCCCACAGCCAGGATAACCAAGGAGTGGCTCCGTAAGAAGCATATAAAAGGTTCTGGAGGGGCCTGGCTAGTCTCCAGACCTAAATCCAATAGAAAATCTTAGGACGGAGCTGAAACTCCGTATTGCTCAGCGACAGCCCAGAAACCCCGCACGCCCGCGTAACGAGGACGGATGGATGTGTGGATGGATGATCAAATATTTTATTAGGCCTGTAATGTGTAAACAGATTATTGTTCAACACACAATATAATTAGGCCTAAACCTAATTACATTTCATAAATAATATTGGAATTTGGGCAATTTGTGGTGCGCAAATGCATGCCTGTCAATGTTTTATCAGATGCGGACGTTAGAGACTCAATTGACAATAGAGGCGCATGGCCTGGGCCCCGCCCACCAAAACTCGTCGTTCTCTGCTAATGCTAACAGAAGGGCCTCCTAGTAGGGACTGCAATAATACAACAAGGCTGAATTACGGCAAACGATCCTTTGATACAGTACTAAGGTAATTAGAGTGGGACTAAAAAGGGCCCAAACGTCGCGGGGAATTTCATGTCAGGGGCACTTTAACATGAACGCGCTTGACGTCACATCCGCAGACAGCGCGGGAAAATCCGACCCGACAGAAAATAGAAAAAATTGGATACAGGCTTATAGGTGCACCCACTGTGAGCTGACAAGGTGTCAGTATGCTCATCAGGAGATGTTTGAGTCATAAATGGTCAAATAAAAAGGCTATTGTTACGTTTATTTTGGGGGAAAAGTTGCATATAGCCCCTTTAAAGTATTTAGAACAACTTTGGTATGACAAAGTATTTACCCTCACAGAGTTCTTCTGCATATGCTTTATGACAAATTTACATGTCTCTGATCAGCAAATACAGTTTAATATCAGACGAACATAACCAGAGTAAATACATAAAGCAGTTTTCAGATGATGAGTTCATTGTTGACAGGGTGGGGAAAAAGTTATCCAGACCAACCTGGTTCTAAATAAATATATCTTCACCCACCATTTAGGTCATTTTCACACAAAAAAGTCCTTTCTAGTAGTGCTCAGAGGTTAGGCTGACGTAAACGAAGCAAGCCCAGAAACGAGCCCAGAAGGCGCTTATGAAATGAAAACAACATTTGTAACTGCATAAACGATACATGATCACCAAACTAAACCTTACTGCAGATGATCAATTTTCCACCATCCCAGCATTTGTTCAGCTACATCAGCAGAGGCAGGATCATATTATTCATCGGCCCAAACAACAGAAGAGCAACTTTGAAGGAAATGAAGCCGACCGAACCGTCAATCAGGTCCTTGGTAGCCAATAGGCTCTAAGCCCGCCCCCACGAAAATTAGGTTCAACTCCGAAAATGAAAGGGCTGAATTGAAAGTGTAAGCTGAGGACTAAAAGCAAAGTGGAAGAGAAACATAAAAACTGTCAACAGATCTGAAAATACTGTTTTAAAAAAAATAAAGGGAAAATGAATACACGATTACAGCTTAGGTTGCAAGTGTTATGTACAAATAGGTTTTCAATTCGGAATTTCATTTTTGTTTTGTTTTGTTTTTAGTAGTAGCATGCATAACATACAGTGTACAAACATTTCTGGTTTTAGTTCAATAAACAGAAGGGGAAAAACAGATTAAATAGATCTCCTGAATGGCTGAACAAATCTGGTCGTCTGCGTAAAGTTTTATTGGAGAGTACAAATAAGGCCTATAGTCGGCGCACAACGTTAGACTTTCAGGGGGATTACTGAAGCAAGCATCAGTGATATGACGCACAATGCTTTAAAAATGCAAATGTAATCCGGATGAATAGAAGGGGAATATTGTTGGATGCAAAAAGACTTACAGTGTGAAGGAAGGCGGGGGTCGCGGCTGCTGGAACGTTGTGGCTAAATGATCGGGCCTGAAGGAAAGAGCAGAAAAACTCAAATGAAACAAAACACAAAGCTTTTCCTCTTCATATAATTAAGTTTCCAATGGAGTGGGAAAATGTCTAGTAATATTAAAAGGAATTAACACTAAAAGAAATTTAAACTTAATAGTATAAAATGCTGACTTTGTATTTCCTGCCACCAGCGTTTAAAAGAAAAATACTTATCAGCTTTAATAAGAAAGGTCTTCCCCTGGAACAGATGTAACTGTGAATTTGTTAATATGTGCATGCAGCCATAATACTTGAGCAATAACAAACACTGAGTCAGACTTTTTGTAATAATGTCTTAAGTGCTCTTTGACACCATTTCTCAAAGCTTTTTGTCGTACTCTCCATCCAGTTTTGCACCCGATCATTTCGAGAGGATTTTGTTGTTGTTGAGGCACTCAACACCGACCTCTGAATCACTTAGACACACAAATGGAACCAGCGTGAATAAACCAGTCTTTTGTCTACCTGTATCAGGCAATGTGTCAAACATCAAGTGTTAAATTGTCTTTTTAGGGCATTTTGTTTCCTGCAGCGTGAAACAAAAACACATCATCTAGCCTCAATGGTTTTGCTGAATGTATGAAACCATGACAGAAAACATAGTATGACAAACATACTAGTCATAATACGTCATAATCAAAGAACTATTAGCTTGACACACAGCATACCTCGACATTGAGTGCAATTCGTTTGTGAAAAAACTGCGTAAAGAGGACCAGTAAGAAAGATAAAGAGGGAGAATGCTGAGGTAAAATGTATTTTTTCAAATGGTTATCTATGTTCTATTCCAGTGCCCCTTATCTAGCCTGGAAAAATACAGAAAAACTAAATCTAATTAATTTAAAGTATTCTTACCCCTAAAAATCTTTTCTTGTTAGACAAATGTATTTTTCTGGGATTTTAAGACACAGCTCAAAACAAAATATACATCATTATGAAGGAGAAGGAAAATGATGCATGCTTCCAATTTGACAAATAAAAGTCTGAAAACTGTTGTGCAGTTGTGCGCAGGACCCCCAAGTCATAACGTCCTGGAATCTCTTAACAACTTTGTGTGCATCAAGAGACCAAAATCTTTTTTAAACAGATCAAGCTCAGGCAGATTGGATGAAGAGCATCAATTTTCAAGCCCTTGGCTCATTCTAACATGAATGTATGCTTCAACCACTGCATTGTAGCTCTGGCTCAGAGGTCACGCTAGATGTTTTTGTTGTCCGTCATTTTGAAAAAAAAAAAAAAAAAAACGGTCGAAATCTATTTTTACACTTTATTTTTATTAAATTATAACATTTTCAACAGTATTTATTTTTTATTCATTTCAAATAATATTCAACCTATACAGAGAACTACACATAAAAAATGAAATTAAAGGATTACAATAATAAAATACAAACAGTTCACCTGCTGTGGTCTGAATGCACATGTCTCAACTTCCCCTTGCTAAGCATGGAACTAAAATGACCCGCTTGTGTGTAATCAAACAGTGGGATTGCTGCAGAGGTTATTGTCATGAGGTTTAGGATTTTTGCCTCAGACAGATGACCTCTCATGGGGGTTTAGATGTTGTCCTGGCGGCTAAATCCACGCTCCGCTGCCACACTGGAGACTGGAAGTAAGCGCCACTTCAGCCAAAGATTTGAAATCAGGGAACATTTCTCCAATTGAAAGGATCAGAAGTTGGAAAGACTCTCTGGATGAGCCGTTTTCCTTCAGTGGGAGGAAGTCCAGCACCATGCACCGATGGTTGGCATGACACCGGGCTCTAGGGAGCGACACGCTCCAAAGACTCGGTAACTCCTCAGCGCGCCGTCAGCTCCCGGTTAGCAAGATGCATTGAGTAAAGTGTCCACTCTTTTACACACGTCTGCAGAGTCCCTTGCATGACTTGTGGCAAACTCTTAAAAAAAATTAAAAAAAATAAAAAGGACCTCTTATAGCTTTCTTGCAACAGAGGGCATTGTTCTTGGAAGACTTGCAGTAATCAGATTAGTCACAGCTGGAAGTAAAACTAATTTAAGAATAATTGACCTAGTTTGATCAAGTATCTACAAGATTGAGTCAGTAGGAGCAACAGCATAGTTCTGGATGGAGGTCACCAAACTGGATCGCAATTAAGTACGTAAGCATTTTCCCCACTGTGACAAGTCAGCCTGCAAAATATGCAAATAGAGACAGAAAAGCAAAAAGGAAACCTCTTCATCGGCTCCGCATGGGGTGCAGGAATTAGGTTTCTACTCTGCCATCTCACTCCTAATTAAGTCAATTAGTTGTTGCTATTTTTGTACCAACACTTTTTATTTTTATACACTTTAAACTTAAGTTTCATAGCTTACATGAATGTAAGAGAAACAGTTTGAAAATAGTATTCCCTAATTTATAGATTTACTAAAATTGATTGATCTGCTGTCAGAAAGCAAGTTTAACCTATTCCATGTTTAGGACTGAAGCTGTAGAGTGGGGAGGTATTTTCTGGGATGAACAACATGGACAAATGATTTTAATATATTTTATCTTGTTTGTCCCTTATTGCTCTTCTTACATATTGAATTATTTCCAGCATACATGATATATGCTGATTTTTAAACCCCCTTTTGGTCCTGCAAGCAGCATAAACATGGAAACCAGCTGTGCAGACCTGTTCTTTGTAATTTAGCTTCTGGCGGAATTCCCTAATAGGCACAAACAATGAGCAAACAAACTGTAAATACTTAAGTGTTAGAACAGCTGCATAATGAAATAGTTCTCCATGAGGACAAGAATCAATAAGGCATGCAAGTGGACACCAATACATCTCCAAACCAATTAGCCGCAAACTCTTAGGAACAACAGTAAACCGAAGACGTTTGCAGGACATTTTTAATCATCCACAGTGTTGCAGGTGCAAGCTTCAACCCACAGCATGCATGAGTCACCAGTGATGGTAATTTTTTAAAACTACCAAACCTATCCCTGCTGTTCAAGTGGCTTAAAAGGTGTTCAAGAGTGGAGAGAAACAGAAGCTCAGAGGATGAGAGTTTTCACCGCATCTCGTCTCTTAACGATGCCAGAAACCCTTCAGCTTCAGCAAACGGTGAAATTACTGGGGGGGTCAGAATTTGAATCTAAAACAAATCCAGATTTTCTTTGCTGAAAATGTTAACCGTGAAATGTTTTAGATCCTCCTAAGGGAAAATCCTTTTGGAGCTTCTGTAGCATTCAAACCTTTCTGACAGAAGATGTCATGAGAGAGCAGGCTAATTGCACATCTCCATTGATGTTTGGGACCACTCATTTTCTGTCACCATCCATGGGTGTAAAACACAAACTGCTGTGTAGATTCATTCTTTTTAACATATTTGCAAGATAGTTGTCCTTCCTTCCCCCCCCCCATTTATTTACCCCACTTGAGGCAAGAATAAATGTGTGGTTTAAATTATTCAGGTTTTTTGACCAGGTTTTTTTGTTGTTCCATTTTTAAACTATTTGCAAAAAGGAACCTTTTTAAATCTGACTTTAATACACATAATGTACAGATTTTTTGCGGAGTAATTCTAGAATTATCCAGTTATTACTAAAACATGCAAACACAATTTCTTTTCTTGCTAGTGTCATGGTAACATCGAGTGTCGAGCCAACCCCACCTGGCTATTATTTGATATCTTAAGGAGATTTTTGGAAAATAAGCCAAAAAAATTCCAGAGATGTGCTGTAAAACCAGGAGCGGCAGAGCTTTAACAGCGACAGCTCTTTAATTGTTGAACGCTTTGCTCTGCAGGTCAGACAAACCTCTTTGTTAACAATTTTTAAAGTGGCTTTTAATGAGTGAGCTGTTTCTTAGATTAGTTGTCTCTTTACAGTTGCACGGATGTTCCTGAGATCTTTGCTGGTTTTATGTAAATTACCTGGTCAACTGTCTTCTTGTTTGAAGAGTGCTATCACCGCTTTTTTCCAGGTCCCTTTAACATGGACCATTGTTCTAGTCCACAGGTCTGCAGCCATGGCTTTTTGGACCTTCTACAAATGCTTAAAAAAAGGTTTTTAAATATAGATATAACAAATTCAGATTTTAGCAGTTTTTCTGTCTTTTTAATTTATATAAATATTCTTTTTTAGCTCCATTTTTCTTCACATTTGGTTGGTACTATCTGCATTTTTACATCCCTTTCCACAGATATCAACAATCCATAGAAGAAAATGTATCCATCTACTTTTTGGCAAATGTTTTATATATTTCTTTAATGTTAAAACCTGACAATTGAAATTAGGATGGTGGATTTTTTTTTATAAAGACAACAAATTTCCTATAGTTGAGATTTATCAGATTATGTAACTTTTTTTTTTTTTTACTTTAATCAGCATTAAACAAAGAACCTTTTTTCTGAATTTGTTCCTTTCAATTCTTGAAATTAATTTGATTTTATAATTTTTTTCTAATTTAAAAAAGTTGAAAATAAAGACCTGACTGTAGATGTGATTGATTTAAAAAAACAAAAATAGTACAAGCAGACATAGCCAGAGTAGAAAACAATATAACCACTTGAAAACAGTCAGTGTTAATGTTTAGAAATGTTTAAATAACACTTTCCCTGTATTTAAAAATAAAACATGCTTAAATCACTTTGGAGTTGTTTGAGATTTCGACAGCCTAGTTTAATATTAGTCTAATATTAGGCTTTCAGAGATAATATACAACTAAGAATGATCAATTCAAACAGTAAAGGTCAAAGTAAAGTAAAGTTTTATCTAAAAGACTAAAAAAAGAAGGATGCGGTTGCATTAATATTACAAAACATGGGGGAATAAAATCTAAACTCAATTTCCTATAGTTGATATTGATCAGATTCTACAGATTATGTAACATTTTTGGTTCTAAACAAGTTATTCTAGCTGGATTTAATTCAGAGTTCTCAAAATGTAACTATATGACCTCAATATAAGAAAAAAATACTAGGATCCAATAATGATTAGCTATTTCATGAGGCTTAGCTCTCATTTTAAACTAAGTCTGCTTCCAATTGGCTGATTAGTCCCTGGTGACGCCTCCTCCTCTTCAGCTCATGCTGCTGAGCTGTGTCCTGAAGAACTCAGAACGACCCCATCAAGGTGAACCCGACCAACTCAGAAAGGAAGATTTGGTTACAATAAATGTTTTGTTTGCATTCTATACCATGTTACATTAGTCACTTTATTTAAGCAGGTTTCCTTTATTTGCAAAGCTGTAAACCCCCCAGCCGTCCAGTGAGGCACTTTTTCATGTTCTGTTATAGCGGTTCTGGTGCTAAAGGCGGATGGACCAAAGCTGGTTTTGAATATTGGTTTCAATTTTTTTACCTCAGCCCCTCTTAGACTAAAGTAGTTATTAGAAGTAATACCTTCTGAGAAACCTAGAAACTCTTAATGAATGTTAGATAATAAATCAGTTTAGATCATTTTTCGAACAGCATAACGTTTAATAACTGTCCAGCATTTATTAATCTTGTATTTTGCCTTTACAGCATTGTTTTTACTTATTTATTATATTTTACTTTCTGTGAATCTGCAAGCTTCAATTTGTCTATTTGCCTTTGGTACACCTGAAATTCCCCATTCTTATATTAAAATCTTTTTTAATTAGTGGGCAGATAATCTACCTGTTCTCTTTTTCTAAGTCTTTGTTTCATCTGCTTCTTTCAGTTAATTAATATTGAACGAACAGATATTAGGAGTTAGGGTTAGATTAACCAAACTTGACCAAGTTCCCAGCTGTTTTAGACGATAGTAGTATGTTGTTGATAGGTGTGCAAAAGTTGAGACAAAAACAATTAGAACATCATTTTCATGTTGCTGTGTAAGCGCAGGACATACATGCTCAAGGTGGACGTGAGCCTGGCTAGCGATGTCGTATACAACATCTCGAACGTTCTTCTCTCGGCTGCCGCGGATGAAGTCCTCCTGAGAAGCTCCGTGCTGAAGAAACAAACAGAAACACAAGAATGAGAAACTGTGCTGTGGTCGCTAGGATTTCTTTTTAATAATCAAATCGCTAGATCTTTAAAGTTAGACAGCAAGCTGAGAGATCTGCCACATCTGTACCAATTGAACACTTTGTCTTATACCCTAACATGAATCGTGACTATTGCGCATGAATATTTTTTCTAATTACACAAAATCCGTTAATTACAATAAAACATCAATAACTAGAAATGCACTCGGAGAGCGCAGACCTCCGCCAAGGCAGCTCAGCCCCAGCGCCAGACGGTGATCAGGATCACCTCCAAAATGTAATCACTTTTTCCTGGTCTCACTGCAGACATTTCCTGAAGATATCATCAAAATCGGTCAATAACTTTTTGAGTTATGTTGGTAACAAACACACAGACATACAAAGAAACCCTGGAGAAAACATGACCTCTTGCCGGAGGTAACAACCACCATCTTTGGAATCCAAGCAAATCCCAGTAAAGGGGTTGAATCTTCATTTTAAAGTATGTAGGAAATGCTTAGACAAAAACACAGTTTTTTTTCCAGGTAAATACAGCAAACGTAAGAAACTTACCCAAAGTTTTAGATTTAATGAGGGGAGAAAAAAAGAAAGACTAGATGTGAAAACCAACAATATAGAGTTGCTGGATCAACCTAAAAGGTGTTATGATTTTTATTAGGGGATTGTTCACAATCACTATTAAAAAAGATTTCAAATGGGAACTTCACTCTGAGATTCTTCATGGATTAATCTAATTAAATTTGAAAACAGCCCTGTTCATTCTTCTTATAGCATGGTTCTCAGAGATATTATGCAACACCTCAAACTGGAAATGTGCATGACTTTTTTTTTTTACTTTAATCAGCATTAAACAAATAACCTTTTTTTTCTGAATTATTTCCTTTCAATTCTTGAAATTAATTTGATTTTATTATTTTCTATAACATAAAAAAGTTAAAAGTAAAGACCTAACTGTAGATTTGATAATAAAAAAATAGTACAAGCAGACATAGCCAGAGTAGAAAACAATACAACCGCTTGAAAACAGTCAGTGTTAATGTTTAGAAATGTTTAGATAATACTTTCCCCATATTTGAGAATAAAAAATGCTTAAATCACTTTGGAGTTGTTTGATATTTTCGACAGCCTAGTTTCCCAGCTGTACTTTAACGCTGCATGGGCAGCTGTTTAGTGATAGCTGGGAGTCCTTTCTGTTGTGTTTTGGTGTCACTTTTTAAAGTTGCGCTGCGAAACGTTGCACTGCACTCTGAGTTCTGCACATAAACATTCTGCATATGTTCAGGTGAAAAAACAGCTGGATTTGGTCAATACACATGTACCGAACCGACAGGGCCGTACCGAAAAATATGAATACGAATACATGTATCGTTACACCCCTTGTGTGTACATGTGCTAATACAACCAGGTACAGATCATTTCGCATTTGTGGGTTATGAAAACAAGCTGCCGGCCAAAAAACAATTTGTAACCGCCATGTGTATCTAACTTATAACCGGACTAAGAACATTTTGGTACCCACTTTGACAACCCGTGACAGGCGTGTTCCACCTACTGTAAAGAAATGAGGTTGTTTGACTCCAAGAAAGTAATTAACATTTAGAAATAATTTTATTTTTAGTTGTTTTGGATCAACCAGGAACCTAACAGGGGTCAAAACTACAAAGCGTATAATATTAGGTTTTCAGAGATAATATACAACTAAGAATGATCAATTCAAACAGTAAAGGTCAAAGTTTTATCTAAAAGACTAAAAAAAGAAAAAGAAAGATTCGGTTGCATTAGTATTAGAAAACATGGGGAGGGGAGAGAAAATCTAAACGCAATTTTCTCTCTAAATTTTAAACAAGCCCAATGCAAAGATCAAGCTCTTTGGTCGCACTAAACAAAGTTGTGTTTTGTGGAAAAAAAGTCAAAAGTCAAAACATTTTCAAGTTTGGGCATAAATCAAAAGTCCTTTCAGTTTTTTGATGCAACCAGGAGCACAGGGACCGTTTCATGATCCTCAACACAGCTCCAGTGAGAAAAGCTCCAGGTTTTATCACGGTCTTCACAGTTCCCTGAGCTAACATCTTCAAAAATCTGCAGATAAGACTCAGTGAGGCAACGCATTAAAGACATCCCGACAATCTCCTCAAAGTCGGCGGAATCTTTATACAGAAAGATGAGATGTAAAAGTGTATCTGTCTTAAATTACACCTTAGATCAAAGCATGTCACTAAGACTGACAATGACAAGACAAAGCATTTTTTTAAGTGCTTGGCTGACTCACCTTTTCAGCCTAGTTTTTAAAGTGATTATTATTTAATATAGTCTGTTTGCTCTGCATGTTTTACTTGCTTATATTTGATCAGTTTTACTACTTAGTCTAATATTTATCCACTGCTTATTTTTATATTTTAACCTGTTATTTGAATCTTCCTGCCAGTGTTTCCTCTATGGGAGCCCTCTACCTTGGGAGTGGTGGTCGGCTGTAGCTGTCTGGGTGCTCTCCAGGTGGAGTTTGGGTGGAGGTGGGGGTCTCGGTCTTGCCTCCCCGGAGCGCCCTGTGTTTGTGCCTTGGCTTCTGCTGTTCATGTGCTGCTGCCGGTGCAGATGGCTCCTTTAATGGGTCATCTGCACACGGCCGTATGTCCTTTTATTGTTGCTATTGATTGTGTGTGCGTGCGTGCATGGGGGTTGGGTTGGGGGGAGGGAGGGAGGGAGGTATAATTGTGATAATGCTTTTAAATCTGTTGGGGAGGGATGGGAATGTGGTTTATGTGGGGAAAGTTTTAGTCTGTAAAGCACTTTGATTTGCAATGTTTGTATGAAACACGCTTTATAAATAAAGTTTGATTCGATTGATTTGATTCAACATTAAAGCAGGTGATTTCTGACTGAAGAACAACAATCATCAGAAGAGCTGTCCAAGAGCCACTACTTGCAGAGAGCTTTAAAAAGGAGTCATAACCTAGTATTACCTTGGATACCCACACTCTATTATAGTCTTTCAGGCCCTTCTAAATAAGAAAAGTTGAAAAAAAGTGAGATAAATAAACAGTGCTCCTCTGACCCTTATTTCTGAAGGCATTATTGTCTCGCGAGATCTGATGCAGTATTTTGGCTGTCGTCGACGGTCATTGTAATAATGCAAATGAGGGGCGCGTTGATTGGTGGCATTCTAGGTGATTTGTTGTTTGTAAAGTAGCAGCCATTACCCGTGTTGTCCTCGAAGCTACTACTCCCGCTAGCATACAATAGCTGCATTAGCAGTTAGCTGCTGTTTGTTACACACAGTAGAGCAATAAAAACACAGCCTTACCGTTTCAATTGCAGGCAAGTCCCTATTTGTTGGAATCCTGTATTTGAGTGCGCGTGCACGTGGGCTGGTTGACGAACCCAAGGGTAAACAAACGCTTAAAACAAAAGCTATCGGCTTCCCGGCCAGTGTGTAATCGTAAGGCAATCATAACATACATTTTTTTCTCGTGGGAAAGTGAAAATTACAGGTCATGACTCCTTTAAGAAGGAACTACCTGGTATAATTTTTCTATGATGATTATGAATAATTCAATCAAACTTTATATCCTATAGGCACACTCATTACACAAGACTCCACTGCTGAAGAAAAAGCACGCTAAAGCCAGTGAAATCCTGGGAGAATATAGTCTGGATGAGATGAGACCAAAGTCTTATTCACTGTAATACTTGCTCTTTTTGAAATACGATTAGCTCGTGAACATTTTCTCTAACCCCCATTGGCTGCATTATCCACAGAAAGGAAAGAGACGGCAAAAACGAGTGAGTCAGAAAAGGCCAGTTTCTTCTACGTCACAGAGAAAATTAGTATTGATGTTCTTGCCCACCTTGGGTTGTGACCGTCCACAGGAAGGCTGGTAGGATTTTGCGGCCAGGAGAGAGCAGAGCAAGTCTGCTAGTAGAAGCTAAACGTTAGCAACTCCACAACATGGCAGAACACGTTCGTCTTTGTGTTATTTGTGGAGATAACACATCAACGTTGCATTTTTTACACAAGAAAGAGGAGGTCAGAAAGAAACAATTGGAAATTGTCTTTGGAACACCACCAGCGAAGTAAGTTAGGTTAGTTATTAGTTTGAAGGCAGCATAAAAGTGTCACGTTGCTGTTAGGCAATCAGAGGCGAGATGTTTGCACATCATGGGACTGATTCATCAATGGTGTGTGCACGTTTTAACAAGCGCAAAACTTTGATACTGGGCACAAAAACATGCAGCAGGTGATTTACAAAGCAGGTGCAGGGAGGACTGTGTCTGTTAAACCCACAGCAAGATGCATGCAATCCATTCAGCACTCTTGCCCTTGATCAATATGCAATGTGGGTGTTTCTGTCAGAAGGCGCCAAATATTAGGAGGAGAACATGCAAATAAGTAGGGGTTCCACACGCAGAGAATAATCAAACAAGAACCTGTTTGCTGAGGCTGGTTTTTCGCCAATTTTTTACCGCCTCTGAAAGGCATGTCTTAACTTTGTGCTACCATGATTCAACATAAGTTTATTACTGACAAAAAATATTACTCACACACATTCTAACCTAACAGTGATTAACACTCTAATGGCCATAAACCTGACAGGGATGCCGTTTTCCCCCCGTTTTTGCCAAAGACGCATCATAACTCGATGCCCCTATTCCTCCTCACTCCGGCTGTGGTGCAGTGCATGGGGTAGAAAGGCTGGCACACACACAGCAGCAGATGCAAAGCCTTCATTTTAATACTGCTCTTTGCACCTACTATGATTTGCGCACACAACCTTAGTAGATCACCCGCAAATCAGGACCACGCCCTTCGTGCAATTTTGTTGCGGCACACGCGATTTTGCATTCTTTATTTGGAATATTGATCAATCAGGCCCTGTGAATATTAATAGGTAAGACTCATAGTTCTAAAACACCAAACCAACAGTGAGGTTTGGAGGAGGGAACATCATGGTGCGGGACTGTCTTGAGCATATGCCTCCTGCAAAATTCAGATAACTGAAGGGGGAAATGAATGGAGGAATATGCCGGGATATTCTTTATAATAATCTGAAGATTGATCTGTTTCTACATATAAAGTGTGTCGTCAAGTTGACGTCACTGAAAAAGGCATTTTCATAAAGTATTGAATAAATTTTGCTAAGCATTTTCAATACTTTCTCCCTGAGTGTTTTTACTTGATCAAACATAACTTAAAGCTGCAGTAGGTAACTTTAATAAAAGTAACTTTTTGTGATATTTCCTAAAACTGTCCATATGTCCTGAAAGTAGGAAATGAGATTTGTAATTTGTTTAAAAAAGCAGCTCAATTGGTCACGCCTACAGCCCCTACTGCGATTTGCAAGAATCCACCACGCCCGACAGAAAACAGCCAATCAGAGCCAGAGCAGCATCTGATGGAGTGTCTGACATCTGTCTATCAGTCCTCACACACACACAGTGACCCGCCCCTCGCTCCGCTACGCAACCGGCTGCAACAGCCACCTAAAAGAGAAACTGCCTGTACCGCCGCTGCCAACAACAGCATATACGGCTAAGATAACAAAAAAGAAGATGAGCGAGGAGGACAAAAAAGCTAAGAAGAAAGACGTGGACCGAGCCCGAGATAAAACGAGGGTAAATATTGGATTAGACTGAGAGGTGGAGGGAGCTAGGGGACCTGAAAGCGTTTAAAACTGATTCCGATTTGGCAATGTTTCTGCTTGACAGGTAATTACCCTTGCTTGATTAATATTTGTTTTGTTTTTGTTTTTGTTTGGTGGTGGTAGGGTATTACAGTAAACCTCCGCAGCGCGTGCGATCATCCGTGCACTCACAGCTAATGTTGTCATATGTGGTTTACTGGTGGGAAATATTCACGAAAGTTTTGTTTCTCCAAAACTTAGAATACTGAAATAAGTGGGGGTTTTTTTTCCTTTCCTTTGTTGACTTTACTGTATTTACCAAGTAAATATTGCCCAAGATTACGGTTAATGTCGACAAGATTTATGTCCGCCCATTTGTTGGCCAGCAATATTGATTATTTACAACAGTAATGTTGTCCAGCTTCATGTGCTCTTTATGAACTTAGAATAATGTCAAGAACCAGCTGACGTGTAAGGAAGACTTTTTAGCTCAGGTATAGACATCTTTTCCAACTGTGCGAAGGTGAGATTATGTTTTGCTCTTACCGGTTTGCACTCCATGTTGCTTATGCCACTTTGCTGCTTCAAGTGGCGTCAGATGATTATCTTTTTTTTTTCAAGTTGTTACGCCAGTAGCGCAGCCGAAGGAGGGAGGAGGGCATTGGAGGCGGGGCTTGAGTGCATCGGAGAGGGAGGGGGATTGATGTGAAGCAAAGTCTGCTCTCCTCTCCGAGTTACGTACTGGAGCTTTAAGAACACATTTGTTTTGATTTCTTTGTACTTGTGGATTACTTTGATTGTTACCAACATGTGGTGTGAAAACCCTTAGAAATATATTTATTGACAATACATTTTTTTGAGAAGACAGATTTTTTCCCTGCTGTAAGTTTCATCACTTCTCACCAGCTTAGTGAAGATATCTGACCTCATTTTTGAATCCAGCATAGGAGGAAAAATAACCGAGCAATTCCCGTTTGAAGAACAATTCCTCCTGTTCTGCTTAGATCTAGTAATTTTGGTGGGTAGGTGACTCAGCTCACGATTACCAAGAGATGAGTGGAAAAATTGATGCAGGTAATAAAGGGTATTGAAAAGAAGATATTTATTAAAAGACCAATGTTTCAACCAGCAATAGAGGAAAGAAATCATTTCTGGGATTGCAAAGCTATTAGACACCGCTGTCCACGCTTTGAACCATCTGATCAACCTAGCAAATATTAAACTTCAGTAATAAATGTACTGCTCAATTACACTTGATCTGCCTTAAAAAAAATACCTGGAGCGTTAGTTCATTGTTGAGTGTCTCATTTCTGGTTCTTTTGAAGACTGAAACAATTACAGATCTATGCAACAGGCACAAATGGAGCAATAGAAATATACTGCAGGTGCACGGTAATAAAGTTATGAGAAAATGACCAATAAAGGCCTGTACGACTTGTAGGGAAAGTTTCAGATCATTTGTTCAAATAGATTTACACTTCTGTAATAAATCTGTTACAAATCTGTAATAAAAAAGTTTTTAATCATAGGTTTATAAAATCGGAGACATAATATATCCCTTTTTACCAGAGGGTGAATTTTTAGCTCCGGTATTGTCTGGGGTCTCAAATGGATTGACGGCATTCAGCCAATAAGGCCCCGACTGAGAGCAACATTTTCATGGAGACTTGATGTGCGTCATTTTACACCTGCAGCTCCCATCACACACGTCAGAAGGGGACAAACCAAGCAGCCAATCAGCTCAAGCTGCTGCTTTTCCACAGATCCTGAAAGGGTGTTAAAAAAAGGACTGGAGCATAACTCAAGAAATGTTGTTAGTTTACACTCTTCTACCAAAACCTTTAGGAATTTACGCTATAACACAACAATGTATAACGCTATTATACATATTCATCCACATACAGACCTGTAATTTATAAAGAAAACTCATAAAATGTATACATGACCAACATTTAGGTAACTTTTTAAAATGTCCATGAAAACTGAGCAACGCGGCAGAAAGGTCAGGGAGAACGTTGTGGAGAATTTTAAAGCAGGGTTCGGTTCTAAAACAATAACCCAAGCTTTTAGGTGGTGTACTGGAACTTAAAAGTCCAGGTTAGACAGGAGTCTCCATGGACTACAATGTTTGCAGATGACATGCGGTGAGAGCAGGGTGGAGGTAGAGGAAAAGTTAGAGAGAGGTGGAGGTATGCACTGGAGAAAAGAGGAATGAACATTAGTCGCAGCAAGACAGAATACATGTGTGTAAATGAGAGAGACATGTGGAACGGTGAAGTTACAGGGAGTAAAGAAGGTAGAGGACTTTAACTCAAATTCAAAAATACTTTATTGATCCCAGAGGGAAATTAAGTGTTGGTATAGCTCATATAATTAGCAAATACTATTTAATTTGTCAAGTTGTTGTTGTAGATGATGATGGCTGTGGGCAGGAAGGATTTCCTGTAGAGGTCTGTGTTGTAGCGAAACTGAAGAAGCCTCCGACTGAAGTCGCTCTGTTGTTGTATGACTGTCTCATGAAGAGGATGCTCAGGGTTGTCCATCATTTTTTTGATTTCATGAAAAATCCTTCTTTGCATTATCATCTCCAGTGGTTCCACAGTAGTGCCAAGAACAGAACCAGAACCTTCTTAAGTACCAGTACTTAGGATCAGTTTTAAGTGTAAAACCAAAGTAAAAAGTAAATGAGTTGGATGCAAACTGAGTTTTCTTTTGGTGATTGTGCTTAAATGAGCGTGTTTCGTCATGCTGTTGATTTTTTTCTTATTCCCCCCCTTGGCTTGTCTGGTTTTCCTCTGTTATTTTCAATCAGTCAAGTGTTGCTGGAGAAATGTTCCATCTGTTGTCTGTCTTCTGCATCCTGAACATATTAAATCACATCTTTTAATGAAGAAACATTACAGTTACTCTTGTTTTACTTCACGGGTGCTCTGTAAATAGTACCGGTTGGGTAATGCGGGGTGTTTAAACGTACCTCCAGCACCCTCTTCTGGATGCAGTAGGGGATGAGAGTAGAGCGTGCCCAGAAAGCCCGGGGTCACGAGCGTCATCTCTGTGTCAGAGGATTTTTTTTTTTAGGGCTGAGCTTGCAGGCTTCAAACAGCGAACTGAATACATCTGTGTGGTGGATTCACCCCCTCAGCTCTTCCAGCAGCAGCAGTCGGTCTTCACCCCGGGGAGATGGCCCAGACAAGGTCGGGAAATGTTTGCGGCATTATTTACCAGAACAATTTAAATCCAGCGCTCTGGTGTTTCCAAATGATTGCACAGTAACATTTTCACAGTCCTGCAGAGCAACAATCCTGTCACTTTTAGATGCATCCCTTCTCCAGCACACCTGAATCAAACATTACCAGGCTTCGGCAGAACCAAATGGCTGATGATGAGGGAATTCAGGTGTTCTGGAGCAGGGAAGCATCTAGAAGTTGCAGAACAATGATAAAAAAAATTTGCCTGGAGTTTCTCTCTTAGAGATGGGGGTTATGCAAACATACCTTGTCATGATATTTTCCTATTACAAATCTAAAGCCTAAAACTCTAAAGCCTAATCTACACAAATATTGCTCTAAAACCTACAAATTGCCCATAATCTGACAGAAAAACGGTTCAAACAGGAGAAGTACAGTTCTGGGGGTTATAAAACACGATCAAAGCAGTACGTCTGACTAATTTTTATGGAGATGGCTGATCTGACCCAGTACCATATGCAACCCTTGTTGGACTGGATATCTGGCATCGATAGCCATCGACGCATCCGCTGATCCAGACAGCATGGTCCGTGTTGCGGCCGGTCCTATTTTAACTGTTCACAACTGTCAGCCAAAAAGCTGCACACAGAGACATACATAGCCTCATAATCTGTATATAAATGAATGTTTCAAATAAAGCTGTTAGTGTATTATTTAGATTTCGCTGATTAACGCTTAACCCAAAGGGTGGAGCTTGTTATTGAAGTCTGCTGCAGACGAGCAAGCGTCCTCCCGTAAAGTCACCTTATTTAGAGATATTTTACTGTTGAAAGGGAGAGAATATAAAAGGAATATTTTGGTCTGGGTTTTGTGGACACATGTAGAGTAGTGAAAGCTATCGCACATTGGTCTAGTAATAATAGCTGAAGGGAAAACCCTGGAGATCTGCAGACTAACAAGTCTCATGAATAATTAATGACAGTTCAGAGCAGAGAGGTTTCTTATGGAGGGATTTTGGTTGCTTGCATTTCAGACTCTTTATCAACATACACATTATACCATAATCTGACCATCTCTGATCCATCCAACGACTGCAGAGTCATATGAGTATTTCCGCAGATGACAGGAGTCCATTTTGTGCTGCATGAAAATCAGTCTTAATATGTTCATTTAAAGTAAAAACTAAAAGGTGCCTCTTCCATCCACTTCCTGCTCTCCGCAAGGATGGACGCTTTTCTCTTTCCCTCCCTACTGTTGTCTACTTCTGCATTCTTTTGTCTTGTCAACTATTTTTGGAGCCTCTCTTTGCATTCTCCTCCGGAAAGAACAATTATGGTTCTGGATCTGGTTCTGGTCAGCTGGTCTCTTAATACAATTAATCAATTTTTTTCCCGGAGAACGGCTAAAAGGGAGAGCCGCGTTGTTCCGATGGAACATCGTGGAGGATCTTGTGTCTCTCACTTTTGACCATCGAGGACGTTGGAAACATTTATATAATTGGATTCATGATAACCGGATATCTGCTGATTATCGCAGGTGGATTTTCTGAGGTATCGTAAACGTCAAACTTAAAGGCAGCAATTGGCAGGCTGCCTTGGCTACAGGAAGGTTGCTGTGCTGTCAACACTCAGACTATTTGTGATGTGCGAGCAAAATTGGACTCGTTTCGCTGCTTGGGTAATAACTTGGAGAAGTTCTCAGCCGGCTGGAAGGTAATCTGACCCACGATTTGGCCATTTGGACTGAACTCAGACCACTGACAGACTCTAAGGCAAAAGAAAAAGTGATCTTCGCCTGTCTCTAAAACAACTTCTTATCTACTGGAATACGACTCCCTGGTCTTGGTAGACCAAACAAAAACTCCCTTGGATGTGTGTGCAAAAGGACCCTCCATCCCACCCCACTCCCCCATCCCCCACATCAGCCTGTGAGCTCCCTGACTCAGCCCCAAGGTTGTATATTACATCACAGGCGACAGACTCTGGGATTGAACTGAGAGGAGTTTCATTGTCTCACATTAATGCACACATACATGCACGCACGCTCACGCCACAGCTACAGACATGCACGCAGTCCTGGATTTCTACATGCTCGCGGTACCCTAAGACTCCTGCCCACTCTTTGGACAGCGAAATGATGGGCGCGTGCTTTGGGTGGCCGCGACCGGTTTCTCTGTACGGAGGGTTCCCGAACCTCCCCCCGTCCCATTTGTGTTCTCATGTGTTATGACCGATACATGTGCTTCTATGTTTTTGCAGTGGTTTTTTCAGCACCTTGGCTCGGCTCCCTGTAGGGGGCTGGGCTGAGTTGCCTTTTTTTCCCCTGTCCACCCCCCCTACCTATTGTGAATCCTTTCTATCTGCTAAAAGGGGCGCTGGTAAAGCCGGCTGCTATCGCGGTCTTCCAAATCCTGCATTGTGTTAATGTTTGTAATTGTTTGTATGATCTTGGATTGGTTGTACCGAAACTTAATTTCCCCACGGGGATTTTTAAAGTATCTCTTATCTTATCTTAAAAAACAGCAGTTACAGTCTGATTGGTGATCATGGACTGATCAAAATAAATAAACCATTTCAGATTCTTACATTACAGCAAGCTGGAAGTCACGTCTGAGAAAGCCAAGTGATCTTAGCAGTTTAAGGAGGTATAAAGGTTTTTAGGTCAAGTGATGGTGAGAAAAGGATGAAATTTAAAAAATAAATACATTTTTTAATAATAATTTAATAATAACTTTTCAAGAAATTATTTTCTTGATTCTTTATAAAAATCAAAAAAGTTATATACAACCCTGACCATCCTCTTCATGAGACTATTCTACAACAACAGTGTCTTCAGTCAGAAGATTCTTCAGCTTCGCTACAACACAGACCGCTACAGGAGATCTTTCCTGCCCACAGCAATCATCATCTACAACAACAACTTGACAAATTAAATAGTACTTGCTACAACACCACCTAATTTCTCTCTGGGATCAATATAGTATTTCTAAATTTGAATAAAAAAAATTGTTTTTTTTAAACTGCTGTTCTGTAAAGTTTGCACAGATTTTGTCCATTAGAATTGCTATTTTTATCATAGTGTTTGATTTTATGTTACCGTGGAAGAAGAGCCCCGTTTCAAGCTGCATGAATCCAGAAGCTTGTTACTGAGTCTCAGACTCATTACAGAACAACTCAGAAACTGCCTTTGTTGGAGTTCTAAACTTCCTAATTTACTCAATACATTTTTATGCTATTTGAAGAGAGGAACGATTACACACTTTAGTGGCCAAAAATCATGAATTGTTGTGTGGAACTACTTGCCGAGTGTCTTTATCAAGGAGGAACCCCGTCAGACTGAACAGAACTGACTCACCAGCATGCATACATCCATGGGCAGGTAGACTTTCCTCCGGATGCTGTGGTAACGAGTTGCTCTAAGACACGTGACGATGCCCTGAGCTTTGCCTATGTGACTCGCTGCGTGATCTGCGTGGACATTTTTCACACCTGCAAACAGAAAACAACAAAGATCTCAGCAACAAAATCAACGTTTCTGCTAAATTTAGTTTGCAAGTGTTTTAGCGGAGACTTAATATGCAAATTTCACTTTTTTTCATCCTTTTTTGTTGCCATTTGGGTCTCTGCTGCCTCTATAAACACTCCAAACTCCATAAAAAGCATCCATCCATTTTTACAGTCAGAAATCTTGTACTTCTACAAGCCATTTTAGGTGCCGTATTGTGACCTCATAATAAGCGGAATTTGCATATAACCTCCCCTCACCTTGTGCAAAGAACTTCATTAAAATGTTTTGAAAAGACCATAGACATAATACAACTTGTTTCAGAAGAGGCATGATATGTCCCCTTTAATAAACAGAAGCAGTTTGCAGTGAAGTTTTTGCTGTCAGTTACAGCTGTGCATACTTAGTCCAGACACTGAGCTGACTATGACTTTACTAATGGTGTTACTGCTATTTTTAACACTGACAGCAGAATATGAGTGGTAGCTGGAATGAGAAACTGCTTCACCCTTATGTCACTCCTATATTCACTAATGAGGAAACAGGAAGACAGTCAACAAAGTTGTTCTGTTAAGAGATGCAATGATTGTGCCAAAGGGGGGAAGGTCAGAGAAGAGACAATTATTGCTGATGTGGTAAAAAAAGATATATATATATTTTTTCAATTTGCCTAAAGTAACTCGGCGATTCGTGGCGAGGATAATGCAGCAATGGAAAGCAGCATCAAGGGAAGCAGATGCAAAACTTGAGTAACTTCAGAAAACAAAGTCGGCAGCATCTCCGATTGGTCTCTAATCTGCAGAGCATCCTCTAACCTCCAGCGTTAATACGTACCTAAACACTCCAGCAGCAGGTATAATAGTGAAGACTGGGTGTTCTCCGAGTACTTCTCAAGTTCCTGGAGGTTCCTGTAGGCTCTGTCATCCAGATCCTTTTCCTGGTGAAATGAAGAGTCTTGATGAGTTTTAGAAATACAAGCATCATTTATTAGTAAGAATCATTAGTTATTAACATCATCACCCAACTCGATAGATGTGTTTATTAATCAGGGGACTTCGAAGGCAAATTATTGCACTAGGGACCTGCCCCAATTTTCAGATAATAAAACTATGTCCTTTCCACTTCTTGTTATCATGAGATTTTGGATCTTTACCTCGGAGAGATGACTTCTCATGGGGGTTTAGATGTTGTTCTGGAGGCTGAATCCGCGCTCCACCGCCACACTGGAGACTGGAATTAACTTCAGCCAAAGTTTGGAAATCAGGGAACATTTCTCCAAATGCAGCGATCAGAAGTCGGAAAGACTCTCTGAAGAGGAATTTCCTGACCCACAAGCTATTGCCTCACCGGGACAAAATCCTACAGCATGCACCGGTGAGTAGCACACCGGGCTCTTGGGAGCAACGCGCTCCAAAGCCTCAGTAACTCTTCAACGCGCTGTCAGCTCCCGGTTAGCGAGATACATCAAGTACGGTGTGCAGGTCTGAGATGATGATCAGATGCTCTGATGGAAATTGTTTTTTTTATTGATTCAGTTATCTGTACTCTGTGAGTAAAGTTGAAAATGTCTGTGTGTTTGCACCATGTGGTCAGAGGTGTGAATACCAATCTGTCAAAATGATAGACGGATTTTTCCATCACTCTTTAAAAAACCTGGTCAAATTCAGAAAATATTCAGTTAAGACGACTCCTGGTTAATACTTCTGCAAGGCACTATAAAAGCGAGTTCATGAGGCTAAAGGAGGAAGGTGAAACTGATGTTTGTGCAGGATCATGGACAGAATCTGTGTTGTGATCTCAATCTCTATGCTTTGGCAGACTGGCAACTTGCTTTAATCCTTCATTGCCTAAAATCGTCACATCACATGCAGCTCTGCAGGACTCCAGGCAGGACTGTCAAGGATACGTGCAGGCGGTAAAAGTAGTTCTGGCATTGACCTGATGAAATGTGTGCAAAAAAAAAAAAAAGGTTTGCCTGATTGTAATGTGTTTTTCAGTTTCTTCACTCGCTCTCTTCCATCTGAGATAAAACTGGTCTCTCAGAACTTGACATTTCCCCTCAATCCATTGGCTTCCAAGCTTTTCAAGGTACCCCTAAGTCCCCAGAGTTATATCTTGAGTCCAGTTAAACAATGGTTTTCATGCATTATCCCAATGCTAGCTGAACAATCACAGTCTTACACATTGGACATGCTGAAAAAGCTCAACTCCTTTTCAGTTTTTCCTGAAAATATATTCGCTAAACCAAACAATCGTTCTCTGATGGAGACAAACAGAATTGGTAACCATGACCCAACCTGTGGAAAACCTTCAGCGGATTCTTGTGTATCATCCATCAGGTAACATTTTGCACCGAGATTTTAAAATAATAAAAAAACACGAGGGATGCACAATATTTGACCAAGATCACAATTGAATATTGCAATAATTATTTTGACTGCAATTAACCCAAATGTTCCTCACTACTCTCTTTCCCCTCATCACTGTTCCCCCTACTCACGCTGAGGGTTTAGGATGCTCCTCCCAAAGATGGTGGACGATTCAAGTGGCAGCACATATTATTTCTAAAGAGGATTTGAATGCATGGCGCGTTTAACACTGCAGCCAACTTAATATTACATCTAAGCTGTCCTCTAAAACTGAGAAACATTGATAATAGGGCTGTATCAGTACATGTAATAATATTTTTCGGTACTGCCCTGTCTAATAGGTACACACACGAGCACCGAACAAATCGAGCTGTTTTCTACCTGAACACATGCAGAATGTTTATGTACAGAACTCGGAGCAAAGTGCAACGTTTGCACAGCGCAACTTTAAAAAGTGACACCATTTGTTATGCAGCTACAGCAGAAAAAGAAAGATGGACCGAACCAGAACTTTGTCAGCGAATGCATCTTTCAACAGCAATAAGGTCCATAACACACTCTGCACTGAACTGAATGACTCACCTGAAACAATGTGAATCACTGACACTAGAGAAAACCCAGCTGAGGTCCAACATGGCTACCAGTAGCATTCAATCAGCTCAAACTACTTATTATGGATAGAATGCAAGTCGATGGAATCCCTGTTGATTAGAAGGTATTTTCCCAACAGCTGCCCATGGTGCATTCAAGTTCAGCTGGGGAAACTAGGCCCTCGAAATATCAAAACAACTCCAAAGTGATTTAAGCATGTTTTATTCCCAAATGTGAGCAAAGTATTATTTAAATATTTCTAAACATCTAAGCTTGGTTTATACTTCTGCGTCGCGTCAGTCGCGTAGGTTACGCCGTACCCACTGCTGTGTTTATACTTCTGCGTAGGGCTGAAAGTGTCCTGTTGCTGTTTCATTTCCAGACCTGCAGGTGGCAGTAGGCTGGTATCGGTCGGCAAACTCCACAGGACGGAGTTTTTCTGATGGTTTGCTTATGTTTGCTTCAGTTCCGGGAAGTATTCCTTAGAACAAACTATGCAAATTTGAAATGGGTTAATTTTTCAGGCAATTTGGCAGCAACCTGGCAAAAAACAGAAGGGCAGAAGAAGCTGACATACTTTTCAGACTCTCCTTTTTAACTCAACAAACAAACTTATCAGACACTGACACTTATGAATACCACAGGCTTAAAAATAAGCTGGATGACATTTATAAACTTAAGGCAGAATGGCCTGCATTTGTAAGGTCTCGTAGTAAATGGATAGAAGAAGGAGAACACAATTCCTCATACTTCTTCAGCCTGGAAAAGGTCCGTTCTAAAAACCATATTGAGCGACTAAAAATTGATATTAAAATAACAGATGATTCTACCAAGATAGCACCATACTGTGCTAAATTTTCTGAAAATATTTACAAATCTAGGTACTGTGATAAAACTGCTTCCTCTTTCTTAGACTCGATTCATCACTTCAAAACAATCAATGACGATGAGAAAACTTTATGCGAGAGCTCCATCACTCCAGAGGAAGTCTCTCAAACCATATCGCAACTTAAAAACAATAAAATCCCCAGGAAACGACGGCCTAACAGCAGAACTTTATAAAAACTTCTCTGAGCGGTTAGCCCCATTTCTAACAGAAGTTTATAATGAAAGCATCGTTAATGGATCACTCCCTTCATCAATGACCCAAGGTGTCATTTCCTTAATTCCAAAACCTAAAAAGGATCTTCTCTCTATTGATAACTGGCGCCCTATAACGCTTCTAAATAATGATTATAAAGTCCTAGCCCTGCTTTCTGCCAACAGAATAAAAGACATTTTACACTCTATTATTGATGAGACTCAATCTGGCTTCGTGAAAAAACGAGATATTGTAAACAACATTAGACTAGTTTTAGACCTTCTGGACTACAGCGAACTTATTGACAGAGAGCTTTATTCTGTTTCTTGATTTCCAAAAAGCTTTTGATTCAGTAGAGCATCATTTTATTTTCAGAGTGCTAGAAAAATGTGGTTTTGGTTCTAAGTTCTGTAATACAATTAGAACATTGTATAAGAACAACAATAGCTCTATCAAACTTTAATATGGAACTTCTCAACGATTTTTGTTATCACGTGGCATCAGACAGGGTTGCCGAATATCTCCCTATTTATTTCTAATTGCTGTCCAGTTTCTGGCCACTTATATCACACAGAGTTCTCTGAATGGTATTAAGAGTTGCAGGTAGACACATTATTATCAGTCAGCTGGCCGATGACACTACCCTGTTTTTACAAGACGCCTCCCAAATCCCTGCCGCCTTAAGCTTAATAAATTTTTTCTCTGAAGCTTCTGGCCTCCGTCTTAACTTAAATAAATGTGAGCTCATGTCTGTTAAAGAATGTGCCACTTCAGCTATTTGCAATATTCCAGTTAAAAATCAAGTAACCTATCTAGGAATTATAATAACAAAGGATCCTAAACTTAGATGTCCGACAAATTTCTCCTCCGTTATAGACAAAAGTCAAAGAAAATCTAATTTATGGCTTCAAAGAGATCTGTCTTTAAAAGGCAGGATCCTTCTTTCAAAGGCTGAGGGTTTGTCTAGGCTCTCCTATGCAGCCCAATCTCTTGATGTTGATAATCGTACCCTTAAAATGATTGATAAAATGGAATTAGACTTTGAAAAGAAAATGTCACTATATCGAAAAATCAGTTTTGATTAATTCTACGGAATGTGGTGGCATGAACTTTATAGACTTTTCAACCCTGAACAATACTTTTAAAATAAACTGGCTTAAACATTATTTCTTCAATCCATCCTCTATTTGGAATGCTATCCCCTCCTATATTTTTTCTAAAGTAGGAGGCCTGGGGTTTCTTTTGGTCTGCAACTATGACATTTCCAAAATTCCCGTAAAGCTTTTAACCATTCATAGACAAATGTTGTTCGCTTGGTGTCTTATTTTTAAGCACAACTTTTCACCACATAATTGTTATATCTGGAACAACAAGGGCATTACAAACAAGAAAAGAATAATCTTTTTTGTAAACTGGTTCAGTGATAATATTACCTTAATTATTCAGCTATTCAAACCTGATGTTCCATTATACAGTTACGATGAATTTATCGAAGCTTATCCTGTGTTAATTTCTCCTACAGAGTTTTCTATTGTCATGGACTCGATTCCTTCTGGCATCAAAATGCTGCTGAAAGGTTTTTCCCTCTCTGCTCCCATTATCACGAAATTAGATCTGTCCCAAACATTTGTGGGTAAAATATGCCTCTCTGTCAGCCAATCTAAGAATAAAAATATTAGAATGTTCTTTCAACAACTTTATGTTTCTACTCTTCATATTATATCGTATTGGAATAGTATAGTAAACGACATACCTTGGAAAAAGGTTTGGTCCTTACCTTATTGATACCTCCTAACTAATAAGGTGAGAGAAATTTCTTTTAAAATTCTGTATAAATATTACCCAACTAAAATGTTCCTTTCACACAGATTCAAAAAAGATATCGACACCAGCTGCTCTTTTTGTAATAGTCTTCCTGAAACTGGCTCATTTATTCTGGTCCTGCATTCATGTGGAAAAATTCTAGTCTGAGATTTTAAGACTTCTACAAATTAACATCCTTCCAAATGCATCATTTGCCTTCAAAAATGTTGTCCTTAGTTTTTATGAACATGAAAAAGACAGCAGATACTATGTTATTAACCTAATATTCATTTTAGCTAAATTTTATGTTCAGAAATGTAAATATTCCAACACTAAGCCATTCTTACGTCTCTTCATGTCTGATACAAATAGATATTTTGTGCCTATTAAAAATTCCAATAATTCCAAAGCCATAAAGACCGTAAAATTGTTTGAGAAATATGATGTATGTAATTGGTGATTTGCATATATTTGTCTTCTCAAATGCATCTCTTAGTGTTTCTTTGTTTTCTGTCATTCCTGACTAATTTATTTGTGCTCCGCTCTTTTATGTGCCTGCTGTTGTTTTTAGCACCCATGTTACTTTTTTTGTTCAGTCCTGTTTTTCTTGTATTTGAGCTTTTTTCAATAAAGCTTGAGAAAAACAAAAATTCCTTAGAACAACGATGGCAGCCGACTTGGTGCAGTGTCTCAACGAGATTGTGGAAGCAGACGAACAAATTATCCTTCTTTTGAACACTTTGCAACGCAAGCAAATGAGAAGACGGAGACGTAGAAGATGGTACGTGTGTACATAATCTCACTGACCAATCACAAGGGAGTACTTCCGCGTCTCTGCGTTGCGTCGGCGGGCTGCACGTCAGGTCAGAGGAGGTGCACGTCAAGCCTCTGCGGACCTATGCAGAGGCAACGGCGGTTACGCGAGGGACACGACGCAAAAGTATAAACTGGCCTTAACACAGACTGTTTTCAAGTGGTTATATTGTTTTCAACTCTGGCTATGTCTGCTTGTACTATTTTTTTTATCTTTTGTATTATTTTTTTAAAAAATCCATTCATTTCTATACTTTCAACTTTTTAAAGTTCCATCCATCCAGATAGTGATTCAACTCCCGGCTCTTATCAGGATCCATTCAAGGAGCAAACAAGTGAATTTAACATGAAAAAAAAGTAGGGATGCACGATATATCGGCATCAACACCGGTATCGGCCGATGTTAGGCGTTTTTTAAAATATCGGCATCGGTCCGCTAAGTAACAGAGGGCCGATATTAACAAATTATGTTTATTTAATTCCACCTTTTTGACGTTTCTGTCTGTGTTTCGGGGGGGGGTGTTATCCATGTGGTGTTTGTTTGGTCATGTGACAGCGATAGTGATGCGGCGCAGGAATGTGGGGGTGTTTAACTCAAGCAGAGAAGCGATGGTGTAATTGATTTTCCACGGTGTCGAAAGTGTAATATACCGTATACCATATCGGTGCGTATCGGTTATCGGCCATAACAGCGGGATTAATATCGGACATCAGTATCGGCCCAAATTTTCATATCAGTGCATCCCTAAAAAAAAGTGATCGTTTTTCGTAAAACTTTGTTTCTTACTCTCTCTGTAACAATCCTCGTCAGCCATCTTTTTGTTAGACCATGTGTCCTCGCTGCCTACACAAAAAAATAAATACAATGATCACTTAATTGCTTGGAAATGTTTAATAAATGAATCTGAGAACAGATATTTACCCTCCACAGCTCCTTGCTGACAGGCTGGTTGGGTGGGTCATCTCTGTAGATCTCCTCTATGGCCGTCTTCCAGAACTGCATTCGCATCAGACCAATGGTCTTCTGGGAAACAAAGTCCTTCACCTAGTGGAGAAGAAGAAAATACAGGACGTCCAAAGTTAAACAATTTAGCTTATAAAAACTGCTGATATCAGACTCTGACCTCAGCATTAGAAAAAAAAACTATCTCCCATTCAGCCTTATGGAGGAATACCTGCCTGTGCCAGCTCCACATTAAAGGCTCTTAGAGCCAGAGAGGAGCGCCGTGCCTCCTCTGGGAGGAGGAGACACGACAGAAAGCCCTCATAGTCTCTGGACCTGAAGAGGAGCAACAAGAGATTTAAGATTCAGGAGGGCATTTACAGTCGGTGTGCAGCCAATTCAATTATTACTGTAAGGTACATTAGAACTGTTTAAATTCTAATATAATAAAAAAAAGGACAACAATAGAAGATTAAAAAAACAATTGAACAAAAAGCTTTGTGACAGTTGAAATTAAATGTATTACATAAAGTTTTCAGGACTTAAAATGTATAAATACTGCATTGAAAAACTACAGTGTTTTAAATAATGATTATGTAGATTTCAAAAATAACATTTCAAAGTAAAAAATAACCAGTAAACGTTGATTTACTCTAATCTTTTTCTGTCCCATTATAGCCGCAAACTTTACTGCAATTCTTGGGATTTTATGTGGCAGATCAACACAACGGAGCACATAACTGTGAAGTGGAAGGAAAATGCAGTAGTCCTCATAACCTGGGGAGTGTGGTATGCATATACAGTAGGGCAAAAACTTATTTTGGCAGTCACCGATTGTGCAAGTTGTCCCACTTGATGAGAGGTCTGTAATTTACATCATAGGTACACTTCAGCTGTGAGAGACAGAATGTAAAGGAAATCCAGGAAATCACATTGTATGATTTTTAAAGAATTTATTTGCATAATGGTGCAGAAAAAAATTATTTAGCACCTATAACCAAGCAAGAATTCTGGAATCTCACAGACCTGTTATTTTTTCTTTAAGAAGCTCTTCTATCCTCCACTCATTACCTGTATTAATGGCACCTGTCTGAAATTGTTATCTGTATAAAAGACACCTGTCCACACCTTCAAACAGTCAGACTCCAACCCTCACCATGGCCAAGACCAGAGAGCTGTCCAAGGACACCAGGGACAAGATTGTACACCTGCACAAGACTGGGATGAGCCAATCTACAATAGGCAAGCAGCTTGGTGAGAAGAGATCAACTGTTGGAGCAAGTAATAGAAAATGGATCACTGACAATCTCCCTCAACCTGGGGCTCCAAGCAAGATCTCACCTAATGGGGTACACATGATCTTGAGAACGGTGAGGAAACAGCTGAGAACTACACGGGGGTAACTGGTCAATGACCTGAAGAGAGCTGAGACCACAGTAACAAAGATTACTATTAGTAATACACTACATCGTCATGGATTAAAATGTTGATGCGCTTGAAAGGTCCCCCTGCTTAAGCCAGCACATGTCCAGGCCCGTCTAAAGTTTGCCAGAGACCATCTGGATGATCCAGAGAAGGATTGGGAGAATGTCATATGGTCAGACGAGACTAAAATAGAACTCTTTGGTATAAACACCATTCGCCGTGTTTGGAGGGGGAAGAATGCTGAGTTGCATCCCAAAAACACCATACCCACCATGAAGCATGGGGGTGGAAACATTATGCTTTAGGGAGGACTGATCCGTATTAAGGAAAGGATGAATGGGGACACGTATCGTGAGATTTTGGGCCCCCCTGTTTTCAACTCATTTTAAGTCTGACACCCCTATGAAAAATTCAGAGCAACCAATCGTCTTCAAAAGGCACCTGATATATACTTAAACTCCAACTACTTGTGTGTAACTTAATCTCAGTTTATTTAAAGATAAATGTCCTGTGAAGGCTTTAGTGAAGAGTAAAGAACAGAGCATACAGGTCAGAAAGAAGGCTGTGGAGAAGTTTAAAACAGGATTTGGTTTTAAAATGAACACCCTAACCTTAGGACATCCCAATGAGCTCTGTTGAACGAAACAATTAAAATACACTAAAGTTGGTGGATGCACCATGACAAAATAGGAAAAAGTTGCAAATTCACAAAAGCTAATCAGTTATACATTCAACGGGGCCCAACTTCACGCCAATGACTGATGCAATCTGCTGGGATTCCTTAAATAGGAAACTTTTTAACTGATTGGAATGTTTGTATAAATGTATTGAAATGACTTCTTGTTAAGTGCCTTGAGATGACATCTGTTGTGAATCGGCGCTATATAAATAAACTGAATTGAAATTAAATTGAATTCAAAAAATATTTATGATTCCAGAGGGAAATTAATTGTTGTACCTCATAGTAATTAATTATTTAAGGAGTTGTTGTAGATCATGATGGCTGTGGCCAGGAAGGATTTTCTGTAGCAGTCTGTGTTGTAGCGAAACTGAAGAAGCCTCCGACGGAAGGCACTGTTGTTGATGGATAGTGTCATGAAGAGGATGCTCAGTTTTCCATATTTTTTTTGATTTTATGTAGAATCCATCTTCCTCTCCAGTGGTTTCACAGTAGTGGCCTTCTTTTCAGCCTTCTTTATCAGGTTGTTGAGTCTTTTTAAGTCCCTGGCTCTGATGCTGCTACCCCACCAGATGACGGCTGAAGAGATTACACTCTCCACAACAGACTTGTAGAAGATCTGCAGCATCTTGCTGCAAACCTTGAAGGACCTAAGCTTCCTCAAGAAGTACAGTCTGCTCTGTCCCTTCTTGTAGACGGCTTCACTGTAAAGTCTCCAGTCCAGTCTGTTGTCCAGGTGAACTCAGAGGTATTTATACTCCTCAACCACCTCCACTTCTTCTCCCATGATGGAAACAGTGTTTGACTTATCCCTGTTTCTTCTGAAATCTACAGTCATCTCCTTTGTTTTGTTCACATTCAAGGTGAGACGATTGTTTCCACACCATGTCACAAAGCGGTCCAACAGCTCCCTGTGTTCAGCTTCTTGTCCATCTCTGATACACCCGACAATTGCAGAGTCATCTGAGTATTTCTGCAGATGACAGGTCTCTGATTTGTACTGGAAGTCTGAGGTGTACAGAGAGAAAAGGAATGGTGAGAGTACGGTCCCCTGTGGTGCTCCTGTGCTGCTGACCACCTGGTTTGACACACAATCCTTCAGTCTCACAAACTGTGGTCTGTCTGTCAGGTAGTCACTGATCCAATTTAAAACTTTTTATTTTCATGAATGTTTAAGACTCCCTACATTCGTTGTAGGACAGCCATTTTAAACTACATATTTCCACAAGGTGATTCATTCAATTCAATTCAAAAATACTTTATTGATCCCAGAGGGAAATTAAGTGTTGGTATAGCTCATATAATGAACTCTTTAAGGAGTTGTTGTAGATCTTAGATTAAGATTTAGTTTTAGATTAAGATTAGATTAAGTAACATAACTCTTTAAACTGATGTATGGAGATTTCTGTAATTAATTTAAATGAGTGGTCCTGCCTGGTGGTGCAGTTGGTTGCACTGTTGTCTTACAGCAAAAGTGTAGAATGTTTTTTCTTGTTCTTCTGCATGTTCTCCCATGCATGCGTGGGTTCTCTCCGGGTACTCTGGCTTTCTTCCTCCCAGAGTCCAAAAACCATGACTGTTAAGTTAATTGGTTTCTCCAAATTTTCCTTATGTATGAGTGTGTGAATTGTTGTTTGTCTCTGTGTTGCACGGAAAAACACTTCTCCAGGTTGGAGAGAGGCACGAGGGATGCAGGGATGGATGGATGGATGGATGGATGCTCTTGGGTCACTTAGATCACCGACAATAATCTCTTAATCGCCAATGAAGATGGCTAATATAAAAACTAAGTCAAACTGGCGATAAATAAAACTAAATAATTTAAAAAGCACAATATTTCGCGTATTGTCTTTTCTATTATTTTCTAACCAGAAATGTGAATTGAGAGTGGCAGACAAATGCAGTCTTAACCCAAATATTTCTGGACACATTTCCTAGCTAAAATAATCGCAACATTAAAAACAGCTGTCGTTTTAAGTATTTATCGCAGTAAATAGAGTTGTGTCCATAATGGCTGTTTGCAGCCTGACCCACCTGACCAGGTTAAGGCAGTACTTCTCACTGTGCGGAGCCTCTCCTGCTGTGTTTGTTGACGCTCTCACACTCTGTATTTCAGCCGCTCTTTGGATACAAACCCCGTTCGGTGCTATCTTTCTGGGAAGACTATGAAGCAGGGACGTTTTGCTGCTTAATAATCCATGCTGAACACTGACGCCGACTGCCATGTTCCCCTTCAACTAGTGCTGCGTTCCCAGAACCTCGTAAATACGACGTTCGAACTTCAAACTTATTTGAGTTTTGACTTAGATGTGTTTTATATTCAACAAATACAAACACCTTTTGGAAGTTATATTATTTCAATGTATTTCTTTAAAATAGAAATAACACAAAAACAATTTTCCCTTTTCTTTTTATTCAACCAAACAGAGTTAAAAGTCCCATTTTCCAACTCCAACGAACACAGCAGTTGCTCTCCTTCTGTGTTACATCGAAACGTTCCGATGACCATCCGGCAGAAAGTGACTTGAAATTTGAAAGATTCTTACAGGAAATGTGCTAAATATTTGCTTTAAGTATTTTTTTTAAATATGTCCCGGGTGATGAAATAACAACATAAATTTGAGATATTTGTACAACATTGCAACAAAAAAATGCAAACTAAAGAGACTCGAGTAAAGTTTCCTGACACACTTCCGGAAATTGGATAACGACGATACCAAAAAATAGTTTAGATTAATATTACTATTTCTCTTTCTTTGAGTGCAATTCGTTAGATATATTATTATATATGTTTAATATTAGACCCAAAAATGACAATAAACAACATATATAATTTCATACTTAGGTATTTAGTTTGCTCCAATGATGATGAAGGGAGCAGACAAAAACCCTACAAAGAACAGGGGGGTCTCTCTCTCTCTCTCTCTCTCTCTCTCTCTCTCTCTCTCTCTCTCTCTCTCTCTCTCTCTCCCAGGACAGCATCAAAAGAGGGAATAGGGTTGGGGCAAAATGGGTAAAATAATTATTTAGAAACAGTTGCCCCAACCACTATGCTTAGCATAAAACTAGAACTTACACATCCTTCTGAACATGGTGGTGGCTGCATCATGCTTTGGGGATGCCGTGCCTCAGCAGAGACAGGGAGACTGGTCGGCATTGATCAAATGATAGATGGAGCTAAATACACACCAGAAGGACATCTGTTGCTCATTTGAGACGAGAGAGGAAGTCCAACTTAAGCAGGACGAGAGAGAAAAAAAACGCATTGAGAGCTACAATGGAAGAATTTACATCCAAGCATATTTATGTATTACAACCAGAGATGTGTAGTGTGGCCAAAAATTGTACTCAAGTAAAAGTAGCACTACTTAAACATAGTCAAGTAAAAGTACAAAGTAGTTATCCAAAAAATTACTCAAGAGTAAAAAAGTATTTGGTAAACAGGGTACTCAAGTATTGAGTACTTGTTCTGAGATCATAACATATGATTTAATATTTAAAATTATGTAATTGGACAAAAATATGAACTTATATGCACATTCTAAAGACTAAAATAAATAGAAATAGTAAAATAGCAAACATGACTAGAAGAAACATTTGTCCAAATCATTTTTTTTTCAAAGTAAAACTAATTAAACCAATACTTAAGTACAGTAAGTAATGTATATATGTTAGATCCCCACTGGACCTCCAAATGGCACAACAGATAGAAAATAATGTTAAAATGGTGAAGGTTGTGTACAAACAAGAGGTCTCAGCTCAACATAAACTGTATGTGTGAGTCTCATGCATTTCTTTGGTTAAAACCAGCATCCAGCTTTGATTCAGTAAAGAGACTCGCTGTGGATGGAGTAGCCAGAAACTTTACTCAAGTAAGAGAAGCGATGTTTCGTAAATATATTACTCAAGTAAAGGTAAATGTACGGTCTAGTAAAATAAATTTACTCCAAAAGTACATTTTTTTTTATTCAAAAGGTTACTGAAGTAAATTTAACTCTGGTTACAACAGCCAAGTCCGGTCTTGACTGAGTTGGAGGTAATTTACAGAAAAACAAAACAAATTGGCTACAATTTCAGATTCGATTTAAGCAAATTCGATTTAAGTAATCGTAATTGGTATTAAAATATGTAATAGATGTATTTAAAAAAAACCTCAAGAATCTGGTAATAGGCCATGTTCATATTGGAGTATAATCCCCCTTTTCTTGTCCAAGACATGAGTTGTACACAGTAGGTGGCGGAAATGCACCTGACGCTAGTCGCTACCCGCCAATAAAACCAAAAGAAGAAGAAGAAAGACATGCGTTGACTTTTCCACCTGGCAATGCGGCTTTTATTTTTGCAAAGCCACCGGAAGTGTGCTCTATTCTCCCTCATTTCATTTCATTTGTATGTTTTATTTTGACGTCGCGCTCTAGCAGGGCGATGATGTTGGCTTCAACAGGAGAGCCTAGTTTGACCGGATAGTTTTCCGCCATATGGCAGCAGAGTGGGTGAAATGCTCTTATCCGTGGCTGCTGTTGTGGCTCTGCATCCGGGCGTCCGAGTCCAGGAACACTCGGTAAGACAGCGTGGGTCTTTTTTTATTATGATTATTATTATTAAGCTTAAACCTAATGTTGGCCTGTTAGCTCCCGTTAGCAGAGTGCGTTGACAGAAGTATGTTTGTCTACTTTCTGACCCCAGTGAAGTGACGTGTACTTACTGTAAATACTTAAATTTCGACAAAGATGTTTCTAAATGAACACCGTGTTTTAGTGTCACAAAGAAAAGAACGAAAACTAAACCAAAACGTTGCATTGCTATTGTTTTTAACAGTTTCCAGCTTTTAACTCTTATTTCAAGTTTTGTATTCAGAGGACCAAAATTCGTCTAATTAACCTCATACAAACGTAGGGCCTCTGGTCTAAAGTGACACACGGAAAATATATTTTAAAAGCTACATAATTCAATTCAGTTGCATGGGATTGTTACTCTCACCACCCAACTTCTAGTCACAAGGTGGGACGTCACGTTTTCATTGAAGGAAGTTGACAGTTTGTGTTAAATGTTTCGCTAGTTGCGTGTTTCAACCACCAGATGGTGCTGTTGTCTTATAAATCTTAGACCAGAGCTGCACTGCCTTAGCAAAAGTATTAATACTGTATTTGTTTGACCGTAGTTTAATATAAATTTATTTTATATTCATATATAACATAATTGATTCTCTGATCCTTTTTTAGCTATCACTGATCATTTGTTTTTGTGTTGCATTTTTATGGAAAAAAAAGGTTTGAATTTTTTTTTAACAGATTTTGCACAATAAATATAAATTTATTAAATATAAATTTAAAGGTATATTAAATGGCATTCTATAACTTTTTAAAGTTGTTCTCCTGCAGTGTATCTGGAATGTGAGAATGTTCATAAACTGACACTTTGACGTATATAAAGAAAAGGAAAGAATATATCGCAGAACATATCGTTACCGCACATGCTTTAGATTATATTGCAATATAGATTTGAGCCTTTATTGCCTTTTGTAAATTATCTTATTAATCAGCAGTTAAAAACCTTGCAATGTTTTACCATCTGACACATTTTACAATATTTACCATGGAAAGAAATCCAATTTTCGCCTTTAAAAGTCCAACATTTGCAGATATGTTGGTGTTTCTGCTTGAATCTCTTTGGATTTCTTATAAACAGAACCGTGCACTTTGCAGGCGTTCTCTGGACGATGACCTCCTCCAGCCTTATTCACTGGGGCATGGACCCGCCCACTCCCACCGCCACGTCAGGGACTGTCAGGCCATCGTTCATGGCAACACCACCCATGAGAGTTGGCCCTCCAGTAACGGAAGCGGGCAGCCGGTTGCCGAGTCCAAGGTGTTTGTGACGGATTTGGAGAAAGGCACAAGATGGGTTCTTGGTAAGTGAGGATAGTGTAATTTAAATAAAACAACTAAAAATAATTTGAGTAATCACCTTTCCAACTGAGCAGACTAGTATCCCATACGGCTGGATCTCTGTTTCCAGGTCACATCACTGTAGTCAACGACCCGCTGGAGACGGTGTCTGTGTTGGAACCAGGAGGGCTCGGTGGCTGCGGAATGAATCGCAGGGTGTCTGTGGAGGAGACGGCTACAGCTGCTGGGTGCCTTTATGCCCAAAACGGCGGCTTCTTCAACACTAAAACAGGAGGGTGTCTGGGAAACGTGGTGAGCAGTGGCCGGCTGGTGCGGGACAGCGGCGGGGTGCAAAACGCCCAGTTTGGAATAAGGAGGGACGGCACCCTGGTGTTTGGGTGAGAAAATAATAGGTCATTGTTTTTGTTTTGAGGGGTGGCCAAATATTGCTTGAAGCAAATCAGGTAATACCTCAATGTTAATTTAATGACAGATTCAATATTCAATTATGGCAACCAAGTAAAGTATTGAAGTCCTAATTTTAAGGCTGAAATGATGGGCTCTTTCCATTATTGTGTACACATGATGACAGCAATGGGGTACAACATTAGCCTGATTATATAACTAGAAAAGCACTTAGAGAGCACAGGCAAGGCAATTTTATTAGTATAGCACACTTTCAACAAGAAGGTAATTCAAGGTGCTTTCCATGGTTAAGGGGTAAAATAAAAATAGCAGTAAAACACAGACAAAGCATATAAAGTAAAAACAGCAATAAAGCAAGAAGCACACACACAACATATGACATGTCAAAGCATTACTCAAAGCCAGCTCTAAACAGATACGTTTTTAGTTGTGATTTAAAAGAACTCCGTGTTTCAGCAGCTTTGCAGTTGTCTGGAAGTTGTTCCAGATCAGAGGAGCATAGACCTCCCCCAAGGCAGCTTGGTCCCACCCGAACATTTTTTGTTCTAATTGTAACTTTTATTTTAGATTCCTTGACCATGAAAATCTACCTTTAGCAGTTGGATTCACACTGATATCATCATTAGTTCAGTAGTTATTCACAAAAATCCCTTTTTCAGTAATGGCAATTTTCCCAATCACCCTCAAATTCTAATCACTTGCTCCTAGTCTCAATGCAGACAATTCCTGAAAATGTCATCAAAATCTACCCACAATTTGTTTGAGTTATGTTGCTAACAGACAGACAAACAAACAAACCCTGGCGAAAACATAACCTCCTTGGCGGCGGTAATTGCAGGTATGATTATACACTGCTGCATATGCTGCTAAAACTTTTCCCACCATTTCCCACCAGAACTCGCTTTATCCTACTAAACAACCCATCGTTGACCCATTTCTACTTTATTGGCAGATTTCCTGTGCTGGGTTTATAATAAAACGGAAATGATCGGATCTTGAACGCAGCTCGTCAGCGTCAAAATCAACAGACTTGATGCTGCGCTACGATCAAAGTGAGGAAAAATACTTTCTCCCGGATCAGAAAGTGACAAAGAGACGACTCCTGTGAGTTTTTAGAATGAATGACAGACTTTTCCCAAACATTCAGTGCTGCTGAGCAGGGGCGTATCCAGGAAGTTTATAAAGAGGGGCTAACGGGGGCCAGTGTGGGTCTTGGGTTGTCGCACCAAAATAAAAGCAAATATATATACTTTTTTTTTATTTAGCAGGGACTCAATCTGAGCTGGTCACAGTTTAGATTTTCCCTCTTTTAAAATTAAATTTAAAGAGTCATTTTATTTTGCTATGGTTTTTGTGACAATGTTGCCTCTTAAATTGGCTAATTATTTAACATATTGACTTATCTATTGAGTCCCAAAGAAATAATATAATATATATTCTAAAAAAAATAGTTGCAGCTCTAAAATATAAAAAAATAATGTAAAACTACATTTATTTGGACTGAAATTGAAATTAACTTAAGTAGCAAAAATCTGAAAAGCCACAGGTTCGATATGAAACAAATTATACATGTGAGACAGAACATATTTACATATTTGTGTACTGTATATACATTATATATAAACACTACTGAGATGATCCTGTTGTTTTTGCTCTAATTAAAATGAAATGTGTGAGGCTATGTAATTCTATGCATTTATTTTCTTTTTAAATTTTTTATGCATTAGGTTAATGTTAATTGTTTAAGTGTATTTAACTACATTACGTTTAGTTTGTAAAGGTAGTAATTTACATTTTATACTCATGCTACAACTTTTTACTCTGTGCTACAAAACCATCAACCTCTGTAGCACCAGTGCTACGAACAGTTATATTTCTATCAAGTTATCGATAATTATCTATTGATTAATGATTTGATTTGAATTTTTTTATCGCTAGGCTCTTTCTCTATATCGTCCAAACGAGGCAAGTATAGATACTTTAATATACATTCAACCAGGCCTATAATTCTCAAAGTGCACCAGATTGATGCTTTTAAATCTAAAATATTCAAAAACAAATTCCAGGGGGAGCATGCCCCCGGACCTCAAGGGTTGTGTCCTTCTTAGTTTTTTCAACCTTGACCCGTTTTCATGTCTGATCACAACAGGCAGTCAATTCAAAGACACCTAATTTATCCCAGAGGGAAACTAGATGTTGTCGAAACTCATCTCATCCAAGTGTTTTCAAAGAGTCGTTGTGAATGGTGATACTGTGGGCGGGGAGTATCTCAGTCAGTCTTGCAACGAATCTGAAGAGGCTTTTGACTGAAGCCTGTTGCTGTATGATCGTCATGGCATGTTAACCGCTCAATATTCAGACAGCAGAGACAATATTCCACAGAAACATGTCCTGGATGAAACCCTCAGTTGTTGGCAAACAATGCTAATCCACCTGGTTTGCTTTTGCCGCTCCTCTTTAAACCTCCGTGTGGTCAGAAAGCAGACGTTGGAGTCTGGGATATGATCCTTGATGGTTTGAACTTCCTCCTTCTCTCTCTACTCTGCTTCCATGAAGCCTCCTTTTCAGCTACTCTGCAATTTGGGGTTGTAGTTCAGGTATTATTTGAGCTTTTGCGATGCTAATCAGCTGCTAACAAGGTTCCAAAGAAAACTATCAACAGGTCCTCCACCATACTTAAAAGCTGATGTTGGGTGCTTTTTTTATGTAACCTTGGTAAAAGTTGCTAACAGTCATTTCAGCTGCAAACTAGTATTTGTAAATCAAGTTAATAAATGTTATTGTTTGTGTTATGCTGCATAGTTAAGCCCAAAACTATATTTCCCGTACCTTTTATAAACCCTCTGCTTGTCTCCACCTGACCTCACATGTATAAAATATCTCTCCTCATGTTTGATGCTGTTGCTGGGCTCATTCGGTTATGTGAAGTACATCCCAACTTCTGCTGAGTGGTTTCCTGTTAGCGTGTTCACGCAGCCCACAGTTTAACAAAACTAATAAAACATTATTTAATTAAAAATATTTTTAAAAAGACTTCATCTGCTATTTGGGGTTTTCGGTACACTTTAATCAAGGAAAATGCACACAGATTTGCATGTTGTTTTTTCTTTGATTAAAATTAAACAACATTTTTTCCTGAATTCCTTTCAATTCCTGAAATGTATTAGATTTTTTGTTCTATAATTAAGAAAAAATGAAAGTATAGAACTGACTGGGGATTTGATAGGATTTTTTTGCTTTTTAAATTTTTATAAAATGGTACAAGCAGACATAGCCAGAGTAGAAAACGATATTTAGCGGTGCTGCTGCAGTGACACAGACTGCAAGAGAAATGGACGGGAACGTGAACTCCTTTGTCTCAGAGCGATCTTTTTGAGGCGAAGGATTTCTCTCAACCTCCTTCACCAGAGGATAGGGATGGAGGTTCTGTGGAGGAGACGTGGGCGGAGACTCGGCTTCTTTTATAGCCCACAGTGGCAGGATGGCTGACGTCAGCCCTCACCTCAGAGAGAACAGCAATTCCCGATTCAAATTAAATTGCAGTATAGAGTTTTAACCTGAAGAGGCCACCACACTGACGATTTTAGGCAGAAACTTTATATTTTTACTAAGATGCACTAGAATAGCAAAAATAATGAACAGACATGTTGACAGCACTATTAGACACTCATTTATACAGTTTATCAGCCGAAAAAAATCGATTTTGGGGGTGAGTTGGTCTTTAAATAAAATCACTTTAGGAGTTTTGTTTGATATTTCGACAGTATAGTCTCCCAGCTGTACTTTAATGCAGTATTGGGAGCTGTTGGGGAAAATCCTTTCTCATCAATGGGGATTCCACCAATTTGCATTCTATCCATAATAAGTAGTTTTTGGGCTGATTGGATGCTACTGGCAGCCATGTTGGACATCAGCTGTTTTTTCTCTAGTATCACTGATGTTTCCATTCAGCTTGACATTGTTTCAGGTGAGTCATTCAGTTCTGTGTAGAGCGTGTTATGGACCTTATTGCTGTTTAAAGATGCATTCACCGACAAAGTTCTGGTTCGGTCTATCTTTTTTTTTTTTTTTCTACTGTAGCTGCATTAGAAGCCATTACTGTTCCCAAATAGCAGAGTTTAGTGATAGCTGAGAGTCCTTTCTGTTTTGTTTTGGTGTCACTTTTTAAAGTTGTGCTGCAGGACTTTGCACTGCGCTCTGAGTTCTGCACATAAACATTCTGCATGTGTTCAGGAAGAAAACAGCTGATTCCTAAGGTACACGTGTGTACCAAACTCAGAAAAATACGAATACCGTACACACCTAATTTGAATTTTGTTTACAGTGCTGATGGAGGAATACCTGACATTGTTTAGTTGGTCTTTTCAGATAAATCGGTTCCAGAGGGCTATCATAACTTTTAACCATTTCACTTGGTGAAAATAACATTAAAGTATGTGTTTTTTGTTCTGGGGGTGGTGCCATATTCACGATATTTTACAGTGGCTTGTAAAAGTATTCGGCCCCCTTGAACTTTTCCACATTTTGTCACATTACAGCCACAAACATGAATCAATTTTATTGGAATTCCAGGTGAAAGACCAATACAAAGTGGTGTACACGTGAGAAGTGGAACGAAAATCATACATCATTCCAAACATTTTTTACAAATAAATAACTGAAAAGTGGGATGTGCGTAATTATTCAGCCCCCTTTGGTCTGAGTGCAGTCAGTTGCCCATAGACATTGGCTGATGAGTGCTAATGACTAAATAGAGGCACCTGTGTGTAATCTAATGTCAGTACAAATACAGCTGCCCTGTGACGGCCTCAGAGGTTGTCTAAGAGAATCTTGGGAGCAACAACACCATGAAGTCCAAAGAACACACCAGACAGGTCAGGGATAAAGTTATTGAGAAATTTAAAGCAGGCTTAGGCTACAAAAAGATTTCCCAAGCCTTGAACATCCCACGGAGCGCTGTTCAAGCCATCATTCAGAAATGGAAGGAGTATGGCACAACTGTAAACCTACCAAGACAAGGCCGTCCACCTAAACTCACAGGCCGAACAAGGAGAGCGCTGATCAGAAATGCAGCCAAGAGGCCCATGGTGACTCTGGACGAGCTGCAGAGATCTACAGCTCAGGTGGGGGAATCTGTCCATAGGACAACTATTAGTCGTGCACTGCACAAAGTTGGCCTTTATGGAAGAGTGGCAAGAAGAAAGTCATTGTTAAAAGAAAACCATAAGAAGTCCCGTTTGCAGTTTGCCACAAGCCATGTGGGGGACACAGCAAACATGTGGAAGAAGGTGCTCTGGTCAGATGAGACCAAAATGGAACTTTTTGGCCAAAACGCTATGTGTGGCGGAAAACTAACACTGCACATCACTCTGAACACACCAGCCCCACTGTCAAATATGGTGGTGGCAGCATCATGCTCTGGGGGTGCTTCTCTTCAGCAGGGACAGGGAAGCTGGTCAGAGTTGATGGGAAGATGGATAGAGCCAAATACAGGGCAATCTTGGAAGAAAACCTCTTGGAGTCTGCAAAAGACTTGAGACTGGGGCGGAGGTTCACCTTCCAGCAGGACAACGACCCTAAACATAAAGCCAGGGCAACAATGGAATGGTTTAAAACAAAACATATCCATGTATTAGAATGGCCCAGTCAAAGTCCAGATCTAAATCCAATCGAGAATCTGTGGCAAGATCTGAAAACTGCTGTTCACAAACGCTGTCCATCTAATCTGACTGAGCTGGAGCTGTTTTGCAAAGAAGAATGGGCAAGAATTTCAGTCTCTAGATGTGCAAAGCTGGTAGAGACATACCCTAAAAGACTGGCAGCTGTAAGTGCAGCAAAAGGTGGTTCTACAAAGTATTGACTCGGGGCTGAATAATTATGCACACCCCACTTTTCAGTTATTTATTTGTAAAAATATTTTGAATCATGTATGATTTTCGTTCCACTTCTCACGTGTACACCACTTTGTTTTGGTCTTTCACATGGAATTCCAATAAAATTGATTCATGCTTGTGGCTGTAATGTGACAAAATGTGGAAAAGTTCAAGGGGGCTGAATACTCTTGCAAGCCACTGTATTTCTCGATATTGTATTGATATTCAAAAGCAAAATATCGAATTTCATTTATTTTTTTATGTATTTATTTTAGGATTTTAATGGAACCATTAATGATGACAGTAATTTTTGTTGTAAAATTAAAAGTATAACTGGTAGTTTGTGGCTGTTTTCACCTTCTTTGTTCCAGTGGATCAACTAGATCTAGTAATAAAACTGGATGTGTTAAAGTATGAAACGGGTTGGAGTGCTTAGAATGCTGTGACAGTTTTTCTACAGCTAAATTCAGTTTTAAAAATCACAATATATTATCTTACTCCTAGTATTGCAGTATATTGCAATATATAGTATCGTTTCTCCTCTATCGCGATACATATCGTATCGCCAGATTTTTACCAATTCACATCCCTAATATCTGTCATCTGATGTGCAGGTATCTATCCCAGGAGGATGTTTTAGACCAGTCCAACCCCTTTGTTCAGCTGGTCAGCGGAGTCATATGGCTGCTGAGGAACGGCGAGGTATACATCAGTCAGAGTTTGGAGGCGGAGTGCAGTGACGCCCAGGAGACAGGTGAGTTCTGGATCTTCACATCCATTATGAAAACGATAAACTAAACCTAATCTAAGCTGAACTAAATAGGATTTCCTCTGTATCTAAATTCAAGAAAGTGATTCCTCACATGAGTCACGTCTTGTAGCGTATCCTCCATCCGTGTCCAGAATCAGATTCCCTGACCTCCACTTACCCTGAGCTACTGGATGAGCTCCAGTCCTGCAGTAAATAAACACAACAATATCTCTGCATCTCCGTCTCCCAATGTTTGCAGAGCACACAAACTCATCTGTGACCTGAAATAAACACATTGGCGCCACAAAAGCGCAACACTGTCATGCTTGGTTAGCAGTGACTGGAGTCTGACCTGCGTGCAGGTTTTAAAACGGCAGAGAAGTTTAGGAGAACATTAAGGAATGAAACTGAGCTCTCTGTGATTACTTCAGAGTAATCTTTGGTTTATCAAGTGAGAATAAATAATGTATCCATCTTAGGTAAAGACATTGATTTCAGATGTTTTACTGAAATAGTTATTTTCAAAAGTCAAATTCCTGCACAACTTTTAGAAAAAGTGTTTGATTAGCTGCAGGAAAGTCCAACCAGGGGTGGTGCTGGTTTAGATGAAGCTACAAGATGAGCTGAGTAACAACCAAATTGTTGGTTAGAGAAGCAATTATTTTCTTTTTCTTTTTTTTTTACTGATTTTTTTTTTCCTCACCCTTTGCTGACATAGAGACCTTTCAGTCACACATCAGCCTATGCCTCCCCCTCCTATGCCTCCAATGTAGAGAACCATAGACCTGCTTTCCCACCTCCAGAGATTGAGTTCATGAGGTTCTTGCCAGTAGCACAATTCAGAACAGAAACTGATGAGATGAATATTTAATTAATGAAAAAGTCATTTTTAGGCTTTGTTTCAGCAGACTTATCTGATGATCTTGAATGTTTTCATAGTTTACTCAAAGAGAAAATGATCAGTCATAATTAGTGCTGTGAAGAGATTAAAAAAACTTTGAGATTAATTTATTATGATCTGTAATTAATCTAATTATTCTCTTTTTAAATCACACTTAATAACTGTTCAGAAAAGCCCCCATCTTGAGGTATTTTCATTTAAAATCATTACATCATTGTGGCATAACAAAAGATTATATATGTATGTATGAATGTATGTATGAATGAATGAATGAATGACAAAAAAGTGGCTTTATGAAGTTATTTAGACTTGATCAAATGCAGTCCCAGCCATTTACATTTTTCTGTTTTTGAGACTAGTACCAGTGCTGACTGCCTGCAACTTCGGCTTCGAGCATGCGTGGTTCGTTAGCATTCTGGACTCGGTGGGGTGAATATCTGCTCTGAGTCCAGATGCACCTGGGGGTGGGCGGGGCTGCTGCGTGCGGACTGCCTGCCTGCTGTGAACGTTCTGAGATGAGCCCACGGCAGCACCGCTGCTCAGTGAGAGTAATAAGTATACAGGCTTAACCCAAAAACTCTCCAGTAACCCCAGAAAAAGTCGCTAGATCTTTCGCTAGTTGCATTTTTGAAAAAGAATCGCTGGAGGAGTCTAAAAACTCGCTAAGTATAGACGACAAAGACACCGCTCATCCTCACTCATCTTGCCCTCTCCACTAAAACGGAAGCGTCAGCTCATGATAAGCAGGCCTACAGACAGACAATCTGTGTCTACTGCAGGGTGTGGTTAACGCCTAACGACTCGAGCACAAGAAGTCCAAAGCATCAATTCCTTTAGAGATTTTTTTTTAATATATAAATATTTTTTTTAACCTAATAAATCATTTGTTTTGTTTTGTCTCTTCTCTAAAGAGTTATCTGTAGTTTCACTGCAGGGTCACCTGGTGTATTTGTAGCCAAAAAGCAACGTTTGTTTTGAAGAAAAAGTATTCTTGAAGGGGGATATTTTATGCAAACTTTACTTTTTTTAATCCGTTTGTGTTGCCATTTGGGTCTCTGCTGCCTCTATAAACACTCCAAACATGAATAAAAACCATCCATCCATTTTTGTTTGCCAATTCTTGCGGTTAGAAATCTTGTGCTTCTAAAAGCCGTTTGAAAAAGTGCCTTTTGTGATGTCACAATTAGTGGAAGTTTCATATGACCGCCTGTCAACCTGTCAAAACTCCACCCACCTATTCCTCTTCCATGCTGTTCTCATGTGTGGCAAACCTGACCTGGTAACAAGATGGGTGGGCGTGGTCTGCAACTGCTAATTTGCATAAAAGTAACAGACCTCTTTCAACAGCTCCTTCTTAAAGGGATTGAAATTGTCAAGAATTCAGCCGGTGAGATCACTTTGTGAATGATTTTGTGCAAAGAACTTTATTAACATGTTTTGTACAGACCATAGACCTATTATAACTTGTTTAAAAAGAGGCATACTATGTCCCCTTTAAAGCCTTTTTTGCTGATATCTACCAAAAGAAACCTTGAAACATTAAAACAAAAGCAATACAGAAATAAATGACTGAAGGAGTAAAAAAACACAGTTTGAACTTTGGTTTACGAATCACTGACAGCCTTTTATGGTGAGTTTTAAGTGTTGTTTTTTGTACTTTTAACCAACAGTTACTTATCAAATGCACCAGTTATACATCACTGTGATGTATTCCATGTTTTCTTTACATTTGCTTCAAAATAGGAAGAGTGCAGGGGGAAAAAATACCTTGTCTTTCATTTATAAAGAGAACAATTATTTATTTATTAATAAAACCAGTGAATGTTTCTCTTCTTAATGCCAGGGTCATTAAGGTATTTTGTGGATGTGGTGTCGGCCAGAACCGCGGTGGGTCACGATAAAGAGGGAAGACTGATCCTGTTTCAAATCGATGGTCAAACAGAAAGGAGAGGGTAAGAGAAAAAAAAAACGAGCTCAAAGATGTTTACGATTGATTCACGTTCTCCTCTGAACATGTAGTTATTTTGAAATATTGATTAAATGGATGCTGAGGTTTGAATTATACCACACAATGTGTTCGTGCTCCCCCGAGGACAGGAGTCAGCGTTGTTTACAGTCATATTTACCCTCGCTCCTGCAAACCAAGAATTGTCTTGAGCTGCAAAACCTGTTACTTGTCAGATTATATATATACACACAATTTAAAAATAATTTTGCTTCATGGCAATAATTAAAAATAAGCACAATTTTTTATTTTTTTTTGGTTTCTAAAAAAAAAAGAAAACGCAAATTACAACATGAAGAATGAAACCAGAATTCCTTCTCAAGCAAAAAATAAATGAAGCCCATGATTTTCAGCCTAACATAGGAAATGTTCCAGTACCATTACTGTTGTGGACATTCATCTTGCATAAAAAGAGAAGAAATACTAAAACTTTTCTCTCATGTTTTTAAATCCAAAAACATTCCTTATTTATTCATCAATGTGAGTTTTTAATAGCCAGCGTGGAGGAGAAAACATGCTTATTTCTATTGCAATGGTTATATATACATGCCATTTATAAACAGAAGTCACACCAATATTATTATTACAGCGAAAAGAGCGTACACCCCTCCGAAATCTAGGATTTTAAGAATTGCTATATATCTAGGATTTTTGAGGGTGCACATATTTTTCCCAGGAAGAATTAATCAATCTGTTGCCCTTCATAATACATCATTTCATCTGTATGAAACAAGTAAAAGTGGTGTGAAAAAGTTTTCCCCCTTCCTGATTTATTTTATTTTATTTTTTGCATGTTTGTCATTTAAATGTTTCAGATCATCAAAGAAATGTAAATATCAGTCAAAGGCAAAAACAAGTAATGTTGTTAAACAAATTATATATATATATATATATATCTCTATCTCTATATATATATCCGTGGTTACTATTAAAACTGTTCCTAAAAGCACAAGGTTATGGATCAGAACATAACAAACTCAAAGCTGCCAAAGTCAAGACAATCTGGGATATGAAATGAATATTCTAGATTGCCCTACTGTCTGTCAACAGTGGTAAGAAGTTAATCAGGGGTTTAAGCTGTTACCTGAGCCAGCTGACAGGATGTTATACAGGTGAGGTGAGCAGCAACACAGTGCACTGCCAGTCTAGTGGTTAAATCACTGCTGCAGGAGCCGCGGTTTTAAACTCCGTGGTTTCTCTTGGTTTCATGTGTTTTGTTTTAATTATTTTTTGGGGCCTTTTATAGGAGCATGTGCAAAACTACACGTGCACATTCTAAATATTCACTGTTTTTTAAACAATCCTACTCAGTTACACATTCCAATCTGAGTATGCCACTATTTGCTATAGATATATATATATATATGTATATGTATATGTATATGTATATGTATATATATATATGTATATATATGTATATGTATATATATGTATATGTATATATATATATGTATATATATGTATATGTATATATATGTATATGTATATGTATATATATGTATATGTATATGTATATATATGTATATAGCAAATAGTGGCATACATACACACATACACAGGTGCTCAAATTTGTTGGTACCCCTCCACAAAAAATGAAGAATGCACAATTTTCTCTGAAATAATTTGAAACTGACAAAAGTAATTGGCATCCACCATTGTTTATTACATATTTAATAGAAATCAGACTTTGCTTTTGATTTTTCATTCAACATAATATTGTAAATAAGAAAACAAATGAAAATGGTATGGACAAAAATGATGGGACCCATAACCTAATATTTTGTTGCACAACCTTTAGAGGCAATCACTGCAATCAAACGTTTTCTGTAGCTCTCAATGAGACTTCTGCACTTGTTAACAGGTAGTTTGGCCCACTCTTCCTGAGCAAACTGCTCCATCTGTCTCAGGTTTGATGGGTGCCTTCTCCAGACTGCAAGTTTCAGCTCTTTCCATAGATGTTCGATAGGATTCAGATCAGGACTCATAGAAGGCCACTTCAGAATAGTCCAATGTTTTGTTCGTATCCAGTCTTGGGTGCTTTTAGCTGTGTGTTTTGGGTCATTATCCTGTTGGAGGACCCATGACCTGCGACTGAGACCGAGCTTTCTGACACTGGGCAGTACGTTTCGCTCCAGAATGCCTTGATAGTCTTGAGATTTCATTGTGCCCTGCACAGATTCAAGGCACCCTGTGCCAGGCGCAGCAAAGCAGCCCCAAATCATAACCGAGCCTCCTCCATGTTTCACTCTCGGTATGGTGTTCTTTTCTTTGAAAGCTTCATTTTTTCGTCTGTGAACATAGAGCTGATGTGACTTGCCAAAAAGCTCCAGTTTTGACTCATCTGTCCAAAGGACATTCTCCCAGAAGGATTGTGGCTTGTCAATATGCATTTTAGCAAATTCCAGTCTGGCTTTTTTATGTTTTTTTTTCAAAAGTGGAGTCCTCCTGGGTCTTCTTCCATGGAGCCCACTTTCGCTTAAACAGCGACGGATTGTGCGATCAGAAACAGACGTACCTTCACCTTGGAGTTCAGCTTGCATCTCTTTGGCAGTTATCCTTGGTTCTTTTTCTACCATTCGCACTATCCTTCTGTTCATTCTGGGGTCGATTTTCCTCTTGCGGCCGCGCCCAGGGAGGTTGGCTACAGTTCCATGGACCTTAAACTTCTTAATAATATTTGCAACTGTTCTCACAGGAACATCAAGCTGCTTGGAGATGGTCTTGTAGCCTTTACCTTTACCATGCTTGTCAATTACTTTCTTTCTGATCTCCTCAGACAACTCTCTCCTTTGCTTTCTCTGGTCCATGTTCAGTGTGGTGCACACAATGATACCAAACAGCACAGTGACTACTTTTCTCCATTAAACAGGCTGAATGACTGATTACAAGACTGGAAACGTGTGTGATACTAATTAAAGTAACTATTTAGTTTGAAATATCACTATGATCCAGTTATTTATTATCTTTTCTAAGGGGTACCAACAAATGTGTCCAGGCCATTTTAGAACATCTTTGTAGAATAAGCAATAATTCAACTCTTTTCACAGCCTCTTTGCTTTATTCTATGACATACCAAAGGCATGCAAGTATACATGATAAAATAGCTTTCAATTTCATCACTTTTCAGGAGTAATGCAGCATTATTTCAATGAGCTGTAAGGGTACCAACAAATTTGAGCACATATATATATATATATATATATATATATATATATATATATATATATATATATATATATATATATATATATATATATATATATATATATATATATATATATATAATTCTTGATTCTGTTTTTATACTTTTTCTACCATTCTTGTGTGATCGTGAATGCTTCTGTTATCTGTCACTTGCTGCTGTTACGACCAAATTTCCCCTTTGTGGGACAATAAAGCATTATTTCATTCTATTCTATAAACTTTTGATGCTTGTCAACTGATAATACAAAAGCTGATAACAGATAACTTTATTTTAGTATTTACGTGAGACACTGTGGTGGTGGGTGCTGCTCCTTCCGTTCCGCTTCCAGCAGCTCTGCAGCAAAACGACGCGAACGTCGCTGACTAATTCCTGGAAGAAACATTTTTAATGCACATTATTACAGTCAGATGTCCAGTCAGCGTATACTTTCTTGCTACGTTTAGACAACGGCACCAACGAGGGCAGCTAAGTGGTGTCCTTCGGCTCAATAACATCTGTGGTAGCTAATAGCAACCACCGACGTTAACGGAAGTTGGAAACCAGTTAACATAAAAACCAAATTTTCCATTCATGAAAAATCTGGATTTTTGATAAAATACCAGTGTAGGATCCCTGAATCTTGTTCAGAGACCTTTAGAACGTAGAACCAATTCAAAGTTGGTGGATAAGGAACACATGCAGCTGTAAACTCAGCTGAAAAGCAGAAGAAGCTTTGACATAATCGCCTAAAATTATGACTATTCCATCTGAAACTGCTTGTTTGCTTTCACAAGGTTTATTGCTTTGTGGTTGAAGTCGACTTTGACCTGAAAACAAAACAAGCAAAAACACTTCCAGTCATTATAATGTAGCAGGCTGTTAATTTAATGGCGTGCTCACCAGGAAAGTGAACATTTTCGTCGGATCACCAAACATGAAGTCACGATCAAAATAAGAGTACAAAAACAAATGCATTATAGATGGTAGTGAATGCAACATTGAATGATGAGACAATTGACTGATGTTGGTGGATCTGAGTGACAACAAACAACAGAAACTGGAGACTTCCCAGAATAAAAGCCTGTCAAAGAGAACATTTAGAGGCTTCATTCATGAGATGACCTAACACAATAAAGCTCATGTCTCCTCAACCCTTTTAAGGTAATTCCACCAATCAATTGTATGGATTTGACTTTCCCCTCACCTTCTGAACCCCCACCACCCTTCTGGCAGTCTGAAGATTAATGTTCTGCTGTTAATGATTTAGCTAAGAATAGCACAACACTCTGACATGTCTAAAATGCTGCCTTCTGTGTATGTTCTGTCAATATCGGGGCCCCAGCTGGTCAATAAAATGTGCAAAAGTCAGGTCAGACCAAACAGAGTGACCTTCTGCCTTCTAGCAGCAATAAAAATATATTTTGATGTATGTAGAGTAGTCAGTGTCTTACCTGCAGTGTCTCGTAGTTGTTTTTTTTAACAATATTACTTAATAAAAGATGTAATTTCAACAAACAAACTGCTTTATTATATAAAATTTGTCGTAATATCCTAATTTAATTTTAAAGTGATTTAAATGTAATTTAGAAGGGGTAAAAGGAACCGGTTTTCTCACCACTGAGCTCCATCATGTCACCAGAATACACTATTACAATATGACTTTAAATAATACCAAATCTTACAACTATGGCTTCCTATAACCCTCCACAACAAACTGAGTAGTTTGACCACATTTTTACAACATATAGAAGCTGAATTATTGTGGTGTTTAATGAACATTTTACCTTAAAGCATAGCTGGACTCCAGTAGTCGCCTAGATTTGCTGGACAGGGAAATAAAAACATCTTCCTGTTTTGACAGCTGTTCTGTCTCTTTGTTTCTGTCATAACATTGTTTAAAAGCCGTTTTTATTACAGTTTGTTTGCAGCATTTTAACTTCAGATGCATTTTCTGTCCATACAGGATGAATCTTTGGCAGGTAGCCGAGTTCCTGAAGGAAAATGGAGTGATCAATGCCATTAATTTGGATGGAGGCGGGTCTTCCACCTATGTGATTAATGGCTCCCTGGCCAGCTACCCCTCTGATCAATGGTAGGCCACTAAATCCCTCACCTGAATATTTCTCGTATGTTTTTCCTTTCCTGATTGTTTTTATCTTCTTTTTTCTTTTCTTTTTATCCTTGCCAGCACATCTGACAGCAGGTGGCGCTGTAGCAGAGAAGTCTCCACCGTTCTGTGTGTTCATCAGCGACGATGCCGTCCGGCAAACTGCAGCGGGCACGGCGAATGCGTTGACGGGCGCTGCCGGTGTCAGAAGGGCTGGCAGGGCGCCGCCTGCGACACCCTGGTGTGTCAGCCCCCCGCCTGCGGACCCCATGGCGTCTGCACAGCCGGTAAGTGTGGCGATGGTTTTAAAATGTTTTCACTCAGCTTCTCCTAACTGGGCTGCTTGAGTGAGAACCATTCCAGCAGATTTCCAACATTCACCTTGAAATGCTGCTGCCAAGTTTTCTTCGCGCTGTTCGTGAAACGTTTTAAGTTTCTCCTGACCTTTGTGTGTTGCAGGTGGTTGTGTCTGCGATGCTGGATGGAGAGGGACTAACTGCAGTGGAGGTAAAAACGGATCATTTATTAGCACATAACCTGCTCTGTCTGGAAATTGTTCACACCTTTTAAAAAACATATTTTGCCAAGTTACTCCCAGAGACTGATGTATTTTATTGGGATCCAATGTACAAAGAGGTCCGTAATTTACCAAATTTGGTACATAATAATGAAACGATTTATTTAACCTGAAACCCTTCAATAAAATGTATTCAGATTTATCCTCGGTATAAATGCAGCTGTTTATTTAACTCCTACAAAGTTTGTTGGAGAACATTAATGAGTAAGCAACCCCATTTACTCAAAACTTGTTACCCTACATGTTAAATGCAGTGTGTGGGGAAAACTAATGCCCCACTGTGAAATATGGGGGTGGAGGAGAAGATGAGTGGAGATAAATCCAGGACAATCCTGGGATAAAAAAACCCTGATCAAGGCAGAATGGCCTTGTCAAAGTCCAAACTTATATCCAGTTGGGAATCTGTGACAAGTCTTGAAAATCACAGATTCTGAGTTTTAGCTAATTTTAAACCAGACTTCTAAAATGTTTGAAAACGGAGACATTTTTTTCCCATGTAGATTTATAGACTGCTTTGTTCTGGTTTATCACATAGAAATAAAATAAAGTATTTTTGTTTGTTTTTTTTATTAACAAATTGTAGAAAAAGTTCAAGGAATAATAATATCTTTGCTTGATACTGTAAATCCTACTGTACAAGACTATTGTCAGCCTCAGTTACATTCAAACACCAACCTGAAGCTTATTGTGGAAGCAAAACCTTTAGAGAACAGATTCTATTAATTCTGACGTGTGAAACAAAATAGTTTGCAGAACGTTTTGAGATGTAACTCAGTGTCTCCTAATTGATTAAGATAATACAAAATCAGGATGCCACCCTTTAGCTGTGTGACAACGTATTCTTTATCCAGATCTGTTCTGAAAGATTACATGAACTCCTCCTGACTTGCTTACAGTTGCTTTTATCAGTAGTTTTGATGGATAAGTTTCCAGTTCAGCAGCCGGTCATCTGATAAATTTCTGATAATATCACCAGTAGCCAGGAAAATTGTTTGAGTTTGAACGCTCTTGCTTTTCTGTATCCATGTGCCCCATTACATTATGTTGTGAGTAGGTGGCTCTGCTTCCTGGGGATTAAATATATTTAGAAAGTTTCAGGATGGGTAGAAATGCTTAAAAACTACGATCAAACTGTTATTTTTAAAAATGCATCCATCCATCTTCTTCCGCTTATCTGGGGTCGGGTCGCGGGGGCAGCAGCCTAAGCAAAGAGACCCAGACTTCCCTCTCCCCAGCCACTTGTTCCAGCTCCTCGGGAGGAATCCCAAGGTGCTCCCAGGCCAGCCGAGAAACATAGTCCCTCCAGCGTGTCCTGGGCCTTCCCCTGGGCCTCCTCCCGGTGGGACGTTCCTGAAACACCTCACCAGGGAGGCGTCCAGGAGGCATCCTGACCAGATGCCCGAGCCACCTCAACTGACTCCTCTCGATTTGGAGGAGCAGCGGCTCTACTCTGAGCCCCCTCCGGATGACTGAGCTTCTCACCCTATCTCTAAGGGAGAGCCCTGACACCCTACGGAGGAAACTCATTTCAGCCGCTTGTATCCGTGATCTCGTTCTTTCGGTCACCACCCAGAGTTCGTGACCATAGATTAGGGTAGGAACGTAGATCGACCGGTAAATCGAGAGCTTCGCCTTTCGGCTCAGCTCTCTCTTCACCACGACAGACCAGTACAGCGCCCGCATAACTGCAGATGCCCCACCAATCCGTCTATCGATCTCCCGCTCCATTTTTCCCTCATTCGTGAACAAGACCCCCAGATACTTAAACTCCTCCACTTGGGGAAGGACCTCATCCCCGACCTGGAGAAGGCACCCCACCCTTTTCCGGCTCAAGACCATTGCCTCGGATTTGGAGGTGCTGATTCTCATCCCAGCTTCTTCACATTCGGCTGCGAACCGCTCCAGCGAAAGCCGTAGATCACGTTCCGATGAAGCCAACAGGACCATGTCCTCTGCAAAAAGCAGAGACCCAATCCTGAAACCGAAACGGATCCCCTCAACACCTTGATTGCGCCTAGAAATCCTGTCCATGAAAGTTATGAACAGGATCGGTGACTAAGGGCAACCTTGGCAGAGTCCAACTCCCCCCGGAAACAAGCCCGACTTACTGCCGGCAATGCGAACCAAACTCTGGCACCGGTCGTACAGGGACCTAACAGCCCGTATCAAGGGGCCCGGTACCCCATACTCCCGGAGCACCCCACACAGGGCCCCCCGAGGGACACGGTCGAACGCCTTCTCCAAGTCCACAAAACACATGTAGACCGATTGGGCGAACTCCCACGCACCCTCCAGGACCCTGCTGAGGGTGAGGAGCTGGTCCAGTGTTCCACGGCCAGGACGAAAACCTAATTTTTCCTCCTGGATCCGAGGTTTGACTATCCGTCGGACCCTCCTCTCCAGAACCCCCGAATTGACCTTACCAGGGAGGCTCAGAAGTGTGATCCCCCTGTAGTTGGAACACACCCTGTGGTCCCCCTTTTTAAACAGGGGGACCACAGGGTGCCGGTCTGCCAATCCAAGGGAACTGCCCCGATGTCCACGCAATATTGCAGAGCCGCGTTAACCAACACAGCCCCACAACATCCAGGGCCTTGAGGAACTCAGGTCGAATCTCATCCACCCCCGGAGCCTTGCCACCGAGGAGCTTTTTAACGACCTCGGTGACCTCAGCACCAGAGATTGGAGAGCCCGACCCAAAGTCCCCATACCCTGGTTCCAGATTGGAAGGCGTGCTGGTGGGATTGAGGAGGTCTTCGAAGTATTCCATCCACCGACCCAAAACGTCCCGCGTCGAGGTCAGCAGCACACCATCCCCACTGTAAACGGTGTTGGTGGCAGACCGCTTCCCCCCACCCCCCGAGACGCCGGATGGTGGACCAGAATCGCTTCGAGGCCGTACGGAAGTCGTTCTCCATGGCCTCTCCAAACTCCTCCCACGCCGGAGTTTTTGCCTCCGCGACCATCCGGGCCGCACTCCGCTTGGCCTGCCGGTACCTATCAGCTGCTTCAGGGGTCCCACAAGCCAAAAAGGCCTCGACAATGGAGGCGCGGAACATGGTCCACTCAGACTCAATGTCCCCCGCCTCCCCCGGGACGTGTTCGAAGTTCTGCCGGAGGTGTGAGTTGAAGCTCCTTCTGACAGGAGACTCTGCCAGACGTTCCCAGCAGACCCTCACAACACATTTGGGCCTTCCAGGTTTGTCCGGCGTCCTCCCCCCCCCATCGGAGCCAACTCATCACCAGGTAGTGGTCAGTGGACAGCTCAGCCCCTCTCTTCACCCGAGTGTCCAGAACATGCGGCCGCAGATCAGATGAGACGACAACCAAGTCGATCATCGAGCTGCGGCCTAGGGTGTCCTGGTGCCAAGTGCACATATGGACACCCTTATGCCTGAACATGGTGTTTGTTATGGACAATCCATGATGAGCACAGAAGTCCAATAACAAGACACCACTCGGGTTCAGATCGGGGGGGCCATTCCGCCCAACCACACCCCTCCAGGTCTCACTGTCATTGCATTTTCAATGCATTTCGCTTTTTATTCCCCTTCTCTTTTGTAGGGTGCCTCCCAGGTTTCTACGGCGATGCCTGCACCAAAACCTGCTCCTGTGTTAACGGCAGCTCCTGTGATCCTGTCAGCGGACGCTGCATCTGCCCTCCTGGTTTCCATGGTGAAACTTGTGAAAAAGGTAGAGCTGTGCTTTCCTTTATATATAGTTAAGATAAACGCACAATAAGTATGTTGTTCAGGCAGCTAGCAGCCGGGGTTACTCAGCGATTACTGGTAATACCCGAAGAGTGTTTGACGCTCTTGAATTTAATTACCAGGCTCAGGTCTTTCCTCCTGCAAGCTTTTGAACGTGTGACAGTCAGAGAATATTTCTGGTGTTTAAACTGTTATAATATTAGGGGTGTAACGGTACACAAAAATCATGGTTCGGTACGTTTTTATTTTTGTTTTTTTGAGAAGTATCACCTCCTACAACTGAACAAGTACCTAAATCAACACAGTTGGAGCCACAATGCCACATATTTTAGCTTTATTTGCTTTGCTTTAATATTATTGTTTTCTTCCCCAAACTTACTTCCTGTACACTGTTTAGGTCTTCAAAACAAATCAAATAATTTAGCCAATAATTTTAAAAATATTAATAAATCACCCAGATATTAATAAAAGCAAATGGATTCTATCTGGAGTGTGAACGACCTTGTGTGTGTGATCCATTTTAGGATAAAGATTCATGTTTTTGATAAAATTTCTGTCCTTAAAGTTTTTTTTTCATTTAGTAAGTGGATACAAAATGACTTTCACAGAAATGTTAATGGCCAAACGGTTAAAGTTGGACCTTTGGGCCAAAGTTGTTTCCGGTCTCTTGTGGGAACTACTACAAGTTGTCCAAAGAAGGAAAAGCACTGCCTCCGTGACAGATTCATGAACTTCCAGCAGTCTTTTTTTTTTTTTTATACCCTAAAGCTGAACTGTGTTTCCAATCCAAATGAAATAGCTAGTGCAGCTAAAATAGTAACTGCTGGTTCTGAGACAAAGGGATCACACTCTCCGTGTAAGCTAATGCTCCCCTAAATGCCAAGGAAACATGTTGCTGTACATCATGGACCGTGGAGACCATGGCTGCCTCCCATTATATCACATGCTTGGGTTCAGTGAGATGCTCTGGGGGATGTTCTGCTAGAGATGTTTGGGTTATATTGTGGTAAAATGCATAGTCTGTTTAGAAAAAAACGATTATTTCGTCATTTTGTAAACATGCTTCAATAACAGATGGACAAACGCAACAATCAGATCCAAGTTTTAATCTGATTTTCAGACGTTCTATATTTTAATCCACTTACGCATCTGTGAGATATTCTGGGCAAATGCCTTAAGTCTTTTGTGATCCATCAAGACTTTAACAGTCTTGTCTTGACATACGCCTTGGTGACGCAATACCTTTGCCATTATGACCACTAAATGTAAAGCAAATATTTTGGCAACACTTTTGGCAACATTTATTTGTATTTTAAAACTTTTTTTTATTTATTTTACTCAATATTAGGTCAATCAAACTATAGTCCTTAATTTCAATATAAATAAGATTATTATTATTATTAGGCTGTAAGCAGGATATAATTTTGTATCTAAGCTTGTAATAATTTGGTTGCTTTCATGTCAGAACAATATTTTATTTCCTAATGATTTCTTCCATATATTTATATTTAAAATGTGTTCACTGAGAGCAAAATGGCCCAAAGTCAAATTCCTTGTTTGTATCACAAAGTTGGCAGATAAATCTGATTCAGATAGAAGAATGTGTGATAAATGTGATATTTCATCATCAGACTGTCATGTTTGATCACTTTTATTTGAATTTTGTGTCGTTCAAATAAAATAAAGTCAAATTGTGACTCTTTCAGCCTGTCCTTTGGGTTTCTTCGGTGCGTCTTGTGCCCAGGAGTGTCACTGCGACGACTTGTGCCCATGTGACCCGCAGACAGGAAGCTGTAACGCCACATTACCAAAAGAGACCAACTACACCTTACACAGAGGTACGTGGCATGTGACTTTGTGGGACTCTACATGCAAACATCATTTGCTGCTTGAGTGCAGATCTACTATACCAAACAACGCTGACTTTGTTGCCTTCTGATAGGAACAGCACTGGAAAAAAATGAACTAAACTGATTTTGTTTTTTTACTGAATTGCATTCAAACATTTATGTATTTTGTCTGGATATGCATGTTATTACAAACCGAAGTTAAAATTTCATTTTAGAACTAAAGACAGAAACATACACCCCTCATTGAAACAGAAACCGCCACCTGAGTCATGTTCCGTCTGTGCTGTTATAAAGGTCAGTGGCATCATGGGATCACATTACTTACTACAGAGATGGCATGACTGTTAAATGGGAGGTGAAGAATATCAAAAGGGTGGATAAATAACCTGGACAAAGCTAGATTAGAAACACAAAATGATCCTCAGGAGCACTGAAGGTCGAAGGCAACAGTACAGTTTATGATTAAAAAGAAAATCCACAAAGATGCTAATATACAGAAGCATTTAACTGCCAGAGCTGGGAAAGAAATTCAGAAACGGTATCTTGTTAAAAGGAGAAACTTTCTCATTTAATCGATATATAAATCTGGTTAGAACAAGAAAGTTTCTTGTTTTAATGAGTTTCGTATCTCGTTAAAACGAGAGATTTTTTTCATACAGAGATATAAAACTCTCCTCGTTCTAACGATGCAGGTATTATATCTCGTTATAATGAGAGTTTCTCATTTTAACGAGATATAAAACATGAGAAAACAGCTTTTGTATCTCGTCAGAACGAGAAACTGCTTCTGAATTTATTTCTCAGCTCTTGCAGTTAAACACTTCCGTACCAATATGTGTAAACAGATTTAAAATATTTTACGGCCTGCAGGGTGTCTGGGCGCTCCCTTAGCGATAGGGTGACACGCTCTGTCATCCATGAGGGGCTCAGAGTAGAGCCGCTGCTCCTCCACATCGAGAGGAGACCCGACCCTGGTTTAAGCAGAAGATGATGGATGTGTGGATTGTTTGATTGTTGATTTTGATTGTTGGTTGTTTTCTCCCCATCTGTCTGCAGCTGGACACTGCCTGGCCAAACAGATGTTTACGTCCTGGAGACGAGAAGAAGCAGCTCACAGAGCGGAGCCTTATCTAACAGAGTAAGGTTTTAAAGGTCAAAGTGGTCTCACTCTCATCTCTGACCTTTTCCCTCTGCTGTCAGTTATTTAGGAACAAAACAGAAACACAACATTCTTTAAAGGAAAAACAATAGGCCTCTACTGTTGCGCCTCTTTAGTTCAGTAACTTTAGTTTTCCCACTTGAACTAAACATTGATTTTATGTACAGTTACCAATAACTAAAAGTAAACAAATTGTGTGTCTATTGGCATAAAAAGTCAAAGATTTTGTTCATAAAAATCATTATTCGAAGCTCATCAGACTTTCCGGCCTTGTTAACAAGATATGCAGTACGCTTCATTTAGTTTAGTGTTCCTTCAGTGAGACTGATGTTTTATAAAAGGAAAAGTTCATTTTAAACTGAAACGTTTCTTTAAAAATAAAAACTTAGAGGACAGTTCTAAAAACTTCATTCTGGGGTCTACTCTAATCTCGATTCCGGTAAAGAAAATAAAGATGAGTCAAACATGGTGGAGGTGTAATGAGGGTGGAGGCTCTGTTGCCTGGTTGACTCGCTGTTTTTCGATGCAACCATGAATTCTGTTCTCCAGTAAAAAAAAAAAGGAAAATGTCTGACCATTCGTTTGAGTTAAGCAGAGGGTCAAAGATTTTAAGAACAACGGAAGGTTCATCTTCAAATGGCTCAAACTAAAAAACAAAATGAAGCTTTTAGAAAGGGTTTAGTGAAAGTCTGCATGATCTGCCGAATCAGTGGAGTTGTGATGTTAATGAGTGTAACTATCCTTTACATCCTGTGTTAAACACAGACTGAATTGTGGAATTAGACAAATGAATGAAATCCACTTTAAGATGCTGAATATAGTAGATTCTGCTACTTTTTGGATGTGGACTGAAAAATCTGGATTTAGACCAACGATCAAAGTGTTTTCTGATTGTTTACACTGAGGTCTACCCTTGCTTTCCACCGGACGCGTAAGCGGCGCGTAATGTCAGAGACGTGTTTTCCCCACGAGTTCAGTGGCGGCGTCCCTTCCCACTGGGAGCGTTTCAGACACGTTTTACCTGCGAATGCGTTCCATCCAGCTGGTAGTGGGAAATCACAGAATTGCAATTGCATAACTTAAAGTGCAGTATGCAAAAATTAAAATGTAATTCTATGTTAATAAGTCCCGCAAACTCACCGTCCACTGCCAAACTGCAGATATTTCTGTCCATGACTTCTCCTTTTTCATGTTGTCCACTGCTTTCATATAAACTGGGTGATTCTCCACTTCAAGGATTAACTTTTAGTCGTCCATGATGAAAACCAACAAATTAGACCCATGGACCGACTGACAAACCTGGTGTCACCGGTGATTCCGTTTTTTGTTTTCATAGTTAAGCAATCAGAAATCTTTACATATCTTTTATTTTGAAAATTTGTCTGGTTCGATCTAAACTGCTGAGATTGATATGTTGTGGAAGCGAAAACAAAAAAAGACCCATCGCGTAAATTTAGGAGAGGGCGGCAACATGATGCGCTTCGCGCCCGGTGGAAGCGAACCCATTGACCATAACGGTGGCTATCAGCTGCATATTACGCTTTGCAGACGTTATGCGTCTTTACAGTAAGAGAGAGAGACTTTGCTGGCTGCTGCAGCTTCTGCCCCAAAGGGGAAATTGATGAAATCCTGTTCAGAACGTTTTTAGCGCTAAAAAATTAATAAACAGGAGAAGATGTTTCTGCCCTGTAACCCACTCCAGGTTTCTACTGGTGAACACTGGTTACCAACCCAAACTGCCAGGTTGTGTATTAGGTTTTCTTTATTCAAGCATGTGCAGCCTTCTGAATGCAATACTATGTTTCTAGGTCCCTTTTCAGGTTTCAGTGTCTGTTTTTATTGATAAACATCCTTTATTAGGTTGAGTTCATTTATTGAGTGCAGCGTCATGAAATGACTCCAAACCCTCTCTCTCCTCAGGCGGTCGTGGCTGATCATCACCGTCGTCCTCGCTTGTCTTCTGCTGGCCAGCCTGATTGTTCCCCTTCACCAGGCGTGCCGCAGATCGGTGACGTCCCACTTCCCTGCGCGCCAGGATTATTCCTACGTACCGCTGCGTGACATCAACGGAGCCCCTTCATGCGCCACAGAAACTGGGAAACCCGGGAAGGGGAGCTTGGGACTGGAGGATTCCGATTCCCAGGAGGAAATCTGGTCTTCGTCCCACTCAGGGAGGTCGTAGCTGCCTGGGAGACCAAGGATGAGGAGTGAGAACACGCTTATTCCACAAAAACACATACTTCATGCTCCTTCACTTATCGTGACTAATCTTCATCAGTGGGGAATGCTGATGTGAAGCACAACAGTTTTATTACATATCATCAGACATATCCAGAAGGTTTTGGCAGCTTTTCTGAAGATGGCTCTGGATCTTTGATTTGAGTCTCAAGCTGAAGATAAACAGAAAGAGATAAAAGCTTGATATATATATTTTTTTTCTTTCAATAATTGTACAGGTCCATTTCAGCTCAAGGTACGACGATGTTCGCAAACTGAAACGGAGTGAAACTAATGGATTACCTCAGCTTTTCCAAGTTAGCTCATGACACAAGCACTGTGAATGGACCAGGATGTATTCATATTAATATATAGATACTGTTAGTATTTTTTACTGGCAGTGGGGTGTTTACAGGCCTTAAAAATCGTGTTTGAAGGACTTTATAGTGTCTTACAGACTTTTCTTAAAATTCCTGCGAATCAGTTTTTTACAGAAATTACAGATTGTTCTTCTGTTTATAAGGAAACGGGTTAATGAATTTAGAATGTGTGAATTTTAAATATTTTATACCTACAAGAAACTAAAAATAATACAGATTTTTTTCAAAACCTTGGTCTCCTTAAAAAGATTATACATTTAGGACATTAGGGTTAAAAAGGACAACCATGTAAGATTTCTGTGATAGAAACCTTTTATAAGTTATAATGTTCAACTTTTTCCTGCTTTATTAGATACATTTTCATCAAAAGGACAATAATGTTCAAACCAAACTCTAAAGTTATCAATTTCATTGTCAAGATGGTATTTAGGTCAGTGTTTTGAATTGAAATAAATAAGTCATAATGTACAGGGTTAAATTATTATATACATCAAAAAAGTAAAATATCCAGTTTTCCTCTCAAATATTTGCTCAGTTTGAACTCAAGGGGCAACAGCTCTTTGGTAAAGTTGCATAGAAGCTGGTTTATGAAGGAAAAAGAACAAGATGAATATGAAACTGAGATCGTACTTGGAATCCCTGCATGGGTGTCCAGATCCTGTCCTGCAGAGTTTCTTTCCCGCAGCATTAAGAGGCCGCCCTTCACCAACACAAATGGATGAATTCCCTCATTCAGCTCTGCTGAGGCTCAGTAACGAGCCACGCATCTGATTCATGTGTGTTGGAGCAGGGATTCATCAAAAAAAGAGAAGGGTAGTAGCTCTTGAGGACTGGATTTGGGCAGCCTTGCTCTAAAGTGGGTTTCTACAACTCCTGTCATGCAACTTTTGGATGCATCCCTGCTCCAACACTCCTAAGTTAAATGAATTATTAATGAGCACGGGCCTCATTTATAAAACTTTGCACAGAATCCCTACTAAAACTAGGTAAGCTCAGCAAAGAAAGTTTACTTACGCAAACAAATTTCCCAATTCATAAAACCTTGAATACGCACAGCTACACACAATTTTCCCTTCATAAATCACGTTCTCCCTAGGAATGTGCTCAGGTGATTTTGGATCATATCCCGCCTCCTACACACCCACTTTCTGCCATAAACGGTCAATGCAAAGTGGCTAGTGATTATTCTGCAGAGACGTAAGCCGGTTGATATGGGGCGTTTCACGGGTAACCATGGCAACCAATATGTCGAGGTGTTTATGGGTGATGTGGAGGCACGAAAAAATATTTTTTTTCAATCAGTCGATCAATGTTTATCTATATAGAGCTGTATAGGCAAAAGTGACCAAAGTGCTTCACAATAAAAGACAAAAATATAGTTAGCAATAAGAAAATGTGTAACAGGACAACAAGAGTAAAGAGATTAAAATAAAAAATAAAAGCAGCAGCACAAGCGATAAAACAAATAAAAATAAATATAAAGTTTGACTTATAAAATTGCTTCTTGTAGCAGCAATAAGATTGGAATAAAAGCAAATAAAACAAAAACTAAATTACAACAGAACATAAGTTTCAGCACTCCTAGGTATTTAAAGACTGACAGAAAAGGTGCGTTTTAACTCTACTTTTAAAACATTTTATTTGCGCAAAATATAATTTTAGGGTCGCCATGGTGGCATCACAAAAAAAGGGGAAGAGCTGAGAGTGGCAGCAGCGTGTCTGACGTAAACAAGAAGGTGGAGGCAAAGAGGAAGATGGCCTGTCATCGCCAGAGTCTCTCTGCCATAAGTGGGGAAATCTAAGAGTGGTCCACAGCTGTCGATCTAACACCAGACCCAGTTCAGCACATACAGAAGATCTAATAGGACTGCTTTAGGGAATCTTAAATCGGCTGATCAGCCAGTCATCATCATGGGCCAGAAAACTTTTGACACCCCTCCCCCCATCCAGGTTCTGTCATTGGGTGATCTTTAAGGAGCAGCGGCGTATCCACTGTGTAGCATTATGCAGGAGTGTCACAGCAGTATTTATATTTCTACTCAGTAATCACACCTATTGCTACACAACTTATCACAATTAATGCACCAATAAGTGCAGTTGCTAGGAAGTTCTTTAATAAAAGAGATGAGAGAGATTCCTTCATTTCTTCCACAATACTATATAATCTGAAGACGTACGCATGAACATACTGTGATATAACTCTTGAATGGAAGATATTTTCATTCAGATTCTCATATTTATTCTCAGTTCAGAGATGGGAGGTGGGGGCTAACTGTTAATTTTGTGTGTGTGCGAGGGTCTACAAGTCTGGAAAAAATGGCTAAAATTTGCTATTTTGCCATCTCAATGGTTGCGCTGCCAGTTTTCCGTGTCCAAAATGTGCGTAAGCAAGTCTGTTAGTGTGCTTATAGTTGCGCATGTTTTTCTGTCATGTTTTTATTATTTTTTTTTTTATAAATCGCAAAGTTTGCGTAGAAAGTCACTTACACAATTTTCTTTTTCTTTTTCAATTTTATTAAACAATCTTAATAAATGAGGCTCTAGGACTTAGCAAAACTTGCTAACATGCCAAGAAGGTAATTGAGCTTTTTGATTCAGGTGTTGGAAAAGAAGAAACTAAAGTTTCCTAGTGTTCACTACAGTAAATATAAAACCATGGCTGAAAGTTACTTGACACTGCAAGTGTCCGTAGATGGGATTTCTGGGTTTATTTCTTTTCTGGTTGCAAGTAGCATAATGTCCCCTGAATGGAGCTTAGTCCTAGAACTAAGTCCTGGCTTTTGGGAAGATGTTACTTGCTTTGGTTTCATGCTTTAAACATCAGATCAAATTGTAAATCTATTTTTCCTATGAAGCTCCTGTTAAAAACTTCCAGAGGTCGTCCAAAGTGCTGTAAAGAAAACGGCAAAAGAAAAAGCTAAAAGAGACTATGAAAACATAATAAACTGAAAGAAATCATAAAAATTTGAAAAATACTAGGAGAAAAAACAATAACAATTCTTAATCCTCTAATTTTGATCTGACTATTCTTGCGTTATTTAATCTAAGCTACACGGTCATAAATGGCTTCGTTCCAGACCCAAAGAGAGCAGCGAGAAAACCCGGACAAGCCCCGATCTTCTCACTGCTTCATCGGTGCTGGTAGCACAAGAAGCTGAGATGTTTGTATTAATTCTACATATTTACGTTCGGGTTCTGTCTCTGTTAATCCTCACATCTTTCTGCACAGACTGCTGAACAAAACAAGCAAAGCATGTACTGGATCCAGTCGAGGTCATGGTGTCGGTGTCACCATTAACCCTCCCATCAATTTTAATGTTTAATAAATAAATAAAAATGTATGAGGTCATCGTGTTGCCTTCTTCAGCTCCCACACTCCTTCACCCTCCATCGCCATCATGTTACCATGGCGATTCTCCAGTATGCAAACATATCTGATTTAACATCAGTCAAGGCTGAACATTCACCTACAGGTGGCTGCAGCTTCGGGGCTATTTCATTGCTCTGGGGGCATTTATTTGACCTTTGACCTTGATTATGGGCTGCACACTCAACAGTGTGTGAAAACTAACTAAACTTTATTCCTATTCAGATAGTTTTTTTCTATACTAAAAACATAATTTTTTTTCTTGATTTGACCTGTTTTGAGAAAAAAAGAAATATGAGTAGCTTTATTTTAACCTTTGGCCATTATTATGTTCCAGTTTAATTTATTCTTGATCTTTTTAGATCTTTTTAAAAGAAGCAAATGAACAATTGTGCTTTCGTTTCCTTTCTATGACAAAGTTAAAGCTTAAAAATAACCATGCATGATGGAACTAGTGCTACAGATATGCTCCTCCGCTGTCTGCCCCACATCCTGCATGCAGACACAGACCATGAAGTGTTTCCGTCTGAAGCGTTGCCCTACAGCTCAAATATGCAACTAAAGCTAAAGGACTCATCGTCGGTTCAGTACGCACGTGTACCAAACAAATCCAGCTGTTTTCTACCTGATCACGTGCAGAATGTTTATGTGCAGAGCGCAGTGAGACGTTTCCGCAGTGCAACTTTAAAAAGTGACACCAAAACAAAACAGAAAGCTGCCCATGCTGCATTCAATTACAGCTGGGAGAATAGGCTGTTGAAATATTAAAACAAGTCCAAAGTGATTTAAGCATGTTTTACTCTCAAATATGGGCAAAGCATTATTTAAGCATTTCTAAACATTAACACTGACTGTTTTCAACTGTTAATATTGTTTTCTACTCTGGCTATGTCTGTTTGTACTATTTAATTTATTTGAAGAAAATCCAATCAAATCTGATGTCAGTTCAATACTTTCAAATTTTTTTGGGTTATAGAACATAAAATTAAATTAATTTCAGGAGTTGAAAGGAAGGGATTAAGGGGGGGAAAAAAGGTTATTTGTTTAATGCTGATCAAAGTGAAAGGAAAAAAATCATATGCACATATCCATATGCACATTTGTTTTCATTTTTTTTATTAATTGAAGTGTACCTGAAATGCACCGAACTGTGATTTTTGTGTACCGTTACACCCCTAATTTCAGCTGATATGTCCTCGTTGAACAAACCTTGGACATATTCCTCGAAAGATGTTTAAGAGTCGTCTCTGCAGCTTTTTGTCAGAGGAATTTATGTGCTCCGTCTCTTTAAAAGCCCTCAGGGGCGCCTCCTCTGTGCTTTCACAGAGGCTAAGTGCTACATCATGGTGTGTGTAGCTTGTGTAGACTTGGAGGCGTGTTCACCTTTGGTACTGGGATTCCTGGTCTTGTGATGCGATTTTTCACTTGCAGCCACGTATCATCATACTGCCAATGCCGTGCCTTACTGTCCTGACTGATTATAGACTGTGGCACCCCTGGCTAAGTTCAAGCCAAACACATGAATTTTTATCCTAAAATGGATCACACACACAAGGCCGTTCACACTATTTAGATTTGTTTTGGAGACCTAAACAGTGTGCAGAAAGTAATTTTGAGGATGAAAACAATATTAAAGCAAAGCTAAAAATATGTGGCAATGTGACTCCAACTGTGTTGATTTAGGTTCTTCTTCAGCTTTAAGAGGTGATACTCCAAGTTTAGTCAGATTGGATGGAGAGGATCTGTGGACACATTTTCAGTATGATTTAGATCTGGACTTTGACTGGGCCATTCTATCAACAGATGCGTTTTGATGTACAACCAATAGATGGATTATTTGTTTATCAACACAGAGGACGCTAGCTGCAGAAAGAGACACCGGCCCTTTAAATTAGCTCCGGTTCCCATTGTTACCTCCACCATAGAGGTTGTGTTTTTGCCAGGGTTTGTTTTTTTTCTCTCTCTGTTTGTTAGCTACATAACTCAAAAAGTTATCAGTGGATTTTGATTACATTTTCAGGAAACGTCAGCAGTGGGACTAGGAAAAACTGATTAGAATTTGGGGGTGATCTGAAAACCAATTTTCGTGAATAACTGCTGTAGTAACTAGAAAAGCACTCTGAGAGTGCAGACCTCCTCCAAGGCAGCTCAGTCCAACCTGTGTTGTTTTTAATCAAAGCGATTTGTGCAACCAACAGCACAACAAGACATGCAGAAGACACACTCCGTAGAGCAGGGAGTGACGTAGACCGATAATCGCTCTATTGATGGCAGCTAACGCTGTTTGTTCAGGGTCGTCAACTCGTCCTGCTGGAAGGGGAACCTCCACTCCAGTCTCAAGTCATCCCAGGGTTGCTGTGTAATTATCTCCACCCAGTTTCTTTTCAACCTCCACAAGTTTTCTTGTCTCCGCTGGAAAAAAAGCATCCCCATAGCATGATGCTGCCACTGCTGAGATTGACAGGGCAGTCATTGTTTTCTTTTGTTTTCTGGCTGGAGTGAATGACTAACAGATTCTCCCACCTGAGCTGAGAGTCTCTGCAGCTCCTCCAGAGTTTCATGTGCATCTTGGCTTCTTTCTGATTAACGCTCTCCTTGCCTGTCCTCTGTTTAGGTGGACTTGGTAGGTTTGTTGTTCATCTATCCTCTTCCCATCTTCAGATAATGGATTGAACAGAGCTCTATGAGACGTTCAAAGCTTGGGAATATTGTTCTAGAGCCTAATCTTTCTTCTCCACAACTTTCTCCCTGACACAAATGGAGAAATAAATTGCTTCAGGGAACTCCTGTCGGCACAGGAAGCACGACATTTCATTCCCCCAAAACTTATAACGCCCGGGGTCCCAGGTCAAAAGAAAATCACCAGTGGGGGGACGTGGATCTAATGAAATAAAAACGCTTTTGCTGAAAGATCCACATAATCCAGACATTTTCCTTTTAATTTTGGCTAAAGTTTATTGAGGATTTTTTCCCAATCTGCCTCCCATCCATCTTTTTTTTCCCCCTTTAATTCTAATGAACGTTGTTTTCCTACTTCCCCAGCGCTTCCTCGGATGGAAATGTTTGTCTCTGCTCCACTGTGAACTGGCGAAAAGACAAACAAGCATAGTGAATAAAACTATTTCCTATAGCCTGGACAGATTTTGCAGAGCTGCCTTGTAAAATTCCTCTTAAATTTTTCATTTAATCTGTTCTCGTCTTCCTCATCTAATTAATCACAGGCAGTTCATTGTTTAAATGCCCCCCGCCCCCCCATGCAGCTTTAAGTCAGTTTCATTCTGCGTTCTCCTGAAGTTGAGTAGATGAAGAGCGGAAGCAATCTGTGTTTTATAACCTTCTATTATTAACTCAGGAAAGCAGCTCAGCCAGCAGGGAGCGAACAGAGAGAAAAATGACTGACTGACGGATAAAGAGCCAAAGGATTCGCTGAGTCTCCGAATCATCCCGCCCTCTATCTGCTCAGCTGATGCAACTCAAGGAACAGATTACGTTTTTGGTTTTCCTTCCAGACTTTCCAGGCTAAGGTGAAAGGATTTTTCCTCTTCATGCTGGCTAAAAATAGATCTGAGGAAGAGTTGAAGTGGGGTTTTTTTTTACTCTCAAGGTCCAGCTTTTGCAGCGTCTGTTCAGCCATCCGCTCATCAAACCCTTTCTCCGTGCGTATTTCTTCTGGGTGTGCTCTCACATTTCTGGGCCTGTGTGTCAAAGCTTATCATGAGTTCAAGTGACACTCCACCCAGAATCTGTCTGCTCTTAGTTTCCAAAACAATGATGGACAATTAGCTTGATTCAGCTATTTAGTCTAAACCTCAAAGCAATGAAGTTGTCCTCTCTCCATGAATCAGGACAGATACAAAAACTAAACAAATTCAAACTAAATTAGTTTTATGAGGGTTGCACACCAATTAAAAAGCAAGTAGCCTTTCAACCTTTAAGCCAACGGGGTCTAAAACTTTTTATATCAAGGACCACCATAATGAAAAATGGTTAAAAAATGCAGTACATCAGTTCAAGTTTAATAATCTTTATCATCCTCGAGGGGCATTATGTTTCAGAACTGTAGTAAAACTCTGAGCAAGGCTGCAGTTTTTCAAGCACTTGCATCACATCACATTCAGAACATCATCCTGACCTTCAAACACGGTGGTAAAGTCCTGGTCAGGGGCTGAACGACCGGCTGTAATCGACAGGACGGAGATCCAAAGGACCCCAGGAAGTCCACCTCTGAATGGCATAAAAGAAAATTTAAATAATTGACTAGTGGACTAATCAAAGTCTGGACTTTATTCGGTTGAGATGCTGGCCTTTCATGCTCAAACTCAAAGTTTTAGAACCCTTGGGCCTTACAAAGATGTCTCCTGTTGCTCCCAACCCATTTTACCCTTCATAAATCAAACTATCATCGCAAAAATGTATGTTGCACTCATTGTGATTATGTTGTTCCATGATCTGTATAACTTTGACTGTAAAATTAGTCTGAAAACCTTTTTTCTGAGTAGATTTTTGCTCATCCTTGTATCAGTCAGCACACTGTCTCACAGTAGAGTTCAGGGGTCCCGTTGACCAAATACTTCGGAGACGGAAAAATCTGGAGTTCATCGGTCATTTTGACAGACTACAATTCACACCTCTGACCACTCGGTCAACTTCAACTAATCAATCAAAAAAGATTCCCATGAGAGCATTCAATCATCGTCTCAGACCTGGACACCTGTATCCAATGCATCGCACTAACCACGCGCTGACGGCGTGTTCAAGAGTTACGGAGGCATGGAGCACATTTGTGACTGCACCGTACAGAGATCAGCAGTGACAGATTACTGCAGCTCCACCATTGATGCAATAAGAGCACATGTTGTGGAATTTCCTCCCGCTGAAGCGATCAGGAAAGCCCTCGTTCAGAGAGTCTTAACGAATTCTGATCACTTCAATTGGAGAAATGTTCCCTGATATCAAAGTTTGGCTGAAGTGGCGCTCGTATTTCCAGACTCCAGTGTGGCAACAGAACGATTCAGCCTCCATTGCGCACAAGCAGGAGCGCAGTTCAGTCCGTGGCGGAGCGTTCAGGCCACAGCAGGTGAAATGTTCATAATTAATACATGTAGCATACTAATCTGCTCAAAGTGTGATGGCACCATGCGAATTCTCTGTTCAGTTTGTATGGATTTAATATGAATTAAAAGGAATTAAAGTTAAATTATACTGCTGTATATGTCGTTATTTAAAAAATTGACCTGTAAAAAGTAGATTATGACTGGATTTTATTTTATTTTTTGACCCGTCAAAGAGTCAAGGAGCAAGATCAACACCGCTCATCTAGTTTGAAGTGCTGGATTTAAGGTAAAATTCCAGAAAAAGAAAAGAAATACGCACACTTCAATCTGCAAAAGGGATTTATTCAAGCTTTCGGTCAGAGACCTTCTTCAGGAAAGAGTCAATATGACCGACAACAAAAAATTGGTGCGACCTGTGGTTGAGTTTGAGCAGCTTTTCACTTAATCTGCCATTTTGGGCATCGCACACACAGAGAATGCAGGTTTTAACATGTAACCCTGAACTTATATAGATGCTGATGACTGCTGTTTTAAAGGATTTTCTCAAATTTGCACCTGTGAAAAGCAGAAACGGGGGATGATTGACAAAAAAAAAAGTCCAGTTGTACAAAAGGTCTGTGTTTGTTTACTTTGAATGCAGCTTGCGATAAGTTTTAACCCCAGTGCTGTGATGGCTGTAGCTGAACTGTCAAAGGTCAGTGCGTTTCTCCCAACCTGGCCCACATTCCTCTCAGCGCGCTGACCTGAACTGCTACTGTTTAACCTCGGCCTTTCTTCTCGTCTCTATGACAACGGTCAGCTGTTAGAGGACATAACAGCCGGCTGATGGCGTGCCGTAGATATTACAGGTCCAATGAGGAACAAAGAACCAAATCAGCTGTTGCAGAACAGGCGCGCTCCTTCAGCCACAGACTGCTGCATCCTATGTGCATAATGGAGCGTTATTGCAGATCCTTCCTCCATCCTCATACACTCAATAACCATCAGTGTGGTTATTTGCACAATTCTTTCCATCTCTTGTGAAATAATCGGTAGTGTTTTGTGCACAATTTGTACATTTCTTAAATAATCCTACTCAGTTGCAGGTTTCTTTGATTAGCGGTTTAAGTATGCTATTTAAAATAACCGTACAGTATTATATATTTAATGCTGTAAATTTGCCTTTACTGTACAGTCTGTCACTCTTACTTTTTTGTTTGTATTTTTAACTCTGTGAATCTGAATGCTTTGACTTGCCTGTCACTTTGCTGCTGGTAAACCTGAATTTCCCACTGAGGGACAATAAAGGTCATTTCTATGCTATTCTTATTTTTATCATCTAAAATGATCTCCAATTCTCCGGCTATAAGGCTGCTTGACAACTACTTTATCCTTAGCAGAATGATATTTTTTACCTGCAAAAGCAGAGGTAAATGAGTCGGGTTTAGTTTAAAGTCTCAGGAAATAAGCCATTTTATATATGTTTAAGAACATAAGCTCGTGTTCATGATTGTTGTTTAAATTTATTGTTTGAGGTATTTTTCTGCGTATACCAAAGCAACAGACATATTTTTTTTTCTTGGCATAGTTAGGGTACAAACTGCAGATTTAGTTTTCAAATAAAGTTCAATCTGTAATTTATTTACCATCTTGGTTTTGGAAAACTCCAGCAAAGACGCCTCTTACAGGTGGCTGTAAAATATTTTTTAAGCTCTTCTTCACCAACCATCGACAGCCGAAAAAACATTCTCTGGCAGCTTTTATATCGATATCGAACAAATATTACTTTAGGATGACTACCATTAGATAAACGTTTTCCCAGCATACCCTGATGACTCATCAGTGAGATCAACACAGAGTTGTTGATCTCACTGTCCGCTCATGGAGAAAAGAGTTGTGCAACCCAGACATTAAACATTAGCCATGTTGCATAAGAAGGTCTGCAACTCTGCGTTGTGACGGGTGAACGTAAGTTCTGTTATGTAGGCTTTATTTCTCATGACACCGATAGTTGAGTTTCTTCTCAGAACATTGATTTACTTGCATTTCCTGGAGCTGCAGTGACCCGAACATTATTAGAACCTTATAAAGAACCCAACAACTTTACGATTTCATTACACAATGATAGAAAAGAAACACTTTGCATGAATTGTAAGATTTGCAAGGGAACAAACGGATCGTAAAAGTACCTGGATCATTACCCAATTTCCTACAAGCATTCAAACCAACAATTAGCTAATTTCTCCCGGTCATTTCTGCTTTAAAGTTGTCTCTTCCTTTTAAAGGCGACTATTAAGTTTGTTATCCCTAAAACCTGAGAAAGTTAGCCGGATTTCAAAGAAAGGAGGCGTACAGTTTCAATCCATTGGGAGCTATTTCTACAGACGGATTAGTTGCTTGTGTTCAGGTAGCTGGGTTAAAGGGTTGGGTGGGTTGAGAGGTAGGTGTTTTAATAGTTTCTAAACAATAACTTTTATGACTCACTGGCACAAAATGTACCCAAACCTGCTGGAGGGAAATATATGATTTCAGAGTACACAACAAACATTGATAAAGCATAATACTAAGCCTTATCATACTCCAACTACAGACTGAGTATTTTGGGATAAAGTCCATTGCTTTAAGGCATTGTTATTCCTTTGTTAGGGAATATGTATTATGTAATTAGGATTTGTTTATTTATCCCCTGTCTTAGTAAGTGAATCTAGGACAGTAGGTCATGTAGAGAAAACCAAAGCTTTGTGTGTGTAATGTTCTGATAAGAAAGCAGCAGATATCAACAGTGCGTTCGGAGCTTGTTAGACTGATGCCCGGTTTGCTAATCGAGCTATGGGAGGTGGCAGGCTGGTGGAAAGAGGACACTCTGTACACTGAAACTGAGCTCATGCTGTTGGAAGATAAACATTGTTTGTGGAATACTATTTAAGAGTTTGGATTAGAAGCGTTGGGTTAGGGAATGTGAGAATTGTCTTTTTGCTTTGGTTTACTCTGTCCCTCCATGTTTCGCCAACATGTTATATTAAACTCCAATGAACGCCTCGTCTTTGTTTAAGAAGTATGTATTTTTAGCTGTAACACTTTTTACATAACTTATTGTAAACTTTGCCCTGACAACAAAAATTCTTAGGGGGGATTTTTAAATCTGTAATTTCAGCCTTAAAAGCCATAAGTGTGTGAAAAGATTAGAAACATGTTTAATGTGATGATGTAACACTCTGGAAAGCAAAAATAAAACACCAAAAGAAATGAGCAGCGAAGCACATCTTATCAGTGTTGTTGTGTTAGAAAAGAACTGGTGTTCCTTATTTAGCGATGGAAAAATGGAGCACAACTAGTTTTCCCTGCATCATCCCTCAACAGTCTGGGATGTTTTTCCACATAGATGGGGTTTGGTTTTTTTGCATTGCATTGCAGTTTCTGTTTTGTTAGCTGGAATAATTCACACTGCTGTTGTACGACAGAACACCTGTATCCCAATCACATCAAAAAACATAGGAAAGGAAGAAATAAACCTGAGACAGACACAGCTGAATGGAGAGATGCAAAGCAACCTTAAAGCACAATCTCAACCCTTAAAAAGTGAAATATAGCATTAAAAAGCAAAAAAAACAACGTTTATTTAAACTTTCACTTAGTGATGACAGTTGGCTATATATGAATCATAATTATTTTTTTAAGCTGTTTTATTTGTCAGAACCTTTCACGGTATTTTTATAAATAAAAATCTGAAAGGTGTGGCGTGCATTTCTATTCATCCCCCTTTTGTCAGTAGTACTCTGTAGAACCGCCATGTGCTGCAATCCTGTCTTTACCAGCGTTTGACATCTAGAGACAGAAACGTCTGACTATTATTCTCTGGAAAATGCTCCAAACTCAGTCAGATTAGACAGAGAACATCTGTGAACATAATTTTTCAAGGTTTCTCACAGATTCTCGATCAGGTCTAAACTTTGACCGGGTCATTCTGCTACATCACTATGCTTTGATCTAAACCATGTGGTTGTTGCTCTGGTAGCCAGGGATGGAGGAATCGAGTCACGACATGTGAAATTGCTATTGTTGGAATTAGCATGTAGCTGATGCTAATGTTAGCTTGTTGTATTAGGTCAGATTACTGGACAACTATAATAACTTACCAAAGCCTTTGTAAATTTACAGGTCCAATGTTTGTTTTTAAATTAATTTTAAGCATGTTTTATTATTTAGCACATGCTACTGTGTTAGCTTGGTGATGGTCTAGGGGCCAGCACTGCTGGTTGCATGTTTACAGTTGTCCTGCTGGAAGGTGAACGCCCGCTTTAAGCCTTAGTTTATATTTCTTCGTTTGCAAGTTTACACGCACACGCACACATGTTGACGGAGAGGTTTTCCTTTTATACTTCTCCATCGCTGTGTGTGTGTCAGTTTTGATTGAACTGTAAAGCTTTTTACTAGAAGTGCAGCTCATTGAACACTGTAAAAACATGTAAACAAACACAGCGGTCTGTTTTGTTGTTCTCTACGCCTCCTGGTGTTCAAAATAGCCAAAAGACCAGATTAGATAAACTGGCCTTGCAATATAAAGCATGTAGTGTCCAAAAGCTGCACTGACAACAAATTGCATTGACTATAGAAAACCGTTCTGGTGAAATGATCTTGGGCTGATGTTGGGCTGACCAATCACAGACGTGCCTCTCCATTGTGTTCGACGAATAGTAAAAAAATTGGGCTTTACTCCGTCCGTCTTTGCGTGCCTGTCAGAGAGCCCTTGCGTCGACGGATGACGGCGCTGCTGACGAAGAAGTATAAACTAGGCTTTTTTTTTATTCCCAAGTCTTTTGCAGCCTCTAAAGCATTCCCACAGCATGACACTGCCACTGCTGTCACGTGTTTAGGGTGACCTATACAGTGTGTTGCATGTAGGCGAAAAGGTTCAGGTGACCAGAGCACCTTCTGTCGCATGCTTCCTGTGTCCCCTACACATGGCTTGTGTCAAATTGCACACCGCTCTTCTTAGGGGTTTCCTTCAACTCTGCCTTCCTCCCTTAAAGGCCAGCTTCGTAGTGCGCACAGATAAGCGAGCTGCTTCTCCACAACTTTCCCCACGACCTGTCTGCTAACAAACCTCTGCGGCTTTCACAGCACCTCCCTTTGGAGGTTTTCCTCACATGGCCCACTGGGAGGGGACCCCAGAGCGGACCCCTGGGAACCATTTTGGACCCTCTTGAACGATCTGAGGTAGATCTGAGGTATCTTGGAGCTTTAAATCCTCATTAGGATAACTGGTTAAGTAGATTTGTTAGGATGTAGCCTACACGTCTATTGTGCTGTGTTAGAGGTTAATATGTTGGGCGAATGCTAATAAAACAGGAAAGTCTGCAGCCTGACCAGGATGCAGGTCTGTTTATGTAACATTTGCCTGTTTTAGGGAGGGAAAACCAACATTTTCAGCCCAGTTCAGCTGAGCTCTTTGCCCAGTCATGTCCTGGAAGCACGAAGGAGGCGGCATGGTCACGTGGGATAGTGACAGCCCGTGTAGCGCGTTCTGATTGGCTGAGCAGCTCCTGGCCCGGCCCCTATGATGGGCCGTCTCTGGTGACGTCACGGCAATCAGCTGTTGGAGCTCCACAACAACAACAAAAGAAAGTCGCAGCGCAGAGACCGAGGAGGAAACGGGACTGAAAAGGAGAAAAGACGATCGAGCTCACTGTGACTACCCATGGACAGCCCGTAAATTAAACATTTTTATCTCTTATTTCTTCCGAGAAGAAACCTGACGTTTTTCCATTTTTCGAAAAGTAACGAATCTACCTCCGTTTTAAGGATTTTTCGTTTTGTTTTTTGCTTGGTGGTTTTTTGTTTACCGTCGTTTACATCTCCTCCTCCTTTTGCCGCAGGTGGGTTCTTTGTTTTCCTCCTAGTGAACATTGACGACTCTGCTGCGTTTATATCCTCACCTTCATCATATTTTAATGTGCATTATGATCGATGCACGTCTTGCTTTATCAATTAATCATACATAACTGAGCTAGGACTTGTTAATGCATTTGTTGAAAGGTTTTATTCCTAAGCGATCACGGTCCTGATCAGCACTGGAAGCGAGCTTTTCCTGCCTTAAAAAAATAACAACGTTTTAATCATTTTAATGCTGATATTTGCTAGTTTGGGTGTTGTGTTGTTCTGAAAAATATTTCATTATATGATTCAGAAGTTTTTACCAGGCGGTCCAAGCCCCGAGAGTGTAGAGTTACAATCTCCTCCTCCTCTTCTTCTTCTTCTTCTTCTTCTTGTTTAATCATGAAAAGCGTCTAACAGAGCCTGCTGCTGCCGCTGCTGCTCCTCATTATCTCTGGGCCAGTTTATTTTGCCCCTGCAGACTGGTTGACAAATCACATTAGCAGGAACTGGGGAGCCGATTCGTTTCGCAAAGTAAAAGTACACATGCCATCTATAAAATGTTATTTCTTCTTTTTTTAAATGTGTGGGTCTGATTCAGCTGGAATAAATTTTTAATCTTCTATTTATAGCTTTTGTCAATGTTCTATCGCCTACCATTTTAAAACACATACTCCTAAAGCATGTAATAGGGTACTGATAACAAGAAAAGGCGAACATTAATATAGTATCTCTAGAGGCTATAAATCCCTGTTTGTAACTAAAACATGCCTAATCTGTGGTTTATTCCCCCCCCCTTCATCCCTGATTATGGGACATTCATTGTGGTTCCTTCCTAATCCCTGCAGCCTGTATCAGACTGGTAGATTTGAGCACCCTACATAGCCTCCATCTGCATATTCTGAATAAATAATGGTCAGATGTAATAAAGCATATGGGCCAGTAGAACAGGTTTTTGAAAATTAATCAGTCAACGACAAAAGCAGGGGGCGCTATGCTTGTATGATGACTGCGGTTAGTTAAGTGCGATTTATTTTCACGTGTTTGAAATTATAATGTAGCTGCTCTCAGGCAGGAGGCGTTCAGGGGGTGAAACGGGTGCAGGAGAGGATTATCAGCCTGCTGTTAAGGATGGCGACTGGTTTAAAAACCCTTGTTTGTTTGCTTGTTGTCAACTGGTGGTTCCTGAAATGCCGGGCACGTTCGATTTTTCCTCGTCTGATCAATGCGAGGCAAATAGCTTGGAAATCCGAGCACACAGACGAGGCTTTTAACGCACCACAGTCGATCCACATCATAATGGTGGTACGCTTTCAATGGTAGGAAGAAAAATCGGACGAGTTGATATCCGTCTGATATCCCCTGCTCTTAAACTGCTGAGAGAGAACCTCACGATGCATTCAAGTACACCTCGTACACTAGATTATTTGTATCCAAAATCATTTGTTTTTATTTATTTTACTGTTTACAATAATTTTATGAGACATAAAACTGGGAATTTTGTACCTGTTATTTTTAACAGAGTTTTGATTGGTAGCTAATAGAGCACCAATTTGTCAACAGAACTATTCAGTTATTAAAATCAAACCGACTGTGAAGCATCATGGACAGCTGTGGAGGACTGATCCTGCAAAAATTGTAAATAAATACATACATACATACAAATCTCGAACTACATCATATTTTTTTCTATTTATTTCCACATTTATTTATTTATTTCCACATGTATTTACCATTTTTCAGTAGTATTTGTCATGTATCAATTTATGTAATTATTTCCACATTTATTCATTCAAAACTAGCAATAAAAAAGTATTTGTCTTTCTATAATAGAATAATAATAGAACATCTCTAGACATACAGAAGATCTGTCTTTGAAAGAGGATTTTCAGCTAAAAACTGCAAACTGAGACAAAAGCCTGAGTAAAAAGGGCAGCTGCAGCATTGTTCTGTTAAAGCCACCAACGCTTTGCCAGTGGGTATTATCACCCCAGCAGCTGCAGTGGGACACGGCTACACAGCTGCACTGATCACTTTTCATTCGGTCTACTTCGAAAATGTGAAGTCCAGAGCTCAGGCTGCCGGCCAGCTGTGTCTGCGTGTCCTCTGAGGACACTGCAGCTCTTCATGTCCCAGCGTCTATAAAAGACGCATACAGAGGAGCTCATCTGTGTTTGCTTCCATCAGATATGTCCCAGCTGCTGTTTGCATCCATCTGCTCAGACGGCACATATATGGCGATGCACTTTACGGCCTGATAAGTTCTCATCCGCCGGCAAATAGTAACCAGCAAGGTAATAAAGTCCTTGTTAGTGTGTTTTTATTCTTGATTCTGGGCCGATGAAAGCAGCATCTGTAAATGTTTACAATCAGACTACAGTAGACACCAGTTGACACTGTTACCAACTCTTGTGTATGGAGCACTGGAAATAAATAAACAAATCTGGGAATAAATACATAAATAAATAAATATAGGAATAAATACTTATTTTTTATTTATTTTCACATACATTTATTTATTTATGTTACATTTTATTTCCTTATTTATTGATTGATGAATTTTTTTATTTACTTATTTACAAATGTTTTGATATTCATATTTATTTTTTTATTTTATTTCCACATATATTTATTTATTTTCTTTCAAATTTATTTACTCTCTGTTTACATACTTATTTCCAATTGTATTTCCATATTTCTTTATATGTTTTCAATTTTGGCAGGAGCCGTCGTCCATACAGGCAAAGCTCTGTTAAGGAAAATACATTCTCTGCAGATCTCTATCTTATTCCCTTGGCATAAACCAAAAACAGAAGTCATAGCAGAAGAAAACGTGTACATCAGCAGAACGTTTTGTGACAAGGAAAATACTGACCGCCATTCAGACTCCCAGTGTTTTTGGGTTCCCTGCAGTGTTGAGTGTTTACAGTATATGGAGTATGTGCTGAGCTTGATAAGGTTACGGGTAACTTAATTACTTGGCAAGCTGCATGGAGTATTTGCTTTCATAATCTCCAGCTGACCCATATTTAATGTGCGAACAAAAACCTCTCATGCTTTTCAAACAAAACCACCTCCAGCCTCGTCTTTGTTTCTATTCATGATTCTGCATCAGATTTTAGTTCATTTGTTGCAACCTTTCCCATTATTATTATTATATTTACTAACAACTCTTCTTTGATTATAATCTTCATCTTGTCTTTTCTCAGGGCTCTTTCTTTACTTCAGCACTCGACGTTGAGAGATGTCCAGCATGTCCCTGCTGGCCCTCAGATGATCTATGACCACGCCCTGTTGATGCACTTTAGCACCTTTCTGGAGCCTTTGACTCGCCGTGCAGCCGATGACAAAAAAGACCGCCCCGTCCCCCCGCCGTCGCCCAGAGCCACGCTCCTCCCTCAGCCTCACGCGCCTTCAGGACGTGCCGGGATGTTCCAGAGGTTCGCCAGCACTCTGTTCGGAGACGACGGGGACGAGCTGAGCCAACGCAGCCGGCCGGGAGACGGCAAAGAGGATGAGGAGGAGGAGGATGAAGAAGACTGGATCCTAGTGAACTACCTGGGTAAACCAAAAATGACTTAAAAAAGTTCAATTTATTTTGGATTTTCTCTAAAAGGCTCAAACATTACTTTCAATCTAACTGAACTGGTTAAAAGTGAACTTGAACAATGTCCTATATTTTATTCAATTCAATTCAAAAATACTGTATTGATCCCAGAGGGAAATTAAGTGTTGGTATAGCTCATATAATTAATTCTTTAAGGAGTTGTTGTAGATGATGATGGCTGTGGGCAGGAAGGATTTCCTGTAGCAGTAGGAGTTTCTGACAAAGCAAATCAGGCTGAATTGTGTTAAAAGCACTGGAGAAATCAAACAACATGATCCTCACAGTGCTGCCTGCTTTGTCCAGATGACAGTGGGTTGGTTGAAGCAGGTGGATGATGGCATCTTCAACTCCACAACGATAAGCAAACTGCAGTGAGTCCTGATACGTTCTTGTTTGCTTACTCAGGGGTGCCAACAGGAGTCTCTCCAGGACCTTCATGATGTGGGATGTCAGGGCAACAGGTCTATAAGTCATTGATGACTGATGGGTGAGTTCTTTTGGGTACTGGAACAAGGCAGGATGTCTTCCACAACACTGGAACCTTCTCCTGAGTTAGGCTAAGGTTGAAGAGGTGCTGCAGAATCCCACAGAGCTGCTCTGCACAGGCCTTCAGGACTCTGGGGCTGACACCATCTGGACTTGCTGCCTTGTTCCGGTTCAGTTTCTCCAGCTGCCTCTTCACCTGACTTTTGGAGACAGAGAAGTGGAAGGGGGAGGCAAAGGGGGTAGCAGCATTTACTGACTTGATTGAAGTCAAGCTTATGGAATCAGAAGAGTCCATGGCTGAGGTGAAGGATAAAACATCCGAGGTGTAACAGGAAAGCTGTTGATCAGATGAGGGTGGGATGTCTGTTTAGCTGGGAACAGGAGAGGAGGATGCTGAGCTAGTTCCTGAACTGAACCTGTTGAAGAATGTGTTCAGTTCATTGGCTCTGTCCAGACTTCCATCTATCCAATCCTTCCTGTCCTTAAAGCCTGTGATCTTTCTCATTCCTGACCAGACATCTCTGATATTGTCCCTCTGTAGTTTGTTCTCCAGCTGCTTCCTGTATGCCTCTTTGCTGTCTCTGATCTTGACCATAAGTTGCTTCTGTATACTCCTCAGTAACTCCCTGTCTCCCTCCCTGAAGGCTCTTTTTTTCTGGTTCAGCAGTTCCTTCAGGTCACTGGTGATCCAGGGTTTGTTATTAGGGAAGCATCTCACTGTTCTGGTGGGGATGATGTTGTCCACACAGAAGTTTATATAGTCAGTCACACACTCAGTCATGGCATTGATGTCCTCTCCATGTGCTTGACAAAGAGTCATCCAGTCTGTGGTTACAAAACAACCCTGCAGGGCTTCTTCAGCTTCCTGTGACCATTTTCTCACAATTTTCTTTTTAACAGGTTGCCTCTGAACAAGGGGTTTATTTTCTGAACAGAGAAAAACAAGATTGTTATCTGATTGTCCCAGAGGAGGTCTTGGTTTGGACATGTATGAATCCTTTACATTTGCATAAAACAAATCCAAGGTCCTATTTTCTCTTGTAGAGCAGCTGACAAACTGTAGAAATGTTGGAAGTGTAGTAGAGAGCGAGGCATGATTAAAATCACCAGATATTGCCACAAATGCATTGGGGTGCTGTGTCTGTAGCTTAACAACAATGGAACTGATGAGATCACATGCAGTGTCAGCAACGGCTGAAGGTGGAATGTAAACAACTGCCAAAATTACACTGGTGAACTCTCTTGGTAAATAATATGGACGAAAACTTACTGCAAAGAGTTCGACGTCTGGGCTGCAGAAACGACACTTCACAGTAACATGTCCTGGATGACACCATCTGTTGTTTACAAGCACTGCTACTCCACCACCTTTTCTTTTCCTGCTTGTTTTCAGATCTTTGTCTGCTCAGTCAGGAAGCCTGGCAGAGAGATGTTGGAGTCGGGGATATGATCCAGCAGCCACGTCTCAGTAAAACACATAACACTGCATTCCCGGTACTCTGGCTGAGTCCTTGTAAGGGCTTGGAGTTCATCCATCTTGTTAGCCAGTGATTTTACGTTGCCCATTATGATCGATGGAAGAGATGGCTTGAACTTCCTCTTTCTCTGTCTCCTTTTCGCTCCTGCTCTGCATCCACGTCTCCTCCTTATCAACTCATCAGGGATTTGTGGCTTCAGTTGAGGTATTATTTCAGCTTTTGCAATGTTAATCAGCTGCTCCAGGCTATAAACCACATTGTTGCCATGGTTACGCATCATAACAAGTTTTCAAAAAGTGACAAATTTACAGCAAAAATCCTTCCAGCTTCACAGCACCAAAAACTAGAAAAGTATACGGGTAAAAAAAAAAGCAATCTTCCTCAAGAAAAAACAACAACAAGCTTCTGGCATGATTCTGGCTCGAATACTTGACCTCTCTTGTTAGCAAAAGAGGAAGAGTTTGTTAAAATAGTTTAGTTTCCCTCCTTTTAGTCCACTAAATCCTAATAGCATAAAGTCAGGGCCAATCAGAAGGTTAATGCTAGCCTTCCTTATCTTCTGGAAGCAAAACAGCCCCATGGCATTCTACCATCTTCAGGTTTATGATGAGCTCAGGCCTTGGTGGTTCTCTGTTCCACTGTTGATTTTGATAGCTTTGGAATAGATAGGACTCAGGAGTTGCGTTAACCTAATATTTATAATATGTTATTGGGTTTTTGTTTTTTTAAATGGTGACAGAAAAACCTAAGGCCGTCCGCCATTTTGATTAGTATTCACACCTCTGACCACTTGGTGCAGATGGACTGACATTTTCAGCTTTACACATGGAGTACAGGTAACTAAATCGATCAAAAAAAGCTTGAGCCATGAGAGCATCTGAGCATCATCTCAGGCCGGGAGCCGACAGCGCGTTGAAGAGTTACTCAGTCTTTGGAGCGTGTCTCTCCCACAAGGCTGGTGTCGTGCGTGCTGCGGGATTTCCTCCTGCTGAAGCGATAGCTTGAAGGGGAAGGAAACACCTCGTTCAGAGAGTCTTTTGGACTTCTGATCACTTCAATTGGAGAAATGTTCCCTGATTAAAAAGAACTTTGGCTGAAGTGGCGCTTTAATTCCAGTCTCCAGTGTGGCAGCGGAGCGCGGATTCAGCCTACAAAACAACATCTAAACCCCCACGAGAAGTCATCTGTCCGAGGCAAAAATCCAAAACCTCATGATAAAAACCTCTGCAGCACAAGCAGGTGAACATTTCAGTTCCATGAGGAGCAGGAGGAACTTGTGAGATAAGTCAACAGTCTCTGTAAATTCACTGTTCTGAATCTTGCTCTTAATATTTCTCGGTGTTTTCTTGTATAGTTAAGAACGGTTAACATGCAAAGATAAAAGCCCCAAATCAACGATATTCATTCCAATCACGAGTGTATGAAAACTTCCGACCAGCACTGTAAATGACACGTTTTTAAAAGTGATACTTTAAAAATGTCTGCATGTGTGGTGAGAAAAGGGCTTCAAGTTAAAAAAAATCTAGGTCGAAATCACCAACACAAAAACGGAGAGGCTGCGTGGAAGATTCCTCTTTAAGACGATCTGACACGGAGCAGCAGGCTGGAGATGGAGATGCTGTTTAACTTCTGCGTTTTGTAATACCAAGTAGAAGTGCGGCCAAGTTTCCACAGTCGTCTGAGACCGAAAACAGATCCCAGTCAAAACAAAAAGTCAGGCAGGGAGATGCTCAGCAAGTCACCCACGCTTTATACGGCAGTGCAACACGCTGCAGCGACTCCCAAAAGGATCCGAGCTTGAAATCAACTTGACAAGTCTCCGATTCTGCAGCCGTGTGAATATTTGAGGCGGGGGGTGGGGGGGGTTTGGCAGTTTGGCCTGGGGCAAGAGGGGGGTATTTGGCATCAGGTAGTTAATGGACAAGTCAGTCTGTAAATGGGCCAAACAAAGGCATCCAAGGAGCCAAGAGAGGTAAAAATAGATCCTGGTTGTTTAATTTTCATGCCATCGGCAGTGGGCATGTTTGGTTTCCATAGTTTTGTAGGTTAAAGGTTAAAGTTTCGTCGGACTTTACACGATCCGAATAACTTAGCTCCACATTCGAGTCTCTGTGCAGTGCCTCGCAAAAGTATTTCGACCCCTTGAACTTTTTTTACATTTTGTAACATTAAGACCAAAATTCCTCTCATATCAAGCGATCTCACCGGCTCAGCTCTTGACCATTTCAGTCCCTTTCAGAAGGAGCAGTTAAGAGGGCTCTGTCACTTTTATGTAAATTAGCGGTTGCAGACCACGCCCATCCATCTTGGTACTAAGCTGCGGGTTTGCCAAACGAGAATGGCGTGCAATTGGAGGGCGGAGATTGACAGGTGAGGGGTGGTCATATGCAAATGTAACTTATTGTGGTGTCACAATGGAGCATGAAACACAGGATTTCTGATATTTCCGATATATGCAAAAGAAAAACTAGATGGATGGTTTTTATTCATGTTTGGCGTGTTTATAGAGGCAGCAGAGACCAAAATGGCAACTCGAAAGGATAAAAAAAGTTGCGTGCTTAATATGTCCCCTTTAATGTCATTCATTTGGAGCAACCCAAAGAACCATTTTTGCCCTCTGTCCAGCTAAATAAAACTCGTGTAGAGCTGCTAATATTACATGACATTTTGAAAAAAGACAATTTATACTTTTTTTGATGAATATCTACTATACAGAGTTTATTGCAATTTTCTTAAAACCATATTTTTGTTTCTACTCTTTGGTTTGAAAATAAAGAAAAACATAAAACCTTTGCATAAACAGGATGGATAAATCATTTCCAACCTAATGAGAAGAAAAATAGATCTAAAAAAATGTTACAGGAAGTTTTAATGTCACTAAACCAGCTAAACCTGCATTTGTTGATAGATCTATATTCAAAACCAATTCCTTTATAATTATCAGTCAAAGTTATTAAGAGCCACAGTCACAAAATAGTATATAATTTTGAAGAAGGGAAACCAAATGGATAAATAAAATCTGAAAAGTGTGGCATGCATTTGCACCTTTACTATGATGTCCCTAAGAAATTCCAGTGTCACCAGTTGCCTTCAGAAACCACCTAATTAGTAAACGCAGCTAAAACTACAACTGCACATCTTCCTGGGCCTGAACACACATGGTGGTGGCCGTATCATGCTGTGGGGATTAATAAAAAATACTGTAAGAAAAGGCTGCATAAAACTAGAAGCTTAGAGGTTAACCTTCCTGCAGGTCACCCAGCCAGAGCTACAATAGAAGAGTTTACGTTAAAGCATATTCATGTGTTAGAATGGCCTAGTCAAAGTCCACACCTAAATGCATGAGAATCACTTCATAACTACGTAGTACTTTGTGTCGGTCTATCACATAAAATCCCAATAAAATACTGCGAAGTTTGTGGTTTTAACGTGAAAATATGAGAAAGAATACTTTTGCATGGCACTGTATGTAGCAACGGTGGTTTTAAAAAGCGTATGAGAGTATTTAAGCATGAAAGTAATAAATGTAGACTTTTTGAAGACACAGCATTTTGGTTTTAAAATCGAATGTAAAGTCTTTGTTTCCATTCATGTCAACAGTGTACAACTGCAGAAGCGTAGGCTGAGTATTGCACAGTGTGTTTAAGTGACGTTCTTTGCCCTCCGAAAACCTGCAGACTCTGAGCGTCTTTGTTTTTTGAGGAGGAAGAATTATTGGAGGGGTTAGCGAGTTCATTTGTTCTCCAGTATGAGCCCCAAGCTAAAAGCAGAGACCTGTCGTCTGTAGCTTTAACTCGCGGCCGCCGCAGGAGTAGATGGATTCTGAAGGAGATGTTTGAGCTTGTTATTGCTGAGAGGATGATGTCTGTGCATCGGATCTCAAACACCGAGTCAGCACTCTGCAGCTTCTTTCTCTGTTGGGTTGTGGGTAAACAAGGATCCCTCTATGAACTCTCGGGAGTGGTGGAAACGAGCTCCAGACACTTGCAGCCGTTTTGCATTGAGATGCATGCAAAACAGAAGCACAGAGGTCAACAGGGGGAATGATAGATGCCTTCAAGTTGAGCCATTCCTACAATGGTGCATTTGTCATTTGGTTTGCACACGGAGGTGTCGGATAAAGCTCAGAATTGTCCTTATTTACAATCTTCGTTCGAGCGCTGGTGAAAATAACCTCTCCATAAACAGAACCAGACCCAAACTGGGACATCTGCTTCGTCGACGCAGTTATTTTTAACAGCCAAGCCTTGCATTAGATCATGTTTCCACCTCACAACTTCCTGATCCTTGGTCAATCATTACAAGCTAAAAGCAGAATAAAAACAAGGCTGATCCCCCTTCATCTGAGGCTTTTTTGGTGAACTTCCACTTTTGCTCAGTCAGACATGCTGCCGTGCAGGGTGTCCATGGATTTGCGGGTGATTTAAGAGCACAAGAATGCTCGGCGTGTTATTTTGGCTGCAGCTTGTGGAGGAAACGTGGAACAGGTGGTTTGGAGGGGATAAAGCCAGCTCTCTGACTCTAAGACGGGTTCAGCAGGTCTTAGTTGTGTTTGCTCTCAAACAAAAACATGTGCAGGTTTTTGGTTTGAGTCACAGGGAGGAGATGTTGGTCTGCGGGCCGATTGTGACTCTCAAAAATGATTGTTTACATTTGGAGGAGACTCGGCTGCAGCATAGCTTGCATGCAGCGCCACCTGCTGGAAGACAGTGTACTTTTATTGTTAAATCATTTAGAACATGGTAGAGGTAAAAGGTAGGACGGAGTATTAGGGCCATTGTAAGATAAAAGAAAAAGAATTGGAGGACTACATCTCTGCCAAAAAAATTGTGAGATTAATTTCACATATCTTCAAGAAAAACCTAGGAAATTCCCTGATGTATATCAGTTGTAAATTTGGGAGAGAACTCATAAATTTCCATGATTTACAGGCATACATTTTCGATATTTAAACTAAGATATTTTCTGACATTGCAAAGCCAGAGATCTCCTAAACTTATCAGGAAAAACTCTGAAGTTTGTTGAGAATCAGATAATTCCGACAGAAAATGCCAGTCCAATAAGCTTTTTAAGAGATGTTCATCTGGATATTTTTCAAAGGAGTAAGTGGTTCATGTGGCTCTGTTCCAAGAGTGACTTCTCCCGGGTTCAGATGAGGACATGAACGCCTCGAATGGGAGAGACTGTGAAGAAGAAGCTGCGACATGGCTGCATTAAGTAGGTCTCATTGAACGCTGTGCAAGTGTGTAACTTTAGTTATTGCAACATAATAAGACCTACTTTATGCATGCAGCTATGTTGCAGGTTCCTCCTCACACACTCTCCCGTTCATGTCCTCACCTGAACCCGGGAGAAGTCGCTCTGATCCGGGAAAAGAGCCACATGAACCACTTACACTTTTGAAGATGTCCTGACGAACATCTCGTAAATTTAATGCTTATATCTTTTTGTCCAGGCATTAACTTAATTATCATTTCTGACTTTACAATGTCAAAAAATATCTTAGTTTAAATATCAACAATGTATTAATTTAATCAAAGAAAATTCTGAGATTTGTCTCGCAAATTTCCAACTTTTTTCTTGATAATATGTGAATTTTTAATTTATTTTATCTACAATGGCCCTAATACTCTGTGGTATAAAAGGCTCCTTGATGAAAGATAACAAAGAATGTTATTAATCAAAATTGTGCTTTTAACTCTATTACAAAACCACATTTAGGTGTTGTTATCGTTAAAGTAGACATTTTCAGTATCCAGTTTAAAAAAAAACATCAGCAGGAATGTTTTTTCCTCTGATTTTACTGAATTAATTGCATCTTCACTTTTCTGCAGCTGAAACTTGCTCCGGTCACCTTGGTGACAGCCTCTCTAGCGCCCCCGTCAGCCCTCATGAAGACGACGAGGAGGAGGACGAAGAGGAGGACCTGGTGATGATCCCTTCTCCGATGGCCAGCCCCGCTATCCGCTACCCCTCCTGCACCTCCCTCAACTCCACGGCCGACACCGACCAGGAGGGCGGCGCGGAGGACGACGAAGACGTGGACGGCGAGGAGGACGGATTCCTGCGTCTGGACGCCTGCTCTCTGGAGGAGAGCTGGTTCGTCACCCCGCCTCCCTGCTTCACCGGCCACGGCAGCCAGCCGGTTCTCCTGGAGACCAGCCCTCTGGAGAACCTGCTGATCGAACACCCCAGCATGTCCGTCTACGCCCACCACAGCCCCTCACGACTCGCCCTCGACCCGAAACCACACCACACGCTCGACCGGGAAAGGGATTTCCTGTCTGGCAGTAGTACATCTGGAAACCAAACAGCTGCAGGTGGAAAAGAGAAGGCAAGACCCACGCTTGATGGACCTCGTCATAGGTATCATAAACGCTTTTTATGACACCTGATAATTCAATAGTATTTATTTATTTTTATTCATTAAAAAAATATTTAATCTGAACGAGCTGAACAGAGAAGTACACATGCGAACACAAAGTCTCACAATTTCCTCCTGCTCCACATGGAACTAAAATGCTCACCTAGTGCGTAATCAAATAGTGGGATTGCTGCAGAGGTTTTTGTCATGAGGTTTTGAATTTTTACCTTGGACAGATGACTTCTTATGGGGGTTTAGATGTTGTTCTGGAGGCTGAATCCGCACTCCGCTCCCACACTGAAGACTGGAATTAAGCGCCTCTTCAGTTCAAGTTTGGAAATCAGGGAGCATTTCTTCAATAGGAGTGATCAGAAGTCTGAAAGACTCTCTGAATCTGCCGTTTTTTGACCTGCAAGCTATCTCTTCAGCGGGAGTAAATCGCTCACCATGCACCAGTGGTTGGCACGACACCGGCCTCTTGGGAGCGACGAGCTCCAAAGCCTGAGTTGCTCTTCAACGCGTTGTCAGCTCCTGGTTAGCGAGATGCATTGAGTACGTTGTCCAGGTCTAAGATGAGGCTCAGACACTCTCATGGGAATCTTAAAAAAAAAAATTATTTAGTTATCTCTACTCCATGCATAAAGTCGAAAATATCTCCACATTTGCACCGAGTAGACAGAGGTGTGAATACTTATCCGCCAAAATGACGGACGGCCTTGAGATTCTCCGTCACCGCTAGACAACATTGTCAAACACAGAAAATATTTGGTTAATGAGAATATTTAATCTTTCTTTTTAACCTCACATTAACTTCATGTGATGCAAGCAGCAGGCTGTGTCTTCTTGTTCATGTACTTGCTTGTGCACTGCACGTAGTACTGGAGGTTTCCACTAGGGGGCAGAGTACAGAACTCAGACCGGGCAGAGTGCCGGATGCGAATATTCGAAATGTACCTGTTTAGGGGCATAAACAGGTGAATAAAACCACACAAGTTATAGCGAACATTAAAAACAAGGAGCTAAAAAAGGACCCGTGCCTAACCCTAACCTGATCCATTTATTAATAACAACATTTAGGACCAGTACCCAATCCTAATCCTCAGAAGGCGGAACCTTGCCCCTAAACGGGTACATTTCGCATATTTACATGCCGGATTTGTAGGGTACAAACAAAACAAACGTGGCGACAATAGAGGAGATCAGCAGCTGGTTAATTTTGAGATCACAACAGAAAAAAAAGACATTTGTCGCATCTTAAACATGTGGGTAGTTTTGTACTTGGTCAACTAGCTTGTCTTCAAAGCTATTGTTGCTTGTTTTCCTTCTGCTTTTACCTCCGTTGACGCCGTGTTCCTACATCCGGTCAAATGACGCTCTACACTGCCCCTACTGGTTACTCGTATGCTGCAGCTTGCGAACACGTCGCATTAATTTCAGAGGAGGCGCAACAAACAAACGCAAGTTACGCGAGGCAGCCAGGATAAACACGCATACGCTTGTTTTAAAGCTGGCATATTCTCAGCCTAAGTTTTCCAGGACAGCGGGTCCTGAGAACTGAAAGTTGGAGACCATGAATTTAAACATATTCATCACCAATTATAAAGACAGTAACTTTTATCCAAGGGCATTTTAGAAGCTAATGTAAAGTCAACACTACAGTGTGATTCTGCTGCTGTACTTGTCAGGTAGCTCTCACAATAGATGTGTTTATTTTGAAGAAATTAGATTTTGAGTATATAAGGAATTTTCTATTATAATGTTTAGAAAGATAAGACGTGATGGTATCTTTAGGATAATAATTTATATTTCAGTTGCAATTAAGAAAGCCATAAACTGTTCTCCTTTGCTCTTTTTCATTTCTGCCCCCTGCAGACCGGAGGTGGTGCAGCGGCGCTCCAGCCTGCACTCCACCTGCTACGCTGCGGCGTTCTCCGCTCACCCGGGACTCCTGCAGCAGCGGCCGGGTAACGTCGCCCAACGCACCCAGCTGCTGTCCCGCAAGGCCCTGCGACGACTCAACCTGCTGCGCCCCACGAAGCCCGGCACCCTCCACCTCCACCTGCACCAGCCCACCCAGAGGCACCTCAACTTCTGAGGGGGTCCTCACGCCCCCGTCCCCCCCTTGCATCACCGTCATTAATCAGGATGGAAATATCAACCCCACCAATCACAGACTCCCTCTTCTTTTACTCCGTTATATCTCAGAAACAAACACCAGCAAGCAGCCAGTTACGTCATCGGTCCTGGGTGACCCTTTTGGAAATCTTACTGGATCGTACGTAGCTGGCTATTATTCTAAACACTTTCCCCCTTTTATTCTTATCCCTCTCTTTATTTATTCTTACTGCTAAGAAGAAGGGATCCAGAAAAAGACCACCCCCTTTTTACCATACCACTTTATATCCAATCAGAGAGAAAGAGGAGACAAAATGTCTCTCTTTCCTTTTCATTCTTTAATTTTTTTCCATACGGGCAACTTAATGTGTAGAAACAACGCTGTAGGTCACTTTATTCAGATGCAGGTTCACTGCGTGGCAGGATGGTCCAGTGGTGTTATTTCAGGGACTCACAGGGTGATGGTTGGTTGCCTGCAAACCTATTAGGCAACTTTGTCAAGGCAGCAGGAGACATTGCAGATCCTAAATCACTTGAATATGAACAGTTCAGGAGCAGTGCTTCAGTTTAATCAGTGCAGTACTGTTAGGATGAGGCTTCAAGCGGTTTGGGTAGAGAAAAACAAATCCTTAAAGGGACATTTCCACCCATTTCATCAAACACTATTATATTCAGCAGCGTTTTCTTTTCTACTTTACCTATTCTTTTACAAGGAAGCAGGATGCATTTCATTTCAAGAGTAAAACCATCTGAGCTCATATTTAAACATTTCTTAAAATGCAATACTAAATTACTGAGTCTTTAAACTTTAAACTCCTTTATAATAAATTTTTATGTGTAGAAAGATGCATTGATCTTTTTTTTGTAAAATGTTGACATGCCGATATCAATTTCTCTTCAAAAACTACAATAATTTGTTGTAATTAATATTCAGAGCAGAGTTGATCTTGAGAGCTTTAAATGAAGGCAACTGGACTTCGCTTGTTATCTTAAAGATGTTTCAACTCTCATCCAGAAGGATTCTTCTGTTCACCTCCTGTAAGAGGTTTCATCTTTCTAACACCTACACTGCAGCCTTGACTCGTCTCCCTGGGCAGTTTCACAGAAGCTCACACCTTGAGACATGCGACCAAAACAGTGCACATGTTGACATTGTTGGTGACTTGTTTGGATCGATAATTGGATGGAGGTTAGGGCCAGAGACTCGTGACCTCAATGGCCTCGTTAGTAACCTCAAGTTACCGTTCATTGTGATTGCTCTGATTACAATTTATAAACCTGATGCTCCCAACCCGAGTTTCAGAACCGAAGTAGCCTCTTGGATGAGAGGTCGTCCATATAACAAGAGAAGTTCAGCTGCTTTTATTTGAAACGTTCTCCATGATGACTGAGAACCTACACCAACGAGCAGAGGTGATGTCACATTTTATGTTCAAGAGAGCATTCACTGCAAATAGGATTAAAAAACAAAAACAAAACGATTTGGCCATATGCATTTAAAACTGTCATTAAAGATTTGTTGTAACGGTTAGCATTGTTAGCTAAAACCGCTATTATCCGTGTGTATTCCCTAGAGAATGTAATTCAAGAATTTTCCATCATTTCCAAATCCAGCACATAAACTCGCAGATATTATCAGATAAAGGGTTATAGCGGAGAAGCTTTGCTGTAAAACATTAAGCCTTCCTAGTATCTTCTTTGAGTCTTGCTCTCTCTTACAGCCTGAATGAACCACATGTATTTTTCTGTATCGACACATCTCGACATGACTCCGGCATGTCCTTTAAAATAGCTTCTTACATCTTTAACTCAGTCCGCTCCATCACTCATTAACGACATCCAATCTGAAGAGTGTTGCTATCAGCACCACCTGGTAGCACTTAGGTGTACTGCACCCACTGTTTGGAAATTGATTGGATTTTTAGAGTTTCTTACCGGTTGGGGGGTGTCAAGCTGAAAACTGTCGGGTGATTTCTCGGTGCATCTCCAGTTTTGGGTCTTGTTCACAGAATTTCTTTTTTAAAAGGGCATTCAAATTATTTTATTTCTTGCTGGATTAAAAAACAAATTCAACTGGACTTTTATTGTTTACTAAAAATAAACACACCTAAAGTAAACCCAAAGATTTGGATGTTACACTTACAGGTCGTGATGTGAAACCGTAGACTGTTGTTAGTGAAAACTGAGAAACAGAACAGAGAGTTTTAACATAATTAGCTTAAAATTCCCCCCTGGACTACTGCCTCCTTCCTTTTTTTTTCTTTGAGATTATCAACATTTTTACTTACTTGATCTCAGGTTTTCTTTGTGTTCTCATTTCCTCGTTCTGAAGACACTCTAGTTGCAATTCAGGTATAGGATTTAATTGATTTAAAGAGCATTTTTAGGGGGATTGTCTCTTTGAATTCACAGCCTTTTAAAATCTTTAGCACCACTATTTTCGCTCAGTTCAGGGCTTCCTGCTGTGCCAACCGAACCTGCTTCTGACTTTCAATTCAGTACTTTTCACCATATATTTTTTGGAAGAAAAAAAGAATAAAAGTAAATAACTGGGTTGAATATCACTAAATGCCTTGTTTTAATTGTAGCTTTGAGATGAACAGAAATGTTTAATAAAACACATGTATATAAAAAAAATATACTTCCGAGATAGAAAAAAAAAATTTACATATCAGTATGAAGTTGTACGCATTGACGGATTCTTGCTTTGGTATGTTTGGTAATGAGCGTTCTGTCTGTTGCATGATTGTAATACTGTGTTAGTATCATGATGTTTGAAGAAAAAAAGAGGAGATAATAGAAAAGGACTTGTTTTTCTTCTTGTTTGTTCTGAAATAAATCTGCAGTCCATTTCTCAGGGTCACAACCAATCACCTTTTACACTTTAGGAAAATGCAGATTTACTTGACGGATGATGATTCTTATAACGCGCTCGGACTTTTTTCTCGCCTCTGAAATGTGTGTGTGAAATAATTACCTGTTAGGTTAGTGTCTCTAAAGCTTCTTTCAGTTCCGGGTTTGTGAAAACAAACTGTCGCCCACTTTTGGGAATCTATCAAGACACGGACAAACTGTCTTTTTTTTGTTTTTTGTTTTTTTTGCTCAAGTGTACCAGACTTGGTTATAGAAATGTACTTAATGTTTGTTCTAATTTCTATGCTACAATAGTTGCATTTTGTTCAGCTGATATTTAAACCAAAAGAAAGTAGCAGCAATCTGTAATCTTTCACTACTGTTAAATAGTTATGTTCTTTTTTTAATGCATTATTAAAATGTTTGTCAAATCTTTTTGGCTGACATAGCAGGCAGTTTTATGTTTAATGTGTCGCTTTGAGGAAAGGTGAAACCAGACGGAGTTCCTGCACTGCAGAAAGAAACATTTATTATACAGACTAAAAATATGGAAGGCTTTTACTGCCAAACAAAAATAAATTAAAGTTGTTTATTTAGTTCTGATAACTAAGTTTAAAAGAAATGTCACTTTTTAATAATAAAATTACATCATGTTTAAGGTTTTACAAAAAATGTATTTTCTTATTCAGCTAAATTGACAACTTATTTTAACTTTGCATCTTATTTCTTTTTGATGTTGTTGTTTTTTGTTTTTGCATCTTCTGGAACAATCTTGATGCAGATCAATGCCTCCAACAAAACAGTTTGGAAAATGTACTTCAAAACGGTTGTTGGAAATTTTGTTCAAATTCAGTTTTGCCATTTAAACAGAATACATGTTTTCTTTTTTTAAAGGTTTGAATCTGAACAAACTCATAGAAAACTTTTTGCAGTGTGGTGAAGGATCTCTGGTTGTTTATGATAGGATTGTAGCAACGTTTGTTGAGCGTCTCTATTGTTTGCTGTAAATATTACAATGGTGGACTTTGCCTTTAGCCTATGTACGCTTGTCTTTTAGATCTACACTGTCTAACTCTTTCTTTTTAAACCTTTGCGTTCACTTTTGGTGTTATTTTGTGTTACTGCGATATTTTTAAAGAAGACACAAGTTTAAGGAAAGAAGGGATTGGAGTCGACGTTAAAGGCTCCACCTGCTGGCAGAAGCCTGAAATGTTTTATCTGTGTTTTGCTCTTTGCTCTCAGCTCATCTTTTATTACCAAGCTAACAGGGATTTCTAGTATTTTTGTTCAATGCCTTGAAATTTGTGGATCACGTGCCTTCCAGGTTGAAATGTAATGACAATGCATTGATGAAGAACTTGAATTCTTTTTTTTTTTTATGTTCTGATTGGACATAATGGATAAAAACACACAAACAAACTATGCATCACTCTGAGGAGGCTCCAGCTCTCGCTGCCACCATCCCCCCAGCCTGAGTACAACTTTTTCCTATGACTCAACAGGCCAGACAGAATGATAATGTAGCAAACTTTTTTTTTTCTCTCTCCTTTTATTTTAAGTATGAAAAATATCTTGTGGCATTTTTATCTTTTACCGAGTGTAAGATATGTTTGTTTTTGTGTAGTTTACTGGAATAATACAGCACTTTGCCAAAAAGAAAAAAAATCGTAGGAATTTTAGGCGTTTTATTTATCAATATAACTGTAATCCTTCTTTGTATTTTGGATGTATAGCAGATCAATTCATTCTGTTCTGATGTCAGAAACAAAACAAAAACAAAAAAATCTAAGCTGATAAAAAATGTGGGGTCATCTGTTTTTGAACTGTAATAGTTAATACATGTGATCTCTCATTAGCCGAAAATAAATGTTTTCATACACAAATGTTTGTCTTTGATCCTTTTTTTACTTCTTTGGTTCAAATTCAGGGTTTTAAACTTTTACAGCAATAATCTGAGGTGGGAACTACTGTTACTACTGTTATTTAGGAAACCAAAACAGCCATAACTGAGAGAAACTTTACATTTGGACGAAGCTTACAGACGATAATATACCTTTATAGCTTCAATCTGTTCAAATAATCAAATCACAACTGTCGTACAACAACATTCTGATTCCTATTAAATTAAAGCATCTAATTACATTCAAAATAGATCAAGTTGAAATTTGTCAGATTCTCAGTAAATATATAGACTGTATTTTGCTAGAGATATTTGGCTTTCTGGTGGAATTTATGGAAAACATAAAAAGTTCACGATATATTGATTTATCTTGAAAGTAGGACACTTCAGTAGAAGCAGTAATGGTGATTTCCTCATCTCAAACAATGTAATGAAACAAAAGCCAACAAGAACTTGTTAATAACGTGCCATGTACCCGTGAGCGTCGACAACAGCTTGACAGCGACGCATCACTCTGTTCACAAGTCGACTTAATGTCTGCTGAGCCGCGGCATCCCACTCTTCTTGAAGAGCGGCCCTCAGGTCATTGAGGTTCTGGGGTCCAGGCCCATAGGTCTCTACACACGGACTCAGCTGATTCCAGAGGTTTATACAAATTCAATTCAAAAATACTTTATTGATCCCAGAGGGAAATGAAGTGTTGTAGCTCATATAATTAATTCTTTAAGGAGTTGTTGTAGATGATGACTGTGGGCAGGAAGGATTTCCTGTAGCGGTCTGTATTGCAGCGAAACTGAAGAAGCCTCTGACTGAAGACACTCTGTTGTTGTATGACAGTCTCATGAAGAGGATGCTCAGGGTTGTCCATAATTTTTTAGATTTTATGAAGAATCCTTCTTTGCATCATCATCTCCAGATGTTCCAAAGTCGTCCCAAGAACAGAACCAGAACCTTCTTTATCAGGTTGTTGAGCCTTTTTAAATCCTTGGCTCTGATGCTGCTACCCCAACAGATGACGGCTGAAGAGATTACACTCTCCACAACAGACTTGTAGAAGATCTCCAGCATCTTGCTGCAAACCTTGAAGGACCTAAGCTTCCTCAAGAAGTACAGTCTGCTCTGTCCCTTCTTATAGACGGCTTCACTGTTCAGTCTCCAGTCCAGTCTGTTGTCAAGGTGAACTCCGAGGTATTTATACTCCTCAACCACCTCCACTTCTTCTCCCATGATGGAAACAGTGTTTGACTTATCCCTGTTTCTTCTGAAATCTACAATCATCTCCTTTGTTTTGTTCACATTCAAGGTGAGATGATTGTTTCCACACCATGTCACAAAGCGGTCCACCAGCTCTCTGTGTTCAGCTTCTTGTCCATCTCTGATACACCCGACAATTGCAGAGTCATCTGAGTATTTCTGCGGATGATAGGTCTCTGATTTGTACTGGAAGTCTGAGGTGTACAGAGTGAAAAGGAATGGTGAGAGTTACCATGAGATTCAGGTCTGGAGAAAGTTCTGGCCCCTCCATTTGACGTACCCCAGTTTCCAGCAGCCGTTTCCTAATGATGTGACGCCGATGAGCTGGACCACTGTCGTCCAAGAAGATGAAATCAGGTCTGTGTTGTTCATACAGGGGCTCCATGACTGGATTAATGATGTCATATGGGCTTGTCACAAAGTGCAGGGCAGTTCTGTATTGACTAGACACACCGGCCCACACCTGGTGACGGTGGCTGATGCATCTCCAACATCGTTGACAGCCATCACTACAGTTTAACATCTATTGAATTCCATCAGCTCTCTTGTCCAGTGTGAATGCTTCCTGGCCCATGCAAGATGACAATGCCTGCACCTAGTGGTCTGGTCAGGAACCCTTGCAGGCATCTAGAAAAATATTTATGGGGTGGCAAGAAAGGGCTACGAATTTTTCAGGGGTGGCACCATATGCCAGAATTTTATATATATATATATATATATATATATATATATATATATATATATATATATATATATATATATTGGTTTTATTGATCAGTCAAACACATGCTTCGCCTCTTCACTCCCCAGTATTTAAATACATGACAGATACATACATGTATTTGTTTTGCTTCAGGTTATCTAAGCACCTTAAAGCTGCATTATGTAATATTTTTGTGCAATTAAAGCTACATTGTGTATTTTTACTATTCTTGGCAAAAAACCCATTTGTTCTTTCAAAAATATGTGCTCATTCGTGTGTAATTACTTACACCTACTAATGAAAGTATTCTCGTAAGTGTAGAATCTGCTATTCAGAATACAAACGTGCGACTCGCTCGAATGGCTGAATCCATGTTGAGCCTCCATCTTTGAAATACATTCGCCAACGAGGGACATTCCTGGAAATTCTAGCTCCGCCTTTTGCGCTTTGGCTACACTCAGCTCTACCGCGACGAATGCCAGAGGGAGATTATCTACTCGCACCGCGGCAGACGTCTGACTATATAACTAAATGCAATGTAGGTTTCTAAAGTAACCTCATCACTGGAAGGAACACTGGACGAAGTCGTAGTACTGGAAGCCATGTTAACCTTGGGATGAAACGGCCACCGTAGGAGTTAAAACGCGCTCAGTATGGGGGGGTTGGAGGTGGGGCTAAAACATAATATTCAGTTGGTTGTTTTACCGCTAGATGGGAGAAGTTCTTACACAATGTAGCTTTAAAACCATTTTTTTATCTATCCTTAGTGTTTTCATGTCCTGACAATCTAATTGAATCAAGTACTTTTTGCTGCGGTTGCATGTAGAAGCAGCGATTCCATTTAATTTTAGGTGGTTTGGGTCTGTACCACCTCAGGGTGCGCTTGTGAGAGCGCCTACCGTCACGTAATGATGCACGTACGTACCCATGTATGCGTTTTCACAAGGAGGTGGTCTTAGACAAATTAAGCTAGCCAGCCACAACATCCACACAGGCTCCCCATATATCAAAGAAGAGAAGAATTTTATCCATCAGTACAAAAAGAGTAGAAATGACCTCTGACCGTCGTAGAGCTCGGACTAATTAGTACATACCTGAAAGTCACAGGAGTGCGCATTTTGCTGATTTGCAGTTCTTCTAACGGCCACATGGTGCACTCTCTGCAGCACTCTTAGCAAATTCAGCAGAGCAGCTTTAAAGGTTCACCAAAGAGAATATAATGTGACGATTTTCATGTGCCATGAAAAAGGAGTTTCAGGCTCCTAATGTCCAATTTTACGTAACTGTTTCTTGAATTCATCGCTGCCGGCTGGGGTGGCAACAGGGGTGGCAAGGCTTTCTTTTAGGGTGGCAACTGCCACCCTATGCCACCCCTGTAGATTCACCCATGCTTGCAGGTCATCCATCACGCAGACCACGTTGAAATTGTACTCAAGTAAGAGTAGCACTACCTCAATATATTTTTACTCAAGTAAAAGTAAAAAGTAGTCATCCAAGAAATTACTCGAGTAAGAGTAAAACAGTATTTTGTAAAATGAGTAACTAATGTTGTCATCAGATGGAGAAAGATATAATTTTATGTGCAAATTTTGTTTTTTTAAAGACTAGAAGGAAAAGACTATAATAATAAAAACATACAAATAAATAACATTAAAATAACAAATTCAGGCAAAAAACAACAACACTTTTCTCATTCAAAATTTTTCATACTAGGAGCTGTATATGTGTGTGTGTGTGTGTGTATATAAATGTTAGAACAGTGTAAAGTACTTCCAGAGACCACATGTAGTGTTTAGTGTATCTTCTCGATTTCCAGATGGCAGATAGAAAATACCATGAGAACAACTAAGCTTATGGACAAACAAGAAGTCTCACTTCAATGTAGACATTAGGTTTGTGTCTGTCTGGTGCATCTTTGATTGCAACATATTTATTATTCATTCAGTGAATTTACTCACAGTGGGTAGAGTATGCAGAGATTTTATTCAAGTAAGAGTAGTTATACTTCATAATAATATTACGAAGTGAAAGTAAAAAGTATGGCGTGTTAAAACTACCAGTAGTGCTACTCTTACTTTAGTACAATTTTTGGGTTACTCTACCCACCTCTGGTTTTCGTTTGTTGTTTGTCGAAATTAAACAGCACTTTGGCCAGCTGACATGCTGTTTTTAAATGTGCTTTAGCTAATAAATGGGATTTATTTATATATCTATATGTGAGCTTCTGTGTTTGACAGCCGCCACCTACGGTGGCCCTGAAGTGCAAACCACATCAACAAATTCAAAAGCACTACAACAAATTCAAAAACACTACAACAAATTCAAAACTGCAACAACAAATTCAAAAGCACTACAACAACAAATTTAAAACTTCAACAACAAATTCAAAACTTCAACAACAAATTCAAAAGCACTACAACAACAAATTCAAAAGCACTACAACAAATTCAAAAACACTACAACATTAACAAACCGGAAGAGGTAGGTACCACTGTGTCCAACATGAGGCATCACTGATTGGATGATGGAGCCGCTCACCTTTTCAACCGGAAGTTAGCTGTGTCCAAATTCAGGGGCTGCATCCTTCGAAGGACCCGTCCTCCTCGGTCTACGGAGGAGGACGGGTCCTTCATAGACCAGATGTTAACGGCTGTGAATTTGGACGGTCTAGCCTTCAAATTAATTCCCGCCCCTACCTCAGCGAATGTCCTGTCGCCTAGCAACGGTGACAACGCTACACACAAGCTGGCAAAAATGGAGCAAGAAATCTTCCCGAGTTTTTTTTTTTATGACTTTTTTAAATTCTACATAATACAGCAGTTTTACCGTTTGCGGCATGTTTTATATCTTTGGCTGAGAGGTAATCATATCCAGGTAAAGTTCTTTTATTTACTTCTACAGAATTACAAGTTAATTTCGGCTAGCTTCATGGATATGAACTGAATGACTGGTGGTCAAATGTACACACTTATATACTATATTATAACATATTTCTAGTAGTCAGTTGATTTTTAAAATTCTGTGTTCAGGTATTGGATATATATATATATATATATATATATAAATTCTTTATTTTTTCTTTCAAGGTTCAAGGTGTCTTTATTATCCCCAAAGGGGCAATTCTCCTAGCAGTCGACAGTGAACATAGAACATATAACAAGAGCAAAAACAAGGAAAAGACAACAATAACAGTAATTAAGAATGTAAGTTTACAGGGAGGCATTAAGTAGGTTAATTGCACATGGAATGAGTGACGTTTTATATCTGTTGGTTCTGTATTTCGGCACATTGTATCCGCGTCCTGATGGCAGTAACATAAATTCCTCCCAGAGTGGGTGAGCGGGGTCATTGAGGTGCCTTTTGCCTTTTTAATTGATCTGGCTCTGTATAGCTCATCAAGGTCATGAAAAGTAGTACCAGCTATTTTACTACAGACCTTAACAATATTCCTTAGCCTGTTCTTCTGTTTCACCGAAAGTGACCCACGCCAACAAATAAAAGAGAAAGTAAAACAGTAGTAAAAGATTCTCATAAAAGATGTGTCTACCTTAAAACAGCGAAGTTTTCGATAAAAGTGCAGGCGCTAGTGGGCTTTCTTACAGACAGCATCAACCTGAAGTTCAAAGCTCAGTTTGCAGTCCATGACAGTGCCCAAGTATTTGTACTGCTGCACCTGTTCTACAGCTTCATTTTCAATAAAAACAGGGGGAAAGACAGGAGAGGATCTACCAAAATTAATGCATATATAGGGGATCAATGAAGTATTTTTGAATCTGAATATATTGGGGGGGGGGGGTTTAAGTTGGTGATGTCTTGCTAATCACTTTCTGAATAAAAAACTGAATTGATTTTTTTTTTTAAACAACCAGTGCAATAATAACTTATAACATCTTTATGTTTTCAACACCATTGCAGGTCATAAGCTCTTCTCCACATCTGCCCCGGTGCTGGTGACATCGTGGGCCCTGGGAATGAGCTAGAGGAAGATGTAGCAGAGGATGAGGCTGGTTTGGAGAAATCAGCGGTGCTCTCTGGTGGGACAAACTGTCTTCTGAACGCGTCTTAGTGATGTGGCAGCCATTGATTGAGTCCGCCCTAGACGACGCAGTGGACAGTATGAAGAAGCTACCCTAAGCCCTCTCTGCAGACCAACCTTTGTAGTGTTTTCCGATTTGTTGTTGAAGTTTTGAATTTGTTGTACTGTTTTTGAATTTGTTGTGTTTTTGAATTTGTTGTAGTGCGTTTGAATTTGTTGTGTTTTTGAATTTGTTGTGTTTTTGAATTTGTTGTGTTTTTGAATTTGTTGTAGTGTTTTTGAATTTGTTGTGTTTTTGAATTTGTTGTAGTGCTTTTGAATTTGTTGTGTTTTTGAATTTGTTGTAGTGTTTTTGAATTTGTTGTGTTTTTGAATTTGTTGTGTTTTTGAATTTGTTGTAGTGTTTTTGAATTTGTTGTAGTGTTTTTGAATTTGTTGTAGTGCGTTTGAATTTGTTGTGTTTTTGAATTTGTTGTGTTTTTGAATTTGTTGTAGTGTTTTTGAATTTGTTGTGTTTTTGAATTTGTTGTGTTTTTGAATTTGTTGTAGTGCGTTTGAATTTGTTGTGTTTTTGAATTTGTTGTGTTTTTGAATTTGTTGTAGTGTTTTTGAATTTGTTGTGTTTTTGAATTTGTTGTGTTTTTGAATTTGTTGTAGTGCGTTTGAATTTGTTGTGTTTTTGAATTTGTTGTGTTTTTGAATTTGTTGTAGTGTTTTTGAATTTGTTGTGTTTTTGAATTTGTTGTGTTTTTGAATTTGTTGTAGTGTTTTTGAATTTGTTGTGTTTTTGAATTTGTTGTAGTGCTTTTGAATTTGTTGTGTTTTTGAATTTGTTGTGTTTTTGAATTTGTTGTAGTGTTTTTGAATTTGTTGTGTTTTTGAATTTGTTGTAGTGTTTTTGAATTTGTTGTGTTTTTGAATTTGTTGTGTTTTTGAATTTGTTGTGTTTTTGAATTTGTTGTAGTGCTTTTGAATTTGTTGTAGTGCTTTTGAATTTGTTGTAGTGCTTTTGAATTTGTTGTGTTTTTGAATTTGTTGTGTTTTTGAATTTGTTGTGTTTTTGAATTTGTTGAAGTGTTTTTGAATTTGTTGTGTTTTTGAATTTGTTGTAGTGCGTTTGAATTTGTTGTGTTTTTGAATTTGTTGTAGTGTTTTTGAATTTGTTGTGTTTTTGAATTTGTTGTGTTTTTGAATTTGTTGTAGTGCTTTTGAATTTGTTGTAATGCTTTTGAATTTGTTGTGTTTTTGAATTTGTTGTGTTTTTGAATTTGTTGTGTTTTTGAATTTGTTGTAGTGCGTTTGAATTTGTTGTGTTTTTGAATTTGTTGTAGTGTTTTTGAATTTGTTGTGTTTTTGAATTTGTTGTAGTGCTTTTGAATTTGTTGTAGTGTTTTTGAATTTGTTGTGTTTTTGAATTTGTTGTGTTTTTGAATTTGTTGTAGTGTTTTTGAATTTGTTGTGTTTTTGAATTTGTTGCGTTTTTGAATTTGTTGTAGTGTTTTTGAATTTGTTGTGTTTTTGAATTTGTTGTGTTTTTGAATTTGTTGTGTTTTTGAATTTGTTGTAGTGTTTTTGAATTTGTTGTGTTTTTGAATTTGTTGTGTTTTTGAATTTGTTGTGTTTTTGAATTTGTTGTAGTGTTTTTGAATTTGTTGTGTTTTTGAATTTGTTGTAGTGCTTTTGAATTTGTTGTAGTGTTTTTGAATTTGTTGTGTTTTTGAATTTGTTGTGTTTTTGAATTTGTTGTAGTGTTTTTGAATTTGTTGTTTTTGAATTTGTTGTGTTTTTGAATTTGTTGTAGTGTTTTTGAATTTGTTGTGTTTTTGAATTTGTTGTGTTTTTGAATTTGTTGTGTTTTTGAATTTGTTGTAGTGTTTTTGAATTTGTTGTGTTTTTGAATTTGTTGTGTTTTTGAATTTGTTGTAGTGTTTTTGAATTTGTTGTGTTTTTGAATTTGTTGTGTTTTTGAATTTGTTGTAGTGTTTTTGAATTTGTTGTGTTTTTGAATTTGTTGTGTTTTTGAATTTGTTGTAGTGTTTTTGAATTTGTTGTGTTTTTGAATTTGTTGTAGTGCTTTTGAATTTGTTGTGTTTTTGAATTTGTTGTGTTTTTGAATTTGTTGTAGTGTTTTTGAATTTGTTGTGTTTTTGAATTTGTTGTAGTGTTTTTGAATTTGTTGTGTTTTTGAATTTGTTGTGTTTTTGAATTTGTTGTGTTTTTGAATTTGTTGTAGTGCTTTTGAATTTGTTGTAGTGCTTTTGAATTTGTTGTGTTTTTGAATTTGTTGTGTTTTTGAATTTGTTGTGTTTTTGAATTTGTTGTGTTTTTGAATTTGTTGTAGTGTTTTTGAATTTGTTGTAGTGTTTTTGAATTTGTTGTAGTGCGTTTGAATTTGTTGTGTTTTTGAATTTGTTGTGTTTTTGAATTTGTTGTAGTGTTTTTGAATTTGTTGTGTTTTTGAATTTGTTGTGTTTTTGAATTTGTTGTAGTGCGTTTGAATTTGTTGTGTTTTTGAATTTGTTGTGTTTTTGAATTTGTTGTAGTGTTTTTGAATTTGTTGTGTTTTTGAATTTGTTGTGTTTTTGAATTTGTTGTAGTGTTTTTGAATTTGTTGTGTTTTTGAATTTGTTGTAGTGCTTTTGAATTTGTTGTGTTTTTGAATTTGTTGTAGTGTTTTTGAATTTGTTGTGTTTTTGAATTTGTTGTGTTTTTGAATTTGTTGTAGTGTTTTTGAATTTGTTGTGTTTTTGAATTTGTTGTGTTTTTGAATTTGTTGTGTTTTTGAATTTGTTGTAGTGCTTTTGAATTTGTTGTAGTGCTTTTGAATTTGTTGTAGTACTTTTGAATTTGTTGTGTTTTTGAATTTGTTGTGTTTTTGAATTTGTTGTGTTTTTGAATTTGTTGTAGTGTTTTTGAATTTGTTGTGTTTTTGAATTTGTTGTAGTGTTTTTGAATTTGTTGTGTTTTTGAATTTGTTGTAGTGTTTTTGAATTTGTTGTAGTGTTTTTGAATTTGTTGTGTTTTTGAATTTGTTGTAGTGTTTTTGAATTTGTTGTGTTTTTGAATTTGTTGTAGTGTTTTTGAATTTGTTGTGTTTTTGAATTTGTTGTAGTGTTTTTGAATTTGTTGTAGTGTTTTTGAATTTGTTGTGTTTTTGAATTTGTTGTGTTTTTGAATTTGTTGTGTTTTTGAATTTGTTGTAGTGTTTTTGAATTTGTTGTGTTTTTGAATTTGTTGTGTTTTTGAATTTGTTGTGTTTTTGAATTTGTTGTTGTTTTTAATTTGTTGTAGTGTTTTTGAATTTGTTGTGTTTTTGAATTTGTTGTGTTTTTGAATTTGTTGTGTTTTTGAATTTGTTGTAGTGTTTTTGAATTTGTTGTGTTTTTGAATTTGTTGTGTTTTTGAATTTGTTGTGTTTTTGAATTTGTTGTAGTGTTTTTGAATTTGTTGTGTTTTTGAATTTGTTGTGTTTTTGAATTTGTTGTAGTGTTTTTGAATTTGTTGTGTTTTTGAATTTGTTGTAGTGTTTTTGAATTTGTTGTAGTGTTTTTGAATTTGTTGTGTTTTTGAATTTGTTGTGTTTTTGAATTTGTTGTAGTGTTTTTGAATTTGTTGTGTTTTTGAATTTGTTGTAGTGCTTTTGAATTTGTTGTGTTTTTGAATTTGTTGTGTTTTTGAATTTGTTGTGTTTTTGAATTTTTTGTGTTTTTGAATTTGTTGTGTTTTTGAATTTGTTGTAGTGTTTTTGAATTTGTTGTGTTTTTGAATTTGTTGTGTTTTTGAATTTGTTGTAGTGTTTTTGAATTTGTTGTGTTTTTGAATTTGTTGTAGTGCTTTTGAATTTGTTGTAGTGTTTTTGAATTTGTTGTGTTTTTGAATTTGTTGTGTTTTTGAATTTGTTGTGTTTTTGAATTTGTTGTAGTGTTTTTGAATTTGTTGTGTTTTTGAATTTGTTGTAGTGCGTTTGAATTTGTTGTGTTTTTGAATTTGTTGTAGTGTTTTTGAATTTGTTGTAGTGTTTTTGAATTTGTTGTGTTTTTGAATTTGTTGTGTTTTTGAATTTGTTGTGTTTTTGAATTTGTTGTGTTTTTGAATTTGTTGTAGTGCTTTTGAATTTGTTGTAGTGCTTTTGAATTTGTTGTGTTTTTGAATTTGTTGTAGTGTTTTTGAATTTGTTGCGTTTTTGAATTTGTTGTGTTTTTGAATTTGTTGTAGTGTTTTTGAATTTGTTGTGTTTTTGAATTTGTTGTAGTGTTTTTGAATTTGTTGTGTTTTTGAATTTGTTGTGTTTTTGAATTTGTTGTAGTGTTTTTGAATTTGTTGTGTTTTTGAATTTGTTGTGTTTTTGAATTTGTTGTAGTGTTTTTGAATTTGTTGTGTTTTTGAATTTGTTGTAGTGTTTTTGAATTTGTTGTGTTTTTGAATTTGTTGTGTTTTTGAATTTGTTGTGTTTTTGAATTTGTTGTAGTGTTTTTGAATTTGTTGTGTTTTTGAATTTGTTGTGTTTTTGAATTTGTTGTGTTTTTGAATTTGTTGTGTTTTTGAATTTGTTGTGTTTTTGAATTTGTTGTGTTTTTGAATTTGTTGTGTTTTTGAATTTGTTGTAGTGCTTTTGAATTTGTTGTAGTGCTTTTGAATTTGTTGTAGTGCTTTTGAATTTGTTGTGTTTTTGAATTTGTTGTGTTTTTGAATTTGTTGTGTTTTTGAATTTGTTGTGTTTTTGAATTTGTTGTAGTGTTTTTGAATTTGTTGTAGTTTTTGAATTTGTTGTAGTGTTTTTGAATTTGTTGTGTTTTTGAATTTGTTGTGTTTTTGAATTTGTTGTAGTGTTTTTGAATTTGTTGTAGTGTTTTTGAATTTGTTGTGTTTTTGAATTTGTTGTGTTTTTGAATTTGTTGTAGTGTTTTTGAATTTGTTGTGTTTTTGAATTTGTTGTGTTTTTGAATTTGTTGTAGTGTTTTTGAATTTGTTGTGTTTTTGAATTTGTTGTAGTGTTTTTGAATTTGTTGTGTTTTTGAATTTGTTGTAGTGCTTTTGAATTTGTTGTGTTTTTGAATTTGTTGTGTTTTTGAATTTGTTGTGTTTTTGAATTTGTTGTAGTGTTTTTGAATTTGTTGTAGTGTTTTTGAATTTGTTGTAGTGTTTTGAATTTGTTGTAGTGTTTTTGAATTTGTTGTAGTTTTGGTTTGAATTTGTTGTGTTTTTGAATTTGTTGTGTTTTTGAATTTGTTGTAGTGTTTTTGAATTTGTTGTAGTGTTTTTGAATTTGTTGTGTTTTTGAATTTGTTGTAGTGTTTTTGAATTTGTTGTGTTTTTGAATTTGTTGTAGTGTTTTTGAATTTGTTGTAGTGTTTTTGAATTTGTTGTGTTTTTGAATTTGTTGTGTTTTTGAATTTGTTGTGTTTTTGAATTTGTTGTGTTTTTGAATTTGTTGTAGTGCTTTTGAATTTGTTGTAGTGTTTTTGAATTTGTTGTAGTGTTTTTGAATTTGTTGTGTTTTTGAATTTGTTGTGTTTTTGAATTTGTTGTGTTTTTGAATTTGTTGTAGTGTTTTTGAATTTGTTGTGTTTTTGAATTTGTTGTGTTTTTGAATTTGTTGTGTTTTTGAATTTGTTGTGTTTTTGAATTTGTTGTAGTGTTTTTGAATTTGTTGTAGTGTTTTTGAATTTGTTGTAGTGCTTTTGAATTTGTTGTGTTTTTGAATTTGTTGTGTTTTTGAATTTGTTGTGTTTTTGAATTTGTTGTGTTTTTGAATTTGTTGTGTTTTTGAATTTGTTGTAGTGCGTTTGAATTTGTTGTGTTTTTGAATTTGTTGTGTTTTTGAATTTGTTGTAGTGTTTTTGAATTTGTTGTGTTTTTGAATTTGTTGTGTTTTTGAATTTGTTGTGTTTTTGAATTTGTTGTGTTTTTGAATTTGTTGTAGTGTTTTTGAATTTGTTGTGTTTTTGAATTTGTTGTGTTTTTGAATTTGTTGTAGTGTTTTGAATTTGTTGTGTTTTTGAATTTGTTGTGTTTTTGAATTTGTTGTTTTTGAATTTTTGTGTTTTGAATTTGTTGTGTTTTTGAATTTGTTGTGTTTTTGAATTTGTTGTAGTGTTTTTGAATTTGTTGTGTTTTTGAATTTGTTGTAGTGTTTTTGAATTTGTTGTGTTTTTGAATTTGTTGTGTTTTTGAATTTGTTGTAGTGTTTTTGAATTTGTTGTGTTTTTGAATTTGTTGTGTTTTTGAATTTGTTGTGTTTTTGAATTTGTTGTGTTTTTGAATTTGTTGTGTTTTTGAATTTGTTGTAGTGTTTTTGAATTTGTTGTGTTTTTGAATTTGTTGTAGTGTTTTTGAAATTTGTTGTAGTGTTTTTGAATTTGTTGTAGTGTTTTTGAATTTGTTGTAGTGCTTTTGAATTTGTTGTGTTTTTGAATTTGTTGTGTTTTTGAATTTGTTGTAGTGTTTTTGAATTTGTTGTAGTGTTTTTGAATTTGTTGTAGTGTTTTTGAATTTGTTGTGTTTTTGAATTTGTTGTAGTGCGTTTGAATTTGTTGTGTTTTTGAATCTGTTGTGTTTTTGAATTTGTTGTGTTTTTGAATTTGTTGTAGTGTTTTTGAATTTGTTGTGTTTTTGAATTTGTTGTGTTTTTGAATTTGTTGTAGTGCTTTTGAATTTGTTGTGTTTTTGAATTTGTTGTGTTTTTGAATTTGTTGTGTTTTTGAATTTGTTGTAGTGCTTTTGAATTTGTTGTAATGTTTTTGAATTTGTTGTAGTGTTTTTGAATTTGTTGTGTTTTTGAATTTGTTGTGTTTTTGAATTTGTTGTAGTGCTTTTGAATTTGTTGTAGTGTTTTTGAATTTGTTGTGTTTTTGAATTTGTTGTGTTTTTGAATTTGTTGTAGTGTTTTTGAATTTGTTGTGTTTTTGAATTTGTTGTGTTTTTGAATTTGTTGTGTTTTTGAATTTGTTGTGTTTTTGAATTTGTTGTGTTTTTGAATTTGTTGTAGTGTTTTTGAATTTGTTGTGTTTTTGAATTTGTTGTGTTTTTGAATTTGTTGTGTTTTTGAATTTGTTGTAGTGTTTTTGAATTTGTTGTGTTTTTGAATTTGTTGTAGTTTTTGAATTTGTTGTGTTTTTGTTGTTTTGAATTGTGTGTTTTTGAATTTGTTGTAGTGTTTTTGAATTTGTTGTAGTGTTTTTGAATTTGTTTGTGTTTTTGAATTTGTTTAGTGTTTTTGAATTTGTTGTAGTGTTTTTGAATTTGTTGTGTTTTTGAATTTGTTGTAGTGTTTTTGAATTTTGTAGTGTTTTTGAATTTGTTGTGTTTTTGAATTTGTTGTAGTGTTTTAGAATTTGTTGCGTTTTTGAATTTGTTGTGTTTTTGAATTTGTTGTAGTGTTTTTGAATTTGTTGTAGTGTTTTTGAATTTGTTGTAGTGCTTTTGAATTTGTTGTGTTTTTGAATTTGTTGCGTTTTTGAATTTGTTGTGTTTTTGAATTTGTTGTAGTGTTTTTGAATTTGTTGTAGTGTTTTTGAATTTGTTGTAGTGCTTTTGAATTTGTTGTAGTGTTTTTGAATTTGTTGTAGTGCGTTTGAATTTGTTGTGTTTTTGAATTTGTTGTGTTTTTGAATTTGTTGTGTTTTTGAATTTGTTGTGTTTTTGAATTTGTTGTGTTTTTGAATTTGTTGTAGTGCGTTTTAATTTGTTGTGTTTTTGAATTTGTTGTGTTTTTGAATTTGTTGTAGTGTTTTTGAATTTGTTGTGTTTTTGAATTTGTTGTGTTTTTGAATTTGTTGTGTTTTTGAATTTGTTGTGTTTTTGAATTTGTTGTAGTGTTTTTGAATTTGTTGTGTTTTTGAATTTGTTGTGTTTTTGAATTTGTTGTAGTGTTTTTGAATTTGTTGTGTTTTTGAATTTGTTGTAGTGCGTTTGAATTTGTTGTGTTTTTGAATTTGTTGTAGTGTTTTTGAATTTGTTGTGTTTTTGAATTTGTTGTAGTGTTTTTGAATTTGTTGTGTTTTTGAATTTGTTGTGTTTTTGAATTTGTTGTAGTGCTTTTGAATTTGTTGTAGTGCTTTTGAATTTGTTGTAGTGCTTTTGAATTTGTTGTGTTTTTGAATTTGTTGTGTTTTTGAATTTGTTGTGTTTTTGAATTTGTTGTAGTGTTTTTGAATTTGTTGTAGTGTTTTTGAATTTGTTGTAGTGCGTTTGAATTTGTTGTGTTTTTGAATTTGTTGTGTTTTTGAATTTGTTGTAGTGTTTTTGAATTTGTTGTGTTTTTGAATTTGTTGTGTTTTTGAATTTGTTGTAGTGCTTTTGAATTTGTTGTGTTTTTGAATTTGTTGTGTTTTTGAATTTGTTGTGTTTTTGAATTTGTTGTAGTGTTTTTGAATTTGTTGTGTTTTTGAATTTGTTGTGTTTTTGAATTTGTTGTGTTTTTGAATTTGTTGTAGTGTTTTTGAATTTGTTGTGTTTTTGAATTTGTTGTGTTTTTGAATTTGTTGTGTTTTGAATTTGTTGTGCTTTTGAATTTGTTGTGTTTTTGAATTTGTAGTGTTTTTGAATTTGTTGTGTTTTTGAATTTGTTGTGCTTTTGAATTTGTTGTGTTTTTGAATTTGTTGTGTTTTTGAATTTGTTGTAGTGTTTTTGAATTTGTTGTAGTGTTTTTGAATTTGTTGTTGTTTGAATTTGTTGTGTTTTTGAATTTGTTGTGTTTTAATTTGTTGTGTTTTTGTTGTGTTTTTGAATTTGTTGTAGTGCGTTTGAATTTGTTGTGTTTTTGAATTTGTTGTAGTGGTTTTTGAATTTGTTGTGTTTTTGAATTTGTTGTGTTTTTGAATTTGTTGTGTTTTTGAATTTGTTGTGTTTTTGAATTTGTTGTAGTGTTTTTGAATTTGTTGTGTTTTTGAATTTGTTGTGTTTTTGAATTTGTTGTAGTGTTTTTGAATTTGTTGTGTTTTTGAATTTGTTGTAGTGTTTTTGAATTTGTTGTGTTTGAATTTGTTGTGTTTTTGAATTTGTTGTAGTGTTTTTGAATTTGTTGTGTTTTTGTTGTTTTAATGTGTTTTTGAATTTGTTGTGTTTTTGAATTTGTTGTGTTTTTGAATTTGTTGTGTGGTTTGAATTTGTTGTAGTGTTTTTGAATTTGTTGTGTTTTTGAATTTGTTGTAGTGTTTTTGAATTTGTTGGTTTTTGAATTTGTTGTGTTTTTGAATTTGTTGTAGTGTTTTTGAATTTGTTGTAGTGTTTTTGAATTTGTTGTAGTTTTTGAATTTGTTGTGTTTTTGAATTTGTTGTGTTTTTGAATTTGTTGTAGTGTTTTTGAATTTGTTGTAGTGTTTTTGAATTTGTTGTAGTGTTTTTGAATTTGTTGTGTTTTTGAATTTGTTGTGTTTTTGAATTTGTTGTAGTGCTTTTGAATTTGTTGTAGTGCTTTTGAATTTGTTGTAGTGCTTTTGAATTTGTTGTGTTTTTGAATTTGTTGTGTTTTTGAATTTGTTGTGTTTTTGAATTTGTTGTAGTGTTTTTGAATTTGTTGTAGTGTTTTTGAATTTGTTGTAGTGTTTTTGAATTTGTTGTAGTGCGTTTGAATTTGTTGTGTTTTTGAATTTGTTGTGTTTTTGAATTTGTTGTAGTGTTTTTGAATTTGTTGTGTTTTTGAATTTGTTGTGTTTTTGAATTTGTTGTAGTGCGTTTGAATTTGTTGTGTTTTTGAATTTGTTGTGTTTTTGAATTTGTTGTAGTGTTTTTGAATTTGTTGTGTTTTTGAATTTGTTGTGTTTTTGAATTGTTTTTGAATTTGTTGTGTTTTTGAATTTGTTGTGTTTTTGAATTTGTTGTAGTGCTTTTGAATTTGTTGTGTTTTTGAATTTGTTGTGTTTTTGAATTTGTTGTGTTTTTGAATTTGTTGTGTTTTTGAATTTGTTGTGTTTTTGAATTTGTTGTAGTGTTTTTGAATTTGTTGTAGTGTTTTTGAATTTGTTGTGTTTTTGAATTTGTTGTAGTGTTTTTGAATTTGTTGTAATGTTTTTGAATTTGTTGTAGTGTTTTTGAATTTGTTGTGTTTTTGAATTTGTTGTAGTGTTTTTGAATTTGTTGTAGTGTTTTTGAATTTGTTGTGTTTTTGAATTTGTTGTGTTTTTGAATTTGTTGTAGTGTTTTTGAATTTGTTGTAGTGTTTTTGAATTTGTTGTGTTTTTGAATTTGTTGTAGTGCTTTTGAATTTGTTGTAGTGTTTTTGAATTTGTTGTGTTTTTGAATTTGTTGTGTTTTTGAATTTGTTGTAGTGTTTTTGAATTTGTTGTGTTTTTGAATTTGTTGTAGTGTTTTTGAATTTGTTGTAGTGTTTTTGAATTTGTTGTAGTGCTTTTGAATTTGTTGTGTTTTTGAATTTGTTGTAGTGTTTTTGAATTTGTTGTGTTTTTGAATTTGTTGTAGTGTTTTTGAATTTGTTGTAGTGTTTTTGAATTTGTTGTGTTTTTGAATTTGTTGTAGTGTTTTTGAATTTGTTGTGTTTTTGAATTTGTTGTAGTGTTTTTGAATTTGTTGTAGTGTTTTTGAATTTGTTGTAGTGTTTTTGAATTTGTTGTAGTGTTTTTGAATTTGTTGTGTTTTTGAATTTGTTGTGTTTTTGAATTTGTTGTAGTGTTTTTGAATTTGTTGTAGTGTTTTTGAATTTGTTGTGTTTTTGAATTTGTTGTAGTGTTTTTGAATTTGTTGTGTTTTTGAATTTGTTGTGTTTTTGAATTTGTTGTGTTTTTGAATTTGTTGTAGTGCTTTTGAATTTGTTGTAGTGCTTTTGAATTTGTTGTGTTTTTGAATTTGTTGTGTTTTTGAATTTGTTGCGTTTTTGAATTTGTTGTGTTTTTGAATTTGTTGTAGTGTTTTTGAATTTGTTGTAGTGTTTTTGAATTTGTTGTAGTGCTTTTGAATTTGTTGTGTTTTTGAATTTGTTGTGTTTTTGAATTTGTTGTGTTTTTGAATTTGTTGTAGTGTTTTTGAATTTGTTGTGTTTTTGAATTTGTTGTAGTGCTTTTGAATTTGTTGTAGTGCTTTTGAATTTGTTGTGTTTTTGAATTTGTTGTGTTTTTGAATTTGTTGTAGTGTTTTTGAATTTGTTGGTGTTTTTGAATTTGTTGTGTTTTTGAATTTGTTGTAGTGCTTTTGAATTTGTTGTAGTGTTTTTGAATTTGTTGTGTTTTTGAATTTGTTGTGTTTTTGAATTTGTTGTAGTGTTTTTGAATTTGTTGTGTTTTTGAATTTGTTGTGTTTTTGAATTTGTTGTAGTGCTTTTGAATTTGTTGTGTTTTTGAATTTGTTGTAGTGTTTTTGAATTTGTTGTGTTTTTGAATTTGTTGTAGTGTTTTTGAATTTGTTGTAGTGTTTTTGAATTTGTTGTGTTTTTGAATTTGTTGCGTTTTTGAATTTGTTGTGTTTTTGAATTTGTTGTAGTGTTTTTGAATTTGTTGTGTTTTTGAATTTGTTGTGTTTTTGAATTTGTTGTAGTGTTTTTGAATTTGTTGTGTTTTTGAATTTGTTGTGTTTTTGAATTTGTTGTAGTGTTTTTGAATTTGTTGTGTTTTTGAATTTGTTGTAGTGTTTTTGAATTTGTTGTAGTGTTTTTGAATTTGTTGTGTTTTTGAATTTGTTGTGTTTTTGAATTTGTTGTAGTGTTTTTGAATTTGTTGTAGTGTTTTTGAATTTGTTGTGTGTTTTTGAATTTGTTGTGTTTTTGAATTTGTTGTAGTGTTTTTGAATTTGTTGTGTTTTTGAATTTGTTGTGTTTTTGAATTTGTTGTAGTGTTTTTGAATTTGTTGTAGTGTTTTTGAATTTGTTGTGTTTTTGAATTTGTTGTAGTGTTTTTGAATTTGTTGTAGTTTTTGAATTTGTTGTGTTTTTGAATTTGTTGTGTTTTTGAATTTGTTGTAGTGTTTTTGAATTTGTTGTAGTGTTTTTGAATTTGTTGTAGTGTTTTTGAATTTGTTGTAGTGCGTTTGAATTTGTTGTGTTTTTGAATTTGTTGTGTTTTTGAATTTGTTGTAGTGTTTTTGAATTTGTTGTGTTTTTGAATTTGTTGTGTTTTTGAATTTGTTGTAGTGTTTTTGAATTTGTTGTGTTTTTGAATTTGTTGTGTTTTTGAATTTGTTGTAGTGTTTTTGAATTTGTTGTGTTTTTGAATTTGTTGTGTTTTTGAATTTGTTGTGTTTTTGAATTTGTTGTGTTTTTGAATTTGTTGTGTTTTTGAATTTTTTGTGTTTTTGAATTTGTTGTGTTTTTGAATTTGTTGTAGTGCTTTTGAATTTGTTGTGTTTTTGAATTTGTTGTAGTGTTTTTGAATTTGTTGTGTTTTTGAATTTGTTGTAGTGTTTTTGAATTTGTTGTGTTTTTGAATTTGTGTGTTTGAATTTGTTGTGTTTTTGAATTTGTTGTGTTTTTGAATTTGTTGTGTTTTTGAATTTGTTGTGTTTTTGAATTTGTTGTAGTGTTTTTGAATTTGTTGTGTTTTTGAATTTGTTGTGTTTTTGAATTTGTTGTGTTTTTGAATTTGTTGTGTTTTTGAATTTGTTGTAGTGTTTTTGAATTTGTTGTAGTGTTTTTGAATTTGTTGTGTTTTTGAATTTGTTGTGTTTTTGAATTTGTTGTGTTTTTGAATTTGTTGTAGTGTTTTTGAATTTGTTGTAGTGTTTTTGAATTTGTTGTAGTGTTTTTGAATTTGTTGTAGTGTTTTTGAATTTGTTGTGTTTTTGAATTTGTTGTGTTTTTGAATTTGTTGTAGTGTTTTTGAATTTGTTGTGTTTTTGAATTTGTTGTGTTTTTGAATTTGTTGTAGTGTTTTTGAATTTGTTGTGTTTTTGAATTTGTTGTGTTTTTGAATTTGTTGTAGTGTTTTTGAATTTGTTGTGTTTTTGAATTTGTTGTAGTGTTTTTGAATTTGTTGTGTTTTTGAATTTGTTGTAGTGTTTTTGAATTTGTTGTGTTTTTGAATTTGTTGTGTTTTTGAATTTGTTGTAGTGTTTTTGAATTTGTTGTGTTTTTGAATTTGTTGTGTTTTTGAATTTGTTGTGTTTTTGAATTTGTTGTAGTGTTTTTGAATTTGTTGTAGTGTTTTTGAATTTGTTGTGTTTTTGAATTTGTTGTGTTTTTGAATTTGTTGTGTTTTTGAATTTGTTGTAGTGTTTTTGAATTTGTTGTAGTGTTTTTGAATTTGTTGTAGTGTTTTTGAATTTGTTGTGTTTTTGAATTTGTTGTGTTTTTGAATTTGTTGTAGTGTTTTTGAATTTGTTGTAGTGTTTTTGAATTTGTTGTGTTTTTGAATTTGTTGTGTTTTTGAATTTGTTGTGTTTTTGAATTTGTTGTGTTTTTGAATTTGTTGTGTTTTTGAATTTGTTGTAGTGTTTTTGAATTTGTTGTGTTTTTGAATTTGTTGTAGTGCTTTTGAATTTGTTGTGTTTTTGAATTTGTTGTGTTTTTGAATTTGTTGTAGTGTTTTTGAATTTGTTGTGTTTTTGAATTTGTTGTGTTTTTGAATTTGTTGTAGTGTTTTTGAATTTGTTGTGTTTTTGAATTTGTTGTAGTGTTTTTGAATTTGTTGTAGTGCTTTTGAATTTGTTGTAGTGTTTTTGAATTTGTTGTGTTTTTGAATTTGTTGTGTTTTTGAATTTGTTGTAGTGTTTTTGAATTTGTTGTGTTTTTGAATTTGTTGTGTTTTTGAATTTGTTGTGTTTTTGAATTTGTTGTGTTTTTGAATTTGTTGTGTTTTTGAATTTGTTGTAGTGTTTTTGAATTTGTTGTAGTGTTTTTGAATTTGTTGTGTTTTTGAATTTGTTGTGTTTTTGAATTTGTTGTGTTTTTGAATTTGTTGTGTTTTTGAATTTGTTGTAGTGTTTTTGAATTTGTTGTAGTGTTTTTGAATTTGTTGTGTTTTTGAATTTGTTGTAGTGTTTTTGAATTTGTTGTGTTTTTGAATTTGTTGTGTTTTTGAATTTGTTGTAGTGTTTTTGAATTTGTTGTAGTGTTTTTGAATTTGTTGTGTTTTTGAATTTGTTGTGTTTTTGAATTTGTTGTGTTTTTGAATTTGTTGTGTTTTTGAATTTGTTGTGTTTTTGAATTTGTTGTAGTGTTTTGAATTTGTTGTGTTTTTGAATTTGTTGTGTTTTTGAATTTGTTGTGTTTTTGAATTTGTTGTGTTTTTGAATTTGTTGTGTTTTTGAATTTGTGTAGTGTTTTTGAATTTGTTGTGTTTTTGAATTTGTTGTAGTGTTTTTGAATTTGTTGTGTGTTTTTGAATTTGTTGTAGTGTTTTTGAATTTGTTGTGTTTTTGAATTTGTTGTGTTTTTGAATTTGTTGTAGTGTTTTTGAATTTGTTGTAGTGTTTTTGAATTTGTTGTAGTGTTTTTGAATTTGTTGTGTTTTTGAATTTGTTGTGTTTTTGAATTTGTTGTAGTGTTTTTGAATTTGTTGTGTTTTTGAATTTGTTGTGTTTTTGAATTTGTTGTAGTGTTTTTGAATTTGTTGTAGTGTTTTTGAATTTGTTGTGTTTTTGAATTTGTTGTAGTGTTTTTGAATTTGTTGTAGTGTTTTTGAATTTGTTGTGTTTTTGAATTTGTTGTGTTTTTGAATTTGTTGTAGTGTTTTTGAATTTGTTGTAGTGTTTTTGAATTTGTTGTAGTGTTTTTGAATTTGTTGTGTTTTTGAATTTGTTGTAGTGTTTTTGAATTTGTTGTGTTTTTGAATTTGTTGTAGTGTTTTTGAATTTGTTGTAGTGTTTTTGAATTTGTTGTAGTGCTTTTGAATTTGTTGTGTTTTTGAATTTGTTGTGTTTTTGAATTTGTTGTGTTTTTGAATTTGTTGTGTTTTTGAATTTGTTGTAGTGTTTTTGAATTTGTTGTGTTTTTGAATTTGTTGTGTTTTTGAATTTGTTGTGTTTTTGAATTTGTTGTGTTTTTGAATTTGTTGTGTTTTTGAATTTGTTGTAGTGCTTTTGAATTTGTTGTGTTTTTGAATTTGTTGTGTTTTTGAATTTTTTGAATTTGTTGTGTTTTTGAATTTGTTGTGTTTTTGAATTTGTTGTGTTTTTGAATTTGTTGTGTTTTTGAATTTGTTGTGTTTTTGAATTTGTTGTGTTTTTGAATTTGTTGTGTTTTTGAATTTGTTGTAGTGCTTTTGAATTTGTTGTAGTGCTTTTGAATTTGTTGTAGTGCTTTTGAATTTGTTGTGTTTTTGAATTTGTTGTGTTTTTGAATTTGTTGTGTTTTTGAATTTGTTGTAGTGTTTTTGAATTTGTTGTAGTGTTTTTGAATTTGTTGTGTTTTTGAATTTGTTGTGTTTTTGAATTTGTTGTGTTTTTGAATTTGTTGTAGTGTTTTTGAATTTGTTGTAGTGTTTTTGAATTTGTTGTGTTTTTGAATTTGTTGTGTTTTTGAATTTGTTGTAGTGTTTTTGAATTTGTTGTGTTTTTGAATTTGTTGTAGTGTTTTTGAATTTGTTGTAGTGTTTTTGAATTTGTTGTAGTGTTTTTGAATTTGTTGTGTTTTTGAATTTGTTGTGTTTTTGAATTTGTTGTAGTGTTTTTGAATTTGTTGTGTTTTTGAATTTGTTGTGTTTTTGAATTTGTTGTGTTTTTGAATTTGTTGTAGTGTTTTTGAATTTGTTGTGTTTTTGAATTTGTTGTAGTGTTTTTGAATTTGTTGTGTTTTTGAATTTGTTGTAGTGTTTTTGAATTTGTTGTGTTTTTGAATTTGTTGTGTTTTTGAATTTGTTGTGTTTTTGAATTTGTTGTAGTGCTTTTGAATTTGTTGTGTTTTTGAATTTGTTGTGTTTTTGAATTTGTTGTAGTGTTTTTGAATTTGTTGTAGTGCTTTTGAATTTGTTGTAGTGTTTTTGAATTTGTTGTGTTTTTGAATTTGTTGTGTTTTTGAATTTGTTGTGTTTTTGAATTTGTTGTAGTGCTTTTGAATTTGTTGTGTTTTTGAATTTGTTGTGTTTTTGAATTTGTTGTGTGTTTTTGAATTTGTTGTGTTTTTGAATTTGTTGTGTTTTTGAATTTGTTGTAGTGTTTTTGAATTTGTTGTGTTTTTGAATTTGTTGTAGTGCTTTTGAATTTGTTGTGTTTTTGAATTTGTTGTGTTTTTGAATTTGTTGTAGTGTTTTTGAATTTGTTGTGTTTTTGAATTTGTTGTAGTGCTTTTGAATTTGTTGTAGTGTTTTTGAATTTGTTGTAGTGCTTTTGAATTTGTTGTGTTTTTGAATTTGTTGTAGTGTTTTTGAATTTGTTGTAGTGTTTTTGAATTTGTTGTAGTGTTTTTGAATTTGTTGTAGTGCTTTTGAATTTGTTGTGTTTTTGAATTTGTTGTGTTTTTGAATTTGTTGTAGTTTTTGAATTTGTTGTAGTGTTTTTGAATTTGTTGTGTTTTTGAATTTTTTGTGTTTTTGAATTTGTTGTGTTTTTGAATTTGTTGTAGTGCTTTTGAATTTGTTGTGTTTTTGAATTTGTTGTGTTTTTGAATTTGTTGTAGTGTTTTTGAATTTGTTGTGTTTTTGAATTTGTTGTTGAAGTTTTGAATTTGTTGTAGTGCTTTTGAATTTGTTGTTGAAGTTTTGAATTTGTTGTAGTGTTTTTGAATTTGTTGTAAGTTTTGAATTTGTTGTAGTGCTTTTGAATTTGTTGTTGAAGTTTTGAATTTGTTGTAGTGTTTTTGAATTTGTTGTAGTGCTTTTGAATTTGTTGTAGTGCTTTTGAATTTGTTGTAGTGCTTTTGAATTTGTTGTAGTGTTTTTGAATTTGTTGTGTTTTTGATTTTTTTGTGTTTTTGAATTTGTTGTGTTTTTGAATTTGTTGTAGTGTTTTTGAATTTGTTGTGTTTTTGAATTTGTTGTAGTGCTTTTGAATTTGTTGTAGTGCTTTTGAATTTGTTGTAGTAGTTTTGAATTTGTTGTAGTATTTTTCGATTTGTTGTTGTATTTTTCGATTTGTTGTTGTAGTTTTGAATTTGTTGATGTGGTTTGCACTTCAGGGCCACCGTAGTAACCCATCCATGTGCTCGCTTTGTTTACATTCTGCACGTGGAGCACGCGGTTGTCGCGGCTCGCCCTCTCATTGGCCTGACGTCACTCTGCGTCCACCCACGGGCGGGACCTTTGAGGGGAAGCAGCTTCTACATGGGCTTAAAAATTACTACCATAACTCCGTGAAATGCCCGTAACTCTGCCTGCGCCCCACGCTAATCGCTACCTAAAGGATTCCTGCGTCGTTAAAATTCAAGCGCGACGAGCGGAATTCTGGTTTACGTCGGAAAAAAGCCGTTGCGCTTCGCCGACCGTTGGAAAAGCAACGAAGCCACGGGCAAAACAAGACGAAGCGGCCGCTAAAGCTTCTCCCTGACGCCGTTTTAGAGTAAAAGCAAGGGAAACCCAGGTTTCTGGTTTTACCCGCCCCCGTATGCCAAAAAAAAAAAAAAAAAAAATCCCAGTTCAGATTTGAACATTTAGCGCGTTTGCGTGAACCGGGAACGAGCATGCGCACTGGCGCCGGCTGGCAGACGCGGATATAAGGATTGGCGCCGGCGCCACAGCTGATGCATTCATTCATTCTTCGCTGTGGAGGTAAGATCTCCAAACCTCCGAGGAGGTTCCCTGATATGTCTACGTAGTTTTAGAACAAACTCAGGAATGCTAACTCATTTTTTGGGTTGTTGTCATTTTTTATTCAGTTGGAAGTTTAGCTGGAAAGTTTTATTTTTTTTACTGCAAAGTTTTGAGTTGAGTGACTTTCTCTTAGGCCAAGAGAGGAACTTCTGACCAGGTAGTTTTAACTCCAGCGTTGCTGCATTAGACATTCTTTCTATATCTTCTTATATCTGCTCTATAACTACTGGATTTAGCTTTTTTTCTTCCTGAAAGCGCATTATTAGTTCGGCTTGTTTAGAGTTAAAAAAAACTAGTTTCGAAGTTTCATCTGGCCTTTCAGCAGCTAGTTTACATAAAACTAGTATCCCAGCGTTTCAGGCTGAAAGCTGCTGATCACTAGTTTATCCGTGTATGTGGGGTTAGTTGGTTACCGTTGACCTAGTTAGCTGTTAGTTTGCTAATTACAGCAGCTGCCCATCGGATTAGCCTCGCATTGGTTGAGGTTTAGCCGACTTTTATTGGCGCTGCATGGATCATAAACCGCCTCGTATTCAGATATGTGCTTCTTCTGTACCATATATCTCTCGGTGGATAATCGCTCAAAGCTAATAACAGCCACGTTTAGCGGGCTTGTTGAGCAGTTTCCCCCTCGCAGACTTTCTGGGGGTAGTTTCGAAGAGGCAGGGCTCAAATCCTCCCGCTTCTGCGTTGTAGAAATTGGCGCGTCTTTGAGTTTGAAACATCCTCTGAAACCCTTTAATTTGGACGTTTTACCGACTGAAACTACACCGCACATGTCCAGAGACGTGTTCCTCATCATTCAAGCCGATACATTTGAATTAAAACGTTTTGTTTATGAGGTTTTTTTTGTCTGAAATGGAGGGAGTAGTCTGCCCCCCTTCCTCCAGACAGCAGCATGATAGCTCACAGAACCTGGTCGGCTAGTTTGGTTCAATTCATCCCCTTTTTTTATTTACTTTGAGGTGTTTTCGATGAGCTGGAGAGCTGCCGTATTCCCATCTGCTTCTCCAGCCTGCATTAGTCGCCTACTGATGGGTTGTTAAGTTGGTTATTGGATGTATTGTTGATCACAAGCTAAGTTAGCCCCAGATTGTACACCAGGTTCAGACTCAGCTATTCAAAAGAGATGTTCTGCATCCTGTGTCTTCTGGGGAAAAAAAACTAAAAAGAGAAACTGCTCAACAAAGAGTTTCCAAAGACAACCTGGGCTTTATGTAAGATTATTTAATTATTTGCATCTTATTTTTAGGGCCTTTCAGCCTTTAGCAGACTTATCAGTAACTCCTGTGTGTGAAGATGCACCGATCAGGGTTTTTGTGTTGGTTTTTTACTGGCTGATACCAATTTCCTGTCTTCTTTAAAGTCTGACCTTCTGGTTTTGACCCATGCCTATTTTCTTTTTCTACGCTCTATAAAGGATACTGTAGGGAAAACATGGAGGATCCAACAAATAAACCCCTATTAGATAAAAAAAAAAGCAAAGTTTTATATTTATACTTATTTTGTTAGGATCTTTGTCCAATATGATCCTAATTTTGTTAACTCACTTACACTTTTTTTTTTTTTTCCACCACAGAGCCATACGAATAAATCAGCACCATGTCCAGACGCAGGTAAACATCTAAAAAGTTGTATTGCATCAACTTTACTTTTAATTAACACTTCGCTGATCATTTTAGTTCTATTTCACAATTTTTCCAAACTTTTAAACTAAAAAGGAGAATTTGAATATCAATAGGTTGTCTTCAGATTTAAATTCTGAGTAGTGGTATTCTTTAAAAAAAGAAGTATTTAATAAGAGGAACCAAACATGTAAATTTTCATCCCAGCGGTCGCCTCACGCTTCAAGCCAGGGATTCAAACGCAGCCGAACCAGCAGTCCGAGAACCACTAAAGAAGAGAAAGTCTGAGGTTTGGCTTGTTTTCGTTTGTATCTAGTTAATAATGGGTTAATGTATTTTAGTTGGCTTACTTGGACATGGATTCAACTCTTCCCTCTCCTCTTCAGCCTAAGAAAAAGCTTCAACCTGCAGCCAAGAAACAGAACTATGAAATACAGGTTGGTCGACTCCAAATGATTGTGTGTTTGTGTTGATAAGACCTCTGCCCAGGATGGGTTTAACTACTTTGCTATCTTTGTTTTGTACCACCCTCCCATCGCAGTACTGCCTCTCTACCAGGAGATGTCACTGTTTTTATCAGAATGAGAAACTTCACAGCTGGGTTGGGGAAAATTGTTTATTTGGGGGGTTTGGACTTGAGTCCTTTGTTGTAGCAGAAAACATTTTCAGAATCTACCTGATGCCTGGTGAGACTTTGAAAATGAATGTATAATTTTTTTCCTGATTTGTGACTGCAAAAGTTTGTAAAAAAAAATCACTTGTTTTTATGGTTTAAGTCATATGATTTTAATGCTAAAGGACGTTAAAAACCGAGTTGATTGAAAAAGACCCAAACGTGTCCGATCAGTTTCTTAGCATATCTTGATTTCCACTTGAATGTCGTCCTCACACAAGGGTGTACTTAAAGTTCGCTGTGTTCCTGCTTTTCCAGAAGTGTTGGTCGGAGGATGGCGCCAGTCCATGCATTCTCATTGAAACTCCCCACAAAGAGCTGGAGCCCTCGGACCCATCCAGCTTCAAGCAGTACCGATTCAAGAACCTCTTCATCAAGGCCTCCCCCATCCCTCGCCTCAGGTAACCGAGGGGTTTTACACCTCAATGAGGCTATTGTAGCTCCACACGTCTCTGAGACGATTCATCCTTGTTTGCTCAGATATAAAGTTACAGTGTAAGATTTAGGGATGTGTATTGCTAAATATCTGGCAATATATGTATTGGGGTCAGAGGTATTCACATTCAATACTCAAGCAGAAGTATAGATGCTAGGGTTTAAAAAGACTTCAGTAGAAGTTGAAGTATCAATTCAGGTCTTTTACTCAAGTAAAAGTAAAAAGTACTGGATTGAAAACTACTTGAAGTGTAAAAGTAATGTAATTTAGAAAATTACATTAAAGAATAAAGCTTAAGCCGCGACCCCCCCCCCCCCCCCCCAAAAAAAAAAACAACCTTTGACTTAAGGCCATAATGATTATGATGTTATATAAGAATGTTAATCATGAAACATTTGGGATACACTAGGCTACCTGTTTAAGCTGCATAAGTCCATTAAACTGTATGCATTTTAGTGCAATGCAAATACATTAAGCAACCATATGTGGACTACTAAGCATTGATAAGTGTTTCATGGAGTGGAAGATATGATGACTAGTTGCCTATAAATATTTTAATGCTGCATTTGCCTGATTCTGTACCACCGACATCTTTGAACTCGGACACATGCATCTGCTTTGTCCTGGCTGGACTATGAAGTGGTTTGTGTCATACACAGCCAGAGGTCAGCTACACTAGAAACAAAATCAGCTTCTTCTTTTTTTTAAGTCATCATGTGTGACCTACACATTTGGGTGTTTGTTTTATTTTTTATCAATTTACCTCATTAAGACTTTAAGATCAATATCTATACAGTATTCTTTCCCTCTGTGTCACCAGGTGTATAAAATATGAAGCATTATATATCAAAAGTCTTACAACCTCAGCACAGACAAAATTGTGCAGACCCCTTCAATCTCTAATGACCCCCTTAGTGAGGACACGGACCTCAGGTTGGGAACCACTGTTCTACAGGCTGAATCTGTGCTCCACTGACTCACTGGAACTAAAAGCTCCACTTCAGCCAAAGTTTTGAGATCGGGGAACATTTCTCAGACTGAGGTTATCAAAAGTCGGAAAGACTCTCTGAACCCAGCATCATGTCGCTTAAGCAACAGAAAATGTCGTAGCATGCGCTCTTTTGCACGGCTGGTTGTCACGACACCGGGCGTCTCTAACCAGCCCCACCGGTAAGTCGTGTTCCATAGCCTCCTGGTCTGAGATGATGCTCCGATGGCTTCATGGGAATCATTTTATTAATTTATTGATTCAGTTATTTGTACTCCACGTTTTAACTCCAAGCTAAAAATGTCCATTGTCTCTACCAAATGGTCAGGGGTCTGAATTGTAATCTGTCAAAATGACAAGTGGCCTTCAGGCTTTCCGTCACCGTTCTAAAAACCGGACGAATACAGAAAATTTTCAGTGAACGTGACCCCTGTGTGCACAGAATGCAATGGATCGCATAAAAGCGGGGTGTCAGAATGGTAGAAATTTTTAAGCTGTTACCAAACCTCATTTAAATTCTATCCAGCTGAGGCATTTTTTGGTAGGTTTTTTTGTTTCTTTTTAATTGAATACTAAATGAAACGGGAGTAATGAGGCAATTTTAAATGTAAGGAGTAGAAAGTACAGATTGTGTGAAAATGCAAGGAGTAGAAGTAAAAAGTAATCCCATAGATAATTACTCAAGAGAAGTATAAATACCCAAAACGAAGTATTTGTACTTCGTTACTTCACACCTTTGATTACAATATACTGCTCTATTAAGAGTAAGACTGTACAATACAGGCCAAAATTATCTGTATCGAAAACCAGGTATCGTTAAAGTAGTATCGGAAAATAACAGTACCCATCCCTAACGTCGGCGATCGGGGCCAAAATGCTACCCGCCCAGCAACTCTACCAGGTCATTTCAGAGTACAGACCCCCAAGGCTGGTACTCGGTTGGTTCCCAAAAACGGCCATGTCGGGCCGGCCCGGTGTAGTAGAGACACCCGCATACCGTGAAGTACTGATGGTGGAAACGCGCCTCATCTTCACTCTGTGGTTTGCAAATGGCTGAAGGTGGTTTTTTTTGTGTGTTTGTTTTGTCTTCCAGCTGGGCGAGTTCAGATGACGTGTGGATCAAAATGCTCAACAAGGAGCTGAAGTATGTTCATGACAAGAGCTACTTGCAGCAGCATCCCAAGCTGCAGCCGAAGATGAGGGCGATCCTGTTGGACTGGCTGCTGGAGGTGAGCAGCGAGCTCAAGATGAATTGTTTCGTGTCTGTAACAAGTTCTTGGTGAATCTATAGTATATGTGTCAAGTTAACTCAATATTTTCTGAAGTTGACCCTTAAAAAAAATCTGAAGGCAATCTGTCATTTTGACAGATTAGTATTCACAGCTCTGACCACTTGGTGCAAATTCGCAGACATTTTCAGCTTTACACCGAGTCCAGGTAACTGAATCAGTAAATTAAAAAGAAGATTCCCTTTAGAGCATCCGAGCATAATCTCAGACCTGGACATCGTACTTCATGCATCTCGCTCACCGGGAGCTGACCGCGTGTTGAAGAGTTACTTAGGCTTTGTGTCGGTGTCGTGCCAACCACCGGTGCATGCTGCGGGATTTCCTCACGCTGAAGCGATAGCTTGTAGATCAGGAAAGGGCTCAATCAGAGAAAGGCTCCCTCATTTCCAAACTTTGGTTGAAGTGGCGGTTATTTCCAGTCTCCAGTGTGGCAGCGGAGCGTAGATTAAGCCCCCAGAACATCTAAACCCCCATGAGAGGTCATCTGACCCCATGACAAAAACCTTTGCCGCTAATCCCACTATTCAATTACGCACAAGCAGGTCATCATTTTAGTTCCATGCGGAGCAGAAAAAAGTGGAGCAGGTGAACTGTTTTTATTTTAAGAGCAATCATCAAAATTAATTTCCATATTAGTTAAAATGCATAAAAAACACTATTTAATATCTTTATAATAAAAAAAATTGATGGGTAAAAATAGATTATCTCGTTTTTATTTCTTTATTTTTTCTTCTCCCCCATCAGTCAAAACAATAGCCAACAAACATGTCTCTCTTATAGGATTAACACAGTTTTGTGTTTCTGTGTGCAGGTGAGCGAGGTGTACAGCCTCCACAGACAGACGGCATACCTGGCCCAGGACTACTTTGACCGCTTCATGCTGACTCAGGAGAACGTCAACAAAGACTACCTGCAGCTCATTGGCATCACATCCCTCTTCATCGCCTCCAAGATAGAAGTAAGTCCTACTCCCTGTTTACATATTTACGTGTTGGTTTATAGTGTTTTTGTGCAACATCATAAAAATTTTTTTTTCTTTCTTTTTTGTCCTTCAGGAAATTTATCCTCCTAAAATCTACGAGTTTGCCTACGTCACAGACGGAGCCTGTGACATGTGGGACATTCAGCGCACAGAGCTTCATATATTAAAGGTACGTCTGTTGTCTTCTCATCCACCTCCTGAACAGAGAGGTCGTTTCACCGCTCTGCATGCACTCTGTCTCTGTCCTGTGCTGACGTGAACGTCTTCCTGCAGGCGTTGGACTGGAACCTGTGTCCAGAGACTCCTATCTCCTGGCTGAAGTTGTACGTTCAGGTGGAAGCCCAGAAAGACGGCGAGAACTTCCTGGAGCCCCAGTTTTCTCAGGAGACCTACATCCAGATCACACAGGTATCTTCGCGCCTGCACCGCTCCGCCTGTTGACTCATCTGTGAGAATACGTTTCAAATATTCAGTGTGCCTTCTGTTATCTCTTGCAGCTGCTAGATTTGTGTATGATGGACATCGGTTCGTTGGACTACAGCTACAGCGTTCTTGCCGCTGCCGCCTTCTGTCACTTCTCCACGTTTGACGTTGTTCATCAGGTCTCGGGTAGGTCTCCGGACCTGTTGGCGTCTGACCTAATCCGCTACGCTCACCTTTTGCACGTTTAGTTGGTGGTGGTTTATTATTCCAGTCCATAACGAGTCCGTTGACCCGTGTCTCGCAGGCCTGACCTGGGAAAGCGTGTCCCCCTGTTATCAGTGGATGAGTCCCTTCATGGACACGCTGCGCTCTGAAGCCAAACCTCAGCTGAAGAACTTCCCCAAAGTCAAAGCCGACGACAGGCACAACATCCAGACGCATGTTGCCTATCTGGACCTGCTGGTGAGAGGAAAATGTTAATCAAGCAATAATATTCTGACCCTTTAGACTGGTGGTTCCCATACTGTCCAGCTTCTGACCCACAAAATAAAGTGTAAGAAGCCGGGTGAGCATGCAAGCGTTTTTGCTGAATCTGTTAAAAGGTGGTACAATGGCAACACAATCAACATCAAAAGTGAGAATATTGACTAATATGTTTCTTATCAATTAAGTCCCCCCCCCCCCCTTCTTTTACCTTTTTTATTTAAAAAAAAATCAGATTCTTTTACATTGCTATTTCTAGTATTATACGTTAGTTTCTCAAGAGGATCTCAAGACTCCACGCTTTAATGTTTGGAGTCCCAACCCCAACTTTGGGAACAACTGGAGTATTGTTCTGACTAATCAAGACAGACAAAAACGGAAAACTTTAGCCGCTTAATCCTTTTTCTATGATCTGGGGGTGGGAAATCATGTATGTACGTACTCTGTTATGCAAATCAAAATATGATCACCCTAAATTATACTTCTATTGCCAACACACATTTCTGTAGCTTTCATGGAAAAATGACCATGAAATGATTGACATATTTTGGGCGCGTTTGTTTTATTTGTGGTTTTAAATGGATAAAATGACATAAATGTGTTTGGATACTTAAGTTAATGGAAACGGAATGATTTAAAAGTAAAAAGTAGCTATGGAAAGAACGGGGAGAAGAAAACAACCTAAAGGGGGGGGGGGGGTTATGCAACAAAAATATTCAATTTATAATCTTCTATGGAGAAAAACAGAAAAAACAAAGTTTGCGGTAGAAACGACAGCAAATAATGTAACTGGAGAGTAGTAGAAAAGTAGCAGAGTAAAAAGAAAAGTGGTCAGTCTGACTTAACTTTTTGTAAAAGCAATAAAAGGGTAAAACAACAAAGGGGCTGAATACTTTTATAGGCATTGTATGTAAGCTGTATTAATTTTTTCTTTAACCAGTCGGTAAAAATGTGTTGTGTGTTTTTTTTTTTTTTTGTTTTTTTTTAATTCCCTCATTCTTCCTGCAGAGAAAATCCCAGGAGCGTCAAATCAACAGCCCCGAATGTCAGTTGTCGCCTGTTGCCGTGGGAAAGCTGCTGACCCCGCCCAGCAGCACAGAAAAGTCAGCCAACCCCTGACCAGGGTCCGACCTGCGTGAACACACTACCTCTCTTCGGGACAACTTGACGTGGCGGCCGACTCCTCAGAGCGAAGCACGCCGCGATCTGGACAGTTTTTATGTTTGGTTGTTTTTAACACTAAGCTCTGACTCCTGGCAGCCGTAGCAGAGACCAGACAAGGAACTGGTGATCGACGATTAAATCTGTGATCTGTTTTTTTTACTTTTTATTTTTTATTTTAAAGTATTATATGTGGCCTGAAGCTGGAGCAGCTGCATTCATCAGACAGCGGGTCTCTTGTCCCTGTGAGCCGCCATCTGGGAGTTTCACTGGTGCTGTTCTTAAAATTAGAGCTTTCATGCTTTCTGATGGTGCTTTAGTTGATTCTCAGGAAATGAGAAATACCTGCTTTTTTTTATTTTTTTATATATATATATATATATAATTGCTACAGTCATTTCATTTTAAACAGGTACAAGTAGAAATGTGAGGCACCTTTTTAAAAGAAGCATTTCTGTCTCTGTGGAGGATTCTCACCTCATAAACTTCTAGATTTTTGAAGTTGAGAGCATTTCACACCTACCATAGGAATAAATCTGTTTTATAATTTTGCCTGACCTGCTTGTGGCTAAATATTAAACAGCTGCAATATGGTTGCAACCTTTTTGTTACGTTCCTGGGGAAACTTGACGCTTGTGCAAAGTTTTGCTTTTCTCATTTTAAGTGCTTGTATTTATTAATAAGCCTCAGTAAGTAAAGGAAAATGTTCATATGTAAAATCTTTTCGTGATTGAGCCAAAGTCTGGGCACTTGCTGCCAGAGGCAAAAATGTATTTGAGTTTTGCGCCGTAACATCTGTTCATACAAGGTTCGGTGTTAAATGTTGTACATAAGGATGTCTTCAGTGCCTTTTTTATGTTTGTGTGGGGGGTGAAAAATCTGTACATGAACTTAATTTAAGATGGAGCGAGCCAAAAAAGGAAGTCCAACAAACCTGTGACTGTAAATCTCGGCAGTAAACGCATGAACCATGTGAGCTGTATATAAATGTTGAATGTAAGTTTTTGTGAATAGAGCAATTTAAAAAAAGTGTAATTTCTTTTTTTATGTTTTAAATAAATGAGGAAAGTCAATTTAGTCTTTTCAGTTATTAAAGATTCTGTTTGTTGGGATGTTGAGGCCAAATGAGTGATTTATTCTTCTGATTTAATCAAAACGTCAGACAGATTTCGTTTCCAAATGTCTTCTGCTGGCCTAAAGGTGGCTGCTTTCATTTTTTTATTTTTTTTTATTCACCCAGATATAATTTCAAATCTGGATTCTCTGAAGATGCAGCAGTATAGAGCTGTAAAGTTATAGTCTAGACATATAGGGTATAGTCATAGAATGTGTGTGTGTGTGTATATATAAGCTGGACGGAGCCTCTGTGGGTGCTTCCCACCACCGCCATCTTTGCTGCATCATGCATCTAGTCACCAAAGGGCAATCTGCCTGCCTAAAATGACAAATTGCACTTTATCCCCTCATCCTCCAGGGGCTAGCTGCAGTTCCTTTTGTCTCCCATGTTAAAAATGCCAACTTTACAGAAATAAACATGTTTACAACCTGGTTAAAAAAAAACAATTTAGGTTTAATAGGTCAAGTTTACTGTCATTACAACTCTGATGGGGGTGAATATCTCTTTATTTTCATAACGGTTAAAAACTTGTTTTAATGAAAATGTACAGTTTCAGTGAAAGTAATTGACCAACTAGGTTTCATGCATTTATCTGACACAATTATTGAATCTGTATAGAAGGCAGAGGGGTAGCAGAGTCGCTCAACTGCTGTTTTCTGGCTAAAAGCGCCCGCTGTTGAGCATCGACAACTGGGCTTCAATTCATCTTATTAGAAACCAACGGGTGACGTCATGGAGGCTCCGTCCATCTTATATATACAGTACATGCTCGTCACTCCCGAACTATGTGAACTTTAATCAAAACAAGTTTTAATAATCTGTAAATAAGAAATGTGATCATTTCAACCCATTTTGGCCACTAGAATTAACACCGACGGCTCATCTGAGACCTGTCACTTAAAAGGACACGCCCAAGGCCGGATTATGTTAGCAGGGGCCCCTGGGCACAAAATGTTCAAAGGGCCCCTCGCCACCAAAAAACATCATTTAAATAGGATTTTCACCACAGTCTTGTAAAACTACATTGCTCATCTAAGGACAACAATATCAAGACACAACACAGCGGTGTAACTCCCTTGCCCATGTAAACACATCCTGCTTGATCTCACCTCCACCAGGCCAGGACTACAATTCAGATTGTTCCGTAACTTAATCACAAAAACTCACTCATACTCGTTCATTTTTCTTTCCTGTCCCTCCTCTTCTCTCTCAAAGCTCCTTCAGTTCTTTTGCTTCTCAGCTCTCCAATGCTGCCCTTCTGTGTCTCTGTCTGTCTTCTCACTATTTTTCTTTCTCTTTTATTGATAAAAAAAAAAAGTGCAATCAGTTTAAGTAAACTTGACTCATACTTTAAAGCATTTGATCATAAATGGAAAATGAATGTAAAGTAAAAACAACTGCTTTTCCTTTTGCTGGTCTATAAAGCTCTGAATGGTTTAGGACCAAAATGCACCAGTGATCTCTTGACCCAGTATGAACCTACTCGACCCCTCAGGTCATCTGGATCCGGTCTTTTATCAGTTCCCAGAGTCAGAACCAGACATGGAGAAGCTGCGTTCAGCTTCTATGCTCCACATGTCTGGAACAAACTCCCAGAAAGCCTCAGATCAGGTCAAAGACCCACCTGTTCTCAGCTGCTTTTGATTAGATTTTTATTCAAAGTTTTAAATCTGCGCGGCTTCTTTTGAGATTTTTTTATTTTTTTATTATTATTTTAAATCATGGTTTTTATTCCTGTACTTTTGCTTGTTCTGCACCCTGCTGTAATGCTTTTGATGTTTTATGTAAAGCACTTTGAATTGTCTTGTAACATTAATTGTGCAATACAAATAAACTTGCCTTGCCTTGCCTTGCCTTACACAATAATGTGTTTAATAAACCTGTATCTGTATCTCTAAACTCCTGTTTCTCCATCCTCCTCTACTGTCTCTTTCCTCCTCCTCTCCTATTTTTCATAACTAAAACCATGAGAACGTGGCTCTTGTCTAGGAATGCACAATGTATTGACACCAACATCGGTATCTGCCGATGTTAGTCATTTTTTGACATATTGTATTGGTCCGATAAGTAAAACTGAGCCAATATAAAAAAAATCACTATTTATTTCCATCTTTGTAAGAGATTAATGTAATATTTATAACATTGTAAATAATAGTTAATGGCCATAAGAGCAATAATATCAAATGTCTGTATTGCCGCAAATGTTTTGATCGGTGCATCTTTTGACTCTGTCCTCCACGATGTGCTGCCCCAGCCTTTCTGTCTACCTCTTTATGACTTCACTAAGAAAATGACCAAACCGACAGATAAATGCCAACAAAGTTAACACTATGTGCTGATCCAAGTAATTCATCATCACCACAGAAACTTCTTTCACCTAAAAACTGACTGACAGCAACGACCAGCCTGAGCAGAACGCTTCTCTCCCTCCAGCTGGTCCAGTTTAGCTCTCTGTCCTGCTGCCAGTGGCTGATGCTGGCAGCACATTGATGCAATGATCAGAGCTTTCCTCATGGTCACACACGCATTCCACGTGTTTCCAGTCAGAGAAACCACTAATGTACTGGTTTTATTTGCTCCAAATAAGATGCAGGGGAAACAAAAGATATTAGCCTACCTGTGGTCGGTGAACATGTGATCCAGTCTGAAGAAACTTTTTCTCCACTTGGGAAGTGACAGCAGATCATTAGGTTTGGCTCACTTTACCGTCCAAACCTCGATCACAGGATGAAGCTGGATATCCCGTCGCCCGATTATTAAAAGCAGCAGCTCCACCATCGATAACAACAGCGTAAGCATTTACGTTAACTGTCCCCCACAATGCTGCGTCCCACAGCGGATAAACCCAGTCTGAGCTGCTGCTACAGCTAGCCTCAGGTTGTGTTGTGTAGCTAACGCAGTCCCCTCCGAACAGGTTCATTCAATCACCATCATCCACGATGTCTTTTTTCCTGATTTTCCTCCTTAGGTTTTACACAGAACGTGTCAGTAGATGACAGACTTCCTAATAAACACGTCTTCTTCTCATCTTTCTCTGTTTCATTTATAGAAAGCGCCTTTTTTCGCTCATTTTAGATTCTCTTAGGACTACTCCTACTGTCCGGTGATGGTCAACGGAGCGCTACTTGCTGGGGCAGGGGCGTGGCATGTTACCATGGCTTCCACAACTGCGCCTTAGAGACTATGTAACTTTGTTAGGGTAAAAAAAAATGGTGTGGATCTTATTGGTTATCTCCACCAGCACCGATATCTGCCATATTTGAAATATGAATTTGTTTTTATTTTCTATTTATTTTCTCTTTTTTCTTCCTTAAACTGCTCATGTGGGCCGCCCAGTGGGCGTGGGCCCCTGGGCCTGTGCCCATAATCCCCATTGGATAATCCGTCTTTGGACACGCCCCTTATTATTCATAATTTCAATCTTAAATTACATCTAAACGGACGAGTTATAAAGAAATTCAACCCCCTCAGAGTTGTCATGACGGTAAACTTGATCTATTAAACCTTAAATGTTTTCTTGAACCAGGCTGAAAACATCTTTATTTCTGCTTTGAAGCTGGTCAATGGGAACTTGCTCCTTTCTGCACGCAGCCCCTAGCGGATGAGGGGGGAACAGCTATATTTGTCAGTTCCAAGTTGGCTTCAAATTTGGCAGGTGTAGGTACCAGATCTGCTCGGGGCCCTGCGCCTGACGATGACGTCACGGTACGGCAACTCCACTCGGACAAAATACAATGCGCACCATATTTCACCCTGCTAACCTCTATATGGTAACCTCACAAATTCAAATGCGTCTGTTAAACTTACTGATTGTTTTTGGTTTTTTTGTTCTGACGGCTAGTTATTTTATTTTAAAAAACTGTAATTTGGCATTAAAACTCCATTTATATATGTATGACTAACAACAAAAAGCCTCTCCAAACTGTACATAATTGTGAAATCTTGCATGCATTCATACAATTAACACCCCAGGCTGTTTGCATACGCATTGAATTCTTCAGTATACTTAATTTGTTCTTATGTTGTATACAAACTATTTGTTCTATAAAGTTAAAAACTAAAAGAAATTGTGCCCCGTATTATAAGGCCTACTTAGGGGTTCTATTTATGTTCTATACAATATTGCTATTTTTCACATTACCTTTGGCAACCTAAGTGTCTTTTCCCAAAACTAGTTTTTCCCACATGAGTAAATGAGTTCAAGTATAAAGATATTTTTATGTATGGTGTACAGTCTGCAGTTATTGATATCTGCTAATATTTACATCCAAAATACATGTTTTGATTTAAATTATCTTAGACAGTGACCGCTCACCTTAAAGTTAAAAATACTTTCATTGAAATAGACACTATCATTAAAGAACCCCATTATTGGTTAAATATACCAGATATGGTTGAATATTTTACATTTTTCTCTGAAAATATTAAAAGCATTATCAAATCGCCTAATCATTGATAAAATAAAAGTGCACATCTTTTTCTCAGTTCAAAATGTATTTACATTAAAAACAAACAATGGGGTAATTGAGCTGGTACATATCCCACAGTTCTCAGTGTCTGCTCCTCTTGACAGACAGGGTTGGGGCTGCGATGCTGAAGTTGGAAGGGAAGCTACAACAAACATAGGTGTTATATCTGTGTTACATTTTTAGCTGGCATGGTCATATCCTGTTCAATATTTCCAGAAAAAAATGATCACGAAATAAAAGTAAAAGACGTTAACAAACATAATTTCATTGAGCTTAAGGTTTTTCTAATGAATTTTATGACTCAATTTCTTTTTTTAGACCTTCATCCTCCTGGATACTTTTCGGTGAGGTAGTGTAGTTTATTCAAGGTTTTTCAGAGTCTTACTTATGCTTACCTATTGCATTTGGCTGCAGAAGTGACTGCAGTATCCTGGGTGAGGGTCTTCAGAGTAAAAGACTTGAAGTACTCCTCTTTTCCCTGTTCCAACCTATCCTGTAAAGTAAGTATGAAAATCCTACTGATCAATAACCAATAACTCTGAATGTGGTCTATGACTACTTATGACATCAATACTGCGCGCTATGACATAGAATTAGGGCCATCCTGTGTAAGACTATACCCGGTGTGCTGTTTTTATAAAGCTGTCCACATTCACAGCACGTTTCAATGCTGTACATGACACAGAAAGTATTTCTGTATGATGCAGAAAACCTGCCCCATGTGACAACACCTGTGGAAAACAAAATGTGAAGGTTTCCATAGAGCGGGTGCAAACATGCATAATAAGTACAACATTGTAACCTTAATTAAAGAACTTACTGTCAAGCCACTGAAAATGTGCTTGTCGCCTGAAGTAGAGACTGGACACAGTTTCTCTGAATGTTGTGCATACAAGAGCCAATGTTATGTATGAAAGATCTCCTTCTAGAAGTACCACTTCTTTAAGGATTTCAGAGAGCACACATGCTGGCAACTGTAAAAAAATAAAATAAAATAAAACATTTGTGATATAGTGACTTTGCATAAGTTGTCATTAATGTGAAAATTGAAAAATATTGGCAAAAAATGAGTGCTGTGTGTTAAACACACTTATGAGATTACCTCCAATATCAAGCACCTGTTGGCCTTTTTAAACCCAACCTTCGAGGGGGGGGGGGGGCTTTTACTGGCCTTTGGGGTCCTGTATGTGGGCTGCAGTGATCCTTGGAGCAATGCTCTAGCCTCATTAGTCCAGTAGGCAAACATCTGTCCATGGCTGTCCAGCACTTACATTGGATTCCATACACTGAGGAAAGCCCAAGGTCCAGACGTCTTCCCGCGTCAGACACACATCCCCATCCTTGACAATGATCTCTGATCCAGATCGGGATTTGTCAAGTACATAGTTGAGCTTCAATTTTTTTTTGTGTGTAAAATTTAAACAATATGAATTCCAAATTTAATTTACAATAGACACAGATATATATCTACCAGCATGGCTTGAACTGGGTGAATGTCCTGTAAATATCCCAGACCAGGCCAGTAGTCATGGCCATGTACTGACTGTTGTGGTATTCTCACATACTTGTGCTTGAAACACCACCAGGCGAAGCTTCCCCTGGTAGTTGTAGTACAACTGATCGCCTAATGCAGCAGAAAAATACAACAATTATTCTACAGTTTATGTGTTGCACTGTGAACACATGCAGCTTCAGAAGCACAATGGTATTCATGTAAAGCAAATCTGAATTCCACCCCGGACGCTAACATCGACGTGAAGTCACTCTGATATTTACTTTTAATGGTGTCATTTCTTGATGTCTTTCAAATGGTGGCCTTTCTGCTCTCAGCACCTTTAATAGTCAAGCTTTGGTAAGACCTATTCAACAAGTAGTGGTATATTTCTTAGTAAAAGTTATCCATTGGGTGGGTCTGTGGGCTATAGGGAGCCTAAGTCTCCTCCCCTTTCCGGTCGACCTATGGGTCCCCTGACCCAAAAACCAAATGAATGAAAGAAATCAATAGAGTAAATCAATTATTTTCTGGTCCTCTTTGCCTTACGTCCTGAATCACACATATGCTGAACCTCAATTAAAATGATAACCAATGATGTACGTTTCGACTGTGTTTGTCATGTGATTTGTGATTTATTTGCTTGTAAAAATTCTTAACTTAAACTGACTACAAATCAGAAGTCCCATATATGACATCAGCTAACATTAGCTAGCACTTGAACTACTCACCCAGAACTTGTAGAGCTTGTCCTGCATGCTGGTTCTCACTCGACCGACTATTTCTCCCCCAGCATAGCTGCCATTTTCCACATGGCCAGATTTATAGAGGTTTTATCCATGTTTAATGCTCCTTCCTTTATCTCATCTCATCTCTCTAAACTCATGGCCATTTTTCTTCGTCTTGTGTGGTTTAGTGGCTTGAATGTTGTGAGACGAGCAGTTGTTGTCCACTACATGTTTTAACGCAAAACCCAAAGTAACTTTTGCCAACTTTCGAAAATCAAGGCTTTCTCGTCATCAAAATGTGTCTTTGAAATTCAAGGACATCGTGTGTTACAGGGGCGGCCCAAGGTCATACGGGGCCTTAAGTAGAACTTGATTTGGGGCCTGTCTTCCTGTTCAGAACATCAGCACCACTAACAGCGTTTGAATCCAGCTGGGGTGGAATCGGGGAGAAAAGCAATAAGCAATAGGAGATCATTGGTTATTATTTGCTGAGATGTGTTTATTTATTTTAACTGATGCTCAAACACAAAGAGATTAAACTATTAGCATCAGATCGTAACCATGGTAACCAAAAAAATCACGCTATAAAGATGTTTTTGTTTGTACACTTTTGCAAAGTAAACTTTAACTTAGTTAACTTCCTTATAAGCAAACATTTAAATCTGTGGTCTGTTTAAATTCAAGCACTTTCGAGAGGCTACTGATGGTCTGGTGGCTTAGTTTGCTTGTGCCCTGGGCCGGCTCTGATGTGTTATATCCATGGCACATTTCAAATGGGGTCAGAAAATAACTTTTATCGCTCCACTGACTCTCATTGATAGTTTTTGATAGTAGATGACCCATGGACCGGAAGTAGATGGATGGGACTTATGCCGCGTTCACACCGCCTAGAACGGCAAGAATTCAGGTTAAGTTTATGGTTGAGGCCGTCAGAGTCTCTGCAGCGCAGTGTGTGCTTTGGCCGCGGTAACTTTTGGAGCTTTTGCTGCTTTTCAAGCTTCAAAGCGGCAAAAGCCACCCCCACCCCCCAAGCATCAACCAATCAGAGCGTCTCACGGTAGTGATGTCACTACACATTTGAAGTAGCGCTGAAAGTAAATCTCATCCATACGCAGCTCCTGGAGCAAATGGTCAAACTCTCCAAACTCAGAACGCCTCTTAAGAATGAGGTGTATCCACAAACGGCGCTGATGCGCCCTATGTTATCTAGCTTTATTTAGCAAATGAAGCCAAGCCACTCTCTCGATATGATCCGCCATGTTTAAAACATCCGGCAACAGAGGAAGCCCCGCCCACGCTCTCTTTTTTTGCTCAGCAAGTGGCGGGCTTTGCACGCTTCAGGCTTAACAATGTATACGCTTCAAACTACTAGTCGCTTTGTGAGCGTTTTTTTGGATGCCGACAAAGCGTGCGGTGTGAATGTGGCATTAGGCCCCCTATTCCAACTCCAACTCACTAGGGAGGCGTGGCCTGAGACTCGGCTGCTTTTATACCCCACAGGGGCAGTGCAGCCGACATCACACGTACCGACCAACGTCACATATCACAGCAGAGCCAATAGTGACGGCTGATTCAAATGTAGTGCAGACTTTCAGCCTGAAGAGGGCGCCACAGTAACGGTTTTGGGCACTCTCCCCAGAGTGAGAGTATTGGGATAGCCTGGTTTATGTCTGCACACAGAAGTTTGTATTTCTACCTATATAGGGACTTTATTTTGATTTCTGTTTTTCTATTTTTGTTATCGAATTCATACGTAACCAATACAAGCATATTCCTAACCAAACTTTCAATTCACGCCACACCTCTAAACTGAACCCCTAATAAAAGAAAAGGGGCTCCACCACAATAGGACCAGGCTTTGGTCCCCACAAGGCCTAACGGTCTTCAGAATGTCGGTGAAAATACCATTAAATGTCCTAAAAAGCTTATATAAACAAGTACAAACACACACACAACAGAAATATGGGTTTTGCATTTAGAAGAGTGAAAGTTACTGATATTATTACAGAAAATGTTTAAGGCTGCAGTGAAACATGACTTTTTGGGTTTTTTTAAAGCATAAAACCTGTCCACTTTAATACTACATTGCAGACATTAAAGGATAGGAGCTCGTGAGACGTAGTTGGTGAAGATCACACTTTACAAACTAAGGTGTGAAAATAAGCTTCATTTCCGCTTACTAATATTTTCAGATTTCTTTGTCATATCTGCTGCAGTGCTCCTAATTTCCATGCTCATGTTTTAAATGGGTGATATTTTCCACACATATCCAAGAGGAAACCGAGTTTCAGGTGCTGCTGCAGAATAAATTTCTGTTAGTATCTGTCAACAAGCCAAACATGTATGGTCCTTTACTCATGTTCATTTCTTAGAGTTTGGGACAGGTTCACAGCTTTGCCTTTGACGTCGGGAGTCTTGTTCAGAAGTAAAACTCTGCAGACGTGACAAGGTGTAATTGTGGCGACATTTCATGAGTGAAAATGGGTCTAAAATAGTTTCCTGTGACGCAGATGCAACTCAGATCTGTGTGAATGAGTCAGATTCGGCCCAGAAAGTTTCAGTTTACTGCTCGCTTTGAGCAAGATCTACTCTTTTCTGGATTTTCGTTTAAGCTCCACAATACAAGTTGACCTTACCGCTTAAATTTTTAGACATTTTGTCACATTAAACTCTATTGTATTTTGCTGTTAGACCAAAGCAAAGAAGTCCATAAATGTGTACATTTTGAGGAAAATGACACATGGTGTTCAACATTTTTACAGATGAAAAATCTGAAAAGGTTCCCTTTTACACGCCTAAATAAAATCCAACACAACTGATCGCCTTCAAAGGTGATCTAATCAGTAAACAGAGCCCAGCTGTGTGTAACTGAATCTCAGTATGAATGCAACTTTTCTGTGGAGGCCTCAGAGGTTTGTTTGTTTCAGCCACAACAATATTCTGAAATAAAATAAGCAAAAGGTGTAAGAGGGGCCATTTCAACCCTGTCCATAAAGTAACACCTTGTGGAGATTATATAATATAATTGTGTAAAGACCTGCGAGGACAGAAATGTGGTTAAGATTAATTAAATGAGCAAACAAAGCCTGACTTTCAACAGTTTTTGCTTAATTTGGATGGAAAATACAGCTTAGAAAAAGTCAGAATTTTTATGTATTGTGGGGAAATAACCTAAATATTGTCTAGTGAACAAAACACTTTTTATACAATCAAATTTAAAGTGGTTGTTGAAGTAAACACGAAGGAACAAGCATGCAAAAAGTCACACCAAAAGAAATTTAACTAGGCAAATTAAATAATAAATAAAATTTAAATAAGATAAAGAAGCTTATAAAATGTAATTTCAATCATGAGGCAGAGGCAGATTTGATTGTCATAGAAATATAAAATTGTAAAACATAAAATAAATAAAAGATTAAATTATGTTTATTTGATGATAAAATGTAAAATGGTGATCAAAGCCAGATTAAAAACACACAATGTTAAAGGCATTAGGATCAAAATAAAACTGCAATAGAACTAAATAAATAAATGAAAATAAAGTCATTTTAAATTTCTAAAATAAAATAAGATGGGAAGGTTGTTCTAAAGGTGAGGGGTGCAGTCTGTAACAGTAAGCCTTGGTCAGAAAACCTGAAGAGTCTGGAAGAATCATAACAAAAAAGCAAATCAGATAAACAGTTTGTTCTGAAATCCAATTAAAGCATCATCTAATAAATCCTAAAATGCACAGACAGCAAATGCAGTGTTTAAAATCAGTGTCGGCATTCTTGCAGCAGAGTTTTGGAGAAACTGCTGAGGAGCCATACGGTGACCGGTTTTAGCTTGTGAGAAAAGTTTACGTCCAGTCGACTATTCCTCCGAGCATAAACCACAATGTTTCTAACATGTTTAGATTGATGCACACAATCAAGATCTTGATCAGATATAGCAGCCAGATTTTATACTTGACCCTGAAAGGTTTATTGCCAGTGTTCAAAGCTGTGCTGTGAGTTTCTCTCTCTCTCTCTCTCTCTCTATCTGAATGTTTGCTCAAATAACAAAAACTTGTGTTTGTTCCTAATTGAGTTGAAGAAAATTCCAAAGCCCAGTAGTTGGTCATCTGAAGATGTAGCAGCAGAGAGCTTCTGTTTATTCGTTTGTTCAGTTATAGCCTAGACATATAAAGGGTATAGTTCAAAACTTAGACCCCACCCCCAGTATATAATAAAGAGAGCATTGTGATGGCCTGGTTTATTTCCACACACACACACACACACACACACACACACACACACACACACACACCCAGAAGCTTGCATTTTTACCTATATAAGGACTTTGTGTTGACTTCCTTTGATTTTTCCAACTGCATTCATGCCTATGACCCTAAGCTAACCTTAACCATTACGAGTATATTCCAAGTCAAACTTTAATTCACACCATTCCTCTAAGCCTAACCCCTAACAATAGATAAGGGAGTCCACCGCATTAGTACCAGGCTTTGGTCCCGATAAGGACGAACGTCTTCAAGATGTTGTGATTCATGTGATTAATCCTTGAAATCTGTTGACTTCTCAACAGATCTTAAGCCAGTCAGAGTTACAGGGATGAATCCACAATAGAAGACAGTATAACGTATTTTATTGACAGAAAACACGTTTTCGAGATGTTTGTCTGGATAGAGTCCTTTAAGAAAAAAAAGAAAAGAAAAAATATGTCTCCCCCTGAGTAGTAAACCCTTTTCACATTTTCCTTTTTGAGTTTTACCTAAAGCAAGCTCTCTCCAGACAAATGTCTCCAAAATGTGTTTTCTGTCATGCTCCAGTGGTCAGATCGGTCCTCACAATGATAGAAAGTACAACAGCAGCTGCACTAGAGCAGGATAACCTCCTTCTATTGTCTTAACAACGCTTCTCCTTTATGTAAACTCTTTGTTATCTCCTAGTGTATGTGCCAGGGGTCAGAGGTCATTCTCCTTACAAATTAGAACTCAGTAAAATCGTTTACACCAAGTTATATGTTTGAGGCATCAGATGCAACAGTATGAGTATTTGGGGATTTTATGTAACAGACCAACAAAAAGTAAAACATAATTGTGAAGCGAAAAGAAAAGGATACAGTGTTATCAGATTTTTTTCTAAAAGAAAAATCTGAAAATTGTGTAATGCATTAATATTTACCCCCTTTTCCTAAGACACCCCTAAATAAACTTGCGCAATTCAATTCAGTTCATTTATATAGCTCCGATTCACAACAGATGTCATCTCAAGTCACTTTACAAGAAAAGTCAACCCAAAAATCTGGCCTTCATGGAAGAAGAATCCAAAATACTTCGAGATTTAACTTGATCTTTGGTCTATATGCAAAACAAACAAATTTCAGTCAGGGTTCAAGTCTGCACATTGCACAGGATCAGCGCTCCTACGAGTTTTCAATGATATTTTTGCCATCACTGACTCTGGTCATCATCTGTTGCTGATACTTCTTGATTTATTTGATACAGTTGATCACATGACTCTCCTACATCGCTTACAGCAGTGTGTGGGAGTAACTGGTGCTGCCCTTGCCTGCTTTAGATCCTACCTACTGGACAGGACTTTCAATGTTGCCTTGGCTGAGTACTCCTCTCGAAGTGATGTATACTGCTCTGGGGCGTACCTCAGGGTTCTGTCGTTGGTCCCCTACTTTTCTGCTTATACATTCTTCCACTTGCCTTCATTTTCAAAAAGTTTTCCATCCACTATCACCTTTATGCTGATGATTGTCAGGTTTATTTCTCACTAAAACCCACAAGATTCCATCCAGCCTCTCTTAGATTGTCTTCTCAAAGTTAAAACCTGGCTGGCTGCAAATGTTTTGCACTTAAGCAATGAGACAGAGGTGATTCTCTCTACTCCAGCAAAACCAGGCCCAAAACCCAATACTGACCTCAGAGTTTTAACGCCCTTCCTTAAAAACACCGTGATCAACTTAGGCGTTAAAATTGACTCCTGCCTTAAAATGAATGCTCATGTGAACGCTACAGTTCGGTTGTGTTTTTTTCCAGCTCAGGCGCCTCTCCAAGCTCAGATGCATACTCACTAGGCCGAATCTCTAATCCGTCATTCATGCATTTTTAGCATCTCGCATTGACTACGCCAATTCCCTGTGGTTTGGTGCCAACAAAACAACTATTGCCCATCTGCAACTAGTCCAACATTTAGTTGCACGGTTTCTAACATGCACCAAAAGGAGGAATCACATCCTGTAACCTCCGTTCTTAAATCACTCCACTGGTTGCCTATTTTATTTCCCATAAATGTTTTCTTTTTTTCTTTGTTCTTTTAAAGCCCTACATGGACTTGCTCCATCTTATCTTTCAGAGCTTCTCAGCCCATATCACCCTACAGAGGCATTAAGGTCAGATGATCATTTATTACTGGCCGTCCCTAAGATACAGTGTAAGATGCTCATTGTGCTCCAAAGCTCTGGAATGACCTACCTTTATTAGTCAGGCAGGCAACCTCTTTTGAGGTCTTTAAATTACGTTTAAAGACTTACTATCCTCTAATCAGGAACAAACTTCCATACAACTGCAAAGCTGCTGAAACACTGAGTGTTTTGTGTGTGCTTCTTGCTATATAGCTGTTTTTACTTTATATTCTTTGTCTGTGTTTTACTGTTTTTTTTATTTATTTTACCCCTTAATCATATAAAACACCTTGAATTACCTTGTTGTTGAAAGTGTGCTATACAAATAAAATTGCCTTGCCTATTTCAGCAAGGCTTTCAATTAGCGACATTTGTTACCTTGTATGATCTTGATATTTATTGCTTCTATGTCCATGTTTTTTCCATGTTTGTATGGCGTTGTTTTGTTTTTGCTTTTACACTAATGTTCCATTTTAGCTTGACTTTGCTTATTTACTTTTTATTTGTTCTCTGACATGGTTGTCACTGTGCATCACTTTGTTCAGCTGGTGGCTGTAGTGAAAGTGCTATATAAATGAAATAAAATGGCATGGTATGTTTTGGGTATCACCACAAGGTGGCAGTGACAGACTACAGACTACTATGTTACCTTTTTTTTCCAGCACCCACCAGCCTGAACTCTCCCATGCATTTGAAGTGATGTGCTTGATTGAGGGTATAACATCATGTGATTTTTGATATTTGTGCATCTCCCACTGCACAAATGTTTTTTGTTGTATTTGATGTTTAATTTTTGCTTTCTGAAATGTAATTTTCAGAGGTCATTCTTCAGATTTCTGTTTTCTTTGACAAGATTATCGTGAGTTTCAACCATCCCACTTTGTCTCAACTTATTCTAACATCTCCAGCCCACAGGTTTCTCACACACTCCTGTCACATTGGGCATCTTATAATGATTTCATGTAACTATAAGTCAGAGAGAGAATTGAATTATTTGTGCGCCTAAAAATGAAAGAACATACATGTAATTATTCAAATTCTTTATTAACTCTGGATAATTTAATCCTATTAAGGAAAAAGGACATGGGCTTTTGCACATGTATGGAGGGTTGTTCAGCATTTATTTTCCCCAGAGGTTGTTTGATTCAAACCTTTTTTTCTAATTCAAACTTTTGTGACACAGATTTGCTTCCATACTGTTATGATCCAAACCAACAGCCATTTTGTTTCCAGTAACGGTTACATTTATTTCGGTCTATTACTGCTGTGTCAACTGTAAAATGATTACTTTTCAAGGTTTCGAGACCATACTTCCATTACCATACGGCAAAGTCTTCTACCTTAGCTTGGCAGTATGATCCAAATTATAGTGCTCAACATAAAGGATGTATTTCTGTATATTACATACATTCATTATATGTTGCATCCTAATAAATCATTGAAAAGTTAATTTACTACAGTACATCAACTCTTTTATTTAGTCATATATTCCACAAATTTCTGCTAAATTTGATGTTCACAGTGAACAGCCAAAAAATTAATCAGTTTCTGTGGAAATTAGAATATTAAGTTGAATGAGAAAGGATTTTTATCAAAGATATTTTTAGAGGCCTACACAATCATGTTGAAGACTCCCGATTTCACAGAGTGTTAGAACAGAATAATCTTTTCTTGTCCCACAAAAGGGAAATGCAGCTGTAACAGCAGCAAAGTGCGAGGTAATAGAAGCATTTAGATTCACATCAAAATAATCAAAATTAGAAATAATATATGTACAGTAAGGACAAAAAGGACAAAACTAATGTACTGGGCAGCAATTAAAAATTAAAATGGAATACTCAGATTTGAGGAATGAGCAACTGAACAGGATAATTAAAAAATATTTACACAATGTGCTTGTGTATTAGTGCATTAAAAACAACAATATTTATGAGAAGTGAAAATATAAACTGTGCATACAGAGATGTGCAAATAACAGCAGCAGAAATGTTTGTCAGGGATGTGTGTGGAGTATGGACCCAAACCCACATGCTGAAGGAAGGTGAAGGATGTTTATTAAAGGAGGAGGTGATGATGATGATGGTGGTGGTGGTGGTGTAGAGGACGACGGCAGGAACGGAGAGGCAGGAAGACGACACACCATGGCGTGGAAGACAACAAAACTAAGTAGTATTAGTTATTAATGATCCGGCACTGAGTGGAGAGAAGTGACGGGTTTTAAAGGCAGGAGGTGAGTAGGATCAGGTGTGAATGATTGGAGAGACAGGTGAGGACAATGAGGAATAGGGCAGCGTGACAATGTTATTGGTATTGAGAAAAACAGTGGAGATTACAGCAGTGATGTAAACATCCAGCAGTTTATTTGGAAAGTGAAGTGAAATGAAAAAGTGTGGTAGAAAAACGTGGACAATCAAGAGGGATGACTGCAGGCCTAAGAGGATTGTGAAGGAATCCCCTTTAAGATTTTGCTGGATATTCACAAGGTGTGGGCTTTAAGAGCCACCACAAAATTATCCAGGAGATACAGTGGCGGCTCCAAGGGGGGCACTAGGGGGTGCTATAGCTATGGCCCTGGATTAAACATAGCACCCCCAAGAAAATAAAACTGAGAAACTGTTTACACTAAGTGAAAAAAAAAAGTTCCCTCTGTTACCTGTCAATAAGTTTTGGTGTTGCAGACCAAGCCTGTTTCTAACCATCGGTCTCATTAACGTATGGTGCATTGAAAAGTCAGAGATTGTCAACATACTGGGCAGCTGTTGCTCAGTAGGTAGGGTAGTGGTCTTGCAATCAGAGGGTCATAGGTTTAATTCCAGCTTCTTCATGTGGATGTCAATGTGCAGTCCCTTGATTCCATCCTGTCCATTCCACTCGCTGAGGTTACGTTGGGCGCCACACAATTATGGAAAAAGTTGTATCTTCTTAAACAGAGATGAGACGTGGGTCCTTTAGGATTTAATATGACACGTTGATCAACATGGAGTAACAGAGTGAACTAAGCAATGCTATCACTCGAACCCTCCCCCCCCGACATTTCTATTCTTAAATATTATATAGTATTTAGCAGTCAATGTGTAACTCTTATCTACATGAGCTCTTCTGGTTCTGGTCCTGGAGAACCGGTCCACGCCACTCGGATTAAAGCACGAAACATTCCGCCAAGGCCAGAACGTCACGTAGATACAATAGTGCGAAAAAGTATTTAGCAGCCACCGATTGTGCAACTTGTCCCACTTAAAAAGATGAGAGAATGGGCCAAAATAGTAGCTACAGTGTGTGCAAACCTGGTGAAGACCTAGAGGAAACGTTTGACCTCTGTCATGGCCAACCAAGGTTACATTACAAAGGATTGAGGTGAACTTTTGTCATTCACCAAATACTTTTCTTCTGCACCGTTACACAAATAAATTCTTTAAAAATCATACGTGATTTCCTGGATTTTTTGTTTTACATTTTGTTTCTCGTAGTTTAGGTGTACCTATGATGGAAATTACAGACCTCTCTCATCTTTTTAAGTGGATAGAACTTGCACAATCTGTGGCTGCCAATTACTTTTTCTGCCCCACTGCATCTTGCTGCTCCGACCTCTGTCGCCTGGTGATCCTGCACCACTTATCAGAGACACGATGAACACCAGGCTTTGTTTTTCTACATGACCTGCTGTCCTGGGTGTTATACAAAGACAGGGATTAATAAGTTAAATACCAATTAAATAAAATATTTCCTCAAAGTCCTTCCAATACTGGCATTACGAAAGATTGTAATTCTCTAAGAAACTGAATTTTGTGTTTTAATCATCAGTAAGCCATAATCATCAAAATGAATCTATAAAACAAATAATATTCTAATTTATTGAGATGAACCTGTATGTTATCTAATAAACAAGCAGGTTCATCTTCATCTATAAAGCAGAGGACTTATGTTAAACAGTAATCAGCTGCTGGGAACAAAACAAAAGCATCACACATCCCACTCAAACTTTATGGGGAAAATGCTTTTTTTATTTTTTTTTTATAAAAGTCACATACAAAAGGAATAATCCATAATAGGAAGCTATAAAATGTTTATTTGTACATCATGTTACACAGCTGATCTCTGGTCAGCGCTGAAAGTCGGTTTAAACCTACAGGAACGAGGCAACACATCCACACGTCTGCCTCAAAAAGCACTGGATTTACAACCGATGCTTAACACTGAAGAGGCCAGAACTCACTCAACATCTGCTTCACATCAACAGCCTATAAAAACACACACATACACACGCATACACACCTGTGTTACAACATTTGGATGCATAGCTTTGAGCACAGTTCTTTCAGGGCTTATTTTGCTTTTATTCTATTTCGTTTTAGGCACCAGAAGAGAAACACAAAACCTCTTTCACCATCTGAAGGAAAGGACTATAACTAATTCCTCCTGGCAGCTGTAAAAAATAAAATAAAATAAAAACACAAAAAAACTGATGCTTGAATCCAAAATACTTCCAAATGTAACTTTCACAATAACGGAGAGCGGACATAACGTGAAACCTTGAACTTTCCTGTGCTGGGGAAGTGAGTTGAGTTTAAAAGAAACCGTCCTACTCTGATTGCCCTCTTGCTTACTTAGATCCTGTCCTGGAGTCGTCTTCTACCCTCCATGTATAGATCTACATTCATCAGGCAGTGTAATGAAAACTAGGTTAAGATGTATTGGAGATCAATCCTTTAAATTGATTCTGGTTAAACTCATCAGCCACCGAGAAACAAACCACTCGTCTTTAATGTGATTATAAAGACACTTCAAAATCAGTCTATAAAGTCTTTGTTCTGCTATCGCCAAAGGGCAACATCTTCTATTCCCGTTCCTTTTTATCTCACCTTCAGTACGACAAATTTACCGTCAGCTTTAATGCAGGTGAGGCAATAGGCTGATTACACAGCTGAAGTTACAGCAGCTGAGCCATGAAAAGACTCTCAAGTGATCACTAAATAAACTCGATAGGTTGATCGGAGATTAGGAGAGCAGAGAGCAGCGAAGCTCTTTCACAGTCCCTCTATCTGTCTCGGGATTTGCTCGTTTGTGGGTGCAAAGTTTGATGAGGGCAAAACAAAGTAGAGAAAACACAACAAATGCATATTTTTATAGTGTAGGATGACAATATATGAGAATGCTCCAGCTTTCTTTACAACTGAACCAATTTCTGTAGTTTATTTTTCAGATCAACTATGTTAAAACTGATCAAAAATATATACCAATATGAGCTTTTTATGTTTACTGGCACCCAGTGTAAAGAGTTGGGAATAAATGTGTCCTATACAGGAGTTGCATAATCTATCACTGAAAAGAGATTTTATTTCTACATATATGTGTACCATCTGAACAGCAGGTTGTCTTGTCTTTTCCATTTTAAACAGCTAGAGTTAGGAAAAACAAACCCCTGAGTCACATATTTATACCCCATGGGAACAGGAAGTCAGATTAAAATTTTAATTGTTCCTCATGAAAAATAAAAAATTTCAAAAGTTTAGTCATGTTTATTTTAATAACATTTTTAGGAGTGTCAATAATTGTGACCACTGAGTATCTTGAACCCAGTTGCATTAAATGTTTTATTCACTGAATTGACTCAAGTTGAAAGTTGTTGTTTTTTTGCTGAAAATCTGCTATAAAAGAGAAATCAGGGACAAATCAGATCCTAAGATATGAGTAATTTTGAATGTCACAATAACCACTGTAGAGTTACTTCATTGGCTGCATGTTGTACATTATAATTATTTATCTTTGTCTTGGATATAAAGTCTAAAATTGTGAAGGTTAAAGGTCTGTATGAAGTCATTTTTTTTAATTCAATAATTTATTATCAGAATTCAATGTCTTTAAATCAGATTTAGAGCCTTTTCCTCCTCTTTTTTCAAATTGTTACATTTGAACAAGTTTATCTCAGTAGCTTTTCTCTTCTCTCTTTAGCACCACCTAGTGTCCGGATGACAAATGTGCAACAGGTTGCTTTGAAACCAAAACGGAGCTTCAGTAGAACCGATAAACAAACTCCCCTTCAGCTGCAAAAACTCTAAAACTAGATGTGTTTAAACCAAATAGAAAAATTAAAACAGCTTGAAGATCAAATTTGCATGTAACACAGTGAGTTTTAGTACAGAAACAGTCAACTAACTAGCATGTCAACAGTACACAACTGACAACCATCAGAGGAGCTTAATGAACTTCTTTAAGGGAATAGAAAAATAATCTTATTTAAAAATGTACCAGCAAGGCGGATTTTTCAAAGTGGAAACTCTGAGGGCTAAAACAAAGCATTTCACCCTCTAATCTTACAAAAGTTATTTTTTCTCAAATTGATTATTCTGTTCTGTCTGAATTCTGAATCCTTTTTTAGTGCAACAAGAATGTAGAAAATAGAAATTAACAGCTTGTTTTGAGACAGTTTTTTTTTTTAAACCTGGGAGTTAAAACTTTAAGTTTAGTCAATGTTTATTTACAAAAACTGAAAGAAAAAAAAAACCTTGGAAAAACTTTAGTGTGTTTAACATTTTGAACATAAAAATAAAAATAAAAATTTGCCGATCAAAACAAATGCTCAAATATAACGCTCTATAATAACCTATAGTCATGTTCAAGGCCTTAATGTTTTTCGGAGATTTCAAGTGTAGCAGTGTAATTCTTCCACTCTGACCTCCAGCCACCCTGAAAGTTTCTCACATCATTTTACGGCAGCGTAGCTTCAGAGAAAACACACTCTTTGACCCTGAAAGTCCCATTTTGCAGGAGCCAAGCACAGCGACCCAGAAACCTCTCATGAAGTGAATAACTACATCACAAAGAACAGATTTTAGTGAAAGAAGAAGAATGTTTTTGTGTGAAGATGGTAAATGAACCAGTAACGAGTTTTCTGTGCTTTTTTTCTTCTTCTTCCTCAAGCTTCTGAAGCACAATTTCTCTGAAAAAAGGAACACGACGCAATTAATCTCCAACCTTGAATTTGTCTTTGATTTCCTCCCAACACTGGCTAAGACTTGGGAGTGGAGCTGCTGCATTCACACAACATCTGATTTAAATTCTTTTAGATGTTGTTCTGTGTCTAAATCTGTTAAAACATGCTGCATCCAGCCACTCTGACATCCTTCCCCCGTCTTTACTGCTTATTAGGGGTGTAATGGTACACTAAATCATGATTCGGTATGTTTTCGGTACACTTTAATCAAGTAAAATAAATTCAAATGAGCATATGACTTTTTAATTCTTTTGATCAGCATTAAACAAAGAACCTTTTTTTCTGAATTACTTCCTTTCAATTCTTGAAATTGATTTGATCATGTTCTATAACTTAAAAAAAGATGAAAGTATAGAAATTACAAGGAAGGAATTGAGGAAAAAATGTTCGTTTTTTAATGCTGATCAAAATGAAAAAAAAGATAGAAAAAAAAGTCATATTCACGTTTGTATTTATTTTTCTTGAAAATATTCCTGAAACTGGCATTTATGGACATTTTTTGTTGTAACTACAATAATATTTGGCATTTATATTCTTTCCTCCCTTCTAAAATCATCCCTGCCGTGTCTGTTTCTTAACTCATACGCAGAACTACGGTTTCTTTGGTTTCATTCCTCCACTGCATAAAATGACCAATCGAGAAGCAAAGAGAAGCACTGCTGGCTTGTTTTTATTTCTGTCTGACATGGACTTTAATTCCAAAGATGTGTGTCATGAGACAAATTTTAAGCCACACACGTTATAAATTTAAATGATCATTACTCCCCTGAAGAAATATCCCTGACAGGACCATAATGCTAAATATCATTGAAATCAATCCGATTGTGGGACAACACCTTACTTGATTGTTTTCCGACATTGTGTGAATGCAGCGCTTCTTGGCCCTATAAACATTGTATGACTGTGTAGGTGGGGTTGTGTGGCTCCCCCTAGTGGTGCTGAGGCAGAGGTTCATGGCTGTGGCTCCTCTGTATGTAGGCTATTGCGTCCCTGTATGTGAGGCCCAGCTGCGGCCGGTCGTACATCTCGCTCAGAGCCTGAAACTTTGGGCCCCACCGTGACAGCCTGTCGCACACATAACCTCCTCCATCCTCCTCCTCCTCCTTGTCCCCAGCAGCCATTCTTCTGCAGGACACCGCCGACCCCAGAGAGCTGAGGCTTCCTGCTGAGGACCCGGAGCCCTCGACGCACCACACGTGGTAGGCGTCGGCTGGGAGAGCGCCGGTGTCGTTGTCCGCCTCCCAGATGATCCGCTCCACGTAGCTTTTAAAGTCCACATGGGAGCGCGCCGCAGGAGGAGCGTCAACGTGGCTGCCCGTGTCACTCATCTCCGTTTCCCTGCCTGCGTGGGAGGAGTAGTTGGCGTAGGTGGCATCACCGTTGTAGCCGATGCTGACTGCGTGCTGCTGGTGGTGGTGGTGCTGGTGATGGTGGTGATGATGAGGGATGCTGAGGTAGGGAGCGCCGGAGCTGCAGGAGGAGCCGGATGGATGAACCTCCTCCTGGGAGCCTGGAGAGGACTTGATGAGTGGGGCGGTGGTGCAGGAGGACGACTGGGACAAACTGGAGCACAGAGGACGCTTCAGCTCTGTAATGTCATATGCATTCTGAGAGGGAAGAAACGAAAGACTCCATTAATAAAATATCTCATTACAATCAAGGCATTGTTGAAGGCATGAGCACAGACAGCTTGTTTCTGGATTAAACTGAGCAGCTAATGAGCTTACACTGCCATGCTAAAGTATTCAAACCTTTCAACCTGTCACGTTACAATCAAGACTTCAAAGTATTTATACTTCTGCTTGATGACACTTATTGTATGGAACAACCTGTCTTTACAACTTAGAGCTGCACACATGTTGATCCCTAATTTAAGGTGTGCAGTTTGGAAAGTTACACATTCAAAAGGTAACAGCAATAATTTGGATTATTTAGCCTGTCGTAAGAAAAATAAATATGGGTTCATTTTTCAAAGTCATATTTATTAATTTATAAATGTCACAGTTTCAAACAAAATATTTTGTTTGTAAACTAAATGTTTAGTCTATAAACTAAATATTTAACTTTGAATTAAATATTTAGCTAACAAGCTAAACTGGCTAGCTAAATATTTTGGTTCAAACTAAATATTTAGCTAATATGGAAATTATTATTATTTTTTAAACGTGTCCTGTTTGGCAGTGTGGAGCTCAGAATTGGTGTCTGAGTACCAAGTAGAATCCCAACAGATTTACTTTCACAAGCGGAGCAGAACAGCTTTTGCTATAGTACTCCACTTGATATATGTGTGAAAAATCTTTATTATGAATTGCTGGGGGTTTTATTTCCTGATGTTATGGACACGGAGACGGAAAATTAAGGGGAAGAAAGAAAGAAGATGAAGAAGAGAGGTAGGAAACAAAAAGTAATGAGAGAGGGTGAGTTGAAAATACAAGAGAGGAAGGGGAACAAAGAAAACACAGGAAAACATTGAAGTCTGCCTCCATGCCCACAGGAGGGCAGAGAGAGGGGAAAAACAAAACAAAACAAAAAATGAAAAAGGAACATCGACAAAACAAACCAAACATCGTGAACTAAGAACTAAACAATATATCCTTATGCTGATTTATTTCTCAATAAGCATAAATGGACTACCAAAATAAAAGTTGAGTCTTGCAAATCTCTGTATAAACGGCTGGCGAGACTGAATATCAGCTCTTTATTATTATTTATTTTCATCCCGAAGATTTCAGCTTAAAACGTAGGATGAGCTGTTTTAAAAAGACAATACAGACGTTTACAGATGGATTTACAGCAACAGTGATGCAGCAGTTTACATAGAGGCTTGCGGGACCCAGCTTTTATTTTGATAGCCCACTTCTGCTTTCCTGCAAATGAATTTGCATAGTAGCTAAATATTTAGCTCTGAGCTAAATGTTTATTTCGAAGCTATGTATTTAGCTAGCCAGTTTCGCTCACTAGCTACATATATAGGTTGAAGCTAAATATTTAACTTGTAAACTAAATATTTATTTATAAACCGTGAAATTTATAAATGAATATCTCTTATGACAGGCTAATTAACCCAAATGTAACTTTACAAATGGCATCCCATAATGTTCCTGGTATTTCAACCAGAACCCCATCAACTCAGACGTGGCAACCCTTCAGTCCAGACTAGATCGAGGGACCAGATTGCGTTTATTTCACTCTTTCCTACAGCTGTGTGTTGTGCAAAATGAAGCATAAACTGAATGTTTCAACTCAAAGCGTGTACTGTTGTTTACTCGATAAGTTTGTTATCTCTATAATGTTCTGACCGGGTGCAGGCAAACATAAACTGACACTTTAAAACATGTTGAGCAATGTGTGTGTGTGTGTGAGATCGGGTACCTGGTCCTGCTCTCCTCCTCCTTCCTCGTTGTAGTTGAGGATGTTTTCGCGGATGTCTTCCCAGCTCTGGTGTTCAGCAGGGATGTGGTAAACTCCTCGTTTCCTGAATTGGTTTCGGCTGCCTTTCTGATTCCAAACTGTCACTGCCACCAAAACGACTACGCACACACAGAGGTAGAGGAGATTTACCGTGCATCCTTTCATGTAGTCGCTTCTAAACCAGTTGATAATACAACAATTTATACTATAGCAATAATAATGTCAAAATGAAATGCATTCAAAACCAATCGAAGAGTGTTACAGTTTAGCCAAACAAGAAAACATTTGCTTTGAGGAGCAGTAGACTGATAGAGGTGAAAATATGTTCAAAAACAAATGAACCACCAGCGGGGTTCAATGTGGTGTCATCGTCGCTACATGATCGTGTAATGGAAAAACACGGTGCCTGACCTAACAGTTGCTTTGGGGCTGTGGGAAGCAACCAACCAAGGTTAGACTGAACCTCTGACCAGTCGGGTCAGCAGTTCAGCTTTTATGTAACTCAGTTCTGTCGGTGATCCCAAACTTTGTGCTCCAGATCTAATGGAAAAACTATTGATGAGTTGACTGTTACACAAGTTAGAACTGCTGGTCTTTATGCAGGATGCCTAAAGTGACCGTATCTATGTACAGTCACATTCAGTAAGTTAACATATTATTTAAAATTTTACTTGTTTCAGTAACTCAGCTTACTGAGGGAAACACACAATATAGATTAAATAACAGGCGGTTAAAAAAATGTTTTGTTACTTTTTATTTCATCTTTATTCTTATTTATTTATCTTTTAATTTATTTACTTTTCCTTCACATTGCCAGACAGGACACGTGTAAAAAAAAGGATGATGTTTTCAAGGCTTTATTTCTGTTAATTACGATGACTTTGTGCTGACAGTAAATAAAAACATTTAAAATGAGAATATTACACCAGACCAATTAGAAAAAAGAATTTTTAGTACAGAAATGTGGGCTTAATGAAAAGTATGTTTGTTATTTTAAAAAGGTACTTTTAATCTGACACACTAACCTCATCTGAATGCAATAATTAATGTAATTTATTGAATATGACTGCGTATACAGTTGGAACCAGATAATTACCAGCACTTATGTATATTTTTCACTGTCTGACATTGAATCAGGATAAACAATTTCCAAAACATTTACAGTATTTGTTTCAATAACCTTTTAATGACTTAGATCGCTCCCCATGATCCTCACAGAGGTTTGCTGTAAGTAAAAAAAAAACTTTCTATATAGATCAGGGCTTTGTGACAGCCAATCCAAAACATTGACTTTGTATCTAACTTCACAGTCTGCTGTGGGACATTGTCCGTTTGGAAGACAAATGTGTGCCTCCTGGCTGATGTCTTGGGGTCTTGCTTCGACGTTTCTACAAAGTCTTGTCTCTTCATGCTTCCATCAGTTTTGTGGAGTGAACCACACAGCATGTTGCTGACAACCCCTTACTTTCCGGTTGCAATGGTGTTCCCAGGGTTACAACCTTCCCCCTCTTCCCTCTCAGTGGTGATGATGGACATTATGGCAACAAAAGTTTTAAAACTTTCAGTTTCATCAGACTACAAGACATGTCTTCAAGAATTAAAGTCTTTCTCCATGGGTGTATTCACAAACTGTAACTCGGCTTTTATGCTGTTTTTTGCAGTAATGGCTGCTTCCTTGCTGAGTGGCTTTTCTGCTTATTTCGGTAAAGGAAGCGTTTCTCTGTCGATATCGATGCCCCCTCCTAGCTTCATGAGGTCTTTCCATGACGTCACACAAGGAAGGAGCGTGTTTTAGGAGTGGCCTTAAAAAACATCCACATGTGTGGCTTCATTTAACTCAAAGTGTTGCGAGTTAACTTAACCCTCTAAAGAAAAAATTCTCTGTCATTATTTAGGAGTTTAGCACGTATGAATATTTTAGTAATCTTATCTGAGCCAGAGCAGAAAAAGTCTGATTTAACTTCGGAAGGTTTAAACTTTAGGTGTTTTAACTGCATCAGATTCTTTCATGTGGGACTTCTTTGACCTTGTAGCTCCGCCCATGTTGGATGGGAACTTACACTTGCATGACATTCATCTGAGCGTCACATAAAACTTCAACCAAGATTCCCTTGACCCAGTCTCCTAAAAGTCACTTAATCAGTCATTTTTGGCTCTTACCAATAAAGACTAGAAGGCACATGCTGATGGCGAGGATGGAGCTGGGACTGAGCGCAGCCATCCTCTGACCTTTGACCTGCCCGAGCTCGCAGCGTTGACCCTTGAAGCCCTCCTGACACCGGCACTGGAAACTGTCGGGTGAGAGCGCGTTGCATATGCCGCCATTACGACAGGAGGAGGGACCACAGGGTGACGGTACACAACGCTGGAGACCGGAGTCATCCGTTACTGTCACCTGAGGGCCCGGACACCTGGGACAGGACAGCAGAGATGGACGGGATGAGTGAGTTTCATCCAATCGGAACGATTTCATCGGTGTGGGTTTGCGTTCATGCATTATTTACTTGCACTGGTGTTTTCTCCACAGGTCAATGCAGCGCAGCGGGCTGCGACAGGGTTGGCTTCTGCAGGCGTCGCTGGAGCAGCCGGGGGTGACCCCTCGCCTCTCCAGCACCGTCACCAAGTCCTGGCTCTGCCCATCCAGAGGGAGGACGTGGCCGTTAAAACGGACGTCCCGCAGACAGCCTGCACCGGAAGAAGGCAACATTTGATCGGTTTAGAATAGGGCTGGACAATATAGAAAAAGAGCATATCGATAAAGGGAATAGTCATATTGATCGATATCGATGATTATCGATAAATATCACAAAACGTAAAAAATATATTTTAAGTGCCTCCCCAGTCATTTTGTTATTCTTCAATGAACTAATTTTAACTAATAATTAAATTAATTCATTTTTCAAACACCTCTTTTTATCATGAATAAGTTTGTAAGACACAGAAACAAATAGAGACCTGAGTAACATCAGTAAATACAAAGAAAAGTCATATTATTAACCATTATATTATATATTTTTTAATTGTTAGTAATTGAACTTAAAGGCTTATCTTGATGCCTTTTAATCTTTTAAACATTTTATGACACGTTATAATATTAATGGCTGAAACCTTTGATTTAGTTTGTCAATAAAGCTTAGGCTATGTGCACACGTAGCCGGGTTTTTTAAAAACAAATATTTTCACCACCTCGTTAAAAAAAAATCTCCGTCCACACCTAACCGCATAAGTGTGTTGTTAACATTCATAGACCTGCCAAACCTGTAGGGGGCAGTAGTTCCCCCAAATCCTATCCACTCAGAGTAACTTTCTATGTTCTAACCTCTAACTTCTACATGAGCTTGTTAAAGCTAGCAAGCAAAAAGCGCTTGGACAATCGATGAAGCCACATCTCTGAGGGCGTAAATGCTGTTTCTGAGTGTAAACACAGATGTCGGAGCATTTTTGTCCTGGAAAGTGATGTTGCGGAGCTGAAAACTCCGGTTATTTCTGTCCAAACGCTTAAAACAAAGAAAACGCAAATCTCCGCTTTGGCCGGAGTTTTTAGAAATAATCGTTTTCTGTGATAAAAACAAGGTTTTCGTGTAAACAAGAGGCCAAACCGCAGGGAAATATCTGCGTTTTTCCTTTGTGTAAACGGGGCCTTATTCTAATTCATTTCAGCCGGCTGGCCTATCCAACCCTGTTGTGTTTTTTAAATCGTTTTTCGCTTCTGAGGACCGGGGGCACAACCAAGGGGGGCATTTTAAAAGCCACAGGTGTTGTTAGCAGCGCGACCTGGGTAAGTTTCCTGTGTCTCTCTGTAACGGATTCGCAGCGAGCCGGGAGAGGGGAGTCCTGCTTAAGACAACTGATCATAGTATTTTATTTGGTTTATTATTGCTACGTTTAGTGTTTTAGTGCGTCGAGGATCGGTTCAAAACGGGATGCAACCTTTACCTGAGTCACTGAAACATTTATCCGGAACAACTTCCCTTGCTGTGACATCTGACCGACGTTACGGCGATGGTTCGCTTAGGGACTATCAAAAAATGATGTTTCAGCTCAAATCATTTCATCCTTTTTGTGTTTTGAAAGGAGAGAGGAGTGGCTGACAGAGCTGCCTATCAGTGGTAATGATTTGTTTGGAGTAAGTAAAGATTGTTGTATTAAGCTATCTGATAGGCTATAATGAAAAAATGAGGGAAAACCTTTTTTCTTCTATCGATATATATTGCTATCGAATTATCGCCCAGCCCTAGTTTAGAAGCACGCTTTTAATGTTCTGAATTTACAATACTGCTACACATGCATACTCCAAATTAATGCAGTGTCAACCAGAACAAATTTTTTGAACAGTATTTCTTGCAAAATGATAGTCAAGCAAAAAACTCAATGTTTGCAAGTAAAACTTATCACAATGTACAGCACTGTGCAAAGGTTTTGGGGAGGCGGGAAAAAATGCTGTAAACTATTTATGTTTTCAAAAACGGAAGTGTTAATCATTTATTTTCATAAATCAACAAAAAGGAGTGAATGAACAAAAAAGAAATCTAAATCGAATCAATATTTGGTGTGACCACCCTTTGCCTTCAAAACAGCATCAATTCTTCTAGACACACTAGCATTTATGTACACAGATGTTCTTCCTCCAATCTGACCAGGTTTTATTGTAAGTCTCTTAGGATAACAGTAGAAAAGAATTTGAGCCTCTTAATGTGCAAAACAGGTAGCGATAAAAGCCAGAGGAAGGTGCAAAGTACGATGTCAGGGGAAGCTAAATACAAATGCATGCTACAATTTTCAGCTTCTGTTTTGCTAAACAAAATCATGTATCATTTTCTTTTAATTTTCCAATTTGGTACTTCTTGCAAGTCTTATAAATGATTTTAAACCAAACGTACATCTTATTTCAACTAAATAATATTTGAAACCGCTCAGAGGTTTTTCCTGCTTCTTCGGACTAGCAGGTGTTTGGTTGTAATGTGAGGATATGTGAAAAAGTACAACGGGAAAGAAAACCTTTGCAAAGCACTGAATTATTGAATGCTTGAAAAATAATCTCTTTTTGTGGATATAACCAAATCCAAAGAGACCCAAAACATGCAAAGTTAATTACTCAACCTTTTATTTTTGGTTAAAGAAAATACTTTAATGCTGATGAGAGCAAGATCTCACCCTGAAAGTCACCCTTGTCTCCAGCGTTTGGTCTTTGGCCGACCATCAGGCTGGCCGGATGAACCACAATCTCCCTGTGGCTCCCCAGCTGAGCCTGAACCTCCCGCGAGCCCCCTCCCTGCTCCAGTTGCAGGATAAACTTGTTGTCGTGGCGACCGAGACTGACCAGGACCCACTGTCCGACGTCCACCCTGTGACCCGGGAGTCGGAGCGAGTGAGCGCCGTCTCCCAGGTTGGCACGCGCCGAGATGTGACCTTCATTGATCTGAGTTGGAGGAGAAGATGCAGGAACATTAGAGGAGGAAACGACCAGCCTGTGAACATCGGATGTGGTCCTGGAGCAGAACTCCAAAAAGATAAACTCCTATTCAGCAAACATGTCAAGACAAAGTTAGGTTGATGAGAAGAACCCTTAACCTTTGTTAGAGTAGATAGACAATAGGCCCAGTCTAACGGACCTGTCAGAATGTCTGGACCCTCATTGGTCTCAGAGCTCAGCTCACAAACCGCGGAGTGAGAGGAGGTTTTCACTAAATCTGCCTGGAAAACGAGACCTCGGGTAGATAAAAGTCCAATCTGGGATTTATGTGTATGGGGTGCCATTTGTAAAGTTACACAGTCAAAAATGACCAGAAATAATTTGAATGAGAGAAGAAAATGGGGGTTAATTTTTTAAGTCATATTTTCACCATGTCATTCATATATTTATAAATGTCACATTTCCTAAATAAATATTTGGTTAGCAAGCAACATTTTTAATTTAGAGCTAAATTTTTATTTTACAAACTAAATACGTAGTTTATAAGCTAAATATTTATTTAGAAATTAAATATTTACCTTCGAACTAAACATTTAGTTAATTGACTAAATATTTAGCTAGCAAGCTAAACTGACTAGCTAAATATTTAGCTTCGAACTAAACATTTAGCTCAGAGTTAAATATTGAGCTAATAGGCAAATTTACTTGCCGATAAGAGAAAGTGGACTACCAAAATAAAAGCTGGGTCTTGCAAACCTCTATATAAATTCCTGCTGGTGGTGCATCGCTGTTGCTGCAGATCAACTGGAAAATGTCTGTATTGCATTGCTCCTCCTACATGTCTGGAGGAAACAAAAATGATAGAGAGGGGACTCAGCTTTTATTTTTGTAGTCCATTTCCACTTATCGGCAAGTAAAATTGCATATTACCTAAATATTTAGCTCTGAGCTTAATGTTTAGTTTGAAGCTAAATATTTAGCTAGCCAGTTAAGCTTGTTAGCTAGATATTTAGCTTCAAAGCAATTTTTTTGCTTGCTAACTAAATATTTAGTTTGAAGCTAAATTAGCTTGTTAATTAGATATTAAGTCAGGAGCTAAATATTTAATCAGTAAACTAAATATTTAGCTTGAAAACTAAATATTTAGTTAGTAAACTAAATATTCAATTTGTACACTAAATATTTAGTTTACCAACTAAATATTTAGCTCCTAACTTAATATCTAATTAACAAGCTAATTTAGCTTCAAACTAAATATTCAATTTGTACACTAAATATTTAGTTTACCAACTAAATATTTAGCTTGCTAACTAAATATTTATTTGAAACTGTAACATTTACATATGAATGAATAACATTTATGCAAAATGTGTTTATCTTATGAGAGGCTAAATAATCCAAATCATTGCTGTACATTTTTGACTGTGTAACTTTACAAATGGCACCCCATATTATGTGTATACTATAAAAAGGTATTAATGACACCGGGACACAAAAAGAAAGTCTAACATGTCGACGGCAGAATGGGATTTCAGTAACAGCGTTACCTAGTTGTTGTTTATGTTTCCGTGGACAGGTCATTTAGCTGTGAAGTAGTAAATATTGAAACTAAAAGTCAGACTGACCTCCAGAATGATGTACTCGTTGGCGTCCCTGGAGGCCACAGAGAGCAGGGTCCCCGAGGCAGCTCTGGTTCGCAGGAGCATCTGGATGTTGGTGCGTCGGGAGCTGCCGCCTCCTCTGAGCTGGAAACGCACCACGCTGTCCGAGTCGAAAGAGAACTCCTGGACAGCTGAAGGGTGAACGGGTGGGGCGGAGGATGAAGGTTAAAACTATGCTTTGCAGATTTTTATCCGCAACAAAACATCCCTCACCTCTCTCACACTTGTGTCCGGCGTATCCCGGGCGGCACTCGCAGCTGAAGGAGCCCCAGTCGGCGAGGCAGGAGGCGTGAACGCCACACGAAGGACCGGCCGCCGTCACGCACACACCGTCTGTTAGCCTGCACCCCGCCGTACTGTCAACACTCTCACCTGGACTCGCCAGATCATACACCTGAGAGACAAAGAGACGAAACGAGAGAGTTGATATCCCTTTTTTCTTTATTAACGTTTCAGCAAAGCAAAAAAAAAAAAAAAAACAGCTCGCTGAAATATAAAACGTGCTGTCTGAAGACTTCCAAGCTGTATTCACGGCCAACATTAGATTGGATTTTGTTTTAATTCGACTGTTTTGATCCCTCGAGTTTAGAATGCAATAAGACCTGATTCGACATGCACTAAATTTTCACACAGGCCCATTGTTTCAGTTGGCAGGCGCACAGCGGCAGCTTTTTGTGGCGTGTCAGTCTGTGTTCACACAGAAATGTGAGCCGAATTCCTCTAAAGGAATCTGGGAAATCGGCTTTGATTACACAGCAATGACAAGCATATTTTTTGGGTGCACCATTTCTCTCTTTTCGGGTTTAGAAAGCAGCTTTGTTTTACCAAAAGATCTTAGAAAATGAAGGTGAAGGCGAGGATGGGAAGTTTTTTGAAAATTCAAAAGGTTTCTAGCAGCAAAGATGTCACAACATTCCCATCATAACAGTATGAGGAACCTTTAAATCTTTGTGGCAGAGAGAAAACCAGCAGGGATTTATTTGTTGAAAATACACCTAGAATTTGTTTAAATGGTTCACAGTCAGAGCTAAATTAGGTAAATATCTGGTTTAAAAGTGAGCAATAGATTTCAGGCTTTCATTAGATGTCTAAATGAGTTATCCTGGCTCATAAAAACAGAGACATCAACCAGTTTCAACACCTTGATTGTTTACAAACCAGGGATAGAGTACTCGAGTCCTGGACTTGTTACACAGTCAAGTCACATTTAAGGGACTTGTGACTTGACTCGAGCAGCATGCCGATGACTTGCACTTGGACTTGGGATGTTAGAACTTAAACTTGGACTCCGACATGGGATGTTACTATTGTTAGAATTAGCCAGAGGTGGGTAGAATACGCAAAAGTTGTATTCAAGTAAGAATAGCTCCACTTCTAAATATTGTTACTCGAGTAAAAGTAAAAAGTAGTACAAAAAACGAAAGAGTAAAAAATGATGGTACTACTGGTCTACTTGAGTACTCGGTAATTGAATTGAATTGAATTGAATTAACATCTGATTCAATATTTTGGAAAATGACTAAAACACACACACACACACACACACACACACACACACACACACACACACACACACACACACACACATATATATATATATATATATATATATATATATATATATATATATATATATATATATATATATATAGTGCTGTGTGGTTTGAAAAAATGCTGTAAACAAAGAATGCTTTCAAAAATTGAAGTAATCATTTATTTTCATCGATCAACAAAAAGCAGTAAATGAACAAAAGAGAAATCAAAATCAAACCAATATTTCCCTGTCCCTTTAAAGGTCACATCCTTTGAAGGCATATATAGGCATATATAGGCAACAACAAGTAAAACAGGCAACAACAAGTAAAACAGACAGAAAATCCCATTAGAAAAACAACGCATGTGTAGAAACAAGTGTTCTCGTTTAATAAACTGTAAGTGTGTTTCTGTGTCTGGTGTATTTTTTATTAAAACACGTTGCGTCTTTATTCACTACAGTTAATCATAGTGGGTAAAGCATCTAGTAATTTTACTCAAGTAGGAGTAGCGATGCTTCTTAATAATATTACTTAAGTAAAAGTAAAATGTACAATATATTAAAACTACTCTCAAAAGTAAATTTTTCTCCTCAAAAGTTACTCAAGTAAATGTAACTACAGTAGTTACCACCCGCCTCTAGAATTAGCATGTAGCCGATGCTAATGTTAGCTTCTTATATTAGTTCAGATTAGTGGATAAATGCCATAACAACCTCCCAAAGCCTTTATAAGTGTATTGTTTTCACTTTTATTTTAAGCATGTTTTATTATTTTGGAAATGCTACTGTGTTAGCTTTGATGCTAGCGTGGGGCATTGAGTGCAATTTTTACTTAAGAAATAAAATAAACAATGTTTGGCTGCCATTATTCTAGCCTTAAAATCTAAACCCTGCTCTCTTATTTTTGATTAACTCTCAGTCTCAGGTGATAATGACTTCACTTGAACTGAAAAATTGTTTTTGGGACTTGGACTTGACTTTTAGAACCTACTGACTTGACTTAGATTAATCCTATGTGACTTGACTACAACACTGTTACCAACACTTTCAATCAGAATTTGTACTTCCATTCATCAATACAGCGCAAATATGTAAATATCTCAGCATTTTTACCATAAAGAGTTTTTTCCGATAAAAAAAACCAAAGTATCACAACTGAAAATGGGTGAAATACTTAAATCCTAAATCAAATTAAGCCTTATTTTAAAGTCAATCTTCTGTGTGCTTTCAAGCATTTTTGCATTGTTACAAATCCCAGTAGATTTGTCCTCAGATTAATAATTTCATTAGTGGCAGAGGGATTCATATTTTAGATTTAGGTTTCTTTAAAGTTTTAAATGTGCAAATCTTAAAGGGGGGGTGGCACGTTCTTATGCAGGAAGAGCAATTCTGGGGTCCAGTACATCACTAATTTGACCTGAAATAGATCTGTAAATTTAATAAATGATTTATACTACCTATTTGAAATTTTGCACTCACAGCATGTCCGCACTGAACGCCTTGAAGTTAGCTGCATGTCTCTTTAAGAGTCTCGGACACGCCCCCTTCAACACGCTGCCGTCAACGTCATCACAACATTCTCCAGTCGCATGGGGACGAAGCATTACAGTACTGTAGCATCGGTGCGCCGGACTTTTGGAAGACAGGCATATCTTTGGGTTTACTATGGCCACGCAGGACATGGTTCAAGCATATGCATTTGATCTCGTCTCTGACCCTGAAAGTGAAATATTGGATGAACCGGAGCGCGTTCAGCGGCTCGTTCAAGAGCTACTACTTTCCACAGGTGCTACCTGATTGCTGCTGACGACGCTCTGCTTTAGTGCTCTGGGAGCGGGGGAGGGAGGGCTGTGGAGAGACGTGGGCGGTAATCAAAATTTAGGGGCGTTCCTAGGAGGACCCTGGCATTCACTGCTCAACATGGTGGCCGCGAGAGTTTATAGATATTACTGAAACATACATTAAATTAACCTAAGAAACACTTTAGGCATGTTTTTAAGGAGGGAATGGCATAAGAATGTGATGAAAAGCTTTAAAAAGAGGATTTTACTTGCCACCCCTCCTTTAAATTGTCTAAAACATGCAAATTTGGCAGATATAGGTGTCTGTTGCCCAATAAGTGAGGTTCTTGACATGGGGAATATGGCTCACCGCCCACGATGCCAATGGCCTCGGGGGCACCAAAATCGTAAAACAAAACAAAAAACCCAAACATTATTGATTATTTACATGTCGATTCAATCAGCAGTAAGTACACCTCTGTGCTGTGCATAGCATATTCACACCTCCCTATTCAGTAATCTTGATGGCATTTGCTTATCTTTCTTTCACAATCTCAACTTCTCACACCTGAACTAGATTATTTTACACAAAAAAGAAAAGCAAACATTGGTTGTTGACATCAATTTTTAAAATGAGAATTTCAACTGAAAGGATTTAATTAATCATCTGAAATGGAGTTTGGTGTTCTCACCCGGGGCACCATGCATGCACTGTCTGCTTGGGACAATGTTGGTCATCACTCTGAAAGCACGGAGCAGTTTTATCATCCCGGATGTCTAATAAAATTATAATCAGAATTTTAATCTAGGAAAATCGCTGCTTTGAATCACATTTATGAGAGTATAAAAGGACATTTATCATGAGTGACCTTTAATTAAAGACATCTCATTTTGCTGGTTGGGAGCACACTCTGGATTGGAGGAGGTGAACGTCATAAATCTTTTCACATTTAGCTTTTTATCTTGCTACATTTAGAAAACCTTCATATTTACATTTAATACATGTAAAGATTTAGGACACTTTAATATGGAGGATTATTTTGTCTTTGGCAGTGTAATGTCCTAATTTGCTGAAACTATAAAGAGGCATTTTTGTCACTTCTACTTGATCTACTGTACGTCTGCACAGCTTTAAGAGCAAAAGCAGTAACTATGTAAATACAATGCTGATAGCTTTAGTCCCACTTTGGCATCATATTCATGGCTGGAACCATTCTAATGTGCTTGCGTTGCAAATATGATGAGTTTATACAATGTATTACATTGATTCAAAAAAGATGCAGATGAACCCCCTGTGGTTGCATCAAAGGCATCTTCTGAAGTCACTTTACACTCAGTGCCATTTTCCCTTGATCTTAGTTTGATTTACATGTCTGTTTACAAAGTTTTTTATTGCAGATTTTACTGTAAAACCTGCAGATTTTCAGAAGGATCTTTTGGGTTTGAGTCTATACTCCCATTTTGTGTTCTGCATTGCTATTTTGTCTAACATCATCCTATTTTGTATTGAAAACAAATAATCTAGTTGCCAATAAACATCACAAAGAAGAAGAAAGGTGCTGTATTATCTTTAGGCTAATTTGAGCATCTTAACGCCATTAGCCATAATCGAGATGGCTCTGTTCTGTCAGTTTGTGGCATCGAACGGTTGCACATTACCGTGCTTTCTAAATGGTTTGACAAAAGCTTTTACTGTGTCTACAGTTATGATTGTATCTTTGATTGACATACATCAATGGAATCTCAAAAACCTCAGCTTTCAGATGATGTATAACCCCGAATTAACACCAAAGCGCCGTGCGAGTGTGACGCGAGCGTAACTGAATATGTCTGTAGCGCGCGGCATAAAAGCTTTCACTTTTATCAAATGGGACAAAACACACCGGCCGCACTATAGCGTCACCAGGCGACTCGATGCTCAAAACAGGTTCGAGTTCTATTTTTGAAACGTATTCGCGACAATCTTCCGACCTACGGATGCGCCAACACAGGAAACAGCCACAATTTAGCAAAATAAAACTTCTGCTAGACGTTCAAAATAAAAGTCCTCCCAATGCAGTTCAAAGTATGTTCAAAAGAAATAGTTGTAGAGCTGGGTATGATCCCAACGCCAACAAGCAAGTGCAACATTCATTAGTTGGCTATTTCCGACACATATATACATTTTATTTCAACAAATCAATACACTGGGTTCTTTTATTTAAAAAAAGGCCGATTTGACCTGGAAGTATGTAACGTACCGCCAATGGGACGTAAAAATGTGAAGGGGTTAAATAAAAAAGCCTGTTTACTGGGCCCAACCAGAATAAGCCACAGCCCTCCAAATTCATCTGGCGCTGGATCTGATTTTAAATATGATTTATCAGAATCATATATCGACATATGTACAATCATTTTCAATTATTACAAGTCAAACCAATATGAAACCCCTCTCCTGGTGGGTGTGAACTGATGGATTACTGGTATGGTGAGTCCTGTGGCAGCCGTCTCCTTGTCACCCCAAAAGTCAGGACACACAAGCATGGCGAGGCGTCTTTCCAGTTTTATGGCCCTCACCTCTGGAACAGGCTGCCAGAGAACCTCAGGGCCGCAGAGAACGTTCATGTTTTTAAGAGCAGGCTCAAAACTCACCTTTTTACCCTAGCTTTTAACTGATTATTATTTATTACTGTTTGTTTAATTGCTCTGCATGTTTTATATGATTATATTTTTATCAGTTTTACTATTTAATCTTAGCACATTAATTTACTGTTTACTTTTATACTTTAATTTATCTTAATCCCCGTTCCAGTGTTTCCTCTGTGGGAGCCCTCTGCCTCGGGAGCGGTGGTCGGCTGTGGCTGCCTGGGTGCTCTCCAGGTGGAGCTTGGGTGGAGGTGGGGGTCTTGGCCTTGCCTCCACTGGGTGCCCTGTGTCGGTGCCTCGGCTGCTGCTGTTAGTCTACTGCTGCTGGGGCAGATGGCTCCTCTGATGGCGTTTCCTTGCATGGTTCATCTACACTCGGCCCAATGTCCTTTTTTACTTTTTCTTTTAACTGTGTGTGTGCATGGGAGTTGGGATGGGGGGAGGTGTGACCATACTTTTAAATCTGTGGGGGAGGGAAGGGAAGGTGGTTTTATGTGGGATCATTTTAATCTGTAAAGCACTTTGTGATGCAACTTCTTGTATGAAAAGCGCTTTATAAATAAAGTTTGATTTGATTTGATTTGTGGCAGCCAACTGCTCTTCCAACACGGAGAAACTTGGGTACAAAACAAACAAAATTATAAAGGTTTAAAATATCACAGGACAAAATGAGCAGCATGAAACCTGCTTTTAAAACGTTTGTTGTCAAGTCAAAATGGTGCACATGTTAAAGAGCCAGGTGTAATGCAGTAAATGAGTAAATGAGAACAGCAAGTGCTTTTATTTTGAAAAAACAAACAAAACTGTTTTACTTTGTAATGAAGCTGCTTGAACAGATTCAGCCATTCAATACAGAGTCCAGCTAAGACTTCGGTTTAGTCATGATTATGAAACTGAAGCTAACAAACAGATTTTTATGAACCATTAACAGTCCAGTCTGTGAACATCCCTGTGTAATAAATCAAACGCCCCCCATTCAGAAGAGAATATCTGCCTCCCTGTGAGAGCAGCAGTTTTACATGCAGCTTATTTTCTCCCCTACCTACGAGACAAAGACTCAAGTCCCACATCCCGGGCCTATATCTCAAATCCCTGTTTTTGTGACTAAAGTGAATCCAGATCTTTCCTTCTTCATTTTTGTAGTACTTTTTTGTACCTGAAAAGCTTTAGTATGTAAATAAAAAAACTTCTGAAGGATGAAATGCTGAAGGAGAGCAGGATAATTTTTTTCAGAGCTAATTGCAAGCTCCCACACACATGCATGTTGTGTTTTGTGTTATTTGTCTTATGAAATTCACAATTTGTCGCATGACAGTTAGCTGGTGTCCTTCACATTCAGAATAAATGCAGAATAATAAAATACAAATTTTCATAAAGAATAACCTCTGAACAAATTCAAGACACCTCCCAAACACAGGGGATTGTGGGTAAAATAACAGTGCAGATGCCAACTTCTTGAACTTCCACACTTTCTCATTTTAAAGCTGACTGAACTCTTTTCTGGGGAATATTTTGGGATCTCGGGGAGCTCGTTGAGGTTTTTCCTTTGCAGCAGAGGAACCGCAGCAGCTTGCCGAGGTTCAGGAAAACGAGTAGGAAGCAAGAGCCTCTTTTCATTCATACACACCTTTTGGGCTGTAATGTTGTTATGCTGGCCTTGGCTGATGAGCCAAGCTCAGACCACCATCTGTCCAACCACCAACCCCACGGCGCACGAGCACAAACACAAACACAAACACAAACACAGAGGAGCTGGGAGGAGTGAATTCATGCATGCACAAACAGATAGATGCAGGCGTATAGACACCGCGGCTGCATTTTAAGGCAAGAAACACACCCAGGAAAAGCTAATGATCCCTGGGACGGAAACACACAACACATTGTTTCCTTCACTTCTGATTCACTTCCATTTAAAGGAGACTGATTGCTAGTCCTGTTCATAAGTCTTAACCTCAAATTTAACCTACACTTGAGGGTGTTCATATTTAAACTGCATCAAACGAGAAGACGGCCTCCTCATTGTCACAGCGTAAACAGATTTGTGTCCTCACAGCATGAATATTTAAGGTACACACTCCAACATGCAGAGCTGTGTTACCTGGCTGTCAACGACAAGGTTCCGGATGCATCCGCTAAAACTTCGGTAACGGCGGTAGGGAGACATTTCCTTCACTCCTCCCAACTGAAGAGGCTGGAACACATTTAAATACCTGAGAGCAAGAGCGAGCACAAATTAATGACAAAAAGAAAGGTGGAAAAGTAGGATGAGCAACGAAGAGGAAAAGAAGAGTGTATAGAGTGAGGGTTATATCATACCACTGGTTTCCGGGTGTTTCTCCTGCTGCTCTGCAGTCGGACTCATCGATCTCTTGGGCCTCCTCTCCAACACCTTCCATCTCATTCACTAGAACCCCACCACACTGGTCTAGGATCAGCTGGACAAGCTGAACATTGAAGGAGAGGGACATAAACAGTCATAAAATGAACATGCCTGATTATAAGCCTGGTGCTACAAGTCAAATGCAACTGATTAAATGATTATTCATTACCAAGCCAGATGATATTTATAGAGGTATTTAGGTCTGCAGCATACAGGAGGACGGAGACAAGACATCAGTCTCAGACCGGGTATTGAGACAATTTGCAACAATCGGTCCTCAGATAAATGACCATCTTTTCAGGGGTGGAGGTACCAGCAAATTTGCCCCAAGGTCAGACAACGCAATGCACCGATGAATGAGAGAAAACCCTAAGAGCTCCATCTCAAACCCTACAGACATCAGCTTGTCACATGTTGAAATTCATGACAGTACCGGCTTAGCTTGGTAACTCTGCGTCTGAAGGGACCATGGTTCAGTTTATCCAATGCAAAAGAGGTCTGGAACATTGTTATTTGAACAGATGAGTCCAAAGAGGAGACGTTTGATCATAATGCACAGCACCAAGTTGGGGAAAACCAGATGCTTCATACCAAGTGTGGTGGTGGGGAGGTGATGATTGAGGCTCTTCTGTGTTCTACATTCAAATGTAAGGAAATCTGCCTGACACCTGAGTTTTGGCTGAAAACTCTTACACCTCAGTGAACCGAAGCAAAATTCAGATATCTGCTGTCATATCAATCACCATCCGTCTGTTTCTCTGTCTTACCTTTCCATCACTGATTATGTCAAGGCGATGCCAGCGTCGGTCGTTGATCATAGCTTTAGGCGGGAGCTGAAGGGTCAGCGTTCCCGATCCGTGGTTTATGCTCAGAACTGGAACACCGTTCCTCAACTCTGGATGAAATGGAAGAAAAATTTATTCTTTTATTTTGAAAATCTATGAAAATCTCATAATTCAGAGAGTTGACTCTTCAAATTAAACACAAGTAGCATTGTACTGAGAAAATGCCTGGTGACTGGTTGTCCAGACACGACCTGGTAGTGAACTCAAAATTAGGTATTTTCAGAACAAGCAAGCAGTTAAAAACTGAAGTTAGAGAAAACACTGAGATGTAAAACGCCATAGAAAAGGAACCAGAATATATTACATGTGGAGAAGTGTCTGCGGTGCATACAAACTGCAAGAGAAAGCAAGACTTTCAGCAGATAACAGGAAGGCTGATAACATATTACACCTCTGTTTTTATCCTTTTAGGATCTCTGCTTGAGTCTGTCATGGAACATGTTTGGTTTGGGAGTCTTTTGGCATCTCAAAGATAAGGTATGGAACTATATTCTATAAATTTACATATAGAGACTGTTGTTTTTATCAATGTGATCCATGCTAAACATGCTAATCCCCAGTATAAAGATGCTTTGGACTAGGGCTGGGCGAGAAAAGGTATTTTTGGTGATGTGTGTAGTTTGGCGATGCTCATGTCCCTTTAAGACGCCGCAGCCATACTACGTTACAGACTGGATGTGGTGGAATCACGTGACTACGTGCAGTCATGTGACTCCACCCCATCAACCAGTGTTGTTAACTTAGCTACTTTGTTGCTATATTTAGCCAGTTTTTAGACCCCTCTAGAGACTCTTTTTCAAAAAAGTGACTAGCAACAAATCTAGCGACCTTTTTTGTTCTCTGCTCTCTCCCATCCCACAGCATCCATTACAATTACATGCACATTATGCAAATGATGTGATGACGTATTTAGCTAGCAAGCTAAATATTTAGTCCCAAACTAAATACTTTTGGAGCTAAATATTTAACTTGTTAACTAAATACTTTGCTAACTAAATATTTAACTTTAAATTAGCTTGCCAACTAAATATTTAGTTTGCTATGTAAATATTTAGTTTGGAGTTAAATATGTAGATTGTAAAAGAAAAATTGTTTGCTAACTAAATATTTAACTTGTAAAACAACATATAGTTTGGAGCTAAAAAACACGTGGCGCAGTGGGTTAAAACAGGCGCCCCATGTTTAGACGCCTTAGTCCTCGATGCGGTTGTCCCGGGTTCGATTCCGGCCCAGGGACATCTGCTACTCTCCCCCCCAAAAACCTTTAAAAAAAAAATTTGCTAAATATTTAGCTTGCTCACTAAATATTCAAGTTGCTAACTATATATTTAGTTCTAAACAGTGACACTTATAAATGAATGAATAACATGGTGAAAACATGACTTTAAAAAATATCAAATATTAATATTGTCATTTTTTCTCCCTTTTGACAAGCCAAATAACTTAAATTTTTGCCGTTAATTTCTAACTGTGTAACTTTCCAAATGGTACCCAATAGATATGCATAAAAGCATGCTGAGTTGAGTTGTTGTTAATTTATCGCCACATCAAATCAACCACTAACAGTGGAAAGTGAATTTGTTTGTTGGGCCTGAAAAGTTGATGTACGCCTCAGCATCATGACTTTGTATTGCTGTGTAAGCTGCTGAATCCCATCAACAGCAGCAAAAATCCCCATGGTCAAAAATAGTGCATATACTTTCCAATATCCTTCCACCTGCTATCCCAATCAGATGTGCGTACTCATGTCAGCGTGTGCGTGTCCGAGTGTGTACGTCAGCCGATCGGTCGCAGTATTGAACATCTAAGTGAAAAACGACTCACAAACATCAATGTTGCTGTCATCTTGGTTTTTTTTATGTTTCCCCAGATCCGTCCAGCAACAAACCGGGTTCGATAATTACATAACATTAATGCCACAAGATTATGCAAGGAGCGTTTGAAAGGCCATTGGCGGGCTAATCCATTAACACCACATAAGAACCGGCGGGAGCTGACATTAGAGTTTATGAAGCGTTTCCTCCGCTGAGATGCTGTTCTACAGCAGCAGATTGATGAGCGCTTTGTGTTTGCTGAAAAGGACGCGCTGATGAAGCTTCCCCACTGGGAGTGTTAGATCACACTGTGTCTCAGAGAGCTTAGAAGTTAAAATAATCTTTTGACTTTAATCAAATGAGTGCCATATTTCAAGTGTGGGGGGGGAGGGGGCATACCTAGAACTTTACAGAAGCATCAGAGCCCGACTGGTAACAGAAATCAACAGAAAAACAAGAGTAGTACTGCTCTTCGTCACCGATTATTGACCTGGTAACCTTTTAGATTCATAGCCTTTGTTCAGACTGTAAATCAGTAGCCGCAACAATTAACTTAAAGATAACTCACTGACATGAAAAAGGTAATGTTAAATACCGTAGAGATTTACTATTAGAAAATACATTTACTGAAGTTAATGTATTTGGAAACACAGTCTCTATTCAAGAAATTAGAATATGTGTTCCCAAGATGCTTGTGTGCCAATATCTAAGGTATTCGAAAGAAAAAGCAGCTGAACTATGTAGGTACACTGCAACTTGACATGCTATTGGCTGGTGTTTGCAAAGGTCAACGCGGGAGTGTCATTCATTCTGGTTGTTGCTGATTCGCTGTACCCCAAACAATGGAGGTAAAGCCGACCGTGGATGTTAGCTTCTGTGCCAAGACGGTTTCTACTGTGCGTATTAATGTATATTAAGGTATATGTGGCGTGTGACTTTTAAGATAGGCAGTTAAGCACTTATAGAAGGTGGTCTCTAAAGTATTTGCGGGTGGTTGAATACCATGAATAAAACGTACCTTTTAAAAATTAATAACCTTTAAACAGGTATTAAACACACTTTTTAATTACTTTAAATTTACTTTAAAAATGTTTACTTTTATTGGTCTGTTTTAACAATCTAATCTTAAATGTGTTTTTACTGTCTGTAAGCAGAAAATCATCATAATTAAAAGAAATAAAGACTCACTACAACCAAAAAACAGACGCACAAACACAGAACCTCACACTAACAATGTAAATGGCAACCTAAATATTTAGATTTCTAACTAAATATTTAGCTTCCTAACTAAATATTTAGATTTCTAACTAAATATTTAGCTCCAAGCTAAACATTTAGTTAAGAAGCTAAATATTTAGATTGCAGTTAAATCTTTAGTTTACAAACTAAATGTTTAGTCAAATGCAACTAGTTAGTGTGAGGTTCTGTGTTTGTGCGTCTGTTTTTTGGTTGTAGTGAGTCATCTGGTCAGAGAGGATCTATGGTGGAGATCAGCTGCACGGGCTTATTGCACTCACCTGGTGCCAATCTGGCCTTTGTGTTCCTGGGCTTCTTAAGGAGCTGGCTGACAACCATTCAACGCCTGATGGTCACCATACCGGTACCTCCAAGCCTATGATCCTTGAGTTTTCTCGTGATCGTTTCCTAGAGTTCTCCTGCGTATCCTCGGTACTCCCTGTGTCTCCAGGTCCCTCTGAAGAGTTTCCTGATCCCGCCATTCACCAAGTGAAGTAAGAGATAAAGTAACTCTGACAAGCTGACTGCTTCCTTCGGCTGCAAGCCAGCCCGGTGCATTTCACCTGCCTGCCCGCTCTCTGCCACGCCCCCCTCCTGATTCGAGCCATCGGATTCCTGCAGCTGCTTTCGCCGCTCAGCTGACCTCACGGTATTGCCCCAGAATTGGAAGCCACCGGACCAGTGAGCACTTCAGCCTTAAAGAGTCAGTTTTTTTCCCCATCTGTCAGAGATCTCTACTAACCTCACCTCTCTCTTCCCAGACGCTCAGCGATCCCCGCCGTTCCAGCTGAACCACTTCGATTTTCCCTTTTTTAATTAAACTACTTAGCCTTGTCCTGGTGTCTGAGCTTGATTCTGCATATGGGTCAGGAGGTTAAACGAAACCATGATAGCTGGGTATAAACCGACATTTATAAATGAATGAATACCATGGTGAAAATATGACTTAGAAAAATGAACTCCCATTTGTTTATCTAATGACAGGGTAAATGCGTAAAAATATCGGTGTTAATTTTTGACTAACTTTACAAATGTCACACAATAAGATCTACAGCCAAAACAAAAGATGAAAAACTTTAAATCTGAAACTGTGGAGAAAATGTTTTATGATGCCCTGAGTTTTTGTTTATAAAGGTGAATTTATTGAATTTATTTGAAGATTTTTCACACATCGTTAACAGGGGTGTCATTAAATATAGAGCATATAAATGAACTTTTTTTAAATTTTCTTTCTACAGCTTGAAACAGCCAAACCTTGCCGTCTTAAGCGTCCCCTTTCTTTTTTTCAGCCCAGCAACTTAAACACATGAACCTCAGCGGTAAACTCACCGACGGCGATAAAGTCCTCTGGCTCCCCGGGTTGGACGAGGCCAAGCGGCCCGTTGTAGAGCAGCAGGCCGTTGGCCGACTCAGACAGGAACTCCAGGGATATGCGGCTATGGAAGCACTGTTTGATGGGAGGAAACCAGGCGTAACCCTGACCACCAAAGCTGTGTTTGGTCTGCTGGCACTCCGGTCCATCAAACATAGGGGGACACTTGCATCTAAAAGGAAAGTATAAGCAGAACTTTATCCAGTAATTAATAGATTAAATATAGAATATACCTTTTTTTTTTTTTTACTCACTGGCAGAGTTTAATAAATATTAGATGTACAAGAGCAAGTAATGGAAGACTGTTTCTCTACTTTCTGAGTTTAGTCACATTTAAAGTATAATCTTGTTTGAAAAACAAAATTTTCTTTCTATTATTGAACTTTTCATATTAGGTATGCCGGCGAATTCTTTTTCAGTGTTTGTTCTCAATTTAAATACCCCAAACAAAGCAAAGCTTTAGAAAGAAAGTTGTGAAAAATGTATATTTTTGTGGCCACAGAGCAGATTTCTTTCCTGGCTGTCAAATTAAAGCGAAAAACAGCCGAAAATGTAAACAGAAAAGGAAACCATAAAATCCTAAAAAGGAATTTTCATGATTTTAACTGAAATCAACTTGAAAGTTTCTTTTTCAGAGTTATGAGGCTTTGAAAGAGAAACCAGCTGTCAGGATTCAGCAGCCGAAATAATTCATCTACAATCTAAACTAATAGACTTATGTGACAATTCAAAGTCAGCTGCAGTCCGAGGCGCTGAAAACGGGGCCCCAGAGTGTTATTACTACAGATGGAAACCGCCGACTCTCCTTAAATCTTTAAACATGTTTGACAGATTACGCCTGAGTTATTCAGTTAACAAATGGGAAATTTCTACCAGCTTCAAACCGTGACGATAACAGTTAGAGACGCCTGTTAGCTGCTGAGGACAGGCCTACTTAAAATATGTGCAATCAGGAGAACAACAGAGAGATGTGATGCCAAGGTGCTCAAGACGTTCAACCAACGTTTTCATGGTACAGTGAAGCTTCAGCTGCGGTTTATTATGTAATGAAATACATTTCAGTTCTCATTAGGGATACAACAGTACACAAGTCACGGTCCGGTACGTTTTCAGTACACTTTTATCAAGAAAAATAAATACAAATGTGCGTATGACTTTTTTTGTGTGACATTGATTGGCATTAAACAAATAACCTTTTTTTCCTTTTTTAATTCCTGAAATTTATTTGATTATATTATGTTCTATAACTTAAAGTTAAAATGAAAGAACTGGAGATTTGATGCGATTAAAAAAAAGGAAATAGTACAAGCAGACCTAGCCAGAGTATAACACAGCATAACCATTTGAAAACAGTTGACGTTAATGTTTAGAAATGTTTCAATAATACTGGACCCATATTTAAGAATAAAACATACTTAAATCCCTTTAGAGTTTAATTTTTTTTAATATTTGGACAGCCTAGTCTCCCAGCTGTACTTGAATGCAGCACTGGAAGCTGCTGGGAAAATCCCTTAAACACACACACACATATATATATATCATATATGTGTGTGTTTAATCCTGTTAGCACTTACCTGTATCCCAGTGGTCCATCCTGGCACGTGCCTCCGTTGAGGCAGGGGTTGATGGGATAAGCGGAGCATATCAGGTGGGTCACCTCTCTTCCTCTGCAGCCACAGCGCGCAGTCGAAGAGACCGACAGCGACACCAGAGATACGTTCCCGGAGCTCAGAGCCACTGGGACCTGGCTGAATGAAACCTCACTGCTGCAGCCTCCATACTGACTGCAGTCTGTGTACGGACAGTCATCCACGCCCATCTGGGCGATGGGCACGCCCAACATGGCCTCCAGCTGCGCAAGATGGAAAGATAAGGGATGAAGAGAGAACATTTTTATTATTTGATTTATATCGGATGTTTTGGTCTCAATTACACACAAAAAATTAGTTATAATAAAAATGTAACATTGAAAAATTTTGGATTTAATGGTAAATTATTTAAATTATAGCCAATGCGTGCAAAAGTGTTTGTATCCTTTGACTTTTCCCAAATTTTGTCACATCACAGCCACAGTCTTTAATGCATTTTACAGGGATTTCAGGTTTCTATGGCAACACAAAGTAGAACATAAATGTGAAGCCGAAGGAAAATGCCTGATTTTTGAAAAAAGTGGCATGGAGAATCCTTCCAATAAAATATCCCAAAATGTCACAGAAGAGACAAAGCATCCGTTTATGTAAACAACATGTAAATAAGGAAAAAAAATCTAAAATGAAGACAAGCGGGATATTAATGTAACCATAGAACAACAAGATAAAGTGTCAAGAACATTGTTTTAACGTATTCGAGAGTTTCAAAAAATGAGAGCATCTGACTTTGATCTCTTGTCCAACCGCATCAACAGTTTTTTAATTCGCTTCATTTCTCATATTATTTATGCACTTTGGTGCTTTTCTTGTCATTCCTTGTTTTGTTGTCATCCTCTCTCTCTGTTGCCAGATTCGCTCCTTTTCTATGCTTGTCATTTGGACTCTGTTCTCTGTTTTTGTTTCAAAGAGCTTTTATCCCCCCTATCAGAGTCCCTCAGGGTTTCCTGTCTCTGCATTTATTTATGTTTCTTTTAGGTTTTAAAGATCCAGCTGACACTCAAATTCTAAGTGCTTGATGCTACTCGTGCTGAGCTTCAATTCATGGCTCCAAAATCTCTACATAATCTTCCACCTTGTCTTTCTTTATTCTAAATGAGCTAAAATAAATGTCTCTCCAGCCAATGACAAAGACACACTTTTTTCTTTGGCATTTGATGTTGAGCTTCTTTTAATTATGTGTGCTTTATACTGATATTTATTAGGGCTGTAACGGTACATTTATTCTCATTAGGATTTTTCGTTACAGCCCTGTCGGTTCAGTACCCCAGTGTACTGAATGTATCCAGCTGTTTTTTACCTAAACACATGCAGAATGTTTATGTGCAGAACTCTAAACTTTAAAAAATGACACCTAAACAAAACAGGACTCCCAGCTATCACTAAACTCTGCTATTTGGGATGTATTGTTTTTTACTCTGGCGCTGCCTGCTTGCACCATTTTCTTTTCTTTTTCTTTTTCTTTTATTTTATCCAATCAAATCTTGAATAACTTTTTTTATGTTAAAGAACATAATAAAATCTAATTCATTTCAGGAGCTGAAAAGAAGGAATTCAGTAAAAAAAGTTTTTAGTTTTAATGCTGTAAAAGAAACAAAAATAATACGCACATTTGTATTCATCTTTCCTGATTAAAGTGCACCGAAAACGCACCAAACCGTGACTTTAAAACCCTAAATATGTACCGAACCGTGATTTTTGTGTACCGTTACACCCCTAGTATTTATGTATTTTTATTGTTCTGGTGACGTTGTTTTGTTGCTGAATACTCTTTTAAACCACACTCCATCAGCTCATTTGGGCGTGCCAAAAAACCCAAGAGCAGAAAAGCAAGAAAACAACCAGCTTGATTATTTTTTGCAAACTTATTTCTAAATAAATTTGTTTGCATCAAAAATTTATTAATGAATTATTTTAAAAACTGTTCATCAGTGGGATTTGCTTTGAACAAAAAACCCCCACAATAATATAATTTTATTGTCCCTCTTTCTGTAAACGAAAGCCTTATTTTCTGTTCCAGATGTATACGCTATTTTTTCCCCTTTTTTTGCTGCTTTATAACCTTTTAATGGTTCCGTTAAGAAAACATGAGCTGTGAGACAGCCAAAAGTAGGTTATTTGCATATGACCTTGCTCAGTCAACGTTGTGCACACATGTTCTGCATCTTTTTGCTGAATGGTTCACTTACCGACATGACGAACTGCTTCTCATGGAACTAAAGTCAGATGCAGCTTTGCAGCTTTTAATGCATGTCAAATATTCATATCTATGAAGTCTGAATCTGATTCTGTGAAACAGTGGAGTCTGCCTCAAAATGAAGTCATTGTTTATGCGACGTGTTCACGGTTTATTCATATTTCTATAAGGACCTTTGTGCCCAAGCGTGAACACATTCATGTTTGTTTAAACTGTCTAAAGACTATTTTTCAAAATTACTTTTTAATGCAGTTTGACAAGAATTGAAAAGCAACTCCATCGCATGAAGAGGCTTCTGTTGACCCAAATATCTGATCATATTTCTGAGAAACAGTGTCTTAACCTAACATCGAGAGTCAAGGAAGATATTTAAAGATGTAGCGTTCATGTGATTTTTCAGTCTTACCTTGGCCTTGTTTGCCGCCACACAGCCGTGCAGCTTCTCGGCCTTGTAGTACGGTGAGCCGTGTGCAGCAAACCAGACATCCAGCGCTTTATTAATCTGCTGGTCAGCTCTGCTAACAGAGAAGATCTGGACATTCTCTGGTAATGTCTGAAGGAATTCAGCCAACATTCGACCCAGACGGAAAAACCGACTTCCCTCAGCTCCGCTGCTACTTTGGAAAAACTCCTCCACTGTAAGATCTGGAAGAAGAGCAGATGTTCCTACTTATATTTTAAATGTTTATTGGGAATAAAGGGGACAGGGGAGAAGAGGTGGTCCTTAGTTTGTATCATGTCACATTTCTTTTCGGTGTTCAGTGGCTAAAAGGTGGGATTATGAATTATTCTTTGAACAAAACTCTTTTTCAGTCTTTGTTTCGTTGTAAAATAGCTCTAGTTTTCACAGACATCGTGATGTAGGAACTCACTGTTGAGGCGGATGGAGCCAGCTTGCTGCAAGGCCTCCTGATGCAGCTCCGTGACGTCCACCTGAGCGGTGGAGATGACGTCGGGCCATGTGCTGTCTGACACGCGAACCTGCAGGCGGTACGTGCCGGGAGGAGTTCCCTCCCTGATACTGAGCTGACCGGAGCTTTGGTTCAGACCAAACAACCTAACACAGGACAGAAATCGATGCGCTTTATGTTATAAGAAGCAGTTTATTCTCAAATATCATGAAAGTAATTATCTGAAGAAGCTAAAGTAGATTGGATCTTCTGATGAGCCTTTTATTTCTTATACTGGGGTCAGACTGAACAGAAATGAATGCCAGTATGGACCCGTTCAAAGGTCATGAGTTTTGATCTAATATAGGATGTAACCTTTAAAAAACAGCCACAAACAGGATGTGTGGGTTTAGAGGAGAGATGATAAATACATCAGATGAGGCCAATTCATCTATTCTGGTTAGACAACATTTCTCTAGCGGTTTTCACCAGAAAACAACATATGTCCATGTGTCAAGAAACAACAGACATTTATATTTCTTTTACACTTCACGGTGTTATGCTGTGAAGCTAAATAATTGTCCTACTTTGAGATTTGATCACTTATTTTCATCAAATCTGTGGAATGTCATATAAAGCGGCTTTTGGTTTACATAAAACATAAAAAACCCACAATCAACACATCAAAAAATGCTTTTTTCCTTAAATGCAGAATCACATGGGTTTTTAAGTAAAATATTAGATTATAAACCAAAGCTTCAACACTGATTTTATAACTTCATGCTGCCATTTTGTATCAATGTATTAACTGCATTGTGTATCAGTTTATTTTTCTTTTGGAGTTTGGAGATTAAAAGAAATGCTAAAATCTAATATAAAATTAGCTTTCATTGTATCATTTTTTTCCAGAACCCTTTGTACTAAACTCTATTTTGGTAATGAACAAGATTTGAAACAGTTGACTCAACAAAAAAATCACAGATTATGGCCCCTGATCAAACCAAAAACTAAAGCACCTTTTTCTGGAAAGGGCAGATTTTAAAATGCAATAACTTTGTTGAAATTAATCAGAATGGTACATACACTCATTATGGGAAAGAATGTCAGCAGGATATTTTGCACTTTCAGTGATGCACTTGAAAATTTACTTATATTACACTTATGTGCAAAACACAATTCAGTGATTTCTTAAAAACTCCAATAGGGTGCACAAGTATAAACTGCTAGAAATTCGAGTTGTTTCTGTCACCCCACTGGTTCACAAGTATGGTGGTGGTAGCATCATGCTGAGGGTTTGTTTTGCTGCCAGTGTTACTGTAGTATTATGTACAAGTGGACACAATAGAGAAGGAGAACAACCTCTAAATCCTTCAACATGACCTAAAAGCAACAGCTAGATGGGTGAGGGTTGGACACAGCTGGACTTTACACCAGGACAACGATCCCAAACACAAATCCAAGTCATATTTAAGAATGGATAAAGCAGGCGAATATTAAGCTTTTAAAGGGAAACCAAACAGGTTGAATGAACTCTTCTGTTCCTAATAAGAGTGATTAAATATGCTGCCAAATTAAGCCGTAATAAAAAAAAGTGTTTTCTTTGCAACTTGCAAAGAGAAACATTCAACCAAATCCCAGTAACTTTTATTTATTTATTTTATATATATATATATATATATATATATATATATTTATATATATATTTATATATATATATATATATATATATATATATATATATATATATATATATATATATATATATTTATATATATATTTATATATATATATATATATATTTTTTTATTTTTTTTTATTTTGCCTGTATGTATGATTTTTAATATAGATTGGAGAAAATTTGCAATAAATTCAAACTCCAGCACAAAATCCTTTTTTTTTTAAACTAATCAAAGCTGTAGGATGTGTCATCGTTTCATCCTGGAAAAACAGCGGTGCAAATGAATTATTAATGGCCCAACATTCATGCTGAAAATGGTTTAATGTAAACCTTTGTGAAGCTTATTTGCGTCTTTGATAATAGCTGATATCGTCTATGTACTATTAATAACAACCAACTGGAGCTTCTTCATCTGAACTCTTTGTGCTTCTTATTATCCTCCGAGTTCCATCTTTTCTATATGTAAATAACCATCAGCCCAAACCTGATCCATTTCGTGAAACAAATTGCTGTCTGCTGGATGCCCAGATGATGGGATGTGATTCACGAGTAACTATGGTAATTCTGTCCCTGGCGGTTGCTTTGTTCTCGGCCGTTTTCCTGTCGCCTCCTGCCTTGTAGGTATCTCGTTAGAAGAAAAGGTGGTGGGGAGCGCAATCAGACTCTCCTTTCAATGCGTCCGCGTGAAGCCTCGCCTCATCAAACAAAATGAGCTCACCCTCGCTGCGCTTCACTGGGAATTTTCAATACAGCTGGTTATGAAGTATTAATAACACTGTTCCTGACAAGTCAGATCTCCTTTTCTATCTCTCGTCCCTTTTCAGTCTCTTCCGCTCTTTGTTTCCTCCTCCAAAGTGCCTGTATTATACGGCCCAATTTTGTTTCTCTTTTTTCCACTGCACCTTTGTACTCTTTTACCCTCTGTGCTTTAAAACTGCCACTCGCAATGCACTTTTTAGTTGATTTTTTTCCCCCCTTTTCTTTTTCCTTTTCCTGTTTTGTGTCCCATAAGAAGGGAAATTTTACCCAGGAATCTGTTTTATGTTGGTTCCTCTCATGATAACGCTGCTTTACATCTTCCCTCCTCGTACTTCTTTCATCCAACACATCAAACAGCCTGCATGCTTGAACTAAAGATGGTCTGAGTGAGTCAGCGTCTTGATCTTCCCATACCTGTTGTTTTCAGATGACACAAAGCTGAATCTATTACTTCTAAAGTCCTTTATAGATTTAATTTTCAATTTGTCGTTACAGCAAAGGTTGAAGAGAGTTTAATATTCGATATCAAACAATTCTGAAGATGACAGAAATGCCACAGGAATGTATCATCTTCATTCATTCAATGTTCATGAACATATTTATTTTCTGCCTAAATCAGTTTTTTACTCAATCGCTTCTTTCTTTCCCTGATTAGTTGTTTTTTTATCTATAGCTTTCTATCTGTCTTTAAAGCTCGTTTATATATTTACACTTCGCTATATTGGTGCCTAATTTCCTTGCTTCACCTATGCAATACAATACAATACAAAGTCAAAGCAGATTTGTATTTTATTGCAGTAGCTTAATATCAGACAGAAAAATCCAAGCTCTAACTTCAGTACCTCAAAATTCCTAGAAATAAATATAGAAAAAATATTTTTTATAATCATACTTTTTAATTAAAAAAAATCTTTCATTACATTTTTTATTTAGTTTATTTTTTACTATATTTTTTATTTAAATTATTTTATTTTATTTTAATAGTTTTATTTCAATTTTGTTATGACATTACAATCATGCTTTGCTTTTTTATTTAATCAGAGTGTTGGAAAACAAAAACAAAATAATCCATGACTTCCTGTTTTCATATCGAATATGAAAAAACACAGAGATGTATCTTACAAGCCAACTCTTAAAAATAAGAGACAAGAGATCGTATCTTACCAAGTAAGGCAGGTGTGAATTAATCTTTATTAGTCAATAAATAGATACAAGAAAATTACTGCAAGCCTAAACTTGCCCTTTTCTGCAGTCAGTCCAATTACAGTTAAAATGGAACATGATGCCAAGCTTATTTTGTCACAATGGACGGTGACATGGATGGCAAGAGAAGTGGGAAAAAACTCCAAAGCAATTTTTTTCAATCTAAGATTAACTCGTTGCATTAAAAAAAGGTTTTTCAGAGTTTTTGCACATTTTTAGCAGACTTGAGAATATATGCGACTATACATTTCCACTCAATATTCACTGTGATTCTGTGCATTAGCTTACAATATGGACGTGCTGTTCCATGAGGTTGATGCCAGTCGAACAGCTGGTAAGGTTGAGATTAGTGTAAAAGAGACAGATCCTAAATTTGAGCTTAATTTGTAGGCTTTTATTATTATTGATAATTTGCTTTGTTGACTCTGTGGATACTTTTAAAAATCAGTTGTAAACCGTCTTGTTCTACTGGGTCTTTGAACCAAAAGTAAACATTTAAAAAGCCATTCACTGAATACTTTTCACCTGCTTTTTGACATTTTTAGGTCCATTTATATCACGTACTGACCTCGTTCTTCTTAAAGCACCTTAACTTTTCCGTACTAATTTGGAAAAACAGGTAAACTTTTACAAACGTACTCTTTCTGCAATTGTTTTCGCCAAATAAGATCCAGTTACCTAGTTGGTTTGCCATCGAAGCGGTAAACCTTCTCGCTCCAGTCATCGAGGTCAGGGGATTGAATTTGTCCAAGAACTGTTGTCGGGAGGATACCTGTCAGGAGGCAGAAGGTAAAACACAAAGAAAAAGTTTCAAAATGCATCATGGATCATGCATCCCTGTGGTACAGCCCAAATATTAGGAGTAAAGGCTGAATAGGGAAAGCTTAAATAGAAGATACAGGCGCAGGTGATACCTTATTGGCGCACATGGTCATGGTTTAATAGCACATCAGGAACAGGGGCTCTCATTGGAATAACTTGCACTGTGTTTTCTCCTAAGTACAGTACTGTAATCCCTTTATCCATGAAATAAGTTGACTTTTAAACTCCCTTCCAGTTTTTTGTTCCTATCAATCCTGGGACTTAAGCTGGAGTTAATTGTTTGCTTCATTACATGTTTTCGAGGTACAGGGTGGATCCCTATTAGGAGGTTAATGTCCGTTCATGTGGAAAAGCCCCGGAGAGGAAATTCACCGAAACACATTACCTTAGTTTTCCAGTAAATTACAGCAGGCTGACAGATGGTATGAAAAGCTAAATAGGTGATGGGAATGCAGCAGGAGGCTGCGAGAGGTTCTACTGTGTCATGTACAGTTCTAGCAACGTGAGCACAAAGGATCAGAAGGTGTTAGAGGGAACGTCAGCGGACGTAAACATTAGAGAGGCTGATGTGGTCAGAGGGTGTGAATGTGATAATCAACTGTGGCAATCCGTTATGAGTGAGGGACGAATGTTCTCTTTCTTCTTGTGGAGTCTGTGATAGAGCTGAAGAGCTTTGCCCGAACCCGTCGGGACCCGTCGGGCTTAATTTCTATCATTGTCCACGGGCTCGGGTTTTAACGGTCAACCGATCATCTTGTTAGCGCGAACAAGATGCAAAATGGATGCTGAGGAGGTGAAAAGGGGGTTAGCCGCTGGTGAATATGTGTTTTTGTTTGTAAATTATTTAATCTGATAATAGGTAGGCCTTCAGTTTCTTTATGTTCATGTTTAAAGAGGACAGGCTTGTGCAATAGCCTTTATTTTAGAAGTCATGCATATGAGATAGCCTAATTGACGGTACTCATTTTATTTCATAAAGCAGCAGACTTAAAAAAAAAAAGATTATAAATCGACATGCCTTGATAATATTCTTATAGGCAGGGCCTCATTTATAATTTTGAGTTTCAGATAATAGGCCTATTTGACGGGAATTTCAAACCAGTAAATTGAAAACCTGCCGGTCATGTTGTCCGGTGCCATTTTTTTCTAGCGGAAACCCCAATGTGTGACTTTTGAATAATGTCGGGCTGTAATTGAGTTCGGGCTATGATAAGCTGTCAATCAAAATATACTCTTCGGGCTCGGGCTGAATTCTCTCGGGCTCGGGTCAGGCCCAACTTTTAAGGCCTGATTACAGCTCTAGTCTCTGAGGTTGAAATTAACGCAATAAGGACAATATGTGGGTAAAAATCTCAAAAATCCTCGATTCCAAGGCTGTTATTTTGTAGGTGTGCACGCTACAATTTTTCGTCGTAGCAAGACCTGCTTTTATTACAGTAACAACCACTGAATGTCACTATGACTGGTAAAGATAGGTTTTGAATGAATTTTTTTTTGACCCGTCAGTCAAAATGACTGACAACAATAAATTGTAGCGAGACCTCTTCCCTGGACAGAATGCCAGTCTATCACAGGACCAACACAGAGATGGAGGACAACCAACCAAGCTCTACTAAACTGTAACCATAATTCCAAAAAGAAAAACTGTATAACAAACAAGACCAAAAAAAATTAAAATCAAGGCTTACCTTCATAACTGTAGACAACAACGTGGGTATGTCCAGGTAAGTGTGGATGGTCATTTCTATCACCGATGACAACCGTCAGCGTGTTGGTTGAGGTCACTGGAGGAGATCCACTGTCAATCATGAGTATAGGAAGGCGGTACTCCTTCTGGCGCTCGCGATCAAAGCTGCGGAGAGCTGTGATGGCTGCGCTGCCATTCCGAAAGTCGGTCAAATTAAAGTTCGTGGCATCGGAGGTGAGCAGGAGGAGGCGGATAGAAAACGGCCCGCCGTTGGCGGAGGTGTCGCGGTCCACAGCGTGAAGAAGCATGGACGTTTCGTTCATTTGCACCGCCTGTGGTGCTGCAGTGTTTTCCCAAACAACAGGCCTATAGGGAGCCTCAAACTCTGGCCCATTGTCGTTGATATCAAGTACAGTCACCATGACAATAGCGGTGCCGGTGAGGGGTGGAATACCAGCATCTGTTGCAAGAACCATGATCCTGTGCTGGGAGATTTTCTCTCTGTCCAACGAATGAGCAACTACCACCCAGCCTGACTGATCCACCAGGAACTGATTGTAAGGGTCGGACTCTTTCGAGATGCTGTAGGAGAAGCGTCCATTTAGGCCAGAGTCGAGATCAGATGCCGTAACCTGAGTGACAATTGTTCCCACGGGGATGTCTTCAGACATGGCAGGCGACTCATAGAACTGTGGAAAAAAGACGGGTGGATGATCATTGGCGTCTTCTACCTGGACAAGACAGTAGGCCAGGCTGAAAAAATCTGCATCTTCAGCCTTCAGGGTGAGATTAAAGGTCCTCTCATGGAGCTTCTCAAAGTCAACCTTCTTCTTAAGTTTTATCACACCACGTTGGTTTACTTTGTCCGTCTCTACAAAGAACTTCCTTTCCTCGTCTCCACCAACAATGCTGAAGGTAACGACAGCATTCTCACCCACGTCTCCATCAGTGGCAGAAACGACAAGAACCTCACTGTTTACCTCCAGGTCCTCATTCATCTGGAAGACACATAAATGTACTTCATTTATGGCTGCTAATGTAAATATTAGGGGTATGATGTTAAATGTATCCGTATTCTGATTTTTCGTCACACATGCGACACTGTAAACATATTCAGTGCAGCGTGGCCTCCTGCTAGCTCTTCTAAGGGAGAGGTGTTATTTGAATGCTAGCTTATGTAGTTAAAGCCCCCAGTTTAGGAAAACTTCAGCTTCCCGGTGTTACAAAACAACGCGTTTTTAATGTTAACTGGTTACCAACTTCCGTTAGCATTGGTTGCTGTTAGCAACCACAGACATTACTGAGCCGTAGTAAGAACACCGCTTAGCTGCCCCTGTTGCTGTCGTTCTCTTAGCATAGCAAAAAAAGTATGAGGAGACTGGACATCTGACTGTAATGATATGTATTAAGAGTTTCTTTCAGGAATTAGTCGGTGACGTTTGCGTTGTTTTGCAGAAGCAGCTGAAAGCTGAATGAAAGGAGTTCCCCCCCACCACAGTGTCCCACATAAATACTAAAATAAAAATGATTAATCTAATATCATCTTTTCTTTTTTAGCGCACACAAAGGCGTATAAAAGGCCAAATACAAATAGAACACATAAAACCAAGAGAAACTCCTGGGTTAGAAACCGGTAACAAGGAACAGTGCAGCGGTGATTAAATCATTAGACTAGCAGTGGGCTGTAATCCATCCCACCTCACCTGTATAACTTGTTACCACTGTTAACACAGACAGTAGGGCAGTCTAAAATATGAATTTTATATCCCATATTTTATTATTTACATTTTTATGTTATCCGAGAACAATTTGTTGGAAAATGTACTGCAAGTACAGATTGATTTTAAATGTCATTACACAAAACTTTTTTTATTCACTTTGTTCCCAGACTGTACCGAAAATGAACCGAACCGAGAAATTGAAACCAAGGTACGTACCAAACTGGGATTTTTGCCGTACTGTTAGACTCCTAGTAAATATTTAAAAAGAATGATACATTTCTTTAGACAGGTTGACTCACCTGAGTGGTGTAGGCCCTCTGAGTAAAAATAGGTGGGTGGTCGTTAACGTCTGAAACCATAATAGTGGCTGTTCCCGTCCCAGACAAACCACCTCCGTCCCGAGCCTCCACCACCACCAGATACATGTTCTCTGTCTCCCGATCCAGTGAACGCAGAACTGTGTAGATAGTCCCAGTAGTGGCGTTTATGGAGAACAGGTTGAGGTTGATCTCGTTGCGAATGTTCTTGATGATGCTATAGGTCAGCATGGCATTCCTGCCTTCATTAGGGTCATCAAGGTCCATGGCACGCATCTCCATTATGGAGGTGTCGGCAGGTGAGTTTTCAGGCACTTGGCCAATGAAACATCCGTCTACCTCTAGAGCTGGGCACGGAAAGAATGGGGCGTTATCATTGATGTCCTGGACTTCTAACAGCACATCAGCGAATCCTGTCAGCCCCATGCCTCCTTCGTCTGTGGCGAGGACAAGGAATCTCCAGGCAGGGCGCTCCTCCCGATCCAGGCGGCGCTGGGCATAGATCCTTCCGGTGTGTTCGTCGATGGAGAACTCGCCACCGGCACCTTGGCCGTGGAGGGAGTAACGGAGGGCAGTCTGGTCGGCTTCCTGATCAGGATCTGTTGCCGACACCTACAACAAAACAACACATGAAAACGTGAAAAAAGAACCAAGTAATGTGGGGAACTTCATCCTTCTTCCCGCTGCCTTTTTGTGTAAAATGCTAAATTATTCAACATCCAAAGGTAAACAAGACAAAGGCAAACCGTTCTCTAGGCCAGTGGTCTCCAACCCTGGTCCTTGAGATTCTTCTTCTTCTTCTTGTTTATTGGCGGGTGGCATCTAACGTCTAGGTGCATTTCCGCCACCTACTATGCTGGAGTGTGAGTCGGAGTTGGTCCTTAAGATCTACTGTCCTGTAGGTTTTGATGCATCCCTACTCCAGCACAGCTGAATTAAATGAATAGCTCGTTACCAGGTCTTTGCCAAACTTGATGGCCTGCTGAAGAGGTAATTCAATCATTCGATTCAGCTGTGTTGGAGCAGGAATGCACCTAAAGCCTGCAGGACAGTAAGATCCCGAGGACCAGGGTTGGAAACCACTGCTCCAGGCTGACTGAAAGTAGGTAGCTTTCATCCAGTTAGAACTCATTTAAAGGATTTCTATGAGCTCAGTATTGGTAGTTCCTCTAATATCATACAGGGCCATCACAGTGCTAATTCTATGAGAAACAAACCAATCATACCATGCCACAAAGTCAATAGGCTTTGTAATCATAATCCCTATGACCAGTAGTACCCACATGGTACAAGAGGATAGTGTATTCAGTGTGAGCCAAAAAGCTTTAAATTTGGGATGTCATGCTCCTCAAGGAGCTACTACTGCCATCAAGTCTTTATTTTTTCTTTTATATAGAAAGCCCTCCTGGATCAGTGCTTCGGTTTTTGCCTTTGCCTGCTCTGTGTTCTCAAATTTGATTCTGGTAGATGGCACCAGGTTCTGGTTCTGCTGGAGGTTTGTGGCTACATCCATGCTCAGTATGTAGGAAACCTACATGTGAGTTACTCAAACGACCGAGTCTCCTTAGATACAAAACTTGCTCCTTCGTCCTGTTTTCCTTGTGCAGTTTCTGTCTTTACTTGTGAAACTATTGATACTTCTAATTTATTAACCCAGTGGAGCTGTAAATGCTTTGACATTACAGATAACACTAGAGGGTCAGACGCAGAGGTCGCACTAGATATTTGTTTTCAAAAAATTTTTTTTATCTATTTTTACAAAGAACACATTTAATAGTATTTATTTTCTTTACTCAATTTAAATAATATTCAATAATGTTCCAGCTGAACAGGGAACTATAACAAAGTTAAATGATTGCACTTAAAAAAAGAACAGTTCACCTGCTTTGGCCTGAACGCTCAGTCTCACAACTTCCTCCTGCTCCACATGGAACTGAATTGCTCATCCACTTGTGCGTTATCAAATAGTGGGATTGCTGCAGAGGTTTATGTCATGAGGTTTGGGATTTTAGCCTCAGAGTGATAAGTTCTCATGGGGGTTTAGATGTTGTTTTGGAGGCTGAAACTGCGCTCCGATGACACACTGGAGGCTGGAATTAAGCGCCACTTTAGCCAAAGTTTTAAAATCAGGACACATGTCTCTAATTGAAATGATCATATGTTGGAAAGACTCTCTGAATGAGTTGTTTCCTGACCTGCAAGCTATCGCTTCAGCGGGAGGAAATCCCGCAAGAGACCAAACGTTTAGGAGCGATGAGCTCCAAAGCCTCAGTAACTCCAGTTAGAGAAATGCTCTGAGGACATTGTGCAGGTCTGAGACGATGCTCAGATGCTCTCATGGGAATCTTTTTTTACATTTATTTAGTTACCGGTACAGCATAAAGTGGAAAATGTCTCGGCGTCTGCACCAAGTCGTCGGAGGTGTGAATACTAATCTGTCAAAATGCAAACAGCTGCAAATCTCTTAAAGCAAATCTCAGTTTGCTTTAAGAAACAAGATGTCCACCATAATTCAGCTACATGTCTAAAAATATACCTCTTATAAGCTTCTTAATCTTTGTGTAATTGCATGTTTTTATGACCATAGCATTTCAAATAGATATTGAATAATCACAAAACTGCAACTTTTGTTCCTAAAGATTTACTGCTTTATATATCAAAACTGTAGCAAAAGACACACCTTTTATTTATGGTGAAAGGACAGACAACAGTGGCGTGCTGACGTATCATCACAATTCAATAAGACCTTCTGTAATAAGAGAATATTTCATCTCGTTCACTTCTGTCCTCATCACGTATTTCTTGTCAAAGCAGGTAAATTGCTTTTTCACTATGTAGAAATGTCAAACCTACAACATGCAGGGGGGAAGTGATTGCAGCAGCTGGCTCCCGCGCACTGGGACCTCACAACACAGGAATAAACATTTCTCTGCTGCTTTGTCCTGTTTGCTTAATTAACCTGCTTTCTTGCTATCTCTCTGAGCGAGGGGACGAGAGCAGCAGCAACGAGACAAGCCTTCACATCTGTCACCGAGACACACAATGCAATTAAAAGTTAATAGACACAGACAAAGGCAAGAAAAAGTACACTTTTACCCTTTCTTCTCCTCTTTTGTCACCAGAGAGTTTGTTTACTGAGGCCTTTGAAGTCCCTCTCCCCTCCCCTCCTCTCAGCAGCCACCTCCCCCATGTCGCCTCTCTGCATCCTCTGACAACGTGACGCAGGTACACAATATTGAAGATGAGCAGCTGTGGCACCACAGAGGAGGCAGGTGAAGTAAAAAAAATATTCATTTCAAATTGGATTTTCTCCTCCGTTCACTATCTACTGAATTGTATTAGTGCACAGGGCTGAGGGTGCTGCGTGATGAGGGAGAACCTGTCCGTCGTGCGGCAGAAAGACTATTGAGAGCGTCGGAGAGGAACCAAACGCACATCAAATCAATTCCAGCAGGCGAGGGGAAAGCAGGCCCAAGTTGAGGGCTCGGTGACATATGTGCCTCTGATGGAGATTATTTCCCTTCCCTCCCAGCTTCCACCTTTTTAATCTTATTTAGCTTGGCAGCACATGCAAATTATTGTGAATTACCGGAGATGGGTGTGACGAAAAGTGGATTAGATCAGCAGGAGAAGGAGGTCAACACGAACACTTTTGAGGCAACTTTGAAGATGGTGGTTACTTCCCATTTAGCCTAATGTTTCCCCTTGGAGCCGCTCTTCAGTTTTTCTGTTAAATGCAGTCATACACGTGCGATATGTTAGTGGAATGACACCCAATCGCTGCTGAGGTGTTGCTGGAGGCTAATGCACCCCTCATTTTTAAGCGTAGCTAATGTTATTAGATTTTCCAAGCATAAAACCTGATACATTTTCACATATTGTTCATATAAACACTAACATTTTAACAGTAACATAGATTATGTTGACAGTCCAATTCGAAGGTGATACTTTCTCAGGTTTGCATTTTATATAATTTCCCAAGGAATGAGTGGACATCTGATCTACAGTTATATTTGAACGATTTAGCATGATTGATTTACTCAATTTCTGTATATGTCTACGCTTTACAAGGTCACTGAGCAAGTCCAAGAATGCAGTGGGAGATAGAGAGACAATCAGCTTGTCATTTCATTAATATTTTTGACTTAAAACCACTTTCAACCTAATCTTTATCAATCAAGAAAGTTGCAATTATTATTGGAGTCCCAGAAAAACCTAATTTCCAGTACCTGTTGGAATCCTAGATGCAGCACTGGTATTGCATTCACTGTGCTTTTTTAAAATAATAACCTACTTTTAGGCGTTTTGCTTGCAAAACGGTATTATTAGGCTGTTTCAAAAGGCATTGTTATCAGTGCCGGCATCAATGCCGGCATTAGTGAGCCTTTTGGTCAATCATAAGTGTTCAGCCTGTGGTGGCAATGTTCCCAATAGCTGCCCATGATGCATTCAAGTACAGATTGAAAATATCAAAACAACTCCAAAGTGATTTAAGCATGTTTTATTCTCAAGTTTTATTTAAAAATGTCTAAACATTAACACTGACTGTTGTCAAGTGGTTATATTGTTTTCTACTCTGGCTATGTCTGCATGTACTATTTAATTTATTAGAAAAAAAATCCAATACAATCTCCAGTCAGTTCTATACTTTCAACTTTTTAAGTTCTAAAACATAATAAAATCAAATTAATTTAGGGAATTAAAAGGAACGAATTCAGGAAAAAAGGTTATTTGTTTAATGCAGATCAAAGTAAAAAATTAAAAAAAACTCCTAAGCACATTTGTATTTTATTTTATTTTTTGGTCTGATTAAAGTTTACCGAAAACATACTGAACCGTGACTTTAAAACCCCCACAACGTCGAACCGTGACTGTTGTGTACAGTTGCACCACTAACAGGCCATATACATTGTTCTGCTGATCTAACAAATTAGGATCTTAATGAACAATTTAAGTGCTTTTGTGAAAGAGAGAGTGTTTTGGCTGCTGCAGCTCACAGCTTGCCTGTAATGTGTGACCTACTCTACACTGTGAGCTGATATCCCCAGTTATCCCAGGAGAGCAAAGCGGAAACACCAAACTCATTATGTTTTACACAGTTTCAACAACTTAGCGACTGGGCCACCATAAACTTTGCGAGTTTTGAAACCCCTCTAGTGCTATTAGAAACTGCAAGAGACTCTGATGGGAAAGTGTGTACCATTTTTTTCTCTAATAAATGAGCAGTGAGTGCTGCCGGTCCTCTCCCGTATCCCAAAGCGCTCATAGGTTGCCAAGTCCTCATGCAGCAGTCCCTTACAGCTGCAGTCAAAGCAGAATATCCTTCTGCGCCCACATAGCAAACAAATTACTTATGGAGGTGGTCCATGTAGATTGTTAATAACTGACACGTTTAAAAAAAAGTAACTAGACAGGTCTAAAAATAATATTTGACTGTCAATTTTCTTCGTTTTAATGTGTTTGGTGTGACTTATTGTATGCTCCTGAGAGAAAGCATATGGTTAAAAACCAAATAAGATTTAATAAAACTAAACCCAAACACTAAAAATATTAGAATTAATAAAAAAGTAACACAACTAGAGTCTCTGATGCAGCAATTTCACCTCTCCTAAACTCAGATAAAGACAAAGGGTGCACATGGCCAGTTCTGTAACTTGCTTACTAAAGAGTTGGCAATAGTGATTTTACGATGCTTGAAGGAAAATGCTAGAATAACATTCTAGCTGTCATATTGCTTTCCCAACCAAATTAACACCATGGGAGCAGCACATTCAAGCTGAAGGAAAAACATACCCCTGGGGTTTCGTTCATATAATTTAGTATATATAATCAATTGTTGACATGATTTGGTAGATATTTTTATATTTTTTATATTAGGACAAATACAAATCGAGTTTTTAAACCCATTTCTAATATCTCTCCTGAACACTAGGTAGCATTTCTTTCATTCATTATTATTTGGATACTATTCATTGCAAGAGTTATGTTTATTTTCTATTTTTTTGATTGTCTTTTCTTCACCGTTTTTAATTTCATTTGAGTATTTAATTGAAAATATATTTTATCCCTCCTTGTTATTTTACTATTTATTGTCTTTGTGTCAGCTGTGTATGGACACGCGCTGCTAATTTCACAAAATGTGTGCAATTTGAGACGTCATTTAAGGTAATAACAAAAGCAAAAAAAAACACAGTTGTGGAGTTCCTTGATGAGAAAGCGATTGTCCCCATGAGCTAAATGGGTTTCTACATCATCCTTTCTCCTGATCTCCACTCCGGACGTAAACTCTGCAAACTGAATTTTTGAAGATCTTTTTTTTTCTTTTTCAGTGAAACTATGATTCCATTTGAAGGAGAGGTGCAAATGCTGCATGAGGACCTTTATTTTTCCAAATATGTGCAGACAGGCCCTAAAATAGAGATAGTTTGAGTAACACCTCTCTGTAATGTCCAGGAGATAAGCCCAAAACAAACAAGCCTACACACTCACTGACCTCTAGAATGAACACAGGAAGCTGCGTGAGCTCCTCCATCACGGAGGCTTGATACTCGGTCAGACTGAACACCGGTGCCTCGTCGTTGCGGTTGACCACCTGAACCAACACCAGGGTCTCATTCTCCCACTTCCCGTCAGAAGCGACCAGCCGGAGCTCGTAGCGCTGCTCCATCTCGTAGTCAAGGGGCTGAGCCACGAAGATGGTGCCCACCTCGGGTTCCACGTCAAAGGTCCCCATGGTGTTTCCTGAGGTGATCTGGTAGCGTAGCTTAGCATTGGCACCTGGATGGAAGAAATAGAGTCCTGGTCAGTTTGAGCTGGTTTCAGTGTGTTTTTGTGTCACAGATTTTCTGCTTTCAGAAACTATTTATACTGGTATTTTATTATTATTTGTGTATTCAAATGTGAATTAATAAAAAGAAAATAGCAGCTGCCAATATGATTTAGGATATATATCTATCAGGGGTCACGTTAACACTTATATTTTCGGTATGTGATCGGTTCTATGAAACGACGGAAAAATCGGAAAGACATCGGCCATTTTGGCAGATTGCAATTTCCACCCCTGACAACTTTGGTGCAGACATTTTCAACTTTACACACGGAGTACAGGTAACTAAATCAATTACAGACTGGTGGTGACAGATTACTGCTGCTCAACCAATGATGCAGAAGGACTCCACAATGCAAGATTTCCTTCCAGTGAAGCGATCAGAAAAGCTCTTATTCAGAGAGTCTTGCCAAATTTTGATCACTTCAATTGGAGAAATGTTCCCTGATTTCATAACTTTGGCTGAAGTGGCGCTCGTAATTCCAGTCTCCAGTGTGTCAGCAGAACGCAGATTCAGCCTCCATTGCGCACAAGCTAGAGCGCAGTTCAGCTCCATGCAGAGCGTTCAGGCCACAGTAGGTTAAATGTTCATAATTAATACATGTAGACTGTAAATCCACTCCATGTCTGATGGCATGATGTGTATTCTCTTTTTAGTTTGTTCGGACTGAATATTTAATAAAATGAACGAAAATTAAATACAGCTAAATATGTCATTATTATCATTTTTTAAAATTGTTAAAAATTGATGGATAAAAATAATGATCAGATTCTTTTTGACCCCGTCAGTCAAAATGACCAACGAACAAAAACATTGGACACTGGTTGAAACCCTTTTTGATTTAATGAGATAAAGACCAGAATCTGAGACACGATCAGAACAAAAATAATTAACCTTTAACACAACAACCTGAGAGGTACATAGCTCTTCTTTTGAAATGTAACTTTTTGAAAAGTAGGAATTGCTGGCAGAGGAAACACACACACACACACACACAGATGATCCATGTGGACAGCAGCAACAAATATCACATCTCAGAAGAAACAGTGGGGCTCATTAGACGTTCACGCTTCCACAACTTGTCTGCATCAGATCTGTTCATCGAGTTGTGATCCAGTACTTCAGAAAATGTTATATTGGCTGAAATTACATACCTGGAAATTTAACCTGAAGTGCAAGCTCAAATTTTCCTTAACATAATATTAATAAAGGCATTTCTACCTATTAAAAGCATCAACTACCTATAATGTGATCATTTAATACGTTTAGTGGCTGTATAAATCTACACAGAGGTGGGGCACAGCAACAGCAGGATTGGGGCCAAACTGTTTTTTTAAAACACTTGCTGTATTTAGCCAACTTTAATTATTAATCAAAAGCTGATTGAGGCACACCAAAGTCTGCTATTAAGAATTTAAAGTGAAAGCACGAAGTGTTGTCATTAAAAAACAAATACTTTGTGAGGTACAAAATAATTTTTTTTTTAATTTGTCGGTAGAAGTTTTACACTGAAAAATAAAAACTCTTCATCTGCATCTACCACCTGTACTGGGGGGACCACATTTGTATCATTCTTGAATTGGATCTGATTGGGGCTGAACTAAATCAGTCCAGGGCTTCAACATTGGACAGCCCTGCTGTAGATAAAAAAATATTTATAAGTTGGTATGGCCTAGTTAAAGTTTATGCCGAAATCCAGCTGAGAATCTGTGGGAAAGGAAGCTGACCTGTTTGTGCCGGCACTGACTCTGAATGGGAGTCAAATATCCGAGGTGTCTCATTTCAGACCATATAGTTGAATGAAAACGTGCTCCAACGCTGAAGTTGATCAATGACACAAAGTTGACATCAAAAGTCATCAAAGTTTAACATCACACGTGAAAAAAGGCTGAGATGGATTACAGCACTAGTTCACCTACTACCACCCCTTCATTGAGGAAGATTAAAACTGATGGGATCTTTTCTTTAAATATTGCAATTTTTAAAGATGGATGCATTATTGAATGATGAAGAAATCCAGCCTCCACCCTATTCTGGCATCACTTCCCCCATCCTTCCCACTTGTCATTGGTGTCTCGTCTTGTTACTTTCTCCCTTGTTATCTTCCAAGCCTAGCCTCTAGGTCTTTTACTCTGTTTATTCATGCATGTCTCCTTCTTTCTTTTAACTGTTTTCTGTCCACTCAACATTTTGCATTTCTTTTATTAATTATTATTTTTCCCTTGTTTTATTAGCTTATCTTCTGTCTTCTTCAGCTTCTCCTCCTCTATTGCTTCTCTTTCTTCCCATCCTTGTGTCTTCCATCAACCCTTCCTCAATCCATGTCTCCCCTGACATCTTGTCTTTCCTTTTATCTCTCTTTTCCATTTTCAGCTGTCTCATTTTTTCCCTCTTTACCCATTTATTCTCCTCCCCATCCCTTCTTTCGTTTCCTCTACTGGCCTCTCGTCTTCCCTCCTGATGAAGTGAAAAGATGCCAACACACTCATGGATAAAGTAAACACAGACACAGATGCATGTTAACAGCCCAGAGGCAGGTCTGTCTGGGTCCAGCTTGCTCTCTGTTTACCAGCACCAAGGAGACTTTAGGAGACAAACACCATCTGTGGAGACGTGGAAGAGCTTCATTACGACGTCGGCGAACGCGTGTGCCTCTGTGTCTGCGAGGAAAAGTTGAAGTGCACCGGTCCGTCTCAGCCTTGAAGCGCGATCTGTGGTGACATTTGAGCGAGCCGCTCGCTGCGCCTGTGTAAATGGGAGTGCATGTAAATGTGTGTAAGGGGAGTAGCTACAGCGGTTTTTCGCCTCCGGCAGCCTCCTTAATGATCAGCCTGGCCATATGGTGTTGCCCTCCTAACACGTACACAACCGCACACGTGCACGGACGCATATGCACACCAGGGGACAGGGCTGATTTACTTCGCAGCCTAGCAGAGGACCCAAAATTGAGATTAAGGTCAGATCTCTGCTTCTGGTAAGGTGGACCGGAGGGGAAATTCGTCCCTGAGCCCCGACTGCGGGTCAACACTCCGACAAACTCTTCGCTTTAAAACTGTGTAAGATGATGTTACCTCAAAGGGCTGCAAGAAATATTTCCTGTTTTTAAACGGAGCGCCAAAATGTAATGCAGTGATATTACCTTATTTTAGTTTTGAATAGAAACACTGAAGTCCATCATGGTCCAGATGGGGAAATAGGGACACATTTGACCAATCCACAAGCAAAGTGCCTCAGAATTACATACAATACACCTTTAAATTTGTACTTTTGCAGGCATCTAATAATGCAAAGAAAAGCTAAAGTTAAACACAGAAATGAACAACAGACTTGTGTGAATCACAGAGAGAGATGTTAAAGCTGCAGTCCGGAGAATATATTTATGTATCAAAGTTTTATAAATCTTTAAAATGACAGTGGGTTAAATACTATGATTAAAGGCTAGTGCTCCACAACACTTGTTATTTTTCTTAATCCCACCTTCCTCCCGTAGACCCCTATGCATTTCACACTGAGCGCCGATTTTTTTTAGCCAATTGAATTCGAGTTTCCGCATTGTCGGCTGTCAATCAACTTGCTGGAGGGAGGGAAGGGGAGGGGGGAGTGTTTTGGTACATCGGATTCAAAAAATCTCTCTCCCTCAAATACTCCGGACTGCAGCTTTAAGTCGGTGCTTTGAAACCATTATTTGGGGTCGTAGTTCAGGTATTATATGAGCTTTTGAGATGCTAATGGACTAATTGCTCTCGAATGTGTGACGTACTTCTGTTTTTAAACTACTGCGAAATCTTCAGAGCACCGCTGTTTTCCTCTGTGCTCAGCTTCATCCAAATTCAATGGGCTATTAAGTTTCCGTGGCTTTCCAGCGGATTTTGAATTGAGAAAAAGGTGGCTGATAAACATGCGCAGGGGAGAATTTCAACGCCACCCCTCACAGTATGGTCGGCGGTCGACATTCCGACACTGATCAGCTCATACAGCCACTCTCACTCACACAAACAACAGTTTGCTGGCTCCGAATCAGACATCCGTTTCTATACTACAAACTACAATTTTCGGTGTAAATAAAAGACGAAACCGGTCTTGCTCTTTTTTTTAAAGAAAATACAGGAGAGATGCATGTAACTTTTGTTTCTAATTCCACTATCACATTTACACGTGGCCCATTTAACCTATTAATCTTTTAGCCAGTTGCTCAGGGAAACTACCTGATGTACGTTTTCTGTTGACTGTTTCTTAATAATTTTGGACAACCCTGAGCCTCCTATTCATGGGACTATCCTACAACAACAGAGTGTTGCCCTGTGATGGACTGGCAACATGCCCAGGGTGAACCCTTGCCCGATGACTACTGGAGATAGGCGAAAGGATAAGCGGTATAGATAATGGATTGATAATACAAAAAGACTATAATCTGACGGGGATATAGAGTAAAGATGACAGAGAACTTCAGTCAGTGGTTTTACATAAACATCTAAACCGAGCTCTGGCAAGAATCGAGTTAATACCTTAACCAGAATGGGAGCCTTTATCCCAGTTTACATGTCATTCGGAATATCAAATTATTGAATAAAGTGAGTTTGAGTCCGCAATGCGAGGTAGCGACATGCGCCCTTTCACGTTGGCTTTCTTCCGGTTGGAATAGAGCGTCACACAGTTATTGAACAAATGCTGGCAGCAGCGAAGCAGACTAAGTAAAAGCAGGATATGCACAATCAGCGAAGGAATGGACGACAACAACGCTGCAGCACAGTGCATTTTGTAAGTACTGTACTGTTTGATTGTGCTACACTCAATTACTGCTGTGCTGTTGTCATTCCCGCTTCAGCGTTCTCATCCCTTCCAGAAGGGGGAATGCCCCGACTGATAATAACTCGATTTAGCTGGGATGCTGTTTATATACAGAAATATCTAATATCATTATCTGGGTGGGTTTGCTCAATTAGGAGTAGGCCAGTTCGGTTCGACTTCAGCCAGATTAAGATTCATACATGCATCTCAAAACTCCAAATTAAGTCGGACTACAGTACTTATTCGGTTTTCTTTTACTAAGTAAGAAGTAAAGTCACTGAGTGACTCTACTACTGTATTATAAATTATCCTCTTAAAGTAAAGCATTCACTTGTTGAAATTTTGTCACCTACAGTAACTGCAATTTAAGCCCCTTGCAGAGTGTGAAAGCAGCATTTCTAAACAGTGAGCAAAAAGATGTGTTTGATGAGCTCAACATGGACCTAGATGCTGCAGTGAAGTTAAATGAGATAGCAGACATTCTTGTTATTTACTAAAGTTGTATTAATTTCAGCTGCGTTGAATAAAAACAGACCGATTTTTGCGCGGCAGATGCAGTCTCTCCTCCCTCCTCATCGACGGTGTTTGCACAGGGACACGACTTCTGGTCAGCGTGACACGATCAGTCACTTCCACTCACGCTCCACTTATTATCACTTCACCTCACTGCAGCGGTAGGTGTTTTTGTTCGTGTTTACCAAACCCCGAGGCGACACTTAGCTGAAACACTAAAGTCAGCAGAACTGATAAAAAGCCTCTTGATCTCATTACCCGACACTCTGAGTTCGGCACATTTTCCACTAGGAGGACCAAATGAAGCCAGAAAACACGATGGTCGACGAAAGCTGCTGCATCAAATCACCCAAGATGAACCCAAAACCCTTACATTCCCTTCTCCTCACCTCTGCTAATTCCAACAAACACTGAATCAAGCTGAAATGAATGCAGTATGTGTATTTCCGCTGTGAATGTGTTTGTTGTACCTAGTTTGTACCAGGGCTGAAAGGTCACTGGTCCTTCAACACCTGTCAGCTTTAACAACAAACCGTGCTCATAATGTACAACACACACACACACACATAGAAGAAGCCAAGGTGATGGTACAGCTGGAGGATAAAACCTTCAGCACATTTTATAGCTCATCAAGTCTCAGTGTGCTGCTTTCAGGAGTTTGATTCTTCATCCTGTTTGACCTTCAGGAAAACATGGATCCAGCATTTACATCAGAATCAGCAGGTGTGTACGGGAAATGCCTCGAGCCAAGAAGCAAACTGGCTCAGCGGTGAGGCAACTTTGAATTTAATCACAGTAGGCACAAGATAACAGATTTCTTCCTGTGTTTTAGGACTCACCAACTGTGCTTTGTGAAACTATTCACATCAATGAACTTTTTCAAATGTTATTATATTCTACCTACATGGGCTTTTATGTTGCAGAGCATATTACCGTCCTAAATAAATTATACATAGTTGGACTATCGTAATTTTCTGACATTAAGCCGGTAGTTTTTTTACATGCCTTGGACCCTGCGTCCTATACAACAATGCGGCTAATTTATTGATTTTTTTTACTGGCTAACCACCTCCGGGGGGCACTATAGCAGGAAGCGCAACAGTGAGACAGACGTGGGGAAAGATCATGCAACCAAGAAGACACTACAGGTAGTTTCCATGCACACACCCTCATCATGAAAAACACATGAAGCAATGCAGCTTTTAAGTTAAAGGCAATCGAGCTGACCGTCAAAGAAGGACATAGAGCTACTGTACATAAGCTTGACATCAATAAATACATGGTGAGAGTCAGTGTGAAAAGAAGTGTAAAAGAAAGCTTTCAGAGGACATAAAGACACTGAAGCAGATGACTTCAGTGGCTTTAATGAGGAAGATGAAGAGGGAGACCAATGACTTCTGGTTGGCTAAAGTATGTTTTATTTTCTTACCAGAGATGTTACTGTCGTGTTGTGTTGTAGCCGTGTTGGCGCCCTACTGGCGATTTTCAGGCAGAGTTTGAAAAAAAAGAATGTCTTAAATCAACACCTAGAAAAGCACTCGGATAGCGCAGACCTTCGCCAGGGCTACTCACCCCCCATCCCCATGTTGTTCATTCTAAATTTCTGCACTTTTCCAATAAAATTTCTGTTAATGAGACGCATGGCTGCGCTCTTCCGGCAGAAATCTACATCACACAGAAATCTGCGCTCTGGGGCGACCGTGGCTCAGGCGGTAGGAACTCATTCCGTAACCGGTTGCCGGTTCGAATCCCCGCTCCGTCCGTCTCGGTTGTTGTGTCCTTGTGCAAGACACTTTACCCTGTTCCCTGCTGGTGGTGGTCAGAGGGCCCGGTGGCACCTGTGTCCGGCAGCCTCACCTCTGTCAGTGAGCCCCAGGGCAGCTGTGGCTACAATGTAGTAGGTTGCCACCATCAGCAAGTGAATGTTTGCGTGAATGGGTGAATGACTGAATGTAATGTAAAGCGCCTTGTGGTCCTCTTGACTAGCAAAAGCGCTTTACAAATGCAGGCCATGTACCATTTACCATCTGTTGCAACGCTGAAAACTGGAATTACAGGCGCCACTTAAGTCAAAGTTTTGAAATCAGGGAACATTTCTCCAATTAAAGTGATCAAAGTTCGGGAAGACTCACTGATCAATAACTTCAGTGGGAGGAAATCCTGCGGCATGGGCTCCTTCTGCATCCGTGGTTAAGTTGCAGCGATCTGTCGCTGTCGGTCTATGTCCAGAATCTTTTTTAGATTGATTCGCTTACCTGAACCCTGTGCGTAAGGTTGAAAATGTCTGCGCCTCTGCATCAAGTGGTCAGGGGTGTGAATTGCAATCTGTCAAAATGACCGATGACCTTCAGGTTTTGCCCTCATTGTTTAAAAAAAAAACAGTCAAATACGGAGAATATTCGGTTAACACGACCCCTGTATTTATATGACTTTAGGAGGCAATTTGTTGCACTACATTTAATTTAGTGGTATCAAAGTAAGGGGGGCTGAATACAAATTCAAATCGAAGTTTTCTTCAGTTTTTTATTTCTAAAAATGATTATTCATGTAATAATCTCCTGAAAATCAAATGAAGTTGTACTATGTTAACTAAAACCTCGTTTCAACTTTTCCGTCAGCAAGTTTGCACTGGCACCCACACGTATCGACGGATAAGTTTTCCTTTCAGACTTCTTCGTTGCCTGATCAGTCTTGCAAAACAATTACCTGCCAGGACAACAGGAGACATAGTAACCTAGCACTGCCACCGTTGCAGTCATGTCTCCGCTACATGTTGTTGTGTCCTTGGGCAAGACACTTCACCCACCTTACCTACCGGTGTTGGCCAGAGGGGCCGATGGCGCGATATGGCAGCCTCGCTTCTGTCAGTCTGCCCCAGGGCAGCTGTGGCCATAATCATAGCTTGCTTCCACCAGTGTGTGAATGTGAGAGTGAATGAATTATGGAGTTGTAAAGCGCTTTGAGAGTCTTGAAAAGCGCTATATAAATGCAAGCCATTATTATTTACTTTTTTACTTTTTACTTTCAAAATCAAAACTCTTCACTTGAACAACTTCTATGTTACCATAGTTACGGTTTGATGCTATGAATTTCATCTGTTCTTTGTGCTGAAGATGTCTTTGTTCACAAATACATCTAGGCAAATCATAAATAATTATCCGTGATTGATTTTAAGGTCAGCCAATTAAAATTAAACTGTCTCCCAGATTCAACCAAATATGTCTCGTTAACACTGCTAGTGGTGGTGATGGTCTGAACAGGAGGGGCCCCAAATCCAGTTTAGCCTAGGGCCACAAGAGAATGCACAACTGATTTTAAAATATATTATTTATTTTTCCTCCCCCTCTGTTTTCTTACACTCTTCTTTAACATAAAAACAAGCCACCAAACGTATAAATAAATAAAGGACATTTTCTGTCTGCACAGTGCTGATTATTTTATGTTAATTTCCCACAAAAACACTAATCAAGTGGAATGACTGTATGATGAACATGTCAGGGAGGGAGCCATGAGAATTTATGCAAAGACGCGTTGACTTAAATTTTTAACTAATAAGTAAAAAATTCATAAAATAGCTCTTGGATTTAGCTCCTTTATCTTTAAAGTTTTAAAGGAATTAATTTCAAAAAGACTGAAAAACAATAGAAGTTTCTTCAAACTGTATGATTTGATTTATTTCTGTTAAAGCCAAATAATTTTTTTAATTTCAGTGACAGTTAATTAAAGTAGCCTTTTATTAAACATTATTTGTTTTTCTTATCTATTTGTGCCAGTGAGATTTATCTCTCTGGAAACCAGAAGAATCATCAACGTGGGACTAAGACCAAGCTAAAACAGTAAACTCCATCTGATTCTCTCATAATCCCTGATCCTTTGTCCCACGTAGTAATTAAACGGCCATTGGCTCCTGACCGCTTGGGAGGAAAGAGACCAAGATCAGCAGAAACAGCCATCTTATGCAAACGTCCCCTTAAACCTTTCTAACTGGTGGCGAGATGGTGGTCTTACTGGGATTAACTCAAACCTTAAATCTGATCCCTGCTGAGTCAGCACTGGGGGTATCAGACAGAATCTGTTTGGGATTTAACTTGTTTGTAAATCTTTCTCACTCATCCATAAGAAATAATGTGCTTTTCTCATCATTTTAGCAGTAAATGAAACTGCTTCACTCGCCTGATGTTAAATTAAACCTAAAAATGCTAAAACCCAAATTATAAGTGTTGTCACTGTCAAGAACACTGGCCTAATAGTCGTCATGTATTTTAACACATGTTAAAATAGACCTTTTTCCTGCACCACATTTTAAAAATCAGGTGCATCTTACAGAAAAGTAGTGCTGGAATGCACAAACTAGACTCAACAGCTGTGAACCAGTCCTAATAGCTCCCTTAAAGTATTTCAGTTGATCCAGAATGGTGCAAAGAGGGATCACATTCCTGCTTTCCAAGCAGGATTCCTTCTTTTAACATTTAAAGCTCTCGCTGGCCTTGCATCTTCCTTTTTGTTACCACCCAAAAAAAAACAAACAAAAAAAACAACTCAGCTCTCAAGATGCAGGTTCCGGTGTTAGAAAAGAGATTGATGCATTGCTTTTAGTTTTCAGGCCCCTCTGCTTGGAAGGACAGGTCGCACTAGATAATTTTGCTGTCCATCAGCTAGATATTTTTTTTGGCCATCATTTTGACCGATGGGGTCAAAAGAAAATCCAATCATAATCTATTTTTACCCGTCTGTTTTTAAAATGATAACATATTCAATAATATTTATTATTCATTTTAAGTCATGTTCAATCCGAACAAGCTGAACGGAGAACTACATACAAACAATGAAATTGAAGGATTTCACTTATAAAATGAACAGTTAACCTGCTGTGGCCTGAACACACAGTCTTACAAAATTCGCATGGAACTGAAATGCTCACCCATTTGAGCGTAATCAAATAGTGGGACTGCTGCCGAGGTTATTGTCATGAGATGAGGCGAGGAATTATCTCTGTGAAACCGCGCAAGACAAAGGAGCACTGGAGGAAGAAACATTATTAATTATGACTGAGAAAGACCCGTCAAGTAGGAGGTAAACCATTAAAGCGCTGCGCCACGGATGGCAACATAGTGACATAAGCGAACCAGAAGGACAGAGTGATCAATGGTATCAAAAGCTGCTAAGAGGTCCAAGAGCACCAAGACAACAGGGCACTTACGATCAATAGCCATAGCAATGTCATTGTGCACTTTCAACAGGGATGACTCTGGGCTATGTCGCTTTCTGTAGCCAGACTGTAACTTTTAAATAATAAAGTTATCCTCTAAAAAATGGCTGTAACTGAGAAACACTTTTTTTTCTTTCTAAAACCTTGGACAGGAAGGGTAAGTGGGAAAAAGTCCAAAAATTAGATAAAACCAAGGGGTCAAAGTATTGTTTTCTTTTAAAGAATGGGCCTTACAATGGCATGTTTAAAAGTAGTTGGTACAATTCCTGAACTAGGACAGGAGTTAATAAAAGACAGAACGGTGGGACCAATGATATTAAAAACCATTTTCAATAACTTAGAGGGAAGAACATCAAGCGAGCAGTTAGTAGTACTCATTTATTGCAGAATTGTGCTGAAATAAGAATAAGGCACTGGTTCAAACTGGAAGAAGACAGCAGAACCAGCAGGAACAGCAGAGACATTGATAGGTGTAACAAAAGCCTGTCGAACAGATGCCACTTTATCAAGAACAAACGGGAAATTTTTCACAAGTGGTGACTGAGGCATCAAGAAAAGCAGATGTGGGTGGATTTTAAACAGAGCTAATTGTATTAAACAACACCCTGGGATAATGACTGCTGCTAGTTAGATGAAAATTGAGTTTTTGCTTATTTAACAGATCTTTGGCATTGAGCGGGACGGTTTCTCAAAGAGAAACATGCTGCTAGTCTTTCTTCCACAGGCGTTCAGCTTTACGGCATTGTTGCCTGAGATTGCGTGTCGTGTTATTGTGCAACCACAGTTCAACTTTGGGTGTGGACTTTTCAAATCTAACAGGTGCAACAAAGTCCAGAATCTCATGACAAGTATTATAGAAAGAAAAAATGAAGTCATTAGGACATAAAGGGCAGTCCAGGCCAGTTGAAATAAAGAACTGTGACTCCATGATAGCAGCAGCGAACTGTTGGCAAGCTGCTGCCAGTGGTCTACTGACTGCTGGTGGGGGAGCAAATTCAATGGGAATGGGAAAATGATCTGAGACAGCAGAAATAGACAGTCCATGAGATACAAAAAGATCCAGCGTATGTCCAAGGCGCTGCGCTGGTCCATGCACAGATTGTGTCAAATTAAAAGATGCCAAAAGGCTTAGAAACTCAGAGGCTAATGAATCAGTAGGACAAGACAGATGTATATTAAAACCTCCACAGATTAAAAGATGATCATATCTAGGAATAGCGTCAGCAAGAAACTCAGAAAATTCTTGAATAAAATCGACATTGTACTCAGGTGGGCGGTAACGAACCGCATATAAAAAAGGATGTGTGAACTCAGCCACAAACATCTGCAGTTCAAAACAAGAAAAAGTCAATGCAGGCAGAAGTCTGCATTTAAAATTGTTTCTGTAAACAATTGCAACCCCACCCACACGTCGACCCGGGCGTGGGGAGCTGAAGAATGAGCAGTCAGGCTGGAGGAGTTCTAAGAACGCGCTGTTGTCTCCAGGTTTATTCCGTGTTTCCGTCAACAAAAGAAAATCCAGGGAGTGGAATCGGAAAAAGTCGTTAAAGAGCAACTCAACCCCCCAAAAAAAATTTGTTTGCTGATAAACTATATAAATGAGTGTCTAATAGTGCTTTCTACTTGTCCGGTCATTATTTTGCACTTGAATTTTTAATCGGGCATTGCTATTTGCTCTGCAGTGATAGCTGACGTCTGATGGCTGAGCTTGTGGTCCTATTTGTTTTCCATCTGTCTCGCTGTCTATGTCTGTGCCGTTGCAGCAGCGCCGCAGTCAAGATGTCGATCACAGCCCAGATTACGCCCAGCCCATTTCCCCCGCATGTACGCTGGTCCACCAGACAACGTCTCCTTTTGGCGCATTTTTCAAACAGGAAATGTAGGCGGCGCTAGACTCTGGTAGGGGGGTGAGCTGCTCTTTGAGGATAAAAGTTTTATTTGTAAGGGATCTGGAATTGTGCAGACACATCAGTATATAACATTACTTTTTTTGCTGGGAAGAACCCCCAAGTGAACGGAGATTGTCTGACACGCAGGCCCGTTTATGAATCTTTGTGTGCCTGCGGCGAGGAAAAATGCCACCATAGTCCGTGTCAGAGGGTCAGAGCCAGAGGTAGCAAAATTCAGAGGGGCGACGCACGTCAAAATGGCAATATTCACGTGGAATCCTGTGCGATAAATGGATAGATAGAGAGTCCACCTCTCCTCCGATGCTGGTTGCTACGGGTAACCACTCCGAGAGGACGCAGCAGAAAGGAAGGCACCGAAGCCAGGCAAGGCGGTGGAGGCGTCTTTGAGTTGCCATTTAAATCTTGGATCATTGACTTTTCCAATATATAATGAAAAATGTAAAGGGCATGGCGATCATCCACAAGAAGAGGTGACACATTCCAGATGAGAGACACAGGAAAAAAGCACAAAAAGCAACAAATTGACAGACTTCAAATCAAACGCAACGCTGCCATCATGCCACGTCATTTAATGATTCTTGAAGTGCATTTTAGGTCCATAGTTTGTTACCTGGTGTTTTAACCCTACTGCCTTATTCTGACTTCAGTTTTAACTGTTTCATATAATCGTAGATCAGAAGCATATTAATATTTTAACACTAAAATACTCTCAATAACTTGTTTAACAACCTGTTGTTAGGTCTTGGTTGGGCAATTAGGGTTATACTTCTTTGACTTTTTTTTTATAATAAAAGCTTAACTCTACTGAACTGAATAGGTGCTGAAAAAAGATCATGTATTTTACTGATCTGTTTCTAAATCTAAAAAGCTGCAATACCCTCTAAACTGATTATAGATAGTGGGTCACATTATGTGGATGTGGATAGCATTCGACTAGAAAAACATAAATATAAAACATTTAAAAAAAGGAAAATGAGTCATGAGACGATCCTCAACTTTCTTCCACTCACGGTCTGAGCTAAATAAATCCCAGTGGCTGAAACCAACACACAAAAACCAGAGCAAAAAACGAGTTAGGAGGAAGAGACAGAGAGACTGTGCTTTTGTTTTCTGATATTTTTGTCCTTTTTTCCCCCCTCGCTGCTTATTGGTTGACAGCGGAGGAGGAAGAGGAATGAGGGACAAACACAAACAAAGAGACAAACATCAAAACTGTCGACCTCAAGGGAGCAGCAGCACTCGCTAACGAGCTGCGACAGCTACAGAAGAAGTGGGAGGAAACGACCGGAGGAGGTACGGAGAAGATATCAAGGAGAGGAAGCGAGGAGGAGGAGAAAAGAGTGGCAAGACCACAAGAAACAGGGAAGTGGACTTTTCTCCAGCTAATTTAAAGCACTAAGATAAAGTTAGCACTTTTAGCTCTGTTTTATGCACATAAACTTAATAGAAAAATTGCTACTATATCAGAAACAAGAAACGAAAGCAGCTCATGCATTTTTCTGTTACTGACCAAAGGGAAAACAGCTGTACACAACAATAGTCCGAAAGCCAATCTACAATAGTTAGAGTGAGAAACCCACTTAAACCATGTGACTCAACCTTTCACTTCCCGAATCATCAGAGACAACAGCTGAGTTCATCAGTTGCATTTGTGTCATTTTTGGCAACACATTAAGCTAAATAATTCACTAAGTAAGTGGAAACATAGTGTACGTTCAAGTAATGTGTTATTACAGCTGTAAGTTAGCATAACTTACAGCTGTATAAGCTCACATCAGTTTGTTTTTACAACAACTGTGAGTCTGTTGAGATTTTTTAACTGAGCCAAGAGCTCTGAGCATCCCCAGACTAGAGACGAGTTTATTTTTCTGCAGTAAATCAGTTTAGGCCCTTAATAGGAGAGAAGAGAAAAAGGCTTTATGAAACTGGACCAAAGCGGTTTGGTGTTACTCCTGCAGGACAAGACGACTAGATTAGTGGACCCAGCAATCATTTCTATTGGTCAGAATGGTTCCAGGCTGCAAACACATCTAGAACATTCTTTCTGACACGAGGTTGTAACTCTTGTTACCTGAGCCAGCTGACAGGATGCTGCATGAGTTGTACAGGTGAAGTGAGGTGAGATTACGGCGCACTGCTTGTCTAATGGTTTAATTACCGCTCCAGAGTTCCTTTTTCCTGAGAAGCCGTGGTTTCTAACCCCAGAGTTCCCCTGTTTTCATATGTTCTATTTTTAGTTGACCTTTTATACCCTTATGTATACATGAAAATAAAAGATATTAGACAAATAACTTTATTTTAGTATTTATGTGGGACACTGGTGGGGCAGGTGCTCCTTCTGTTCAGCTTCCAGCTGCTGCTGCAAAACAATGCAGATGTCACAGACTAATTCCTGGAAGTATTCCTGGATTTTTAACACACATTAGTACAGTCAGATGTCCAGTTTGTTTATACGTAATTGCTACGTTAAGAGAACGGCACCAACAAGGCCAACATCTGCGGCAGCTAACAGCACCCGGAAGTGGGTAACCAGTTAACCTGAAAACGTGTTGTTCTGTAACACCGGGAAGCCGAAGTGTTCCCAAACTGCTCTCAATTAAAAGAATCTCTGGTCATAATGTTTGCTAGCACGTGGGTGGGCTGGACTGTTATTTGTTTATTTGTCCCATGTGTTGCTGGCTAAAGTGCAACGCAGTTATATGTCCGTGTGGAATTAGATTAAAGAAGAAAACAAAGCAGCAAACAGTGGGGATAAAAAAAAAAACTGCTGCTGAATTCGCTACAAAAACCAAGGGAGATAAAAAACAAAGGCAGACTCTGACTGACCTTCATCCTCGTCGTTGGCTGTGACAGTGATGAGGATGAAGCCCACCTCCTTGTCTTCCTCCACACTCACTTCGTACATCGGCTGGGCAAAGGCCGGAGCGTTATCGTTGACATCGGTGACAAAGATCCTGACGTAGGCGGTGTCTGAATGAAGGCACAACAGAGACGGGACTCAATAGAGTGTTTGTGTACACTATACACCATCACTGAGTTTGGAAACTTCAGGATGATGCTGCATCTATTATCAAATATCTACACGTCTCAAACAAATACAGAACTACAAGGAAAATCAATCTTCATCCTTTACACATGAGAACATAAAAGGTTAATAATCCCCTGGGGTGTCAGTGTACAAGTAAAATCTTATTTATTTATGTATTATTAATAGAGGAAACTAAATAAAAACAATAAACCAAACAACAAACACCAGTAGATCCATACAGTTCTGCAAAGACAATTTTAAAAACAAGTTTTTTGGTTGTTTGACATGAAGTAAATTGATGGTGACGTGATATTGATTTTAGAACAGGAATGTCCAGAGTTTTCACTACTTGTGCCAAAATCACTAAGATGAAAATGCTTGCAATAAAGTCATATGATTTTGGTTGAGATCAATACATCTGCTTTTGAGTAAAAGTCATAAAATATTTGTGATCCTCCGAAATTAAAATGAAAAATGCTCAGTTTTATGATGATTTTAATTTGTCACCCTAAAATTCACTTCAGTTCAATTCAAAAATACTTCATTAATCCCAGAAGGAAATGAAATGCAGTAACGCATATTCTCCAAGTGTCTTCTAAGAGTTGTTGCAGATGCTGATGGTGCTGGGCAGGAAGGATCTCCTGTAGCGGACTGTGTTACTGCGGTTCTGATTAAAGACACTTCAGTCAGCGTGTCCATCGGTATCAAAAAGTGTCGATCGGTGTCAAAAGCATTTTCTGTTGTGTCAAATTTGTACCATTGTTGAACTGCTGTCAGGGGCAATTCATTCACAATTCATTCCAAGGGGATGAAATGGCCCTGTAATGGAAATATTAAATTAATAGCTGCATTTCCTGTCTTTGTAACAACAGAGATGTCAAGCTAAAGAGAACAAGCATGACGTTCAAGTACTGCTAGATATGTTTCCGATTGTGGGATGACAAACATTAGCATATTCTCTATCAGTACACATCATACTGGTCTGAAGAAAAGACGCCTGATTTACTATCTGACCAGTGCAAAGCAGTTCTCTTGTTGAAATGATAGGTTTATACTATATAATGTGTTAGCATGGCTGGGTTGGGCAAGTTCAGACTTATGTTAAGAAGATGGCATTACATTTTCAAACGACTAGAAGGAATCTGCTCTCATCCTCTATGAAATTATTTCCACAACAATCTTTGGCAACCCAGATGGGACCCAGCGAGCGGAAGGAGCTGGCAAGGATGAGATCAAGGGACGGGGGGTATCCGGAGAAAATTTTAGCCTCCAACCTTCATTTGCCGATTGGGAGACGGGTTGTTTTGAGACGTGTCTGTGCAGACAGACCGCCTGTGATCTAGAGAACCCTCGCAAGAATACAATCCGGTGAGACCGATTCCTTCTTCAAGTATTGAAACCCTCTGTTAGTGGATGATTACAGGGTCATGTGGTTTTTGTACTTAGACACAGGAGAAAAAAAGGAAGTACTGAGGTTTTATGGATGTTTTCTACTCAATAAAAAAGAAAAAATATTGTGGTTTTTGTGTGTGGGATGACACATAAAAAAGAAAGTACGAATAGTGTTTTTAGGTGAATTATTCACTACAGAAAAAAAAACCCAACAGGGAACCTTCTTATAGAGGTATACCTCCTGAGTAGGGAGATGTCCCCCCACCTTAAACAAGGTGTGTACACAGGACAGACAATGGGATCTGTTACCAGAAAGATTCCACCACCTGACAGCGAAGAACAAAGAAATATGGGCCGAATATTATATTGGATAAAAGAATGGGGTTTTGTTTACGTTTTCATTAATATTTTCTCTAAAAGGGGAACTTTTAAGCCTCAACCAGTTACACTTAGATAAATACATTTCACTGCAATATTAAGTTGTTGGTAATTGAATAAAGTAGCTTGAGATATTTTTAGAGCTGACCATCTTTTTCAAATTTACTGCTAGCATTGTTAGCTCAACGTTAGTGTCTAACCCGGTCACTGTTGAATTACCCAGTGTTTGTGTTGAAGACTTGGCAACCTTGTGGGCTCACATCTGATTGGCTCTGGAACCAGGAAGCATGGAGGCCGGAGAGAATGTAAACTAAGACCACGTCCCTCTGCAGCCTTTTTAAAATGATAAAAACTTAGAACCACCCAGAGGGCTGAGAAGGAAATCAGTTTTAATGTAACCTTCCTTCCAACATGATTGAGACATTGGACTGTTGATTATTTTACTGTATAATTCTTACATTGTAAACCTTTAAACATATGAAAAGAAATGAACAGCACAATTGGAGTTATCAGTTTCTCAGTAGGCATTTTCAAAAGACACACTGCGGCGGCATATTAGGTTAATAGTGCCGGCACGGTGTGTTTTATGAATGCGCAACGATATTTAAAATGCAAGCAAACATGGAGAGTTCATTTAGCATTCGTAAACTGTACCAGCGGATATGGCAATCTAGAGTGATGCAAAGGTCTGGGGGCTTCTGGCCTCTAGAAGTGAAGAGGAGATCACCAGACAGTTCATTGGGACAGTGAAGGACAACCACCTTTTGGAGCGGCTTGCAAAAGGAATTGAGGAGTGGGGCTTCAATGAGATAAAAAACAAGTTACATCCAAGCTACTTTTTTCTTTTTACCACGGGCTCTTCCCCCTCACGGTTTATACGCAACCCTGCACGTTGACAAACCGTACAGCACCGCCACAACCCCCCTTTTTCCCGCCACCACGTAATCTTTTGTGAAAAACACCTGATCGTAGCGCATTGCCGTCACAGGCTGAGGGGTTATGAATGACCAAAAGGCACATTGATGCACTGATGGCGGCATTGATGCCGGCACTGATGGCGGCACTGATGGCGGCACTGATGGCGGCACTGATGGCGGCACTGATGGCGACATTGTCTTTTGAAACAGCCGAGTGAAGCAGTGACAGCCAGAGAACTGATTATACCTCAATTACAATATAGGAAAAGCAAAACGCCTTCTGGAGAAAATAGTCAGAATAGATGAAAATAAATTAGGCCTACCTGTATTTGGCTGGCCTTGCTGGCCTGGTCGGGATGACTCGGAGCCATCCTGCGACTGCACCTCAATCAGGTAGGAAGCTTTCTGCTCGCGGTCAAAAGAAGCACGAGTGACTACGACGCCGCTGCGGGAGTTGATGCTGAAGTACTGAGAGTCACCGCTCTCATCCTTCAGGATTGTGTAGTGGATCTGAAAACGAGATGCAGAGAATAGATGAAGAAAGTAAAGAGAAGTGGATCTAAAAATTTAGCCAAGGATCAGAGCAGCTGCATGTTACCATCCCATGCAGACCCGAGTCGAGGTCCGTTGCTGACACCTGGGCGACCGATGTGCCGATCTGTGCTCCTTCAGGTACGGTGGCCTCATAGGTGGATGACAGGTAGAAAGGAACATTGTCGTTGACATCTGTAATAGAAAAAATAAAAAAGAGCTATTTATTATCCTTTACTTTCCTGAATATCATACATATCTTTCTCAATTTGTGCCCCAAAACTGTGGAACGACCTTCCCCAGGATGTCAGACTTTCTTCATCTATCCAAGTGTTAGTTAGTTAGCAACATAACTCAAAATTATATCGGTGGATTTTGATGACATTTTCTGAAAATGTCTGCAATGCAACCAGGAACAAGTGATTTGAATTTGGGGGTGATCTGAAAACTGCCTTTACCAAAAAAGTGATTTTCGGGAATAACTACTAAACTAATACATTATCAGTGTGGATTGACTGAGCTGCCTTGGCAGAGGTCTGCACTTTTCTAGTTATTTTTGTTGTTGGAAGAACACAAACTGATTAGGTTGGGTTTAAACCAGACCACAAAGGGGGATGAAAGACAACAATAACTTTTTGGTTTTTGCAGCATTTTACTCCAGCAAAGAAGATGAAACGGCAGAGATGAAGAACAGAGAAATAAGGAAACAGAAAAGTCTTTGCACGGAAATCCATCAGAAGAGGAAGTTGGACCAGGACTCTCCTTACAAATGAAAAGTGAGTTATTAGCAAGGAATTAACACCCTAACACAATGAAGTGTCCACAAAGAAGCTTGTCAGCTCACTTTCAAGCTCCGCTAAGCCAAGTAGAGCATTCAGAATGGGTTTTTTCAAAGTCAGGAATTGTTTTCTTCATTTTTTTTCTCTCCACCCACCCACCCACAGGTGGTAATTGAAAAATTAGTCACTTTTGAAATGAGGTGGCATGGAGCCTCACACCGTCAGGAGATGTTTTTCCTCTTTTCTTTCTCTGCCAGGGACGACCACGGAACCTCGTTACTCTCGGTCCTTGTTGTTTTCCAGGGCTGTCGCTCATTACGCCCAAGCTGCTCCTATTGATGGCTTCTCTGCTCGTCACAGTTAAACTGTGACTTTTTACATGCAACTGATGCAATTACATTTATGTGGTTCAAACTGAAGTTCTTCGGAAAACCGGGGATCTGAATTTAAAACAGAAGATCAACTAAAACAGATTTTATTAACTGGGCCATTTCTATTGTAGTGACGTAAGATTGTCAGACATTTAGTTTCTGCCATCACATGGATTTATACTGCTCTGGTCAGATTCTTGGTACAGTTTTATTAATATATTTAAGGCTAACAGCTGCAGTTCGGAACATATTGAACTTTGTGGTGAACTGAGCAATTTTAGAAATAATCAAAGCATTGCATAACCCCATAAAGAAGATTTTGTCCCCGATCGAAGGACCATTTTTTCTTGACAGCTGCGATATTCCCTCTCAGGAGGAGTTTTATAAGGACAGCCTTTCTACGCTGCTTCAGCATGGGTTAACTTACTTTAGAAAGCTTCTATAATACTCTGGAAAAGCATCACATAACACTGTCATAGCTTTACCATTTGTAGTTTTATCTGACTCGACATGCAGTGGGGCAAAAAAGTATTTAGCAGCCACCGATTGTGCAAGTTTTCCCACTTAAAAAGATGAGTGAGGTCTGTAATTTTCATCATAGGTACACTTCAATTGTGAGAGACAGAATGTGAAAGAAATCCAGGAAATCGCATTTGATTATTTTTAAAGAATGTATTTATATAATGGTGCAGAAAATAGGTATTTGGTCAATAACAAAAGTTAATTTCAATCCTTTTTAATGTAACCTTGGTTGGTAATGCCAGAGGTCAAAGGTTTCCTGAGATCTTCACCAGGTTTGCACACACTGTAGCTGCTATTTTGGCCCATTCTTCTCTGTAGATCTTCTCTAGAGTTTTGATGTTTTGGCGATGTTGATGGGCAACACAGACTTTCAACTCCCTCCACAGATTCTCTACTGGATTGAGGTCTGGAAACTGGCTAGGCCACTCCAGAACCTTGAAAGGCTGTTTATGTAGCCACTCCTTCGTTGCCCAGGCGATGTGTTTGGGATCATTGTCATGCTGGAAGATCCTGCCACGTTTCATCTTCAATGCTCTCACTGATGGAAGCAGGTTTGTGCCCAAAATCCCATGATAGGTGGCCCCATTCATCCTTTACTTAATACGGATCAGTCGTCCCTAAAGCATAATATTTCCACCCCCATGCTTCACAGTAGGTATAGTATTCTTGGGCTGCAACTCACCATTCTTGCCCCTCCAAACACGGCGAGTGGCGTTTATACCAAAGAGTTTTATTTTGTTCTCATCTGACAACATGACGTTCTCCCAATCCTCCTCTGGATCATCCAGATGGTCTCTGGCAAAGTTTAGATGGGCCTGGACATGTGCTGGCTTAAGCAGGGGGACCTTTTGAGTGCTGCAGGATTTTAGTCCATGACGACGTAGTGTGTTACTAATAGTAACCTTTGTTACTGTAGTCCCAGCTCTCTTCAGGTCATTGACCAGTTCCCCCCATGTAGATCTGGGCTGTTTCCTCACCGTTCTCAAGATCATGTGTACCCCATTAGGTGAGATCTTGTATGGAGTCCTAGGTCGCTGGAGATTGACAGTGATCTTGTATTTATTCCATTTTCTAATTATTGCTCCAACAGTTGATCTCTTCTCAGCAAGCTGCTTGCCTATTGTAGATTGGCTCATCCCAGTCTTGTGCAGGTGCACAATCTTGTCTCTGGTGTCCTTGGACAGCTCTATGGTCTTGGCCATGGTGCAGGTTGGAGTCTGACTGTTTGAAGGTGTGGACAGGTGTCTTTTATACAGATAACGATTTAACACAGGTGCCATTAATAGAAAACATTGTTTTTTGAAGATGTCTGAATGTTGTCCACATTAACTCACTACAAATTGAGTTGTTAAAAATCTCAATTTTGAAAAATACTTATTTAAAACCAAAAACCAACTTTACTTGTAGAGGACAGGTGGAAACACAGCTGAGAATCCTTGGTCTGTAAAAGATCCGTTAGTGCAAACAGGGCCTCACTTTCATCCTACACATTTTAGATCTATAAAAGAAATCATCAGCTTGAAGGTATGGTGGTTCTGCAAAAATGTTTTGTCAATTGCCTGTTATTAATTTTTTTTTTTAGATGAAGGAGAAACAATCTAAAAGAAATTCTAAGCTTCAACAGCCATATAAAAACATTCACGTCACATAGTCTTACCTGTCACATTGACGTAAACGGTGGAGAAGGATGCGAGAGGCACGGCAGCCACGTTTTGCACACGCACTCTTAACGTGAAGAAGCTCGTCGTCTCGTAGTCGAGGTTCTCGGCCACCAGGATCGATGCCGAGCCGTCGGCCCGGTTTGGTTTGATGTAGAACCGAACTGGCATGTTGGTCTCTGGCACCAGGCCTTCCTCCAGATTGTAGGTCACCCTGGGATCGCCGAGTGGAGATGTTGCCTTGACGGTCTGTAAAGAAAAATGTAAGAGGAGAAAAGCGTTATTTTAGATCCTATTCATTAAGTGTCAATAGAAACAAACATGTGTTCACTTTTTTTTTAAGGGTATTTTGGAGGTTTGGAAGTTCATTTTTATCTCCAGTTTATCAGGTTCTGCTGTTATGTTCCTCCCATTTAAGATTGGAGGTTGGACCAGCTAGTTCTGGTCTTTTGCAGTACTATATCTAAATGTTTCTTGTTTAAATCATCTTTTTAAAGTGTAGATTTTGGTGTGAGGTGAACAGGAGAGGAGAGGACCCTTAACTTAGACTGAATGTCTACAATAAGAGTACAGGAAAAATATGAAAGTCTGAGCTTCTCTTCTGTGTGTTCATCTTATAAGCTTCTAGTTTATATTAAAGTCGAGAAAGACAAGTTCCACAATGAACTTCAACATAATTCATGGAGAAAATCAAGCCAAACAGGGCTGTGTGGGTTCATGACTGTACAATGCAGCTGGTGTCCACTTTAAGCCCTTCATTTTGAAACGGATCCAAAACCTTCCAGATCTATTAAAGTAACATTCAACAAAAAAAATAATTCACAAAAATGCACATTTACAGTACATTCCAAAGAATGAAGCATCTTGATGGCCAGAGCAGGACTTCAATCCTTTTATGGAAAAAGCCCTCAGGGAGAAACCTCAAGTATTTCACAAACATACCTAAAAAAAAAAGCATTTTTGCTTCTTTTTTCTGTAATAACCATTTGAGTAAACTATTGTGAGTATAAGTTCTCTTAACACTGTCATCAACCAGCAGAAAAGAGTTAAGAATCCTGTTAGAAGTATGAAAGCCAACCTATAAGACACTGGAAGTCTGTGCTTGGATTAGCCACAGTTACATTGGAGGTTCCTGTCTGTTTTAGGTGGGGAGAGCTGAACAAAGACTTGCTTTAAGATTAGATTGATGCAATTACCTCATAGGACTGTAATGGCACATGTATTCGTGTTTTTCGGTACGGCCCTGTCGATTTGGCACGTTTACCAAACGAATCCAGCTGTTTTCTACCTGAACACATGCAGAACTCAAAACACAGTGCAACGTTCCGCAGCACAACTTTAAAAAGTGACACCAAAACAAAACAGAAATGACTACCAGCTATCACTAAAGTCTGCTATTTGGGAACATTAATCGTTTCTCATGCCGCTACACTAGAAAAAGAAAGATGGACCGAACCAGAACTTTTAAAGAGAACGCTTTTTCAACAGCAATAAGGTCCATAACACGCTCTGCACTGAACTGAATGACTCACCTGAAACAATGTCAAGCTGAATGGAAACATCTGTCATGCACATTTAAATGGAGCTTTTGACAATCATAGAGCTACACTCCAAAAACAGCACTGCTTGAAATAAGCCAAATATTCTTAAAAAGGGTCAAATTTTCTTTTTTTGAGCAAAAAAATCTGCCAATGGGGTGAGCAAAAGTTGCTTGGCTAGAATTCTTAAAACTGGCAAAGAAATCTTAGAATAAGCTTAATTTTCTTGCGCAAAACTTGCTTGTTAAGAATTTTTTTTCTCTTTAGGTAAAAAATAAGAAAACATTTCCAGAAACAAGGCTTTTTTTACTTTCTTGAAAATACTTTTTTGCAGTGTAATAGCTTAACAAGAATGGGAGCTTTTATCCCAGTTTACATGTCACTCAGAAAATCGACTCTGCGACGCTAGGAGGCAACATGCGCCCTTTCACGTTGCCATTCTTCTGGTTGGCCTAGAGAGTCACACAGATAGCAAACAAATGCTGGCAGCAGTGAAGCACACAGGGTAAAAGCAGGATATGCACAATGACTGAAGAAATGGACGACAACAGCACTGCAGCACAGAACATTTTGTAAGTACTGTACTGTTTGAATGTGTTACACTCATTGTTGCTGCTTGTTGTTATTCCTGCTTCTGTGGTCTTGTCGCTTCCCCAAGGGGGAGTGCCCAGGCTGCTAATAGCTCCGCTCACCTGAGTTGGCGTTTACATGCAGAGAAATTCAGTTTTCTAACCACATTATCTGGTTGTGTTAGCTCGATTAGCAGTGGGCCATGTTTTTTTCTACTTCAGCAGGACTAAGGTGTATACATGCATTTCAAAAGTTTGAATTCAGTTGGACTAAAGCAGTGCTTCTCAAACTATGGGGCGAGCCTCACTAGTGGGGCGCAGAGGTATTGCAGGTGGGGCGTGACATCAATGGGATTTAAATAGTTTTTCCCCCCCAAATTCTATCGTTGTGAATGTTTCACTGCACTGTAAATTAAATCAACCAGCTCCCCCCTCTCACAAAATTAAACACACTCAAATAAATTAGCAATTGTGATCATCATTGTAAACAGAACCGGGACCTGGAACATCGGGCTGGGAGTTTGACGTTGGAATATATGGCAGCAGAACAAAACAAGCTGAAGTCGCCGCATTATCAGAGATTCCATCTACAAAATGGACAAATATCTAAAAAGATCAGGGAATGTTTCAGAGTCAGAGAAGTCACACGGTCAACCACGGAGGAAATACAGGGATGAGTATCTTGCTCTTTATTTTATTTTTTTTATTTTGTACTTTTGAAAGCTTTGTAAATTTGATAAAACTACAACTTTTTATTTTCTCCAACTGTGAGCTGAAGTTCTACATGTAGCAACTACTGACAGCATATATTTCTGAGCCGGTTTTATACCAGTGCGCAACCCCTTTTTCCAACTAATTAATACCCTTAAAAACTTGTAGACTAACTCGGATATTTAAATAAATAAAACACCTTAAAAATCAGGCGTGGTCACTATTCTGTTGGGGCGATAAAAGCAGGCGGGGGGCTTGTGTATGCTCCTTTGTCCAAAGTGGGGAATGATAAAAAAAGTTTGAGAAACACTGGACTAAGGCAATAATTCGGTTTTCTCTTACTGCATGTGAACGCGTGATACGAGAGAAAAACCAGCTGACTTCCACATGGCTACCAGTAGCATTCAATCAGCACAAACTCCTTACTTAATATAAAATGCAAGTCAGCGGAATACCTGTTGATGAGAGGGGATTTTCCCAACAGTTGCCCATGCTGCATTTAAGTGCAGCTGAAAGACTAGGCTGTCAAAATATCAAGAAAACTCCAAAGTGGTTTAATCATGTTTTATTCTGAAAAATGGGCAAAGTATTACTTAAACATTTCTAAACATCAACACTGACTGTTTTCAAGTGTTTATATTGTTTTCTACTCTGGCTAATTCTGCTTGTACTATTTTATTTATATATTAAAAAATCAAATCAAATCTCCTGTCAGTTCTGTACTTTCAACTTTTTTAAGTTAAAAGTATAGTATAGAAAGATTGAGGCGTTAAAATCGAATTAATTTCAGGAATTGAAAGGAAAACATTCGCTAAAATAGAATAAATGTTTTGATGGTGATCAAAAAAGTTAAAAAAAATTTAAAAATCATATGCTCATTTGCATTTATTTTTTTCTTGATTAAAGTGTACCGAAAACATACCAAACCGTGACTTTAAAATGATTTTTACACAGGTTTTTACACATTTTTAGCAGGGGTTTTGACCAGCACTGGGTAACAGGACTTATATCAATGTTAAATAATGAAGAAAAATAGCAAGTGTTTACCATTAATGGGATAATTAAATAAAAAAGGCAATTACTCCACTTTGTTCATCTGCAAATCGTTTGGGGAAGGTGCCCCATGTGCAGTCAATGTAACTTTATTTTCCTTTGGTGAAGGGCATTCTTAATCTAGTTTAGCACAAAGAACTGATGCATAGAGAAACTGGCTTGCTCAATAGAAAAAGAAAACATGACCTCCGAGCAACTCCACGTATGCTTTCATTTCCTGGCGTTAACATGGCTTCCCTGAGTGAGAAAAGCTGTCAACAACTTTAAACACCAAAACCCTCTCAGCCCTCTCTTTCCAAGCGACAGTGGCATTTTGGGACAACATGCAAACAAACCCCCACAAAGATTCTTGGTTATAATGACAGTTCATAGTGGAATAATTTGCTTTTACAATGAAATCCTTTTTTGTTTCCCCCCCAATATGTTGTTTATATTCTTTAATAGATTTTCCCTCCTTGAAGCATTTCGGTTCAAGGTGCGTCTGAGTTTCCAGGTGAGAGGCCATGTCCCGACATGTTGGTGCAGCGTTAGCTCGGCCCTGCAACAGGCCAAGGCAGCGGAGCGTATGGAATCAGTGTTAATGAGGAATCATCTCATTAGACATCACTGCAGTGTGCTGAAGCTAAACTGATCAGTGTCTGCCATCTTCTCCCACACAGATTAATGCCTGCAGGAAAATGGCAAGAGATCACTGCCAGCTGGTGCCACTGGTGCTGGGACAGAGGGAGCAGCTGGAACGAACTTCATCCATTCAGTTTCACTGTTAGCAGTTACTTCAAAATGTTGAAGCAAGGTAACTAAGGTCAAACAGAAGTCTTTGCTTTTATTTAGTGTCATGCAGATGAGGGTTGTGTTTTGCTTGTTGAGTCTCTGAAATGTTTTGTATTCCTGCTAGGGGTGCAACAGTACACAAAAAAGCTATTTTTGCCCGAAATATTTAAGAACGCATACCCAAATTAAAATTGAAGCTGTTCTTGAACCTTTTTGAGTAGAGGCAAGGCTAGGATCTCTTTGGAAAGAAAACACTCTAAGTGCTATTGTTACTAAGTAATACTATCTTGAATAAACTGAAAAAACATACAATTGAGCTGCTGCGGAGTGAGCGTGAGCTGATGCTGAGATCTCGCGAGAGCTGTGCATAAGTAATATGGCGGTAAACTGGTAAAACAAACAAACTCAGGTAAACACAAACCAATACATTCGAGCCAAATATAGCAAACGTTTAATAATAACCATTATTTAGTATTTCTCCATAAAACAAACTGGACGAGGAAACCTTGGACGAGTGCTTTGACAACATTGTTATGGGCAAGCCACAAAAATCCACCTCTGCTATGCCGACAAGCAAAAACATCACTTTTCACCGCGTCCACCGGCTTGGAGGTAAGAAGCCCAACAACAGCCGGCCGCGACCTATTGTTGCTAAATTCGAGCATTACAAGCAAAAAGAGCAGGTCAGAGGCCAGGGCAGAGAGCTGCGGGGAACGAATTACAGCGTTAATGATCAATATCCGAAGGAAATCCTGGATAGAAGGCGCGTTTTGTTCCCAATCAGGAAGAAATATATCAATGAAGGTACCAGAGCTACAGTAGCAGTAGATAAACTGTATGTTAATGGGCAGCTGTTCAGGGACCCCCAGCTTACTCCTTGGCTTTATTAGTCATGTAACACTGGTCAGATAACAGTTGTTTTATCAGTCAACTATAATCTAATGTTAGCACAGCTCTGTAAAGTTGTTTACATTACTCGATGTGGGCGGGGCCAGGGCTAAGCACTGGGATACTGGCTCTTTTTTTTTCTCATCTTCACATGTCTATCACCAAATGTCTTTGTCACTCCTTTTTTCTTCTTTTATCACTAACACAAAGATTTTTTATCATAATATAACTATTTTTATTCTCTCTCTCTCTCACCCTTAACACCTTCGCAACTTTATTCTATTTTTCTCTTTCTTATATCTCGGCTTTTGGATTTTCAATCAGGGAACCCCAGGCACAAACTAATAATGCACCTGTGTTTATCTGTTTCTATGGTAATATGGACTTTACAACTTTTGTCTCAAAACTATGACTACTCTAAGGATTGTCACATGGAATGTTCATGGAGCTGGCACCAGAGAGAAAAGAGTTAAGATTTTTAACCAGCTTAAAAGATTGAAGGCAAATGTCGTCTTATTACAAGAAACCCATAAATCTACCTCAGCTGCAGTTGATCTTAAATCCCCTGAGTTTCCTAATGTGTTTTCTGGATGCTATAACTCTAGACAAAGGGGAGTAGCAATATTAATAAACAAAAATGTTAATTTTACAGCAATAGATACAGTTACAGATCCAGAGGGTAGATTTATTATAGTAAAACTATCTATACATAACTTTAATGTTAATTAAAGTATTGTCAGTATATATGGTCCAAATGTTGATGACCCCTCATTCTTTCATTCCTTCTTCTCGGTGCTCCTTGAACACATGGATTGCTCACTTCTTCTTTGGGGCGACCTCAACTTTGGTTTAAATGAAGAAATAGACAGGCTCAGCACAGCAGGGAGTCAGCGTATCTATCTATAGATATAGTCAAACAGTACATGAGCGATTATGGACTTTGCGGTGCATGGCGATCTCTTCACCCCAATGACAAAAAATATACTTTCTTCTCAAAAGTCCACCATTCGTATTCTCGACTGGATTATTTGTTAGTCAGCAGCTCACTATTGACTGACATTTCAGACACTGAGATACACCCTATAGCTGTTAGCAATCATGCTCCTGTTTCTCTAACTTTAGTAAATAAAACAGAAACGCCTCAAAGCAAAAATTGGAGATTTAATATATCCTTACTTAAGGATAAAGAATTTATTAAATATTTTGAAAAAGAGTGGGCTTCTTATTTAGAATATAATGACCTCCCTGGTACGTCACCATCCATTCTTTGGGAGGCAGGGAAAGCTGTGATTAGAGGTAAAATAATCTCATTCTCATCAGATAAAAAGAAAATAGAAAAAAAAACGTATTCAGGAATTAGAAGAAACTATTAATTCATTAGAAGCTACTCTTGATGAGGAGAGACTAGGCAAAATCCGTAAAGCAAAGCTAGAATTAAATGAAATTATTAATAAAGAGACCCAGTTCTTAATTCAAAGACTTAGGATAGAAAACTTTGAACAAGGCAATAAATCAGGTAGATCTTTGGCTAACCAGCTTGAAATAAATAAAGAAAAAACAACTATATCTGCTATTAAAGATCAGACCGGGAATACAGTATATGATCCTAGAAGAATAAAAAACACCTTAAAAGAATTTTACAAGGCTTTATACTCACCAGAGATAAACCCATCAGATCATGAAGTTCAACAATTTTTGGATAACATCACACTTCCTAAATTATCTGAAAGTCAAGCGATGGCCCTGGATTCACCACTAACAGCGGCTGAACTCCAGGAGGCCCTCCAAATCATGCCCAATAAAAAGGCTCCAGGCCCAGATGGATTTCTAGCAGAGTTCTATAAAGAATTCTGGAATATTCTGGCACCAACATTCCACAGAATGCTTCAGGAAACCAAGGAAAATGGCCGACTTCCACCAAATATGAATTCTGCCTACATTAGTCTTCTATTAAAATCAGGTAAAGACCCTTTGGTTCCTTCCAGCTATCGTCCCATATCCCTCATTAATGTTGATCTTAAAATAATCTGCAAAGCCCTCGCAAAAAGGATAGAGAAAGTAACTCCTCTTATAATACATCCTGATCAAACTGGTTTTATTAAAGGGAGACATTCATCCACAAATTCACGTAGATTAATTGATTTAATAGATTTTTCTTACTGTAAAAACATTAAAACTAATATATTATCTCTAGATGCAGAAAAAGCATCTGGAAATTCTTATTTGCAACCTTACATAAATTTGGCTTTGGAAATTCTTTTATAAACTGGTTGAAAATATTATACAGTTCACCAACAGCGTGTATCAGGACTAATAATCAAACATCATCTAGGTTTTATCTTCAGAGAGGTACCAGGCAGGGATGTCCTCTCTCTCCCTCCCTGTTTGCTATTTTTATTAAACCACTACTTGCACCAATCAGACAAACTCACAATATTAAAGGCATCAAATGCAATAACATATAACATAAAATCAGTCTTGATGCAGATGATGTATTACTTTTTCTCCAGCATTCACAAACCTCTTTCTCTCAGGTAATCGGGTTGATAAACTCTTACTCAAACGTTTCAGATTATTCTATAAATTGGTTAAAATCTACCGTCCTTCCAATCAATTGTCCTGTCCAGAATCCAACTAATACACAATTGCAGTCAGGGAATATTACTTATTTAGGTATCAATGTCTCACCAAGACTGGCAGATTTAATAAAGCTAAACTACATCCCACTTTAAAAAAAAGTGGAAGATGATCTTGCTAGATGGAAATCCCTACCCATTTCAGTTATGGGAAGGGTTACTTCAATAAAAATGATGGTTTTGCCCAGAATCAACTACTTATTCTCAATGATCCCAAGTAAACCATCACTAGACTGGTTTAGATCTCTGGACTCCTCTGTCTCCAAATTTCTTTGGAAAGATAAACCCCCACATATCAGCTTAAAAACACTAGGAGGTCTAGATCTACCAAACTTCCATCATTATTTCTTAGCCAACAGGCTCCAATACATCTCAAGACGGTTAAAACATAGCTACCTAGATGAGTCCTGGATAGACGTAGAACAGACACTATGCAATAAGATAAAACTTTCAGACCTACCATTTATTAGCTCAAATATAAAATGACATGAATTCTTTAAAAGCATAAATATCAGCTCCTCTCTGACAGCATGGTGGGAGTTTCTAAAAATGAGTCCACAATAATCCCATGCAGACGTACACCCATCTGGAATAACCCCGACATCTTGCAAAAAAAATAAAAAATGTATGATAAGTTTTCCAGTCTGGAGGTGCAATGGAATTGAATACCTGGAACATATATTTGAAGGAACAGACTTTATCCCATTTAATACATTAATTACACAATATGGAATTGATAATAACAAATTCTTAGAATATCAACAAATTAAATCTATTATTAAAGGTAAATTTAGGCTCAATACAGTTGAATTACAAATTGCAGCAAGAGTTTTAGATTTTCTTAATCTCAACCCCCCCAAATTGCTGTCTAAAATATACAAAACTTTATCTACATTAGATGAATCAATAGCCATCCCTATTTCAAAATGGGAGGTGGATTTATCAGCCAGCTTTGACCAAAACATCTGGTCTCAGATATGTTTAAGAACCTTTAAAATAACAAAAAATCCTAATTTGCAATTAATACAATACAAAATCCTTCATAGAGTACACTATACAGGTCAACGGATGTTTAGGATGGGTTTTACATCGTCTAATACCTGCTTACAATGCACAAGCAAAATACCAGATACTTATATTCATGCGCTTTGGTTCTTTCCACCTGTTAAGAAATGTTGGTGCCATATATGTGAGGACTTATCAAAGTGTCTGAAATGTAACATTCCACCATCTCCCTCAGTTTGCCTGTTAGGAAATTTGAATGATGTCACCATGGACACAGAGTTAGTTCTAATGGTTCACATTGCCTTATGCATCGCTAAGAAAACTATCCTCCTGAACTGGAAAAATAAAAAGGCTCTTAATATTAATCAGTATAGAAATCTCTTGTTGGACCATATTGGTCTTGAGACGGCCTCTGGCTCCATATCTGATCAATCTCTCTGGGCTCCTTTGATCGGCTCCATCACCTAGTGGGGATGGGGGGCACTTGGTTTTGTCGTTTGGGATACTGTTGCTGATGTGGGGGTTTTTGGGGTTGGGGGCGTCTGGGGGGGATCCCTGGAGGTGGGATCACTGGGCGGATGGGGCGCTGGACGTCGTGGCCCCAACCTGGGGTTGGGCTTTGGTGCCTTTGGGTGGTAACTCCTGACGGCTGCATGCGGTGCCTTAGGGGGGTTGCACTGACGGACATGGGTTACTGGCCTGGTGGCCGTGCTGCGCCTGGGTAGGGTCTGGTGTGGGCCTGGGGATTCGGGGCTCTGGGGCGCCAAACCCCCTAGCTGTGGTCCTGGCCGGGGGTCGGCCGGCGTGGGGGTCTCTGTTGCCTGTTTGCTAGTTGGGGTGCTGGTTGGGGTGCCTGGCTGCTGGTCGCGGTGGCTGGGGGGCAATTCTGGGCCTGATCAGTCCTTTTTCGCACTGGACTTAGCTCCTGGGTCTTGGTCTTTGTGCGTTGCGGGGCGCTGGGGTCGGGTGTTTTCCCGGGTTCGGTCGGACCTGCGGGTGGACTGGCCGGGTATTGGGCATGCAGGGCAGGTGGGTGGGGCGCTGTGTTTGGTTGCCTGCCGGCCCATTGAGCAGCAGTAGTCGCTCCACAAGGGAATGGGGCTGGCGGATGTCGGCGAACTCAACCTGGGTGTCTAGTGTCTTTTGTGTTCTGATAGTAGAGCGAATGTCAAGGTGGGTTTAGTTCTCCTTCTGGGATGGGGCTGGGAGCACTGCCTTGGGGTCCGTGGGGCTTGGTGGTGCTGTGGCCGTGGGCCCCGGGTTGAAAGTGCCATGGCCTCCCACCCCTGGTGGATCCCGGTGAACAGCGGTGCCTATTGGGGTCAGTGGGGGAGCTGGCTCCCTGGGAAGACTTTTTGTCTCCCAGTCCTTCCCTCCCCATCCCTGAACACCTCTGTCTACCCGCTCCATCACCTTACCACTCATATAGGGTCTTGGGGCATGGGCACATCCCTGGGGTGCGAGGAGAGGTTTCCCTCCTTGCTATCCCGTGGCCGGTCCCTTGTCGGGTCCCTGCCGGGGGGTGGGGCGCCCTGGCGCGGCCGGTTGCTGGCGGGGCCCGTGGGGCCCGTCACTGCTGCCCCCTGGGCCCCTGCATAGTAGCCGCTGGACGTTCCCCTGGGGTTCTCCTTTGCTCCTCTCTTGGGGGATGCGGTCGGCCCCACCCTGGTCCGCCTGGGGCTCTGGGGGACCTTTGGACGTCTTGGCTCCGATCTCCTTCATGTCTGCATCGATTCCTGGAAGACGGATTGATGCCTGCTCACACCAGCTATCGAACACTCTTATGGAGAAACTTTATCTGCACCAGCATGCTCACACACACACACACAGGTGTGGGGTCTCTGGTGTTTACAGATATATTCTTGGGCTGAGGTTATCATTACTAGAGCTTGATTAATCGGTACCATGAGTTTTTCTGTGACATCGTTGTTGTATTTTTATATCCATTTTTGTGTGATGTGGTTGTTTAGTTCTTAGTTCACGATGTTTTGTCGATGTTCCTTTTTTGTGTTTTGTTTTGCTTTTTCCCGTCTCTCCGCCGTCCTGTGGGTATGGAGGCAGACTTCAATGTTTTCCTGTGTTTTCTTTAGTCCCCTTCCTGTCTTGTATTTTCAACTCACCCTCTCATGACTTTTTGTTTCCTACTTCTCTTCTTCATCTTCTTTCTTTCTTCCCCTTAATTTTCCATCTCAGTGTCCATAACATCAGGAAATAAAACCCCCAGCAAAAAAAAAAAAAAAGAAAAAGCATACAATTTTATGTCCGCCTATTTATGTGATAAAAATACATGCTTTAAATTAGTTTTAGAAAAGAGTGGTGAAAGAAACCTATCCGCACCATATTTGACAGTAATGCATTTAAAAAAATTTATTTTATGTTTATGTTATGTTTTTTTAACTAAAGGTCAAGGAGTCCCAAAAACGTGCCAGAAAATGCGTCCTCTGCAGGGTGCATCCATAACACATCATTGTTACCCTCGGATTCAAAATAATTGTTGGAATGATAACTGTCCCTTCTTTAACAAAGCTCCACCGCTTCCTCTATGCTTTATTTTGTTTCAGAAGTGTGTTTTGCCACATTGCCGAAAGGATCTCCTACTGGTGTGTTATAAACTAACATCTGTGTTTGGATAAGTCCATTTACACCTGCTAGATACAAATCCAGTGATAAAGGCCACCCCGTCATGTGAGATATCTGCATTTACAACGTTCCATTGACTATTCGTTGCGTCAATCATCATTATTCTGCGCCACGATTAGTTGGAACTACACATGGTAGAGTGATGAAGGTATTTTTCACCCATCTATTGGTTGAAAATGTTGCCAAAGCAGAGGTAGTAACCCGTCACTCATTGGATCAAGTAAGATGTAAATCACATGTAAATCATGTAAAACACTTCCTGTCATGAGCAGTGAAATTTGCAGGCTAATATTAGCATGCTAACGGAAGCTAGGATAAAAACAATGTGGGTAGTGCTCACAAAGGGGGAATATACAAAGATTTTCTGTGGAGGATTATGTTGGATTATGGACGTCAGACTTGCCATGGACTAACTATTTTATTGCAGGACATTATTTGGACTCTTGTGAATGTAAAAACACAGTTTTTTGTTCAAAATGTCTCTGCTCCGTCTATGATTAGAGGCTGCAAACGGTAAGTCGGACATTATTTAGTTGTCTGAGTGATTTGGCAAAAGTGCTTGCTCTGTCTACAGTTATAATTGTATCCTTGATTGGCATACATCAATGGAATCACAACTATTAGATTTGTAATTATGTATAAGACATATATGTACATAGAAGGGGTGTGGAGAAAAAAAGGCAGTCTTGAACCGGAAGTATGCCATGAGGAACGGCAAGGGATTCATGATCCAGAGAGCATTTTTTTATGGCTGTATGATGTAGCTCTTTTGTCAAAGAGATGACAATAGTTTATTGAGATGTCTGAGGTCAAGACCCCTCTCTGGGTCATAAAACAAGACAATATGGAAAACTTCAGCATTTATACTTTTAGTTCAGTGCTTGTTTTGTTTGTGTTTCAACCATAAAACCTGGAGGTACTGTGAGGATCATGTTATTTGATTTTTCCAGGGCTTTTAACACCATCCAGCCGGGACTTCTGAGGGACAAGCTGGAGCTGTCAGGCGTGGACCAACACATGTCCCAGTGGATACTGGGCTGCCTCACTGATCACCAGCAGAATGTAAGGACGGAGGCATGTGTCTCTGAGAGAGAACCGTGCTGGCAAGGCAAGGCCCTTTTATTTGTATAGCACACTTTCAACAACAAGGTAATTCAATGTGCTTTACATGATTAAGGGGTAGAATAAAAATAGTAGTAAAACACAGACAAAGCATATTTGTGATTTAAAAGAACTGTGTTTCAGCAGCTTTGCAGTTGTCTGGAAGTTTGTTCCAGATTAGAGGAGCATAGAAACTGAAAGCTGCTTCTCCATGTTTGGTTCTGATTCTAGGGATGTTGAGTAGACTGGAATTAGAGGACCTGAGTGGTCTGGTGGGGTTGGTATAGTAACAATAGATCTTCAACATATTTTGGTGCTAAGCCATTCAGTGATTTATAAACTAGTACAAATATTTTGAAGTCTGTTCTCTGAGCTACAGGGAGCCAGTGTAAGGACTTTAGAACTGGGGTGATGTGCTCTACTTGATTATTAAGGGCTTTATATGTAAGAAGGAGGATCTTATATTCTATTCTGGATTTAACAGGGAGCCAATGAAGGGAAGCTAAAAGAGGAGAAATGTGATCTCTCTTTAGAACAGAATATTCCTATATTGTTCCACAAAGGGGAAATTCAGCAGTAACAGAAGCAAAGTGACAGGCAATAGAAGCATTTAGATTCAAGCAAGTATAAAAAACAGAATTAAGAATAATACATGTACAGTACAGACCAAAATATTTTTTTGGTCTGTACTGTACATCAAGGACAAAATTACAAAACCAAATTACTGTGCAGTTATTAAAAATAAAGTGGCATGCTCCAATTTGAATGTGCAACCGAGTAGGATAATTTAATATATATATTTACAGAATGTTCCTGTGTAGTTGTGCATTAAAAAGTAAATGTATTATTTACAAGAAGTTAATGAATATAGACTGTGAAAAACAGATGTGCAAATAACAGCAGCAGAAATGTGACTTGAAGTGAGATAAACAGGTGGGATGTAAACATTATTGGGTTATTTGGTTTGTTGGTTTTTTTGGTTATTTGTATTTCTGTATGGGGTATTGCTGCAAAGTCAACGACACAATGCAAGCGATTGTCTACTGTTGTGTGAATGCTGGAAGTCAAGGACTCAATATAATCTGCTGGGTTTCCTTAGATAGAAAACATTTTAAACCAATTTTAATAATAATATGAACTTCACTGCATCATTTGACAACTAGGATTGACTGGAATAGATTGAATTGAGTTTTTTGTAAAGAGCCTTGAGATGGTATGTTGTAAATTTGCACTATATAAAGAAACATAATAGAATTATAAGAGTCCACTATCTCAATCTCCGTTCCCTAGATGCTCAGTGTCAGTGTGGTGGGTCTGCGTCAGTTGAAACCCATCACCAGCTCCTTGGTTTTTTACCCCATTGATCAGGAGATGGTTTCCCTGACACCACTCCAGATAATCCTGAGTCCAGTCTGTACTCTGAGTTGTTCTCTCCCCTGATGAGGCCAACTATGGCAGAATCATCTGAGAACTTCTGAAGATGGCAGCTGTCTCTATCAACTCCCCAAGCTATATATATATATATAAATATTTTGGTCTGTACTGTACATGTATTATTCTTAATTCAGTTTTTTATACTTGCGTGAATCTAAATACTTCTATTACCTGTCACTTTGCTTCTGTTACTGCTGAATTTCCCCTTTGTGGAACAATATAGGAATATTCTGTTCTAAAGAGAGATCACATTTCTCCTCTTTTAGCTTCCCTTCATTGGCTCCCTGTTAAATCCAGAATAGAATATAAGATCCTCCTTCTTACATATAAAGCCCTTAATAATCAAGCTCCATCATACATCAGAGATCTGATTGTTCCATGTGTTCCTAACAGAGCACTTTGCTCTGAGACTGCAGGTTTACTTGTAGTTCCTAGGATTTCTATGTCAGGGGTGTGTGTGTGGAGTATGGACCCAAACGCAGAAGCTGAGGAAGTGCAGGATGTTTATTAAAGGTGGAGGTGATGATGGTGATGAGGACGACGGCAGGAATGGAGAGACTGGACATCGGGCAGGAACAGAGAGGCAGGCACGAAGAGGCAGGAAGACGACACACCATGGCGATAGAAGACACTGTGTATGATCCGGCGCTGAGTGGAGAGAAGTGATGGGGTTTAAAGGCCGGAGGTCAGTAGGATCAGGTGTGAATGATTTGAGAGACAGGTGAAGACAATGAGGAGTGAATAGGGCAGGGTGACATTCTAAAAGTAGAATTGGAGGCAGATCTTTTAGTTATCAGGCTCCTCTCCTGTGGAACCAGCTCCCAGCTTTAGTCCGTGAGGCAGACACTCTGTTTACTTTTAAGGCCAGGGCTTAAAACTTTCCTTTTTGATAAAGCTTATAGTTAGAGTGGCTAAGGTCATCCTGAACTAGCTCTGTAGTTATGCTGCTACAGGCTTAGACTGCTGGAGGACAGACTGACCACTTCTCTTCACTCTGCTACTTTTCTCTTCTACTACTCCCCAATTGCATTATTTTCTGTTATTTTGACTGTTAACTTTTGTTTTTTCTGAGTGTTTCTCTCTCCATTGAAAGCCACACCTGGTGTGGTATTCTGCTTAGCTACAATGCCTTGTTGGTCGGGTAAATCCCAGTAACTGAACATCCCCCGTGTCCTGTTATCAACTTTTTACTTTCTTTGATAAAGTACTCTTATATTAGGTATTTTTGTTCTTTCTGTGTTTCTGCTCTGTCTTCTCGAACCCCCAGACGGTCGTGGCAGATAGTTGCTCGAACTGAGCCAGGTTCTGGTTCTGCTGGAGGTTTCTTCCTGTTAAAGTGGAGGTTTTCCTCTCCACTATCGCTACATGCTTGCTCAGTATGAGGGATTGCTGTGGTTGGAGTCTGCATGAAGGGGGCACAACTGCCAGTCAATGACTCGATCCGATCTGCTGGGTTTTCCTTAGATAGAAAACTTTTTAACTGATTGGAATGTTTGTATAAATGTATTGAAATGACTTCTTGTTAAGTGCCTTGAGATGACATCTGTTGTGAATCGCGCTATATAAATAAACTGAATTGAAAAATTAAACAAGCTGAAAGTATAGAACTGACTGGGGATTTGATTGCATAAAAAAAAATAGTACAAACAGACATAGCCATAGTAGAAAACAATATAACCACTTGAAAACAGTCAGTGTTGATGTTTAGAAATGTTTAAATAATACTTTGGCCATATTTGAGAGTAAAAATGTTTGGAGTTGTTTGATATTTCGACAGCCTAGTCTCCCAGCTGTACTTGAATGCAGCATGGGCAGTTGTTGGGAAAAAACCTTCTCATCAACGGGGATTCCACCAACTTCCGTTTTATACAAAATAAAGACTGTGGGCTGATTGGATGTTATTGGTAGCCATGTGGACGTCAGCTGGTTTTTCTCTAGTATCAGTGATGTTTACATTCAGCTACACATATTTTCAGGTGAGTCATTCAGTTCAGAGCAGAGCGTGTTATGGACCTTATTGCTGTTGAAAGATCCATTCGCTGACAAAGTTCTGGTTCGGTCCATCTTTTTTTTTCTACTGTAGCTGCATGAGAAACCATTAATGTTCCCAAATAGCAGAGTTTAGTGATAGCTGATCCTTTCTGTTTTGCTTTGGTGTCACTTTTTAAAGTTGCTCTGTGGAACATTGCACTGGGCTCTGAGTTCTGCACATAAACATTCTGCACAGGTCCAGCGCCAGAGGGACCCACCCAAGACAGATTACAATGCCTGTGTAAATTAAGTGGCAATCATGTAATGCATTGATACAAGTTCAACCATGAGTGACATTAGGGTCCACACTCTATACCATTCGGTGGTGGCAATAAAAAACAAAATTAACACCAATTTGTTTTTAGACAGCCACCAATAAACACAAAAATGAAGTGTGCTGTGTTTTTAGGCTAACTTGCATGCTAACGGTAGTTATGATAAAAACCTTGTGAAATACACACAAGGAAGGGAATTATCAAGGTTTCTAGCGGCCGATTGTGTTGGACTTTGAACATAAGACTTGTTGTGGAGTAGCTTTTTTAAAGGAGGACATTAACTCACTCGTGGATGTAAAAAGACCCGTTTTTGTTTGAGATGGCTCAGTCTTGCATCATGATATACTGTATGGCCTTGAACGATAAGTTGCGCATTATTTGCCTTCTGAGTGGTTTAACCAAAGCGTTTACTTTGTGGCAATTATGATTGAATCCTTGATTGACATTCATCATTGGAGTCAAAAGCAGGGGACGGCTGGTGTTGAAATCCAGCGCGGGAGCTTGGAAGCTTCTTTAATTCAGGTGGGGCGAGGAGAAGGAAATTATTTGTATGAATATCTCAAACTTTCAGGCGCCGAGGCGACCTATATTTCGAAGCCCTGCGAGGTTAGGCGGGCTTCCATTCAAAGAAGAAGAGAGCTACTGACGTCTGGTAGCAGCTAGCGAACAATATCAAAATAGTTGACCTGAAAACATCCCAGAATATATCCAAACTTAGCAGAATCGAGCGCAGCAGCAAGAGGTAGAATTTAGCTGCTGCTGAACCAGCACCAGTAGTGCTTACACAGATCTATAAAGGAAGATACCTCAGTCAGGAACACAAGCACACACACAGCAGGATCATGACAGTGGCCTAACCGCAGCAACTTTTGGAGTACAAAAACAATCGTTCCGGGCACCAGTCCTCTGGCCAGCCCGCCCCTGAAAGAATTTTTGCTTTCAAATGATGTATAATATGTATATGTATATAGAAAGAAAAGAAAAAAATGCAGATTTGACCCGGAAGTATGTAACATATCGCCAACGGAACGTAGAAACACAAAGGGTTCAAATCAAAACTTTGCCCTCCAGAATAAGCAGTGGGCCCCCCAACAAAATTCCCCTGGCGCCGAGTCTGATTCTGCATTTTTTCAGGTAGAAAACAGGTGCATTCGTTTGGAACACATGCGTACTAAACCGACAGGGCCGTACAAAAAAATCAAAATGCATTTACTGTTACACCCGTATTCCTTACTGTACATACCCCTAATCTTATCTTCAGTTTTTTATATAATTACCTTGGTGAAAACCTGCATGTTTTGGCTTGCCTGTCACTTCGCTGCTGGTACACCACAATTTCCCCACTGAGAGACAATAAAGGTTATTTCTATTCTTCTGCTCAATTCATTAAACACTGAGGCATGGATCCCTTCAGTAGTTCACTTCTTAATAGGTGTCTTGCACTATTTAAAGCAACAACAAACAAAAAAATACTGGAAAGCATTACTGGACCACAAAAAGGAAAGTTTATCATGTTAAGTGTCTGTTCTAAGAGAATACACAAACAGGATGGAGAACAAAGCAGGAGGAGGAAGTCAACTGATGAGGAGACTATTATACCCTGAGTGGGAGATGACAACAGCTTGTTGACATGGAGATTTAACACACAGCACCTTCCACCATGGCTGCATGTTTCTCCCTCTGCCTCTTTAACAATGTGATTAACAGACCTTATTAAGGTTGCTAAATTTAAAACAACAGTTTCTCCTCAGTGCAATTATCCACAGCAGAGAAGCTGATGGAGGAAGAGGAAGACGAGGGGGAGGGGACATATTTCAGCCCTTTGAGTGATTTGTTTTAGTCGTCAGATATGGTATATTATAGATTTTAATTAGCTAAATTGATTTCCTGCATAAGGCCTATTGTTACCTCAACCTGAGTCCAAGTTCTCTTTTAATTGGGCAGATAGTTGTTTAATTGCTTATTAGTAGGACATAGTATGACAACGTTTTTTATTTATTTATTATTTTTCAAAGTTCAGAAATCTTAAAAATGGGCCAACATTTCCGCTGATCCAGGTCCTTCAAGGTGATTTTTCTCCCACAGTTAAATTTTAATTGCAATAAATGGTCAAGCTGAACAACTGTTCAAACAGAAACCGCATTTCTTTACTGAAACTTTCCTTAGCCATTCACATTCTCACAACTATTCAAGGTTGTCTGGTTTTCATGTATACAACTTAGATAAAGCAGTTTGAATCATCACAATGTTCAGCAGCAACAACTCTAACACAATGATCACTCTGTTTTTCTACTCTATTCTAGCACAGAGTATTAGGGCCATTGTAGATAAAAGAAAAGAAATCAGGAGTAAATTTCTGCAAATAAAAACCTTACATAATTTCAATTTCGAAATTCTATGAAATCGAAAAGTAGTACATTTGAGAGAAAACTCATAAATTTCATAATTGAAGGCATACATTTTCGATAATTAAACTAAGACATTTTCCAGAAACTACTCTTTTGAGAATCAGATATTTCCAGCTGAAAATACCAGAAGTGGTAAATTTACAAGATTGTAGCTAACGAGTACACTTTTGAAAAAAACATAACAAAGCTCTTTCTTTGACACAACAGGCCTCCGTTGGGATCTTAAACACTGAAGCACATTGAATTACCTTGCTGTTGAAAGTGTGCTATACAAATAAAATTGCCTTGCCTTGAAGTTAAGTTTCTTGGAAAAGGGTTCAGATTTCTGGAACAATCTCCTAAGGACAGATTAAACCAAATTAGAAATGAAACCCACCATATCAGGGGAAACACCTAATGCTAACTGTCAAGTATGGTGATGGAGGGGTGATTATTTGGGCTTGTTTTGTAGCAACAGGACCTGCTGAGGTTGGGCTCTGAATCATAAATGCAATAATGTTTCCAAACAGCAGCAAATCTGCAAAAGAACGACTGAAAAAAATAAAGGGATTGTAATGGCCCAGTCCCAGTGCAGACCTCAACCCAGGGGTCGTTTTAACCAAATATTTTTCATATTTGATAGGTTTAAATAAAAAAAGAAAAATCGGAAGGCCTTCGCTCGGATTCAGCCTCCATTACCCACAAACAGTTCAGCTCCATGCAGAGCATTCAGGCCACAGCAGGTGATATGTTCTTAATTAATACATGTGTGACGAGATGATGTGGAATCTCTGTTCAGTTTGTTCAGATTAAATATTAATTGGACTAAATATGTCAATATTATCATTTTAAAAATGAACGGGACTTCTACCTCAACCTGAATGAAATGTTGTGGTGGGAATTCAATGAACTGAGGAGAGGGACAAAATTCCTCTCTCTGTTCCTGGCATGTTACTGCACATTATGAGTTAATGTAATAATTTCTTCAGTTACCTACAATTCCATCATTCCTAAAACCAAACGAACACGTTCACTTCTCCGCAACTATGGGATAGAAAACTTTGTTACGATCATCCATCTGAAAAAAATTATATTCTGTAATACGTTTCATGCTGTAAACCAACCCCAAAAAAAGACTGAAATCAACAATGTGTTAGTCCGATTCGTTCGACATTCCCCCTCCTCCCACTACCTTTCTCCCCCTCCTGCCTCCCTCACACTGTCTCTGTCAGGTTAAACACAATAATTAAACATCTGTTTTTCGGAGGTGATGGGAGTCCATTGTGATGCTCAGACAGCAGGTTTAATTTTGCCCTTCTCCTCAATCATCTCTGACAGACGGAGCGGGTGGGCGGAACAACCTCCGATCACCAACAGCACTTTTTGGGACTCTAAAAGGAGCACAGAAACACACTCTGATACACGCCCAAAGACTGTTTGAAAACTGACTAACCTCCGTGAAATCGAGCAGCTGGAGGGGGAAAACTCCTCCACCTTCAAAACTAGAGGCTTAGGAAGAGAGAACAAATTAGGATGGAGGGATGAAAAGAGGAGGAAAAAAAGAAACCCTTGAGGTCTACAAGCAATATGCGTGTGTGTTGGTTGCTGTGAGGCAGGTGAGACAGACTCGGGGCGGGTTTGTTGTTTACTCTGCAGAAAAAGTGTTTGGCGGAGCTCGGCTAAACGTGCTGACACAGGGACGGATGAGGGGAAGAGGGAGGAGAGCGGGATGAAGAGGAAGAAAGAGTGTTTCTTGCCTCCTCGGGGCGCTCTGCAAAGGCACGAAGAGGGGTATAAATGAAAGAGAGCTGTTTCTCTGCTGCAGGAGAACAACTGGATTTAAATATCCCTGGCTTCTTACATGTTTCCCCTCAAAACGTCTCGCTTTAGAACTCGGATCAGCACAAGTGTTAATTTCCTGATCAGCAACATTCGGGGACAACTGGGATAGTTTGGATCCTTTTGAAGAAGTCGCAGCAAATATTCCCAAAGGAGCTGAAAAATCTGGGATGAGAAATTAAAACTTCCATTTTTTTTTTTTTTTCTGGTTTACCCCCCCACACACACACACACACATACACAAACCTTCTTGCATGTATCTCGAAAAGCAAATAAATAACACCTATTAGTCCTGCTCCTGTCACTCAAACATGATCACAAGACTGGACACGAGAAGATGCTGTTGAACCCGAGAGCTTTGGAGAGTCAGGTGGGATGCTGCAAATTGCTTTTAACTGGAAACAGCAGCTTGGATAGACAATAGGGGTGTAAAAGTACCCAAATATCACGGTTTGGAACATATTTGGGGTTTTAACGTCACGGTTCGGTACGTTTTTGGTAAACTTTACTAAAAGAAATAAATAATACAAATGTGCATATGACTTATTTTTTACTTTATTTTGATCAGCTTTAAACAAATTTTTTTTTTCCTGAATTATTTCCTTTTAATTCTTTAAATAAATTAGATTTTATTATGTTCTATAACTTTAAGTATAGAACTGGCTGGAGATTTGATTGGATTTAAAATTTTAAAAAACATAATAGTACAAGAATACATAGCCTGAGTAGAAAACAATATAAATTTCCTTGCTGCTAGATGCTCCACAGTCAGCTGTTAGTGATCTAATAACAAAGTGGACATGATTGGAAATGACAGCATCGCGGTCGTGAAGTGGTAGGTCAAAGAAAATCACGAAATGGGGGTCAGCGGATGGTGAGTGGTGCACAGAGGTCGTGAACTTTCTGCAGAGTCAATAGTTACAGAACTCCAGAAATTATGTGGCCTTCTGATTAGCTCAAGAACAATGCATATAGAGCTTCATGGAAGGGGTTTTCATGGCTCAGCAGCTGCATCCCAGCCTTACATCGGATTATGCAGTGCATTAGAGTGGAGAACTACAGAAGTTTTTTAGACTCAACTTTTCATCTAGATTTTGCCGTAACCTTGGAGGACAAAATTGATTGTTAATTATGAACATTTTACCTGCTGTGGCCTGAACGCTCCGCATGGAGATGAATCTGCGCTCTGCTGCCAAACTATAGACTGGGACTACAAGCGGGACTTTAAAAATGTCCACCCGGTTCTCCACTACGTCCTCAGAAGCAAAAACGCTTTCAAAAATACAAATGGGGGTGGAAAGACCTGCTGGCTTCAGCACTCAGTCACTGAAATGGGCTGCAGGGTTTTGGGCGCCGTCTACACTCAGCCATCAGTGAGTGGCTGGTTAGCTTTAGCTTCAGTAGCTGCACAGAATTAGAATCAGCTTTATGAGCCAGTTTTTGCATACAAACTTAACCAAATGTCTGATATAATATAATTCAGTGTTTTAAAACAATTAAAAGGCATAGAAAAGCATAAAGTTAAGTCTTCATTTTCAATTACTAACAATAAAAAAAATGTAATCAATAACATAATGATTAATATAACATTAGTCTTTTCTTCATGTTTGTCAGTATTTACTGACGTCACTCGGGTCTCTTAACTTGATTTGTTTTTGTTTCTTACAAACTTTCAGCTAAGGTAAAAAAAAAAGGTGTTTGAATAAAGGATTGAATTTAATTCTTTATTAAAATTAGTTAATTAAAGAATAGCATAAAATAACCAGTGCTGCACTTGTAATAAATGTTCAAATTTTTTTGATAGTTATCAATAATTATCAATATTGATCAATATGTCTATTCCCTTTATCGATATGATCTTTTTTTATATCGTCCAGCCCTACTCCAAAGCCTCAGTAACGCGTTTTCAGCTCCCGGATAGCGAGATGCATTGAGTAAGGTGTCCAGGTCTGAGATGATGCTCAGATGCTCTCATGGCAATCCTTTTTGGATTGATTCAGTTACCTGAACTCTGTACATAAAGTTGAAAATGTCTGCGCTTTTGCACCAAGTAGCCAGAGGTTTGAATTGCAATCTGTCAAAAATGATGACGGCCTTTCAAATGTCTCCATCACCGTTGAAAAAAAACGGTAAAATGTGGAGAATATTTGGTTAACGCGACCCCTGGTCCAGACTCACGCAGTAGCCTTGTTTTAAGTCAAAGCTGCATGATATCTTTGCTAACTGTTTAAGGGGTTTGTCATCAAGCAAAGCCATCGAGGGTTCGTTAAATTTTCAAACTGTATCTAAGTGACAGATGAGGCAAGGATGTGTGTTCAAAACGGAAATATTTAGTAAATGCTGCAATGATATAACAATTTACTGCATTAAAAGTGTATTTCTCTATATGTAAAATACACTAAAAGAGTACTCTTCAGTAAAAAGTGAAGGAAAATAATTTTTCTAATTGCAAGAGGTATAATGGCAGTGATTAGTACTCATCACTACTCAGTATCTGAAAGTGATTCAATTCAATTCAATTCAATTCAAAATTACTTTATTAATCTATAGTTAATTGCCTAGATAAATCCTGACCATGCAGTCATGTTTCTGTGAGCTTTGATAATTACTCGTCTTGCCTGGTTATTATGACAAATTTTAGCTATAGTAATATTTCATCTGTAATCTGAAAGCTTTGTGATCCCTGACTCACCACTATCTTGGCATCTCGGACAGTGTTTTCCGGCACAGTGACCCAGTATTCCGACTTCTCCCAGTGGGGCGGCTGGTTGTGAACGTTGGTGATGATGACGGTCAGCTCCACAGAGCTGCTGCGGTTTCCTCCATCCGAGGCCAAGATCTGCTGGTTAATCCGAGACGTCTTCAAGGAGATAAAACCAAAAGGTAGTGAAATGCAGTAAAATTAATAACCATTTTTAGGAGAATCTTTATTAGCTCTGTTGAGAACCAAACATGAGCCTACATAAGGAGGTAATGATAAGAATATTAGGTCATATTAACATGTAAGGTACAGATTTTAAGTAAATCTGTTTCATTAACCAGCAGGAAAATACCATAATGTAAGGGGGAAAAAAAGAAGTAATTTCCATAAGTTTTCATACACCTGGAAATTATTATGGTACATTATACCCACAAGCATTGATTCCGTTTACTATGTGACAGAAAAACCCAAAGTAGTGCATAATTGTTTTAGGAAAAGGGTATGTTGATGTATTTTAAAACTGTTAAAAATTTGCCTTTGGTCATGGAGTTAAAAATTTGCACATCTGGGCATTAGAATTTCTGCCGATTACTCAAACCAGCTAAAACTCAGTCGTGTTGAACAGATACTGTCTTTGAATAGCAACTTTTAAGTGCTGCCAATGATTCTCAGTTGAATTTAGGTTTAGACTTTGACTGGACCATTCTAACACAGCTCTGATTTAAATCATTCAGTTGTAGCTTGAGTCGCAGAAATATTGCTGTATAACCAAACCCCGCTTTAAATGTCTTCAGATTCTCTCCGTGACCTTTGTTATGGAGATACTTATGGAGATACATAACATACTTTGTTCCCTGGTCTTCATGAATTTGTTTACTAATGACCTCTGACTGAGGCCTTCACAAATATTTATACTCCGATTAAATTAGCTACAATTAGCTATAATTTGGGTTATTTAGGTTGTCATACAATAAATAAATGGGGGTTCATTTTTCAAAGTCATATCTGCATCCATGTTATGTATTAATTTATACATGTCAAAGTTTCATATTAAATATATTTATTTAGCAAGCTAAATATTTACAAATGAGTAATTTAGCTTGTTAACTAAATATTTAGTCTAAAACTGAATATTTAAGTTTCAAATAAATATTTCGTTAGCAAGCTAAATATATAGCTACCGAGATACAGTAAACTGGCTAGCTAAATAGTTAGCTTCAAACTAAACATTTAGTTTAGAGCTTGAGGCTAGTTTGAAGCTAAAACTAAATATTTAGCTTGTTAGCTATGTATTTAATTTGAAAATGAAATATTTAGCTTGTTATCTGAATATTTAGTTTGGAGCTAAATATTTAATTTTTAAACTTAATATTTAGTTTGCTCACTAAATATCTAGTTTGAAACTATGTCATTTATAGATGAATAAATGCAGGTATTACTTTGAAAAATAAGCTATAATTTCTTCCCTTATAACAGGCTAAATAACCCAAATTATTGCTGTTGACCTTTGACTGTGTAAATTTACAAACAGTACCCCATACCTCTGGTCTGTGGAAAGGCAAACTGAGTATGAAGTTAGACGAACTTTGACCCGGAGGACTCCTGCTGTGTTTCTAACCTGTGAGATAGGGTGGTTGACATAAATCCAGCCAGTGTTGGGGTTGATGTGCAGGTAAGCCGGCTTCTGGTTGGACAGTGAGTAGGTAATGGCTGAGTTGCTCCCCTGGTCGTCGTCGTGTGCTGCCGCCCGTAAAAAACTAGTTCCAACTGGAGTGTCCTCTCTTAGGAAGTCTAAGAGGAGAAATAGATTTGCTATTACATGCAGAAAGAGGAACTTGGATGTAGTCCACGATGCCCCAGCTTTACACCAAAATCCCATTCTCACTTGACCATGTAGAATGAATTTTGTTACATTTGACTGAACAAAGAGTACCACCACATTGTGTGATTGTAAGCAGACATTATAATAATAGGAACGCAGGATTGTGATGCGTCAGCAGAGTGTCACCTCATTTTGTCATTTCTAGGTCTCACTCCATAAAGTCAACACATGCATTTTTATATTTATGAGAATAACGTCAAATCCTGCTGACTGCGGCGGGTGTCAGTGCTGATCAGACAACCAAAACAATGAGAGGAAATGAGGTCGACTGCTGCATTTTCTCCCTGAAACACTGCTCTTTCAAGCATCATGTCGATAATAATGTTCCTTTGAATATCTGGGAGTGAATGCATTTGAACTGAAAAGTCACCTCAGATCCTGCTAAATCTAATGAGTGTCATAGAAATCCCAAAAACTGACAGATAGAAACAGCTTGAACTGTGAGGATCTACTAAAACCATGTAAGAGTGATAAAATTTTTTTTATTTTCTTAGCCCTTAATATGACTAAGCATCTGTAGGTACTTCTGCCACCCAAAAATTTTATAGTGCCAATGAAAAGTATTCACACTCTTGGATCCTTTACCCTTTTACTCCTTTTACAAAGCAATCATGATCAACAAAATTAGCCTTTTTTTAAACAAAAATATCTTTAAAGACAAAGTGAAAAACTGATTTCTACAAACACAATGGCAATTAAGTAAAAATATGTAACAAAACAAGTGCTTGCATAAATATTCACCCCCTTTGAGGTGACTGACCTAATTTAACAGAGGTTTAGCCACTTGGTGCTAGTATGAGAGAGTTTGAATAAAGAGTTGAATTGATTTAAGGTTTTGTGTGTTATTTATTAAAATTATGTCCTTGAAGAATAGCATAAAATGCCCAGGGCTGCAGTCAAAATATATTTTCTATGTTTTTTGATAATTATCGATAATTATCTATATCGATCAATATGACTTTTCTTTTTATCGATATGCTCTTTTCTGCATCATCCATTCCCAATGAAGACTAAAGAACACTCCAAACAGTTCAGAGAAATGTTTATTTCTTCTAGGATTAAAGGAATAATGTTGCAACAGGACCTGGAAAAACTCATCCATGCGTTTATCTTTAGTCGGATTGATTACTGCAACAGCGTCTTCACAGGTCTGCCTAAAAAGTAAATCAGACAGCTGCAGCTGATTCAGAACGCTGCTGCTCGCGTCCTCACTAGAACCAGGAAAGTAGAGCACATCACCCCAGTTCTAAAGTCCTTACACTGGCTCCCTGTAGCTCAGAGAATAGACTTCTAAATACTCCTCCTAGTTTATAAATCATTACATGGCTTAGCACCAAAATATGTTGAAGACCTGTTGTCATGGTACCAACCACCAAGACCACTCAGGTCCTCCAACTCTAGCCTACTAAACATCCCTAGACTCAGAACTAAACATGGAGAAGCAGCTTTCACTTTTTATACTCCCCTTATCTGGAACAGACTTCCAGACGAGTGCAGAGCTGCTGAAACTCTGAACTGCTTTAAATCGAGACTAAAAACCCATCTGTTTAGAATTGCCTTCGAGTAAATGCTTGATGTCATATGTATCAGATGTGTTCATGCTCTATTGCTTTATTGATCTTTCTCTTGCTTTATTGTGTATCATGTGTAATGTGTGTTTCTTTTACTTTTAATTTCCAAGGTTATATTCCGTGTTTGTTTTTTAAATCACCAAATCATGTAAAGCACCTTGAATTACCCTGCTGTTGAAAGTGTGCTATACAAATAAAATTGCATTGCCTTGCCTTACCTATTGAAAGGTGCCGTAATTTTAAAACAATAATCCGGCTAATTTCTAGATTTTTTTACTGGCTAACTGCCTCCGGGAGGCACTATCAAACTATTTTGCCCATCATGCACACACCCTCATCATGGAAAACACACTAATAAATGCATATGATGCAGCTTTTACGTTAAAGGCAATCAAGCTGGTCATCAAAGAAGGAAATAGAGCTAATGGAAGTAAGCTTGGCATCAGTGAATCGATGGTGATATGTTGGCTTTAGTGTGCAAGAGGAAGAGGATGATAAAAATAGCGACCAAGGATTTTTCTGCAAGGCTAAAGTATGTTTTATTTTCTAACCAGACATGTTACTGTCGTGTTGTCTTGGCGCTGTATTGCCGATTTCGAGGCAGAGTTTCAAAGTAAAGCATGTCTTAAGTTAAAAATAATTTAAAAAAATCTTCCATATACCGTCTTTTCTGTGTAAATATTTCACGTTAAAACATGAAAACCTGCGGCTTATATTCAAGTGCGGCCTATATATGTACAAAATGTATTTTCTTTTAAAATGTGGCTGTTGTGGCTTATATTCAGGAGCAGTCAATAGTCTGAATATTAGGGTAAGTCAGAGGATGGATATAAAACAATGTCTAAGGCTCTAAAGATCCTCTGGAGTTCAGTTAATTCCATGATGAAGAAAAGAAAGGAATATGGAATATGAATAAATCTGCCTAGATTTGGCCATCCTCACAACCGTGCAAGAAGGAGACTAGTGAAAGGCCACCAGGTTGCCTCTGACTACACTGAAGGAGTTACAAGCTTCAGCAGCTGAGATGGAAGAGACTCTGCAGACAACAACTGTTGCCATGGTTCATCACCAGTGAAAACATTATGGGAGAGTGGAAATGGGGATGCAACTGGTAAAGAACACTCAGATCAAGGCTCAACTAGAGTTTGCCAAAACAACTACTGCTTTGGAGAACATTTATTTTCCTGGGAAACGACGACCCAAAGCATCCAGCTGAAGGCTCTGGAGTGGCCCAGGCAAAGCCCCTCTGAGCCACAGATGCCACCAACATTCAAGATTAGTTTGGCAGAGGCCGTTTTTCCTACTACAATTTGTTAACATTTGCTGCAAAATCCAAAACGCAAATGCAAGTGTTGGATTTCTATGCTTCTACATTAGGTTTAGAATTGCTTTCATGTTCACAAACGTCTTAAAGTTGTTTTTGCCGCCGGAGGACACTGTCATCTTCACAGTAAACAGACTTCTCTGCAGGAAAGGGAAGCGGTGAATATGTTAGAGCTAATAGAAAGTAAGGAGAAAACACACAAGCTGCTTATCACGCCGCCCCTAAAGCCCAGAACCTTTGCACGGCGTTGTATGTGTATTAGGACCACAAGCTGAATAATAAACCAGCTTAATAAAAGTGCTTTCTGGCAGGAGAGCATGTGTTTGCATGCTCCCACTAACCAGCAGTAAATAAATTCATGTCCCAGAAACATTTAAATCTGCCTCTTAAATAGTTAATGAGCCACTCTGTGCGTTTCTGTAATCGGACGCGGAGAACTTCTGACAAGACGCTTATCAAAACACATATTTGCACAGATGGTAAACAAACACAGATCCATGGGGGCTTTCTGCGAATATTTCAACAGTCTGAAGAGCTTTCCAGGATTACAAAGATGCAGATTAGTAGACGTCAACGACAACAAACATAAGGATTTCGTTTCACTCGTTTCCTATAAACTTACTCTAGAACGGATGAAGAAGTTTCATGTACAGGGTATATGCAGGGATCTCAAATTTTTTTTAAATACCTTTTCAAGACTTTTTTAAGACCTTCTAAAATAAAATTAAGACTTTATTGCAATGCACTGTTAAACTATTAAACAGTGGTATTGTTTTTATTCAAAGAGAAATACATTTTTCAAATAAAACTTTATAATTTAAAAATAAAACAGAAGTACAACAAAAACACAAAGGCACTGTAGTACTGTAGAACTGGGGGAGGCAGTCAGTTAGTCAGTTAGTGAGAGAATATCTACGTTTTTTTTCATGCATGTATGTTTCCCAGTGTTGCAGGTGACAAATTAAATGAGGGAAAACCCCCAAAGGGATTAATAAAGTCATCTATACATCTATGAAAGACACCAAATCACCTCAGCCGGCTGCGTTGGTGGGCCCGCTAGCACCACTCTGGGTTGGGATTCGGAAAACGACGAGGTAGAAGTCATTGTCGTAGAGGTTTTTGTGTTGGGGATCGGTGTAACAGGTGTTGCAGGTGTAACACTTGCACCCGCTGTCACAGTAGCAGCTTTAGAAGAAAAACTAGCAACTGATCACTGTGGATGTTTATGCCGGGTAATGGCGGCGGTTTTGTGGCTAGCTCCATTCATGTGTGATTTGATTGCATTGGCGCCCATTGAGGCAACTGATGTTATTACAGAACACACAATAAGCCTCCCAGATGTTTTCATTATATCTTCCATCCCTCCGTAAAATTATTGAAAAAGCTATTTCAGCAGTTAAATAGCTTCATAACAATGATCAACCTCTTTGATGTTTTTCAGTCTGGTTTCCGTGCTCACCACAGCACTGAGACTGCCCTCGTCAAAGTTTTTAATGACATCCGCATAAATACAGACTGTGGTAGAACCAGAGTGCTGGTTCTGTTGGACCTCAGTGCAGCATTTGACACCGTTGATCATGATGTATTATTGGAACGACAGAAGATCTGGTTAAGGACTCTCTGGTACAGTACTTGGCTGGTTCAAGTCTTACCTAAAGAACAGGGACTTCTTTGTTTCAATAGGAAACTTTTCATCGGAGCGAACAGAAATCACATGTGGGGTGCCCCAGGGCTCCATCCTGGGGCCCCTCTTATTTAATATCTACATGCTGCCACTAGGCCAGATTATAACAACCTATAAGATTGGATACCATAACTATGCAGAAGATACTAAACTCTACATTACGATGTCACCACGTGACTTTGAACCCATCCAAACCCTAAGTAAATGCATTGAGCAAATCAATGGATGGATGTGCCATACCTTTCTCCAGTTGAACAGAAACAAAACAGAAGTAATTACTTTTGGACCTAAAGAGGAACAATCAACAGTCAGCACACAGCTTCAGTTAATACAGCTAGAAACTACTGATCAGGCCCAAAATCTAGGTGTAGTAATGGACTCAGACCTGAACCTCCAGGGTCACATAAAGACAAAAACAAGGTCAGCCTTCTGTCACCTGAAGAACATTTCTAGGATTAAAGGACTGATGTCGCAACAGGACCTCGACAAACTCATCTGTGCGTATATCTTTAGTCGGATTGATTACTGCAACAGCGTCCTCACAGGTCTGCCTAAAAAGTCAATCAGACAGCTACAGCTGATCCAGAACGCTGCTGCTCGTGTTCCTCACTAGAACCAGGAAAGTAGAGCACATCACCCCAGTTCTAAAGTCCTTACACTGGCTCCCTGTAGCTCAGAGAATAGACTTAAAAATACTTTTACTAGTTTATAAATCACTGAATGGCTTAGCACCAAAGTATATTGAAGATCTGCTGTTACTATACCAACCCACTAGAACACTCAGTTCCTCTAATTCCAGTCTACTCAACATCCCTAGAGTTAGAATCTGTTTAAAATCCTCAACTTCCAGCTAAGAATCAGTAAATTTACACAATCTTCGGTATAGCACTGCATCGCTTCGCCAGATTTCACTATAAATTAGCGCGACACAACGTCTGTATCTGCACGTCTGTAGCAGCGGTATGTAAAGGGACGTGGTATGTAAACCTGAGCAAACAGCTAGTATAAAGTTTAAAAATAGATATTTGTATTTGATTAGTTTACGTGCGTCTCTTATTGATAGACAAACTTATTTCAAAAACAAGTCAATACTAACCAAATGTAGGACTTCACAAAATCGAATTAAAGGGGTCCTAGAATTCAAAACTGTTTCACAGCCAAATTTAAGCATTTTGGTGTCAAATGTACCGTACCGAAAAGTCTGAATCGTCTCCAACCTGCTTTCCTACGCACATTTATAATTTTCTAATTGCCGCTGAGAAAGGGGCGAGTCTGCGCAAAGCTCTGATAATGCATCATTGGCCGTAGACACGCCCCCTTAAATGTACATGTCCCCGCCGACTACAATGTTGGCAGTATGTAACTGTTGGTTATAGAACTATTACCCCTATCGTCATAGGGCCAACCCAGTAAACCAGCCAATCAGAATGCAGCTCATTTAATATTCATGGGTGGGTGGGGAAAACCAGTCTTTCCATTGTAGCGCTTTATTATGGGATGTATTTGGTCATTTATCAGGGCTCCTGGGCCATTGTCAGCCCCAACAAAGCTTCATATGCTATATAGAGCCTCAAAGAACATTTTCCAATCGTCAAAAATTTTGTTTTACAAACCCTTTAAGGCTTTTTAATATGTTTTATGGGTCTTAATTTTCCTTAAGTCAATTGATCAACTTTTAATACTTTTCAAGACCCCGTGGATACCCTGACGTAGAGCTGGAAATGTACAATGAATCCACACCTGTCCTCCAGCTTATCTTCCGGCAATGCAAACGTCTACCAGAGGCGACAGCGTTGGCAGCGGTACTTACACTGGTAGCGGCTGTTTTCAAACTTGGGGTCGTTGTCGTTCTGATCTAGAATCAGCACCGTGATCTGACAGATACCAATCAGTGGCTCTTCAGCCTGGTCGGTGGCCGTCACAGAAAGCGTAAATTCCCTCTGCCGCTCCCTGTCAAAACTCACTGCCGTGGTGATCACACCTAATAAGACACAACATCCACAAAACAATCACATATATTAAAATATTATACCCTAGCAGTTGTTTTTTAGTTTAGGTCGGAAGATTAGGTGTTTCTGTGGAGCCTACCGGTGTCAGGATCAATATCAAAACCAGACGACACACCATCTCTGTGCATGATGCCATATTTGACTTCTCCATTAACCCCCATGTCTGCATCGTGTGCTTCCACGAGCAGCACGAACGTCCCTGGCGGCTGGTTCTCCAGAACCGCTGCATTGTAGTTCTGACACTGAGAGCAAAAACGTCCCAGTCAGGGAGATGAAAAAGCAGTTGATGTGTTTATATTCATAATATGGGATAAAATATGGCACCTCATCAAACACGGGCTTGTTGTTGTTGATATCGTTGATTCCGACGATGACCTGTGCGGCACTGCTAAGTGGATAGGGACCACCCGAATAATTATCGTCCGTGGCAGTGATGTTGAGGACGTACTGAGGGCCCCTGAGCCTGGGGGGTGGACTTCGTCGCAGCTTGATGATGCCTGGACACAAATAAAAAAAACACACTAACTGAATCGTTTTTTGTTTTTGTTTTTTTTGGGGCTCTCCAGACAAAAAAGATGTTCCTATAATTTCACACCCATGGAGGGCCTGAAATACAGATTTTTTCACTTCACCTTTCACTTTTCTTTGCAATGAGCATCTTAAACAGAAAATTAAAAATTATATTCTGATGCACATATTTCAAAATAATTTACATTTTATTACAGGCAGTTTATTATTTGATTCCAAAATGATCAAGATTTACTTAGATAAATAAAACATTATGAAATAAATATACAGTGGGGATCAAAAGTTTGGGCACCCCAGGTAAAAATTTGTATTAATGTGCATAAAGAAGCCAAGGAAAGATGGAAACGTCTCCAAAAGGCATTAAATTACAGATGAGACATTCTTATAATGTGTCAAAAAAGTTAGATTTTATTTTCATCATTCACAATTTCAAAATAACAGTAAACAAAATAATGGCGTCTGCAAAAGTTTGGGCACCGCACAGAGTTAATACCTTGTACTGCCCCCTTAGGCAAGTATCACAGCTTGTAACCGCTTTTTGTAGCCAGCCAAGAGTCTTTCAGTTCTTGTTTGAGGTATCTTCGCCCATTTTTCCTTACAAAAGTTTTCCAGTTCTTTGAGATTTCTGGACTGTCTGTCACGCACTGCTCGTTTAAGGTCTATCCATAGATTTTCAATTATGTTGAGGTCATGAGATTGTGAAGGCCATGGCAAAACCTTCAGTTTACGCCTCTTGATGTAATCCGTCGTGGATTTTGAGGTGGGTTTAAGATCATTATCCATTTGTAAAAGCCATCCTCTCTTCAACTTCAGCTGTTTTGCAGATGGCATCAAGTTACCATCCAACATTTGCTGAAATGTAATAGAATCCTTCTTTCCTTCAACTCGTGAAATGTTCCCTGTGCCACTGGCTGCAATACAACCCCATAGCATGATTGATCCACCCCCATGCTTAACAGTTGGACAGAGGTTCTTTTCATTAAATTCTGTGCCCTTTCTTCTCCGAATGTACCGTTGTTTATTCCGGCCGAAAAGTTCTATTTTAACCTCATCAGTCCACATAACTTTTTATCCAAAATGCATCAGGCTTGTCTATCTGTTCATTTGCAAACATCAAACGCTGATTTTTGTTATGGGGACGTAGAAGAGGTTTTCTTCTGGTTACTCTTCCATGAAGACCAAATTTGTACAAGTATCTCTTTATAGTGGAATAGTGTACCACAACTCCAGTGTCTGCCAGATCTTTCTGGAGGGATCGTGCAGTCAAACGTGGGTTTTGACTTACTTTTCTCACAATCCTGCGAGCTGTTCTGTCGGATATTTTTCTTGGTCTTCCAGATCTGGCTTTAACTTCCACTGTTCCTGATGACTGTCATTTCTTAATTACATTCCAAACAGAGGATATTGGCATCTGAAAACGCTTTGCTATCTTTTTAAAGCCTTCTCTTGCTTTGTGAGAGTCAACTATTTTCAGTTTCAGGGTTCTAGACAACTGCTTAGAGGTGCTGATTGTTGGGGCAAGTTCGGATGAGTCTGACGGTCTCAAGCCTTTGAGATTGACATCACCTGGTCTTTCCAAACTATGATTGTGAACAATCCATGCCACTCTCAGGTCTCAGTTGTCCACAGGGGGCAGTACAAGGTATTAACTCTGCGCGGTGCCCAAACTTTTGCAGACGCCATTATTTTGTTTACTGTTATTTTGAAAGTGTAAATGATGAAAATAAAATCTAACTTTTTTGACACATTATAAGAATGTCTCATCTGTAATTTAATGCCTTTTGGAGTCGTTTCCATCTTTCCTTGGCTTCTTTATGCATATTAATACAAATGTTTACCTGGGTTGCCCAAACTTTTGATCCCCACTGTATACATGAATAAATAACGGACAAATATACACTGTGACAATTAAATTGTGAAAAACTGAATGCATATAAAATCCTTAGCTTATTAGTATGAACAATTTTTTAAATTTCTTTAATGTAAAACTTTTAACTGTAAATTTTTAATAATATTGATAATCATTCAGCCATTTTGCCAATATTTAAAAGTGAATATTTAAAAGTGAAGCGTTTGTTTACCCTTCGGTTCGTCAAACAGCCCACGCGCACTCAAATACGTGATTTAAATTTCTGGCCGACTTGACGTCAAGTCGGCGCAGGATATACCATATATAGACATCACAGACCTATGCTGCAGGAAGCACGCCCTCCCCCTCGCCCCTCTCCCCCTTATATTCAGTCGAGCGCCGCCGTTACTGAATTCTAGTGATGGGAATTCCAGCTCTTTCTGAAGAGCCAGTTCTTTTGGCTTGGCTCACCATAAAGAGACGACTCTTTTGGCTCCCAAGTGGCTCCTCAGATTTTCTGTTGCTTAAAGTGTATTTATTACCAATATTAATGCAAAACAATGTCTACCAAATGTACCAAAACAAGCGGGGCGGAATGAAAAAAAAACAAAAAAAAAAACGGCTCCCAATGACGAGCCGGCTCCCATTGTTCACTTCAAAGAGTTGGCTCTTAGATCCGGTTCGTTCGCGACCGACACATCACCGATTCGAAGTACGAACTCGACCGTGAAAGATGCAGAAAGTTTCTTCACGTAATGATGCATTAAGAAGACATATTCGTGTCAGCCTTTTATTTTAATCAGCTAAATCAGTTAAAACCATTTCTACCAGAAACGCAGTGCACACGTGAGTTGCTCTGTTGTTGACTGCCAGAATCAACATGGAAATATTTTTTGTTTTGTTTTTTACGCTGGAATCCTTTACGAATTTGGGACAATATCAGGCGAAGTTGGCATCGAAGCTCCGTTTGGAAAAAGGGGCCATTACAACAATCAGAGAATTGACCGGAAATTGAAACGGTAAGGCTGTGTTTTTATTGGTCTGCTGTGTGTAACAAACAGCAGCTAACTGCTAATGTGGCTATTGTATGCTAGCGGGAGTAGAAGACATGGGTTAGATATGCTGAAGTGTTACCTGCGGTGTCAACCCCCCTCCTTCCTGCCACCAATCAACGTGACCCTCATTTGCATTATTACAATGACCGTCCGCTACAGCCAAAGTATCGCATTAGATCTCGCGAGACAATAATGCCTTCAGAAATAAATTGTCAGAGGAGCTCTGCGTTTATCTTTTTCACTTTTTTTAAACTTTTCTTTTTAGAAGGGCCTGAAAGACTATAATAGAGCGTGGGTATCCAAGGTAATACTAGGTTATGACTCCTTTAATCTGAAGCATTTTGGCGTTCCATAGTTTTAAGTAAGCTTTGTAAGTCTCATAAGTGTCCATTCGGCTCTGGACACAGATTATCTGCATAATCCAGTCAGAGGAAACATGTTGGTAACATTAAAAGATAACTCATTGGTTTACTTTCAATTTTGTATCCCATCATACTTTATTTATTTTTCCTTTTTATTAAACTTTCAATTCTCTGATTCTGCCTCCTGCCTGCGGTTGGGTCCAACTCAAAGACTAAAAGACGGAAAAAAAATACATTCAAAGGTAACTGGTGTCATACTAAGGACAAATATTCTACATAGATTAGGGATTTATCTTGTTTTCCTTCTTCTTTTCAGATTTGCATTGAAAATTTTATAAGTTTCTTGTTAAAGAAATCCTGTTCAGCTGCATCAGACGATTGCTTCTCCTCCCAGAGTGCAATACATAAACTCCTCTGGAGGAAAAATAAAATTAAAAATGTTTCAGCAAACAGAAAGTGTAAATAAACACCCAGGAGCTACTACTCAACTTGCTGTGGTTGGGTTGTTTCTGAGCCACAGCATCCACAATGAAAATGCTGCCGATGAGTATAAATAACAGCGGACGTGTTGAGTTTAAAAAACACAGGAAATGAAAAGTGGCACCGTGATTTTTCCTGCTCTGTGGGTCAACAACGGCAGCAACTGTCAACCGAAGCAACAGCGTGCGGAAAAACCAAAAACCTCACATTATTCCAACTCAGGTGTAAAACAAATGTAATTTTTCTGCGATAACAATCGCTGCGGCATCAACATAACAGAGAAGCAGCGCAAACAAACAAAACAAAAAAGCAGCTTTAGTAGCAGCATGTATATAGACACGGAGGCTGAGAGGGCGCGATCACATCTACATGAGAATACTTCACAACGCTTTGAAGTGACAAAGCAGAACATCGGAGCAAGCCAAAAGCCATCTGCTGCATGAGTGCGGATGAGTGTGTGTGTAGGTGTGTCTGAGTGTGTGTGAAAAAGAGCGTTAATATATAATTTATGTGCAAATGTTCACATTTATTTCTTTTTGTGCATGGATGCATGAGAACAGTGGAGCAGTGCATGCTGGCCACATCAAAGAATCGGCCCCCAAAAACTCGGACTCTTCTTAAAAAAAAGTTATGTTCAAACAGACCCTCGGGGGAAATAAAGTTTAAAGTGGCAGAAAAGAACGGACAACAGAACCAAGCGCTTCAGATTTAACCTGCTTTTAATTTTTCTCTGGTCAGCAGACAGAAGTGGGTTAGTACAGTAGCGTATATACATATGGTTGTTCATGGGCAAACTTTCTTACGAAACTGAGTGAAGAGGAAGGAAAAGAAAAAAAAAACTAAACAGGGAGAAAACTGATGCAAATGGAGGGAGAAACCATTTCTACTTACAGTGGTGTACCCAACCCCTACAGATATTTCCTGTTTTTGTTTGGTGTTTCACTTAAATATTTCAGATAGTTAACCTAATTGTAAAATTGTGCAAGGACAACTTTAAAATTTAAATTTTATTAATTAAGAGAAAAGAAGCCACAATTAATTTATTAATATAGTAGTGGTGTAACGGCACATAAAAATCACAGTTTGGTACATATTTGGGGTTTTAAAGTCAAAGTTCGATCCGTTTTCGGTACACTTTAATCAAGAAAAATGAATACAAATGTGCATTTGACTTTTCTTTTAATTTGCTTTACTTTGATCCACATAAACAAAGAAACTTTTTTATTTATTTAATTCCTTCCTTTCAATTCCTGAAATTAATTTGATTATATTATGTTCTATAACTTTAAAAAAGTTGACAGTATATAACTGACAGGAGATTTGATTCTATATAAATAAAATCGTACAAGCAGACTTAGCCAGAGTAGAGTAGCCAGTGTTAATGTTTAGAAATGTTTAAAATATACTTTGTCCATATTTGACAGTAAAACATTCTTAAATCACTTTGGAGTTGGTTGGATATTTGTCTAGTCTCCCAGCTGAACTTGAATGCAGCATGGGGAGCTGTTGGGAAAATCCCTTCTCATCAACGGGGATTCCACCGACTTGCGTTTTATCCAAAACTAGGAGTTTGGGCTGATTGGATGCTACTGGTAGCCATGTGGACGTCAGCTGGTTTTTCTCTAGTATCAGTGATGTTTACATTCAGCTTGACATTGTTTCAGGTGAGTCATTCAGTTCAGTGCAGAGTGTGTTATGGACCTTATACTCAGTTTTTTTACTTGCTAATTTGTTCACTTGTATTAAACTTTCCACAATAACTGGAATCCTTATCACCAGGTTTGCAGGATTGTCTATCGTCCAGTGCTGAATGTTGAGTATGAAATGTTGCTCACACAATAATTCGGACAGCTTATAATTTTCAGAAATGGTCCAAAACTACTGTTGAAAGCTATGTACGTTGCAAGAAAGTATACAATGAAAACTTAACATATGAATGATGCTACAAAGATGCTAAAAAAAGGATGCTTCTGCCGCTTGAGTCCAAGGTACTATTTGATATGTTTTTCTAAAAAAGCATCCCTTAAAGCATTGCTAAGATGAACAGCAAAGACACAGAGCCCCAAAAACAAAAACGCCCTTAGCAAATGATGTCAACGTCACTCTTAAAACACTGGAGAAAAAACAAACAAAAAAAGCCCCAGAAAAGTAATGTGTTGCATTCCACAAAGGTTGTGCCTAGTTTGGAACAGGAACACGTTTTTACTTTTCAGTCGCAAAAGGATCAAATGGTCCTCACAAAGATAGATGCACAAATATTAAAATGAGCGAAGGGCATCAGGGACGGCGAGCAGAAGACAAACAGTGTGCTTGTGTGTGTGTCTGCGCGCGCGTGTGTGGGTATGCGTGCGCGAGCTGCAGTGATTGTTTATGTGTGTTTTTTATTTATGCGTTTGTGGTGAGCGTGTCTTCCAGGAGGTACACTGGCCTCGTTAATACAACCATGCTTTATCCCCAAATACTTGTTACTATGGAAACAACCACTTTCCTGCTTCTCTGTGTGTGTGTGTGTAGATAAGTGATCTGAATGCTGCTGTGTGTGTGTGCGTGTGTGTGGACATGTGTAAAAGTGATTGTTCCTCTTGTTTGTGTGCGTCAAAGCGTTCTGCTTGCTAAAAAAACAACATGTTGACATTCATTACTGTCCCATTAGAGGCAAGGCTGGAAAAGGAGGAATGTCTTCAGAACAAAAACATCTACTGCTCAGATAAACCCTTAATTTACTGCTAACATTCATTTTAAGTTTGAGTGAGGTTTTTACATTCTTCAAGACCAGATTTAGGCCTTTTTAAAAATTCAATTTGAATATTATTTTTGTGTTTTGTTTGCCGTCGATTAGCAGATTGTCAACATGTCCAGCAGCAGAAAGGTGTGATAGCTTTGTGTGTTATAGTCCTTCTCAGGCTCTGACTACATGGATATTCTGTTGCATTTCAACTCAACATCTAAATGCAACCTAAGTTTTTGATCAATTTTACCCTTTCAATACTTTTTTAAGACCTTCTGAAATCACAATGGACTGATAAATTATGAAATTATTAAAGGTTGAATATGGAACAATTTAATAAAAAGCTATATTAAAAAAAAAGTAATACTTCCATGGGGCATTTAGAGGGGTGAAGAATGAAAGTACACCATTTCCTTACAAAATTATATTTGAATTTAAATAAAATAAAATATACATTTTGACAGGCACAACGTTGGCATTATATTTACATCTACCAGCGGGTTGCCTGATAGAATAAATAGTCTGTTTGGCACAGAGAGGCATGGGGGGGGGTTAACCATATCTCCTACCGGTGCTAGCTAGTGTAACCGTAGCTCCGACCGGCGACCTCTGGGGTGAGGGGGTGCTTGGTGCTTGTAAGATCCAGAGAAAAGCATGGGTCAGAATAATAAAACCCAGCGCACCTGACAAACAGCGCTTGTAGTATGTATTTATTTATTTATTAAATAACTAATATGAAGACTTCCAGTTGAAGACATGCAAACCAAAGATAATCCAGCGTCAGTAAGATAAGTAAAAAGCAGGCTAACGATAGCAAACCAAAGTAGGACTGTCAGAAATTACATGCATCTAATAGATAATGGATAGAAAGGCTAACGTTAAATACTGTTGTAAAATAAACTTATCAGTTGAAATTAGTCCTTAAACTGTACGATTTGTCACTGGACATGGTGCCGGCTGGTCACATCACGTATCGGCAGCGAACCTGGCATCCCGACAGCGGGAAACCTCGTTCTGTTATTGCAACTACCACCTGCGCTCCCTAGATGTCGCTATGGTGTTCGGGTTCCATATTCAACCGTTAATATTAGACTATTTAGTTATGAAATGTTTTTACAATGGCCAAATCAGGAAACATAGCCATTTATTTCCTCGTTAGAGTTCAGCGAGTGGTGGTTAACCCCCAAATCACCTCAGCCCGCTGCGTTGGTGTGGTCGCTAGCGCCACCCAGAGGTTGGATGCAGCAGGGCAAAGTCATTGCTGTGGAGGCGGTCGCGTTGGGGAGTGATGTTCTTACAGCTTTTGCAGGTGCCACGGTTGTTCCCGCTGTCAAAGTAGCAGCATTAGAACAAAAACTGGCTATTGATCACTGCGGATGTTCATGGCGGGGGTTTTGTGGCTAGCTCTATTCATGTTGATGCCCATTGAGGCAACACTAATCTTCTTTTTACAGAAAGCACGGTAAGCGTCCCTGCTGTTTTCGGCCTGAGGCTTCAGCCACTGTTTGAGATCCTCAACTTCTAGCCAAGAATCAGCAAATGTTTACAGTTGTGGTTGTACTGCATCGCTTTGCTGCATGTTGCTATCAATTAGCTGGATATGTCACATCGATGACAGCACGTCTGAAGCGATAGTATGGAAAGTCCAGAGGGACTGAAACCCGAGCAAACAGCCGGTGTTGTGACGAAACACCGTACCCATCAGAATGGCAGGATAACACGTAATGCACAGCAGTGAAACCTGCAGAATTGCGAATGCGTTAAAATCAAACCATCATTGCAGAATACCTGAGACCACAAGCAGTTTGTGTATTATATCGCATATTATATACACATTACCTAATTGCATGCCTTGTACAGTCACTTGTACCAGTAGCATCCAATCAGCCCAAACTCCAACCACATGTGGAGTGCGCATGCATCGGCGTCCATCTCAAATGAGAAACGGGCCAACTCCGGCTTCCTAATTGACACGGTTTTTACTGGTTTTAATCCTTTTTTTTATTTTATTTTTTATGACTAGTTTTAACCGTTTTTATCACCACTAAGTTTTAGCGACTTATTTCTTTTTATCGGGGCGTTTTTAATCAGAGCACGGACTCTATCATGGCTCCACTCACCTGTAGCTCCGGGTGTGAAGCCTGCGTCAACCTCACCAAGAAAATCATAGAATTGGAGCAGAGGATCTCTACTCTCCACCAAATCCAGGACCACGAGCGCGACGTGGACATCCTGTTCGGACGAACTTTCGCCGCCGCCACCAGTGCCCAGCTGGCCGACACAATTCCCTGCCAGCCCGGTGGAGCTGTGGAGGGGGAATCCATCGCTTGGTCTCCAGGCGGACTCGGACTGACCAACACCGGCGGCGGTATAACAACTGCGGCAGAGGAGGAGCGCTGGTTCCAGCTGGGGGCTAAACCAAAAGCCCCCATTAGCTCCACTCCGGTGCCCCAGGGTGCATGGTTGACGGTCGGGCCTGGCCGCGGTGGGGGCTAACCGTTCTCCCCCTCCCGGCCTTCCGCTGTCTAATCGCTTCGGTGCCCTGGAGCACGACTTTCCTCCTCTAGCCGTCCCTCCGACCGCACCGAAGCCCAGCAGTTCCACAGGACCGCCGCCCATCGCTTCCCAGTAGCCGGAGGAGCAGTCGAATTCCGGTACCCACCCACGTCGCGCCAAACACAGGACTACGGCCGGGATCCGCCGAGGAGTGCTCCATTTCAGCCCGAATCCACGGAACGAGCCCTCGGCGCCCACTAAACATCGCTGCAGTCCTGGGGAAGCCAAGCCGCCCATCATCCAGCAGGTCCTGGACAGCGAGGGATCCTCTGCTCACCATCAGCCTTAAGACCAGCCACTCACCACGCTCATCATTGGAGACTCAATTATCCAGCATATTAGGCTGAGAGGAGCCGTTACTCTTTGTTTTCCGGGAGCTACGGTAAATGACATTTCTGAACAGATCCTGGACTCCATCCGAAGCCACCCAACCGTGAGTAAAGTTATAATTCATGCTGGCACCAACAACATCCGTAAACAGCAGTCTGAGCTCCTAAAGCGGGATTTTATTCATTTGTTTAATCTTTTAAAAGACAAACACCTATCTTTTTTTCTCTGGCCCCACTCCCACCATCAGCAGAGGAATAGGCCATTTCAGCAGGCTGCTTTCTCTGAACACCTGGCTTTCCACTGCCACCGTGATGCATAGCATTGGTTTTATAGACAATTTTAACATTTTCCGGGGCAGGAGTCAACTGTTTGGGGCGGACGGACTACATCTGAACAGACAAGGCACACATATGCTGGCATTAAGCCTGGCATACCCTCGTCCACCCCTGTCCACCACACTGTCTCCAGCTGTTCCTGCCCTCTCTGCCCCCTCAACCACATCCTGATGTCCAGTTTGTCCCTGCTCCTATAAACTCAGTCCTGATTTTAACAGTAACACACATATCGGACTTGGACCTTGCCCCACTTCTTTCATTCCTGTAATTATCAGCAGAGAGCGAACAAATAATCATAAAGTGAACAAATGCAACCCAAATAATCTTAAACAGTTGCTAAAAATCCCACCTCCAGTAAATCATACAGTCACTCCATCTCCAACCACTATTAATATGGCACTTTTATATGTTCGCTCTCTGCTGAATAAAACTTTTATATTAAATGATTTGATTTTAGACCATAAACTTCAAGGTTTATTTTTAACGGAAACATGGCTGAGTGCAGATGCTCCTGCTGTTCTTACAGAGGCCTCCCCACCTAATTTTAACTTTTCTTATCCAACCAGGAGTAGCCAGAGGGGAGGTGGAACTGCTTTTATAAGTTCATTATCCCTTTCCGCCAAACCTGTTTTACTTGATAATTTTACCACTTTTGAATATACTGCCTGTTTTTAGCACTCCTCAGATTTTATGTGTGACAGTTTATAGGCCTCCTAAAAAGAGCGCACTTTTTATTCAAGAATTTTCAGAGTTTTTATCAATTTTGCACAACTCTTATGAACGAATAATTTTAGCTGGTGATTTTAATCTACACGTGGATAACCTTTTAGATCCTTTATCAACAGAATTTTTAAATATTTTGAATTATAGGGATTTTAGTCAGCATGTCATGCAGCCAACTCACAACAGAGGACACACCCTGGACTTAGTCATCACGTATGGCCTGTCCACTAGTGTGTCCTCTGTTGTTGACTTGGCTGTCTCTGACCACTACTGTGTGTTTTTTAAAATCACCTGTTTTATCCAAATAGAAACCTCTGTGAGAACTGTCAGGAAACGTCATCTAACCCCTGAAGTGGCTGCAGGTTTTCTTGAAGTTTTTAATAAGTTTCCCCCTGTACCTTTATCTGCCCCCTGTGATTTTATCGTGAATGATTTAAACAGTAGGCCTCAATCTCAACCTGCTGGCTCCACTAAAAGTTGTAAAAACTTATTCAAAACATACTATACCATGGAGAAATGAAAACTTTAAGAAATTAAAGAGGAGCTGCAGGGTGGCAGAAAGGAAATGGAGGAAAAACAAAATCACAATAAATCATCAGATATACATAGAACATCTCAAATCATACGCTGTAAGAAATTCCAGAAATGCATACTTCTCCAGAATCATCTCAGAACATAAAAATAATCCCAAAATTCTGTTTTCCACCATTGACAACATTCTCAATCATACCTCTACTGCACTTCAGAAAACCCCCTCAAACACTCTGTGTGAGGAGTTTGCAAACCATTTCAGAGGAAAGGTAGACACCATCAGATGTAATATTTTATCTTCTCAGAGTAACATGGTTTTAGACAAATCTGAGTGTGTGTCTCTACCAGAGGAAACGCTGGATAGTTTTGTCCTGGTGGAAGCTGGGACCCTTGATAAGTTTTCTCCTCAGTGAGGCCCACTACAAGTGCCCTGGACCCGATTCCCACCCAGTTTTTAAAGCAATTTTATGAATCTTTTAAAGACGAGATTTTAACCGTGATGAATTGTTCCCTTCAGACGGGGGGCTTTCCTGCCGCCTTTAAAGGGGCGGAAGTGAAGCCCCTGCTGAAGAAGAGCAATTTTGATTTTAATGATTTAAACAACTTCTGACCGGTATCTAACTTACAGTTTTTAAGCAAAGTTTTAGAAAAACTTGCTTTAAATCAACTTAATGATTTTATTAACGCTCATAATGTCCTAGAGAAATTTCAGTCTAGTTTTAGGGTGAACCACAGCACAGAGACAGCTCTTTTAAAATTTTTAAATGATTTTAGATTAAACTATGCTCAGAAGGTGACAGTGTTGGTTCTACTGGATCTAAGCGCTGCCTTCGATACAGTAGACCACACTATTCTTTTAACTCGTTTAAAACAGATTGGCCTCTCTGATGCTGTTCATAAATGGTTCACATCCTATCTCACAGACAGGACTTTTATGGTAAGTTTAGATACCTGCTACTCTAAGGTCCACAAGATCACATGTGGTGTGCCCCAGGGTTCGATTTTAGGCCCAGTGCTTTTTAACCTTTATATGCTCCCTCTTGGCAGCGTCATCAGAAGACATGGAGTTAACTTTCACAGTTTTGCTGATGATACACAGTTATACATCTCCATGTCTCCTGATGACACACGGCCAATGCACGCACTTTTTAACTGCATTTTAGACAGTAAATCCTGGATGGCAGAAAACTTTCTCCAACTCAACCAGGACAAAACTGAAGTTTTAGTCATCGGTCCTGAGGCTCCGAGAGAGAAGCTTTTACCAAAACTACAATCACTGTCTTTTAATCCTTCTCTACAAGTGAAGAACTTGGGCGTGGTTTTTGACTCTGAACTGACTTTTATTCCTCACATAAAAATATTACTAAAATAGCTTTTTATCACTTAAAGAACATCGGCAGAGTCCGCCCCATTCTCTCTCTGGCCAATACGGAGACGCTGATGCATGCTTTTATCTCCAGTAGGATTGATTACTGTAATGCCCTGCTTTCTGGTCTTCCCAAAAAGTATATCTCAGGTTTACAGCTTTTACAAAATTCAGCAGCACGTGTCCTGACTAAGACCAGGAGGTGGGAACACATTACACCTGTCTTAGAATCACTGCATTGGCTCCCCGTATGTTTTAGGATCGATTTTAAGATTCTTTTAATAATTTGTAAGTGTCTTAATGGTCTCGGGCCTTCTTATCTTTCGGAATTGCTTTTACCATATGAACCTTCGCGGTCTCTGCGCTCCTCTGGCAACCGTCTCCTTGTCACCCCCAGTGTCAGGACACACATTCATGGTGAGGCGTCTTTCTGTTATTATGGCCCTTTTAACTGATTATTATTTATTAAATCTGTTTAATTACTCTGCATGTTTTGATTGAATTTATTTTTAGCTTGTAGCTGGCTATTTATCAAATATTGTTTATCTGCTTTGTATTTTTATTTGATCATATCTTATAATTGTTTTAATTTTAATGTTTTTAACTTATTTTAGTCTTCCTTTCGTGGGAGCCCTCTGCCTCGGGGGCGGTGGTCGGCTGTGGCTGCCTTGGTGCTCTCCAGGTGGTGCTTGGGTGGAGGTGGGTGTTCCAGCCCTCCCTCCTCTGGGCTCCCTGGGTCAGTGCCTTGGCTGCGGCTGTTGATCTGCTGCTGCCGATGTAGATGGCTCCCATGATGACGTTTCCTGGCTCATCTGTACTCAGCCCGATTTGGTTTTGTCTATTGTTGCTTTTCTGTGTGTGCGTGCATGGGAGATGGGGGGTTATAGTTGTGGTGATGTTTTTTACTTTTGGGTTTTGGGAAAGGGGGGGGGGGGGGATTGTGGGTCATTTTAATCTGTAAAGCACTTTGAGAAACTTTGTTGTTGTTTGAAAAGCACTTTATAAATAAAGTTTGATTTGATTTGATTTGAAAAGTAATGTTAACAGAAGTTTGCAAGTGAAGTCGTAAAATCATGAAGCAGCCAGAAAAAAGCAGAAAAACGAAGGCAAAGAAGAAGGGTTTTACAACAGAGTGGCGGAGATATTTTCTGGCAGTTAAGCACTTCCATAAAGGATGTCGAAATCTAATCCCAAAGAAAACTGTGTTTTTTATTAAGGTTTTGATAGTGTTAGCCACCAAGCAATGCTTGACAAGACAGTTTTTAAAAATCTTAATGTGAATAGTCTTTTCACCCACAATATTAACAGTGATAGAGGGTATTTGGTGCTGCAGCTCTCCATCTGTGTCATGTGACGTGCTCTATGTGCTTTGCTCAGACAAACAGCTGAAACCCAAGGTATTAAATGTCCTTTTTTACTGTTCTGTAAGTTTTATTTACATAGCAATGAAATATGTTATTGTTTAATTACCAACAAGTGATATCAAAAAGTGTAAATATTCAAATGTTAATCTGTTGAGCATCAAAACCTTGGTAGCAGGAGCAGGAAGACAGTTGAATGGAAACTGTAGCAAGCTGCATCGTGGCAACAGAGGTCTCGCTAGATATTTTTGTTGTCCATCATTTTGACCGATGGGGTAAGAAAAAATCAGGTCATGATCTATTTCTACCGTCAAATTTTAAAGTGATAACATATTCAATAGTATTTCTTTTTTTATTCATTTGAAATATTATTCAATCCGTACAAGCTGAACAAAGAGCTACATATAAACAATACAATTAAATGACTAGACTTGAATTACAAATAGTGCACCTGCTGTGGCCTGAACACTCACCCCTGCTTTTCACTGGACGCGTAATGGGCACGTAACGTCTGCGAAGCGTAATATGCAGCCATTAGCCGTCATTAAAGTCAATGGGACCGTTTCCGGGTGCGAAGCAATGCAAATCAGATGCGTTTCAGAAGCGTTGTGTCGCGGCCCTCTCCTAAATTTACGCGGAAGGTCTATTTCTTACACTCTACGCTTTTAAAACGCATTAATTTCAGCAGTTTAGATTGGGCCAGACAGGAAATCAGGCAAGGAAGCAGTCAAAATAATCCAGAACTTTTCAAAATAAAAGACACATACAGATTTCCGATTGCTTAACTACGAAAAAAACAAAACAAATCATCACTAACTGTGACACCAGGGTTGAAGTCAGTCGGTCTGTGGGACTAATTTGTTGGTTTTTATCATGGACAACTAGAATTTAATCCTTAAGTGGAGAATCACCCAGTTTATCTGATACCAGTGATCATTTTTCTAAGGACAACATGAAAAAGAAGAACACATGGACAGAAATATCTGCAGTTTGGGGAGTGGATGGTGAGTTTAACATACATATTAACATAGAATTAGATTTTAAACCCTACCCTTTCTCATGGGGGTTCAAATGGTAAATCTGCACTCTGCCACCACACTGGAGACTGGAATTAGGTGCCACTTCATCCAAAGTTTTGAAATCAGGGAACATTTCTCCAACTGAAGTGATCAGAAGTCGAAAAGACTCTCTTGAACGAGCCGTTTCCTGAACCGCAAGCTACCGCTTCAGAGGGAGGAAATTCCGCAGCATGCACTGGTGGTTGGCTCTTGGGAGCGAAGCGCTCCAAAGCCTCAGTAACTCTTCATTCTCTCATGGGAATCTTCTTTCTGACTGATTTACTTACCTGTACTCTGCGTAAAGTTGAAAATGTCTGCGCATTTGCAGGAAGTGGACAGAGGTGTGAATACTAATGTCAAAATCACAGATGGTGTTGAAATACGGAAAATATTAGGTTTAACACGACCCCTGAGAAGCAATGTTGAAATCCAGGCATTGGGTCTTTCTGCATTGGTACCCTGGCTAACTCGCACAGCCCCCAAAAAAATGATTCTTCTAGATTGCCCTTAGGAATGAGTGCATATCTTGTAAAAACGCATACACTGAGATGGACTGCCAGCTGGTCCAGAAGGTACCCAACTCATTGCCTGCTGTGGTACTAGATTTGCACTCCCAAGTTAAATGACTCAAAACAAGTCTGGTACAAATATCTTGATCTGAAACGTCGTCTTAAGCCAAAGTCTTAAGTTCAACTTGATCAAAGGTCTGTTGCTTGCTTTTCACCTTTTTGGTTGTCCAGCTGGAAGTTGCTGTCCTCATTGCCACCTGTAATGGCGTAGGAGACGCCGTCACCGTCTGGGTCATTGGCGTGAACAATGGCGACCAGTGTGTCGGGACCGGCATCCTCACTGAGGAATGTCTTATAGCTGCAAAGAAAACAAAAAGGGAATTCCAACCCTTAACTATACTGTATTTTACTGACAAGAATGGAGGACAGTGGGGACACAGGAAAGTGTCATTGGACAGGGAAAGATGACATGACGCACAAAGTAACAAGAAAGTAAGTAAGAAGTGGGAAAAAAATAGACAAACACATGATAGTGTGAAGGAAAGAGGCTGGATCGAGTGAACATGAAGTGAAAACAGATGGAGGAAACAAGATTAAAAATAAATTCGGATTTAAAAACCAACTTAATTAGCAGATTGACTCTCCGGGTGACGGAGTCACACAGAAGGAGGGAAAACAAGATAGAGGCTGATTGCTGATGTTTATTATTAAGCAAAGTGAAATCCATGTCAAGCAGAACAGATACTAAAAAAATGATAGAGCAGAGGAGGGGCTCTTACACGCTTTGGGAGAAGACCGGCGCCTCGTCATTGGTGTTAGCCACACGGACACGAACAGAGGCCGTCCCAGTTCGAGGAGGCGCCCCAGCATCCACCGCGACGACTACAAACTCATAGATGTGATTGGGCCGCTCGTAGTCCAGGCGACGGGCAGGGCTGACCACGCCCCCGGATGTGATGTCAAAATCGCCACTTGGAATGAAGTAGGACAGCTCGGAGTTTACGCCGGAATCACAGTCGCGAGCCAGAACTGGTGAGATTAAGAAGAGGAAAAGGGAAAAGGAAATATGATGAAACAAGTTTGAAAGAAGACATGGTTGACGAGAAATGGAAAAAGAGACGAGAAGAGAAAAAAAGAGAAAAGAGGAAGACATAAATGAAAAAAAATTAGGTGGAAAAAAGAAAGATGAGGAATGAATGGGAAAATATGTTAACGAAAGGAGAGGAAAACAAAGGATGGTGGAATGGGAAACAAGTAAAAAACCACTCAAAAGAGAAAAGGAATCTTTGGCTATGTGGCGGGGAAAAAAACAATAGAAGGTAGAAAGGAAGGATGTAAAAAAAAACACTTGAACGATGGTGGCAGAAGCTGAAGTTATAAACAGAAGGCAAGGTTATGAAGGAGAACAAGATCCCAAGAAAGAAGAAGGAGAAATGAGGGAACAGCAAGGCGAGCACAGCTAAATAAAAACAGTGAGTGGAAGAATATAAGGAAGAAGAAGATCGGGAGCAAAAAACTATAAATGTGGAGAAATAAAAGGAAAGCAACAAGGATTAATGGAAAGAACTAGTCTCATCATCATGCGTGATGATAAGACTTGACCGTACATCTCTCATCAATGTGTGTTACCTTGCAGTAGTGAAGTTCCAGGTGCGATGCTCTCAGGTATGTTGTCTCTGGTGTAGATGGAGTGAAGAAACTCTGGTGTGCAATCATTCTCATCCGTTATGTGGACAACAACCTGGGGGGAGCAGCTCAATTAGTTTTCTTATGCAAATATTTGCTCATCTCTCTAAGAAACTATAGCTCAATCAAAAAAGATTTTAAAAAATCCAAACAAGTTGCTGGTGTAATTTCTAAGGATGCACCGATAGGAACATTTGGGCCAACACCTGTATTCCTGTTAAAACGGCTCCTCTTATGTGCTAAGCTGAATTGTTATACAGTATAAAAGAATCAAGTCTCACCAGTTTACCATCTAGGTAGCTACATTTTTAGCTTCAAACTAAATATCTAAATTGCTAACTAAATATTTAGCTTCAAACTAAATATCTAGATTCATTTATAAATGAATGAATGACAAGGTGAAAATAACTTTAAAGATTGAACTACCATTTTTTCTCTCTTTTATGACTAAAGTAAAAAAGTAAGTAAGGCTAAAGAACTCAAATTATTGCTGTTAATTTTTGAATTGCTGAGTGTGTAACTTTACAAAAAGAACCCTGCAGTTATTTTATGTAGTTGACTACCCTTTCAACACTGCTTGTTATGTTAAAAAATGACTAACATCAGCCGTTACCGATGTTAATGCAGATATATCATGCATGTTTATTTCTATCTGAGAACTATTTCCCCATAATTGTACGGTGCTTCACAGTAACACCACAGACTGGAGATCAGTCTTTAAAACTACTGCTTGAAAGCTAGAGCCACTCATCTTTGGTTCCCAACATCCATATGGAGAAAGGTTTGTGAACAGAATGCAAGACAGACAGAGATAGAAAGTGTTTTAAATCAAAGAGAACCACCTTTACATGTCTTCTAATTAATGTTTTTTTTTTTATCTGTTATGAAGTAACTAAATCACAAACAAGATTGCTCAATAACCGGAGTAATGACAAGATTTTTTTTTTTTTGACTCCTTACTGGTAAGGGAGAACTAGTTTAAATCCAGAGTATTGATGAACCTGCATTAGATAGTTGTTTTGTCCCATGCTGCAGTTACCTAAAGAACATTATATTACTGCGCCTATCAGGGGTGCCGTCAGAAATTCTGGGCCCTATGGAAAAATAAATTTCTGGGCCCCCCATATTTTTTACAGATAAAATTTACCCCATAAACATGCCTTGTACACTTTAAAAAAAGATACTTACTATTTTGCATAGTTAAAATGTTTAAAGATAAGGAACAAAGCCTAGAAAACAAGAAAAAAACTATGGAAATATGTAGTTGTTTACATAAAAGGGAGAACATTTATTATCTCAATTGCAATCACAACAGAACATAATGCACACATATTGACATGTACTTTACATGAACAAGCTTTAGCTGAGTCAAACTGATCAATCAGGAAACATCAGCTAGAATAAACTCATAACAAAATCACACCAGGACTAATACTAGCTAGGCTAAAAGGGCTCAAAATCAAGACACACCAGGAGTAATGCCAGGCGTAAACCAGTCCAGGACAAACAAGTACTGAGCTGGAGATCAACTGCTTGTTAACCCGGTCTAAGCTGTCTAATTCGCAGTTATACAACACAAGTAGGCTATCTGCAACAAAATGTACATCAAAAATGAAAAAAGAAAGAAAAAGCACATATATACCATAAAAACCCAGCAAAAGATAGCTATCTTGATATATTCTGCTAAATATTTTGTTTTCATAGAAAGTGTGTTAGTTCAAAAACTTTTTTGTCCCCCAGTCAACCAGTTACAGCTTAGAAGTAATATTTTCTTAAAGGGGGGGGGTTGGGTATTATGCTAAATGGACTTTCTGAAGCTTGATATCCTGAGAACCTGCCTTTCCCTCATTAAAAACATACATGAAGTGTTGCTCTGACCCATTCACTCATGTTAGAGTAATCTTTGAGCCTCTGCTGGTAGTTCTCGGGGTTGCTAAAACGCCTGCTCCCACCTATCCCCGCCTTTTCCACCCATCTCCTCCTCCGACCTTACGTACTCAGCCGAGAGCCTCGCCCGTGCAGAGCTCCCCTACCCCTCCCCTCCTCACACAACTCCGGCTGAGTCCCAGCTGAAGTAATTATAACACATCAGCTGCAGCTGCGCGTCCTTTGTGGGATTTATTTTCCGTGCCTCTGTGCATGCTGCGATGATGCACGGTATGTGACGAACTGAAGGGGGAGTGTCAGAAAGAGTAGGAGGGTCTTAGAGAGGCACAGGCGAAAATCAAGGCGTCCAATACGGAAGTAAGTTTCTTTAAGGTGGATTTGGATATATGACGGACTTTTAAAAGACTTAAAGTAACAATTTTATTGGAGTGTGCTATAGAAGGGTAATATGTGCCTGGAAGAAGCATAATACCCCCCCTTTAACTGAATTGTATACAACACAAGAAAATAATTAGACAATCAAATTAGTTTTTTACTGCCTTAGTAGCTGACCATGTACACCTCACCTGGCACTGAGAGGACTGGGTCATTAGTAGTAGGACAAGGTGCAGACAATAAAGCCGACTCTGCATATGTAAAAATCAAGCAAGCGCACACACGCACATAAATATATTGTTTTTACTGGTCTATTCAGTTTTCTTAATATAAATATTAAAATATCTATGTTGTAAACTCATTATAGCCAGTGGTTATTACAAAGACATGTTTTATTCCATTTTATTTATTTATTTATTTTCTGGGACATTTCATATTAATAACATCAAGCATCGATCTTAGCAGCAGCACTGTCACGTCACAGAACACACGCTTCATTTTTGAAGCGTGTAGATTACTTTTTGTTTTGCAAAGTTATCATTATGTGAGAACACAGGTAGATATCACGTGTTTAGGAGCTTTAATCTTGGTGAAGTTTCGCACTCAGGCTCACTTTGTTCGGCTGAGACGGGGACAGGGGCCGTGGGAGAAAGAGGATGTGGGTGTACAGCGGCCGCTGAATCTGTGTCTATGAGACATGATAACCAGTAATTATTTTACTAGGCTAGCTAGATAAAAGCAGGTCATGTTTGTAGCAACAAAAATAAGTAGGTCTGAAAGTTTTAGAATAGGACAAGCTACCTTTCTCTTTGAAAAACATACTGTCGACCTCAGCGTTCTCTGTCTTCTCTTTCCTTCTTTTCTTTGCGTTTCTGATGCCCTGACTTTTGATGCGACATGCCTGCGTCTGTTACTGTCTGCGCTGCATCATAGAAAGACACATTACGCTAGCAAGCAGTGTTGCCAACTGTCTCCGACAGAAAGTAGCTGAAGTTTCCCCAGAAAGTCCCTAGATGTCACCAGATGACGTCATACGCTAATTTGCATAATGATGACGTCTTCACGTGATGACAAATAAAACAGAAAGGAGGAAATACTTATATTTAGATTAGGATTACAGGGTTAAACAATACATTATTTAAAGGTCTCATGACACCAAGCTGATTTAATGTAAATGTATTATGACATAATGCATCTTGTCAAAGTATGTGGTTGTGTAAATTTATGAGCCAAACAGACTTGATTTTACGTGATAATTAGAGTTTCAAAAATATTAGCTTAATCACGGCTTCAAAGCTACGTCTCCATGTGACGTCAGCGACAGAATCGCTCAGGCTGGACAGTCCGAAAACTACCGCTGTCAGGCCTGATGGTGGCGCTCATATTTGAAGGCTCGGAAGATTCTTCCTCCAGTTTTAGCTTTGAGGTGGTTTTAGAGGTGGAAAATGCAGCCGGTTCTGGTGCTTCTAGAGGCATAGAACCGTACAGATACGAGCCGTACACAACGACTGAGATGGAGAGAAGAAAGCGGGTCAGAGAAGCTAGCGGGAGAAGTGACGTCAGGGAAACACAGATTGGTAAGGATTAGAAATAACTTAATAGTGGGTTCTTTAAAAAAAAAAAATTTACAAAATGATATAAATGCGCATAATAATATTAACGTGTAGTGATTTTAGCAGTGACCTGAAAAAAATACATTACATAATGTAAGTATGGTAAATCAGTTTTAAAACTAAAATTAACTAATCCAGACGTACTGGACATAAACTGCTTTGAATATGTACCTGTCTCTTCTGGACAAGGGTGTCAGTTTGTTTTTAAAACTGCTGGGGATAATTATTGATTATTCATATTGCCTATAATTATTCAGCCGTCGGCTATATAGGCTATATGCACAGTAATAAACCGTGTTCCCTTTACAACCCTTGTCGTTCTGAAAATTCCGAAAATCTGAAACATATTGAATATTATTTAATTCTTCATTCATTTTAGTTAATATTCAGCCCGAACGATCTGAACAAAGAACCTCAATCGTGCCATTACACATGGAGCAGATGAAAACATGTACTAAATATAAACATTTTACCTGCAGTCTCACAACTTTCTCATGGTCTATAGACGTGAATTGTTCACCTTGTGCATAAGGGAGGCTGAATCCGCTCCGCTCGCACACTGGAATAACAAGCGCCACTTCTTTCTCAACTTTCTTATTGCCTCAGCAGGATGAAATAGCGTTGCATTGAGTACGGTGTCCAGGTCTGATGATGATGCTCAGATGCTCTCATTTTCTCGTTTTTGATTGATTCAGTTTCCTAAACTCTCTGCTTAAAGTTGAAAATGACTGTGCGTCTGCATGAAGTGGTCAGTGGCGTGAATTGTAAACTTTCAAAATAAAGGACGGATGTTAGTTTGTGTCCACAGGTGTTTCTGATTATTGTACTGATGAATAGAGGTTGCGTCATAATAAACTGACGGCAAAAGCTCATCACACAATGACTCTTCAGATGGTGTTCCTATTCCTTTCTGTGAACGCACTCTCTACCTGATGGAGTAGTGGAGAGGTTGAGCCGCCTGTCAGAAAGTGAACTTTTGTCTGATGTCCTGCTTCATTTTCTCACTTGATTTCCCTGCCACACAGTAAGGAGCCCTGCTAACAACGGCCTTTACATTTTTCCATTAGGCTACAGTTTTAAAAAACCGATCAAAGACAGAAAATAACACAATCCCCAAAGGATTGTAAATTAGCCTACATTACAATGAATCATGTCCCTTTTTAATTCTTTGAAACATTGTACATCTGAAATTAATTTAACGTAGATATCTCTGTCCAGAAACAAACTATTGTCCACAGTCCCTGACTTTATCTGCGCTCTCCGTTCCTGAATCACAAATTCAGTCGCAGAAAAATCTCTCTGGCATCGCAGGATAGCGGGAACATTCTGCTGTCAGCGCAAAGTTGGGGGAATATTCTGCCATGTTCTCTCCACAAACACTATTTATCAACACCATTCTCTTTGGGAGTCGTAAACAAACAAAAGTATTAAATTAATATTTTTAACCTGCAGTAAAGAAACTCCAGCCAGACCCATTAAATTTAATTGATGTATCTTGAAGCGGGTACCAGCGGCACTGCAGGACTCTGCCCTGAGTGTGTTTGCTTATGGACTAAAACCTTGATGTATCCACTACAAAGAACGCTGCAGCATCTGCACAGAAAGAAACCATGACTGTATGAGAAAGTGCAATGGAGTCATTTAAATAATAGTCCATTCAGATACTGATTATGTGGAAATTGTGCTGGGAGCACAAGTGGATGTTAGATCTGCGCTGGTAAGACATTCATCAGGTTTAGAAAAGTGGTCGGGACATGTCCCCAGCGTCCCCGGCTAACATGAGCCTCTATGCTTCTGGAAACACGAGATCTAACTGGGCAGTCAGTGGAAGTCGAGCTTGTAGGAGTAGCGATGCTGACGCTGTCAGTGTTGCGCAGTCCACAAGCCCCACTACGGTACCGCTGCCAAGCTGTCACACTCCTGAGGAACACTGCAGGTACAGCTACCAGCAGCAACACACACTAAACAACCCAGGGATTCCTTTATCATACTAATAAAAACAATTCTGCTCAAAATGTTCCGAACAGAGAAGAGAGGAGGAGGAGGGAGCCCACTACTCACGGTGCGTCTAACCTGTTTCACCCACTTAGACAGTAACTCTGGGTCTTTGGGAAACTTAAATAAACTGACACCATCCTTGTGTGTATATGAGCAAAATCCCCCAACACAACACGAAGGCATTGCGATCACTTTTCTTTGTCAAAAATAGAAAAAAGCGGTCCCAGTCACAGCTGAAAAGCCGCTGTCAAATGTGTCAACAAACAGAATGTGTTCTCTCGCTAACGTCACGTCCGGCTTTCGGCTTGTTCAGTGCGCAGTGATACATCACTAAAATGCTAGTCACCGCAGCGTTTTTTTGCTCTCAGTAGGTTTATAGAAGGTGTTTTTATGACTTTGACATAGTCCATTAGGTTCAGATTTCTTTATTTTATGTTATGTTTAAAAATGTCAACTTCGTGTCATGAGGTCTTTAAACAGGGGAAACATGCTACAGGGAAATGTGACTTCTGTCTTTAAGAAGAGACGGTGGAACGTGTTCTATTATTTTGCCTGAAGTAAACCGTTGAGAAAACTGGTACAAAACTGACAAGATATCAAATTCCAAGTGGACATCAAAGACCTTTTAAACAAAATTTAAAGTTCGGAAAAAAAATTGCTGAGATATCTCAAGAAGACGAACTTAATACAGAGAATATAGTTGTTGTTTGTTTGTTTTTTAGTACTTTGTAACAAATAAGTAGGGCATATTTAGCATGCATCAAATGTTTCTTGCCAACTGCCGTTAAACAGAAGTTTATTGCTTATGGTATTATTTTCGGTGGTTTTTGGTCATAAGTTTTAAATGTCCTACGTTTTTGAACTCACCATACATTTCGAACGTTCCTTGAATGCGCCACAGGTGTGAGATGCCGATGCAGCTTAGTACAGACAAGCTTCTGCCTTAATTCCAGTTGAAAGATCGGTCTTATATACATGCACATTTATTTTGCACTTTTGAATTGACATTAAATACAAAACAAATTCATTTGTGAACAGATGAAATGAACCGAAAAAGGTTTATGATTGGTCAGTGGACATACTCTGATCACGCTGCATACACATGCGCAGATCATTCCCTTTCTGAGCTTCGGGAAGGAGCAAGCTGGGTCTCTAAACTGTAGGAAATATCCGGGACAAAGTTTCACAGAAAGTAGTTAAGGGTGGTCAGAAATGTCGCTAGATTTGTCGCTAGGCGCTTTTATAGGGAAAAAAATCGTTAAGGGGGTCTGAAAAGTCGTTAGACAAAGTCGCTAAGTTGGCAACACTGCTAGCAAGCAGCTCTGAAGGACAGGTGGAACGAACCATTGTAAAGGGGAGGGGTGTGACTGAAACAGTAAATTAATAATTTTTTTTATATTAAATCTATGGTCAAAATAGACAAAATACACATTTAGGGCACGAGGGGCCCTAGCACATTTAAACACAGTGGACCAAACACGCCCCCTGTTCGGTTTGGACAGCAGGGCAGCAGTGGGGGGAGGCTGAGAGGATTTGGATGCATGGCTGCCTCTGCAAACATGCACAGAGCATATAGAAGATTCAAGCGCAAACAAAAAGAAAATATTTTCATTTGAAACCCAACGAGAAATTATGGACTTTTCCAGAAAATAAAATGTCTGCTTAAAAGACTAATTTGAAGAAGACAAGCAAACAAACAGCTTTATTCTGTTTACTTCAGAGGTAAAAAAAAAAACATGAGTGATGTGGTGCAGACAGTAATTACCTGTCAATAGTAATTACCTGAAGTATAATTAAGCCGCTGTGTTATCTGCAGAAGATGTTTTGTGATTTCTTTCAAATGAAAAGGAAAATGTTTCTACGTCAGCGCTAAAATATTTATGTTGTCTCTTATGCACATGAATGAAGGACATTGCAAAGATCTCGCCACTGGATTTTTAGCTCCTTAAGCCCAGGTCAAATGCAAACAATTATAACATATTTGTGGTGCGATGCATAAACAGCAACTTTAGGCCTCTGATGCTCGGTGTAATCACAAGTCTAATGAGTGATCGGAGGAAAACAGATTTTAGGTTCTGTATGCTTGGCTCTTTCTGACAGCGTTCGCCAGCATATGATCATAAAGTGCTGAACCAAGTCTAAAACATGGCCGACAATTAGCAGTTTACTGTGATTTAGACTGAAACCGCCTTCCTCTTCATCATTTCATTCTGAAAAGCTGATAGGAAATACTGATGGTGTTTCCGCATCTACAACGAGACTGAAACTGGTGATTGATGTGCAGAAACCTCCAAAGCAAATTTATAGGAAACATCCTTACAATATGTGGTGATAGCAATGTGGTTGGATGGCGAGAGAAGGAAGGAAAAACCTACACCTATTTAGTAATCACGGCAGGTTCCAGTGATCATTTCAGTCCTGGAGACTATAGGTTGGACTGAATTTTGTAAGAAGACGGCCTAATGAATAATGACAGTTGCTGTTTTCAAATTTGAAACTTAAAACGTGAAAGTTTCGGTTTGGAAAGTATTTTTGATTCAGTTTTTTGCTGATTTAGCAACAGCCTTGAACTGGAACTTATCTCTATCCAACTGCTGTTTTCTTCTTTACCATTAATGCTATCTTCTTTTCCATTATTTTATATTAAACCCATTAGCATTCCTAGGGTCCACTGGTGGGCCCGTCCCACTTCCAGGTTTAAATCCACTGATCTTCTGACTTCTAACTTCTATGAACTTCTATGTATTTTATATTGTTGGAAAGCTAAGAGTCGTGTGATTCCAATGATATATCTCAATCAAGAATACAATTATAATTAATTTCAGAATTTCCAGTGTATTAAAAATCCTATTACTTGGTAACAATAACTCAGACATATTATCACTGTTCTGGGAGGAATTTCAGAGTATTTTCTTTCCAAAGAGACCCCAGTCATGTCTCTACTCAAAATGGTTCAAGAACAGCTTTAATTTTCATTCAGGTATGCCTTTTTTTTTTTTTTATGTGCGGCAGAAATTGTTAAATGATTAAATGTTTATAAAGTGAATATTAATGATTTACATTTACAGGTGGCTCACTAAAATCAAGTAAATAGAACGGAATCAGCCTGTGATATTTTTCATTTGGATCTAAAGTCCATGAATGAAACGAGCTCTGTCATTTTCCAGTGAATCGCCTGTTTGTTCCTTTTAAAAGGAGCAAACTGAACACCGGTTTCGCTAAGTTCAGTTTGGGTTGATGGATCAGAAGGCATCAGATAATCCAGAACTTATAAGGAGTAATGACTAGTTCTGCCAATCCTGGTAGTTCAGAGCACCTATCTGCTCCCTCCAAACCATGTAGACAAAACAGGTGATAATAGATTACTTAAAACGTACCAATGCATCCATTGCAAGTTAGTATGTTGTATTAGTGTGAAGGAGTAGCTCTCTACTTCACATCATTTGCATAGTTTACCAAAAGATTAAAAGTGGATTTTTGTTGTTGGGTTTATAGACTTTGTGAGCCAGGATGTTTGTGTGCTTCACCCAGATATGAAATTGAGAGTTTTCATCAAGAAAGATTAATTTACTGCCCAGCAGCGTGTTTTTAGTCTGAACCTGAGTGGCAAACACGCAAGCACAACAAAATGTAAATATAAACGGTTGCATCATAGCGTCTGATTCGGAAATGAGTGTGTTTTCATCAGCTTGTTTAAGAGTGAAGCGTTAACACATTAAGATGCTTTTTTTTAAAAATAGGGTGTGATGTGATGAGTTGTGCCAGAGATGGTGGTGAATTGTTATTGACAGAGGGGCTGTGATACCAGCTACTGGACTGTCAGACCAAAACTTAAACGGGACATATTATGCAAATCTCACTTTTATTAGCACATTTCTGCTGAAAGAAATCTACAAACCATTTGAAAAAGTGTCTAAGTGTTATGTCACAATACGCTGAATTTGCATATGACCTGCTCTTCATCTGTCAAACCCCGCCCCTCAAACATCAAACCCCACCCACCAATTTCAATTCCAAGTCATCCTCATGTCTCATGGCAAACCTAATTTGCATAAAAGTGACGGAGCCCTCTAAACAGCTTATTCTGAAAGGGAGTGAATTTGTCAACAATTGAGCCGGTGAGATCGCTTTATGTGAGAGTGATTTTGTGCAAAAAACTTCATTATGATGTTTTGTACAGTCCATAAACCTGATATGTTGTTTAAAAAGACGCATAATATGTCCTTTTAAACAGTTCTGCCAAACCTCAATCAGTTTTCACTGTTACTCTATAAATTAGGTTGTAAAAAGAGCTAAAAATATTCTTCATTATTCCCTTCTTATAAACTACTGGCTAATTGCTCATTAAATCAAAAGCTGATTTATGTCTAATTAAATATATCTGTTTAATTGTTAAACAATTTCCCGTTGAAATGAATGAGTGTTGACAAAGTGTGTCGGGACACTGCGTTCACAGAGTAACAGTTCGCAGTGACTTTCATCGCAGGTCAGTAAGCTGTGACCTTGTTCACGCCTGGCTTTGTCGTGCCTCTGGGGTGATTTGATCACACCTCAGCTACAGGTGTGAACGCATGCGCGACACACAGAGGTCATAGAGAGATCTGAGTCCCTGGACGACATTCATGCTGCAAAAAGACCAGATTACTTAGCAGGGCGAGCACCGCTGGTCTTTAGTTTACAGTGAGGAATAACCTACTGGAAGGGCAAATCTGCCGAAGAAGAGGGTTATTCACCATGTTGGGTACTAGTGAATAGTTTTACAAGTAGTTTCCATTTGGAAGCGAATGTATGTATAAATTGTGCACGAATTGTGAATGGTTTTTGTTCCAGTTGCAACAAGTTTTATTGGGATTTTATTCAGTGGACCAACACAAGGTTGTGCATATTTGTTAAGTGGAAGGAGGAGAAAAACTTGGCTTTCATTTCTTTTTACAAATGACTGTGCATTTCTATTCAGCCCGCTGAGCTGCTAGTCTAATGATGCACATCTAGAGACTAAAAGTTTTGCACATTCTTTGCAAAAATAGTCTTAATTGGATGAAAAGCATCTGTGAACATAACTTTTCATGTCTTGGCACAAATCCTCTATAGGATTTTAGACTGGACTCGGCTTATTTTGGGGATTTAGGTGGACAGTCACGTCTCGGTAGGGTTAACGATGTGCCTTACGTTGTGCCTTACTTGTGCTCTATGAGGTTTTCAAAGCTTGGGACATTGTTTTATAACCTAAACATGCTTCTTCAGAGCTACACTGACCTGAGGCCATCACAGTATGACCACATTTTTACTGAAATTAAGCTAAATTTATACTCCAAAGTCCTTTAGAAGTTGGGATTTTTAGGCAAAAAGCTTGTACTATATTAACACAATATGAAGGCTCACAGATAAAAAAACAATTTTTTTTGTTTTATGTATAGATGGGTCACTGGCTTCTCAAGGTATTTATGGTGTATAATTTTGGTTTCATTAACAAGTTAAAGAAATCGGAGGATATTGTTATGTACCTCTGCAACGCCGCTGAGGCCAGTGTCGGTTTCGGAGGCTCGGACCTGCAGGGTGTGCAGGTTGTGGCTGCTCTCGTAGTCAACCGATCTGGTGAGGCTCAGTGCACCGCTTTCCTGGTTGATGCTGAACAGGTTTCCGGGGTTGATCAGTAACATATAGGACAGACTCTTCTTCTGGAAGGAGACGGCCTGAACCGCAGCAACACTGACCGCAAACACACACAGAAAGGTTAGAGATGTTACAGATGCACCAGAAACAATGCAAAATGAGATGAGCAATGAGAAAACGTCTGCATTTTATACTGTAGACGATAAAAAAGGGCTTGAATTGATAAAAGCAACATATATTGGTCAATATACTGGTTGTTGATGTTGATCGTGTTGCCGTTGTACCACTTTTTAACTGACTCAGCAAAAGTGCTTGCATGCTCCACCAAGAGTTGGGGTCACGGGCCTGTTAAAGTTTTATTTTGTGTGTCAGAAGCTGGAAAGTTTGGGAACCACTGCTTTAATGGAAGATCTCATCCCTGCTACCACTGACAGTTGCAACAATCATTACAGGCATTACATCGAAGATGAATCACAATCCTTTAGCCTCCTTAACAAAAAGTTTTTTCTTTAACAAATGTGCATTTTTGACTTTGTTATTAATGGAATCTGGCTAAATCATAATAAGCAAACTGTATTATACTGAATATTATAAAAAAGATAAGACAAGCAGTAGTTAAACAAGAGTTAAACAAAGAGAAAAGTTTGACAATTTTGTCGAAGAGTAAATATGCAAAAAGGAAAAAATACACGGCAACAAATGAATTGGGAAAATAACAAATAAATTCAAAAGATTAAGGAAAATTAAGAAAAAAATGTTTATTAGAAAAGGTGTATTTATAACAAACAGACCAATAAGGAAAATCTAAAAATTTAAATAGTAGGCTACCTAATGATTTGAATATAAACAGTTGTTTTTTTCTGTTAATGTGCTATGTAAAGATGATCAAAAATACTTCATACTCCAAATCCAATGGCAGAACATAATACTTGTATTCTGAGAGCTAAAATTAACCCCCATTTCTGTCTTTAAGAAGTTGATTGGCCAAAAATAATTACAACGTTCTGACAAATGCAGAAAAGCACCTACAGGACATTACAGTCAAACCCATGTGTCACCAAAACATTTTTTTACTGGTAAATGGAATAACAAAACTGCATATAAACTGCAAAAATGTTGAAACTCTGAGTTTTTTTTCCAATCAAGTCTAACAACTCATCTGTTTAGACCTGCCTTTGAATTTTAATAACTGGAACATCATTCATTTTAGTCTGTATTCCAACTTTTCATCCATTTCCTTTATTATGCTCCTGCAATGGAACGTTTTTTTTGTCTGTTTTTTGTTTTATGTTTTCATCATGGAAAGCACTTTGAATTGTCTTGCACGTTGTTGAAATGTGCTATATAAATAAACTTTCCTAGCCTTGCTCACACAAAAGGTCCAAGGAAGTCTATAAAGCATCTGAATATTTTTTTCAGTTTTGTTGAGAAATTTTGTAGGGGGGGAAATACGCTGCCTCCATTTTTACAACCAATGACTCAGGCCATGGCATGTATATTTATCTATGAATAAATGTATTCTCATTCCTCTATTTTAAGTTCCTAGGCTGTTCTTAATTGTGAACCAAAATTTTCTCCAAACATTGGAAAGATAGGATGGAGCTATCAACTATCAGCTAACCATCAGATTTAGTTTTTCCTTCATTGCCCTACATTATTTACTTGGGATAGGTGCTAAAACTTTGTCTTTACACTTTCTTTACATGCCTGGTGTCAATTTTATGACAGATAGTGGGAACATCTAAAGTTAAACCATGTTACTGTGCTGGAGATACTATACCTCTTTAGGAATATGTTTTCCCTACTGTGTTTTTTACATTTTTTTAGGCTTGTCTTCCCTACAGTAGGAACATGACCACAGGTCAGAGGAAAGCTGCTCTACATCTATGTTTCCACACAGACTTATGGTGTGCTGTTTGTAAAGTTACACAGTCAAAAGTTAAAGCTGCTATACCGAATCTGCAAAACAAGCTAGCTTAAAACCTTTTTTTTAATGCCTCTTAACAACGTTCTGACATAGTATAGCTATAAATGTTTTGTGGAGATAAAAAAAAAAATAATCAAGTGGTTCTGTGGCATTTGTCTAAAAACCTCAGCCAATAACATGGTTCGGTCCGAAACCAACGATTGGACCATCTCCCCAGACAAGCGTACTTCCGCATTTACGTGGCTCCTCCACTCATTACGCGTTCCCGCATTTTGCAACAGAACACGACTGGTGTGAGAGATTCTCCGCTCAGTAATGCCAGAGAAGGAGAAACTGCTACCACTTCAACTTTAGGACAAACTACCAGAGTCCCAAAAAGAAAAACGCCATATGAAATTGCTTACCTGTTATTAATTCATCCATAAATGTCACAGTTTAAAACTAAATATTTAGCTAGAAAGCCAAATATTTAGTTTACAAATTAATGTTTTGCTCCAAACTAAACATTTAGCTTGTCAACAAAATATATAGTCTACAAACTAAATAAATAACTTCAAACTAAATACTTAGTTAACAAGCTAATTGTTAAGTTTGAAGCAAAAAACAGCTAGCTACACCAAGCTAAATTGGCTAGCTCAATTTTTAGCTTTGAACTAAACATTTAGCTATTATGCAAATGTACTTGCCGATAACCGGAAGTGGACTACCAAAATAAAAGCTGGGCTTGCGAACTTCTATACAAACTGCTGCCGACATTTTCGTTTATTTTTATCCTACAACACTTCAGCTTCAACGTATGATGAGCTGCAATACAGACATTTATTGATGGATTTGCATATGAGCTAAATATTAAGCTTTAAGTTAAATATTTACTTTGAAGTTTTAGCTTGCTACCTAAATATTTAGCTTCAAACTAAATATTTTAAACTAAATAATTAGTTTGAACGAATGAATGGAGGCAAATTTGACTGAAAAATGAATCCCAAATTTTTTTCTCTTATGACAGGCTAAATAACCCAAATTATTGCTGTTAATGCTTGACTGTGTAACTTTACAAATGACATACCATACAGACTTAAAGAGTGACTAGTGACATACTGGTGCTGATCTTAAACTCTGCAGTCTTCATGAATTATTCTGAGCTCCAAGGTACCACGCTTAGACCTGGTTAATCAATTTGATTAAAAGAGAAACACGTGCATGCAGACACATGCAACGGTGCATAAAAGCCATATAATGGAAGGCAGAGACACAGAAAAAACCCACACTGAGATACACCCACACAGCGCTCAGAGGGTGGCACGGATACTTGGATATTAATACAATGTGCTTTGCGCCAGCAGCCCAGGGGGATTCCACACACTCACACACTCCCCTTCATGTTTATCCAGACCTCACTTTTAATAAATATTTGAATTTGCCACACTTTCAAATTCTCAGCCTCAGGCCACACTCATACATCTGGGTCCTCTTCATCTATCCCATCCCCTTCCTTCTCCTCCTCATCACCATCCCTCTATCTCCCATCCTCTTCTTCTCTTCTGTTTTTTCCCCTCTGCCATCCTCCTTCTACCTCTTCCTCTTCCTTCCTCTTTTCTTTTGTCTCTCTCTTCGGGGCTCATCTTTTCATGCATCACATGACATGCAAAGCACAACAAGAAGCACAAAAAGACTCACAGAGACAGGCACACAAAATCCATTCATTTTTTATGGCATTGGAGTGTAAATGATGTTATTGCAGATGTGGCAGGTAAAACATAAATTTGGGTTTATAACCTTTTCATGGCTTTATAATTTAGCATTTATTGATATCATGCCAGTGTAGCACCGTATTTAGCCACCTGCATACAGTATGTATCCACTGAAGTACTAAATGCAGTGTAAACTCTCAACAGTATTTCTGCATAGCCTACCTCGACATATAAACTTAATTTAAATATTTATTGGCACCCTTGAAAACAACTAGGCCATTCTAACCCATAAATATGTTTTGATCTAAACCATTCCATTGTAACTCTGTTTGTATGTTTCTAATAGTTTTCCTGCTTAAAGATGAACCTCCATCTCAATCTCAAGTCTTTTAGAACCTCTAAAAGTTATTTTTACTGGCCCTGTATACTAGATATCCATAGCAGAGCTCCATCCATCCTTCTAATAATCCAGCTACTCTCAAGAAACCATCTCCAAAGCATGATGCCACCATCACCATGGAGATGATGCATAATTACCTCACAGGTTTCTTGGCCTACGTTTTGCATCCAACCAGAGCAACTTCTTCTATAGCAGGGGTGCCCAACCCTGGTCCTCGACCTCTACCATCCTGCAACTTGTAGATGAATTCCTTCTCAACACAGCTGAAACAAATGAAGGCCTTGTTAAAAGGCCTCTGCAAAAGAGCTACATATAACAGACTTAAAATATGGATTCATCACGACAGGCGATTTCCACGCACCAAGTCCCCGCTCTGCTTAAAACCTGGCAATCAGCTTTCCAATGAAGCGATGAAACCTTTAAAACTGCCAGGATGGAACGGGACCGTTTTGGTACAGAGAAAGAGCAACAGGACTCCCACTGATTCAGTGTTGTGGTGAGTTGTATTTTTCATGTACTTTATATTTGTTTTTGTGGTAATTCTTACTTTAAAGACATGTTTAAACTTTACCATAGTGACCAAAGACCGTAGGGTGCAGAGAGAGTAATACTCATGTTGTTGGCGCGATGATAAGGAAATGCTAATAAAGTTATGAGTACACATTGGATTTACATTTATTATTATATTTTTAAAATAACCCTGTTTTTATGCCGTTTTCATTTTATAATGTTACATTGAATATTTTCTGATATTAAAGCGGTCCATGGCGACAGAAAAGGTTGGGGTCCACTGATCTACATGACTTGAGGCAAACTGCGAACAGGAGTTCTTATCCCTCTCCTGACATTGGTTTTCTTTGTGCCACTCCTCCATAAAGATCAGATCAGAGCACACCATTAAAAGTTGTCATGTCACAGATTGTCCCACCTGAGCTGCGGTTCTCTGCCGCTCCTCCAGAGCTTGGCTGCTTTTCTGATTATTTCTCTCCTTGCCTGGTTTGTAAGTTTAGTTGGACAGTCCTGGCTTGGTAGGTTCACCGTTCTAGTTACTAAATGGGTGACTTCCAAAACCAGTTGGTTGTCTAATTTTCCCTCCATTTATCAATTCAAAGCTACTTTGTGACGCTGCATCACATTAAATCTCGATTCAAAGCAATAAAGTTTGTGGTTGTTATGTAAGGATATGCAAAAAGGTTCAAGGGGGAATGAATGCCTTGTATTTTAAGGCTTGTTTGGGCATCTTAATCAAAGGTGCCATTAATATATAGGATTGTTTGTGGGACTCACGGTTGACCAACAGGGGTGTTTTCCGGCACGTTCAGGCTGTAGGTGGAGTTGGTGAACTGCGGTGGTCGGTCTCCGGCAAGGATGGAAACAGTGGCTGGTGGGCCTTTATGGCCTCGTCCATCCACCGCCTGGACCCGCAGATGGTACTCCTTGCTCGGGGTCAGAGGTTGTCCTGTCGTCCTGATTGACCCAGAGCGACGGTCCACTTCAAAGCACTCCTCACCACCTTTAGATACATGGATGAGAGCACAAAGGAACAAAGAAGAGGTATTTATATATTTGCTATAGAATAAAAAAGAACAATCTAAATATTCATATTTTATAAATTAACTTGTAGATTTGTATTAAACCTAATAAAAAAAATCAATCAAATCAAATTATGCAGCAGGTTTTAGATAATTGTTCCTGCTAAAGTACTTCAATAAAACATACCTTGACCATGTTAACATGTGTTTAAACAGATAAAATAATATTTTGTTTCCATAATGGATCAGGAGATAAAAAGAGAAAAAACATGTATATAAGGTCTTTGAGAGCAGAAATGGATAAATCATTTTTTCCCATCTATAATTTTACATATAACCTGTAAAACTATTGAAAATGAAAACTAAATTATTTTACTAGAAAAAATAAAAGACCAAAACTAGAAAAGCACCCAGAGAACGCAGACCCCCATGTTGTTATCTAATTGTAACTTTTTGTATTTTTCCAATAAAATGTGGGTGGATAAGCGCTAAATGTCTGATTAAAATTTAATCAGTTGTTCCTGGGCCCAGTCCCGGACATTTTCTGACAATTTCGTCGAAATCAGTCCATAACTTTATGAGTTATGTTGCTAGCAGACAGACAGACAGAAGGGAACAAAAACATTACCTCCTGGCAGAAGTAATAATGTGCTTGTGTGGGCTAACTCTGCACACCCACTTTATCCAACCTTTTGATTAAATTTCCAATTTTAGTTTTCTTTAGTAGAGAAAGTGGAAAAGGTTGTTTAAACGATTTTCTTGGCTACAAAAACTGATATTTACCCAGATACTCCTTTAAAAGCCATATTCATACAATTTCACTTGAAAATACTTTAGAATAGAATAGAATAGAATAGAATAGAATGATCCTTTATTTGCCTATCAGTGTGGTAATTCCTACCAGCGGCGAAGTGATAGCCAAACAAACCAAGAATGACATTTAAAAAAACCAATTATAATAAAGCATGAAATAAGTTTAAAAAAATTGATAACTTGTGTTTATGGATGTCTAACTAAGTGATAAATGTTGCCATTATTCAAACAATAGAATCATTTGTGGTCTCTTTATCCACAAACAACCATCTTTCAACTTGTCCACTTGTGTATAAATAAAGAGACGAAGAGTCCCAGCTGTCCAATTATGAAAAGCCAATTGAGGCAAATTGATGCTGGAGGCATGCTGCCTGTGTGTTTGTTTATGTGTATGTTCTAGGAGCTAGCTAACACTCGCTGAAGATGCAGAAATCCCCCCCCCCCCAAAAAAAAACAAAAAAAACAAACAAACTGTGGGCTCATTTTCACTCATGTCTCCCTGGATTTATGAGACAGAGAGAGGGAAGCAGGAGGAAGGTGGTGACGGAGACATGGAACGGAGGAATGAAGTAAAGGAGGAAGAGGAAGGGATGGAGAGAAGAGGAAAGGGAAGGGGTGGAAACTGGCAGCAGAGTGGAAGCGAGAGATGTGGAGGAAGTTAGGAATAATGGAAAAGGAGATGAGAAAGAAGTTGAGGGGAAGAGAAGGAGAAGAATCCCCAGCTGTTGACCAGGGGCTTCTGCAGCAGCAGCAGCAGCTGCAGCCAAACTGTCATCATCTCCTCTTTCTTGGAGGTGTTTTTCCTTGACAGATTTATTTGAGTCTCTATGAAATACACCGTGTGCAAGAAAGAAATCAGCACTAAAGCTCTTCAAGCATTTTGATTGTCTCAATTATAAAAATGTTGTTTTTTTTGTAATTGTCTCTGTCTGTGCCTCTAATTAGCTGTCACTTATTACGATAGGTAGCCAAATTAACAACCTCCAGTGGGATAAAACTGTACTTAAACTGTTTGATCTCCACCTACGGCTCTGCTCTTTGATTATTTTCAAAAGCTGCTATCCATTTTGATTAGGCTAACGAAGAACCGTCTCCAACTTGATATACATGTGTATTGTAAGCTCAGATCTTACTAGAAAACTGGAACATCGAAGATGCTTAGAGAGTTTTAGCAATGGTGGAACTCATCAGAGCAACAGCAGGAGGTAGAGAGCATCTTCTCTGTTTCTGTTCTTTAAATAAGACAAACCTGCAGAAAAGCTCCTGAGGATGTAAGTTTACCTGCTTCAATAAATAGTTTGGGTGACGATGCCATAACGTCGGATCATGTTTTATGTTTGCTTAGTGTTTTTCTAGTAAGGGGTGAATTAACCAATCAGATTTTCCGAACAGAATTTCCTGCACACAGGCTACTCAGCTATTCTCTACCTCCTTAGCATCACAACAGATTAGAGCGTAATTTTAGACGAAAAGTTTTATCCCTAACAGAAACGTCACAAATTTCACATGTGCAAAATCATAATTCGATTCATTATAAAATTATTTTTGTTACAGATTTTCTTCCCCATTTAGGATTTTTAGCGTTATTCCTTCCATGGCTACTTTCTACTTTTAAATCCATTCAGTTTCCATTAACTGAAGTATCCAAACAAATTGACGTCCTGTCTTTTATTTATCTGAAACCACAAATAAAACCAACACATGTCCAAAACATGTTTCATCAACGTATCAAGGTCACATTTTCCCATGAAAGCTACCACTTACCACCTCTAAGCTACCACTTAGAGAGAATGATTAAATAACAAACTTCAGATAGGTTTTTACAAGTTAACCATTACATAAATGACTAAAACCTCTGGAAATAAATGATAATATTAATAATACTTACTCTTCTGTATTAGGAAAACTATCCTATAACAATAATAACAAAATTTTTTGGTCATACAGGACAAAAATTACACAAAACCCTGAACTTATACTCAAGAGAAAATAAGTATTATTTTCTTTTCAATGTAATAATAAAAGCAGTCTTACAAAGACACCTTAAGTGTATATAAAGTGTATCAATTTAATAGATGAGCTCTGACCTCTCTCAGCCTTTTCATAGTTTTTGCATCAGTGTGACCAGCGGGATCTTGGGCTCCTGTCGGACACACAAACTAATCTGCCAGATATGTACACGCTGTACTCCGCCTCCGCCACACATTAGTCACGAATGGGACAATATGAAGGACATTTCTTCTGCGGTTTGTCCGTAAAGCTACACCTGAGCTGACGTCTTGTAAAAAAGCAGCTGCCAAGCGCTGCAGCTCGGGGAGGACGCCCTGGACAGCAGGTGAAGAGTGGACATGCCCGGGGAAAAGAGCACGATGCTGCTAATATCATACCCAACAACAAAGACGCTCCTTTCACAAATAAAGTGCAGAATATTTGCTGTAGCTTGTAAATGTTGCGCTGCATGGCTGAAACATTAGCAGCAACCATGATGTCTGTCTCCTAAAAATGTCCAAGCGGCACGCTGCATTTTTATGTTTTTGTAGTTTAAATTATAATGAAAAAAAAATCGATTTTGAACACTTTTGGCATGTTTAAAATCGCAATTATTAGATTTAAAAAGTGAATCGGCACACCAATAGCTAAAATCCGTTGCTAGCATTTTACTAACTGCAAACTAGCTGATAAACAGAGCAGCTATTTTGTTTTGCGGCCAAAATCTTTTACAAAATAATCTTTAAAAAACTGCTCAGTAACTAACTGTACATTTTAGATGTTCACTATGGGTAGAATGCCATTATTATTACTGATCAGCTTCTCACTACACATACACACTGTGACCATATTTTCACACTGACATGATGCCAAATGCAGATTTTGACATAAATTATTGGATTATTTGTCAGTACATGTGCTCATATTATCCCAAAGGGAAGCTTTTAATATGGGAGCATTAAAAATGAGCTCTATAAATATCAGTCTTTCTACTTCCTCCTCTTCCCTTCTTCTTTTCTCATAAAATGTAAAAAATAATAATAATTAAAAAAAAATCCACAGCCACTGGCACCCATACACCCACCCTTTAACTCTCCCACTCGCTACCTCTCCTGAGACTTTGGTATTATTCGCGTTTCTTCGCCCCGGGGAGCGATTAAGAGTGCAGCTCTGTGCTTTTTATGCACCTTTTTTCCCCCTCCCTTTCCCTCTTGACAGTAATTGAAATCCAACACGTCAATCTTTATTTATAAATCACTCCTTTGAGCAAAACAGGTTTGTCACAGAGAGCCTGGCAGAGTGGGAGCGGACCTAATTACAGATACAGGCAGGAGATAAAAGCAAAGATAGGTTTATAGAAAAATAGACTGGGAGAACAAGGTTTGACTGTAATGGGTAAAAAAAGCTAAAAAGAGAGGTACAGCACAAACAGTGGATGTAAATAAAGTAAAACAGTAATTGTTCCTTGAGCACAAAGGTAGGCAGACAGACCATAGTTATTATATATATATATATATATATATATATATATATATATATATATATATATATATATATATATATATATATATATATATATATATATAATATATATAACTATGGTCTGTCTGTCTACCTTTGTGCTCAAGGAACAATTACTGTTTTATATATATATATATATATATATATATATATATATATATATATATATATATATATATATATATATATATATATATATATATATATATATATATATATATATATATATATATATATATATATATATATATATATATATATATATATATATATATATATATATCGATATATATATATATCGATATATATATATATATAATTTTTTATTTATTAGGGGTGTAACAGTACACAAAAGTCACGGTTTGGTATGCTTTTGATACACTTCAATGAAGAAAAATTAATACAAATGTGTATATGACTTTTTTTCTTCTTTTTTTACTTTGATCAGCATTAAACAAAGAACCTTTTTTTCCTGAATTCCTTCCTTTCAGTTCGTGAAATTAATCTGATTTTATTATGTTTTATAACTTAAAAAAGTTGAAAGTATAGAACTGTGTGGAGCTTTGATTGGATTTTTAAAAAATTAAATAAAATAGTACAAGCTGACATAGCCAGATTAGAAAACAATATAACCACTTGAAAATAGTCATTGTTAATATTTAGAAATGTTTAAATAGTACTTTAACCATATTTGAGAATAGAAAATGCTTAAATCACTTTGGAGTTGTTTTGATATATTGACAGCCTAGTCTCCCGGTTGTACTTGAATGCAGCATGGACAGCTGTTGGGAAAATCTCTTCTCATCAATGTGGATTCCACCGACTTGTGTTTTATCCAAAATAAGGAGTTTGGGGTGATTGGATGCTACTGGTAGCCATGTTGGACGTCAGCTGGTTTTTCTCTAGTATCTAGTGATGTTTCCATTCAGCTTGACATTGTTTCAAGTGAGTCATTCAGTTCAGTGCAGAGCGTGTTATGGACCTTATTGCTGCTGGAAGATGCGTTCGCTGACAAAGTTCTGGTTCTGTCCATCTTTCTTTTTCTACTGTAGCACCGAAAAATATGAATACATGTACCGGTACACCCCTAATATATGTTTATGCACATATATTAAGAGCAATGTTTTATTGATTTCATAAAATATTAATAATCAAGACAACGTACCTTCTAACAGGAGGAACTGAGCTTGTCCCAGCGTTCCATCTCGTTGTCTCGCTGACAGCCGGTAGACCACAGAGCCAGGGGCGGCATCAGGACCCACGGCACCCAGGTATGGTGACGGAAACATCCCCCACTGCAGGTCAGCCTGACTGGGCATGCTCAGAGTCAACCTGCACAAGTACCATTCATCACCTGGATGTGGAAAGAAAGACAAAAGGAGGACATAATTGTTTATAAAATGTCTGCAAACTTGTATACAAAGATGAGCAGCTCAACATCCAATAGATGTTTTTTCATTTTTTTTATTTAAAACCTTTTCATTTGAAAAATGCATCAAAACCAGGAATTTTTTATATTCTTTTTCTTCTTTTCTAATGGTGTTTATTTCCTTTCTGTCTTGCATTAAAGAAGTCACATCTTTATCTCCGCATTAATCAAGAAAAACAACTGTTTTGTGCATTTCGGTTGCTGCGTCTGTGGTGTGCATTGATGCTATTGTTGTCTCAGCTTTGCAACAACGAAGCTCGTTAGCTAAACCCGCTCCACTCGCTCAGGCAGCGGTCTAAAAGGGGAGCAGCTCTCAGCCAAAGGGGACAAGGTGACATTTCTCTTCAACATCTCTCATGTTCTTCCATGTTTCATCTCCACCCTGCTGCACGGGAAGACAAGAACCAAGGAGCAAGGGATGAAAAAAAGAAGAAAAAGAAGCAGCTCCTCCAAAATAAAACAACAAAACTTTGAGAGGAAAACACAGGAAGGAGCACAGCAGGTGCTCCCATCTGCCCACTAAAAACACACATGCCTGTCATGTCTACAGTTCTGCTCTCCATCTTTATTCTTATTATTTCACGTCGCCTGGTTCTGAAGGGGGATTTGTTCCGTTTGGGGGGTGCCTCGCTGCTTCGCTGTTGTTTTGTCTCCCGCGTCGTTTCACGGCAGCGAAGGAGACAACAGCCTGACAAGAGAGGAAAACTTCACTTCAGAGGAAGCTGAGAAGAAAGGAAGGATGAGCAGGTGACAGGAGAGGAGGAGAGGAGATGACAACCCAACACAACTGTGTCTTTTTCTGTCTTTTTATATCACCTCTGAAGGTGTGTCAACAAACCGAGAGGAGGGGAGGTAGGGAGGATGAGGAGGTGAGGAAGCAGAGGTCCCTCGACACATTAATCCATGGAGAAGGGAATACAAGTTAGAGAAGAAGAAAATTAACGGGCAGGAGACAAAAAATATAAAGAATGAAAGAAATAGAACATGAGGACAAAAAAACTAAATTATGAAAGAGTGAAAGAAATGCAAAAACTATTCAAGGAGAGGAAAACTGAAACCATGGGAATTAAAATAAAAACAATTTGATGCAATTCACAGCATATCTTCAATCCCCCTGGTTCTTTAAAGTCCCCGCTCGCAAAACATCCAAAACCATAACAGAATCTCTCATATGGACATAAGAAGGCCATCTCAGTCTGCAAATAACTCTACAAGCACGGAGAGAAGAGGGTGGTGTGATAATAGGTCAGTAATAAATCATAATAAATCTGCATTCTCTTGTTTTCTGTATGCATCGTTACTCTTCAGTCAAAGCATAAAATCTTGAATAATCACATCTGTTCCTGTCCGTTGAATAACATATGCTGAGCCGTGGCCCGTGTATGAAAGTGAAATCAAATCTGTCCCATTATCATAATTAATATTAACGCATTCAGCTCCAGAGGTCAACAACACACATCAGGCAGGGCAGAAACTTTAAAAACTCCATCTAACCGTTTAAAAACAACCATCCTGGAGTGGGAGGGAGGCAGCAGAGCCTTCAGCTGGACAAAACGCCTCCTTCATACCTCCGGGCAGATGAAAGGTCACTGACACTGGAATAATGACACAGAGTGCTTCCATTACAGAATGATGCCCTTATTTATCGACAGTGAAGCATTCTGGGTTCCTGATCAGTCAGTTCAAGTCAAAACCTTATTCTATAATCGTTACACAGAGGAAGGAAGCGGATTCATGCTGCCAGTGATTTAAGGCTGCAACGATGAGGCGATCCAAACGAGAGGAGGGAACAAAAGGTGGGAGCACATCTGGGTGCACTTATATTCACTCCCCTCCTAGTGTGTTGCCCATAAATAAAACCCGGTGCAACCAATGTCTGTCAGAAAATACCTAATTAGTTGGTAAAGTCCACATGTGTGTAATTTAATCTCAGGATTAATCAGAGGTCGCTGTAATGGAAGAAAATACTTCAGGGTTTCCATAATAAAAGGAGACTGAGTCCTAGAAGGCGTTTAAGTATTTAATACAAACATGTCTGGCCGGAACATGGAGTTTATGTGTGGATGCTTTTTTTCAGTGAGGCTAGTCAGCGTTGAGAAGTGGATGGATAAAGTTGAATACTAGGCAATTCCACAAGAAAACCTGCAAGCTGAAAAAGGCTAGAGACTGGACTAAATGTTTGTCTTTTAATGACCCAAAACAGCTGGAATTACAAAGGTAGAGTTTGGATCATAGAATATATTCGTGTTGGAATGGTCCAGTCAATGACCAGACCTATATCCGACTGAGAATCTGTGGCAAGACATAATGAGTAAAAAAATGAAATTCTCTAAATGTTGATTTTATTTAGAAAACCATTTTGTAAACCATATATTTTTTTTAATCTTTTTTCAAAACTGCCAGTCTACCACTTAAATCTAAAAAGGTATATCAAAGTTTGAAACATGGATAAATAGACAGATGAAGAATTAATGAATACTTTATTGATCAAGTAGGAGATTAAATCCAGTCGCTGTTCAATACATCCATCATTCAGAATAACTAAAGCAAAAAAGTGAAAAAGTTCGGGGTGTATAAATAGTTTTGCAAGGATATCTGTTCCAACTTAAAGTGCTTAAAGTCACTATATAATTACACGTATTTAAGAAAACAGTCTGGCAAATATAAAACATGTTCTTCAGGAGGACAGGACTGTCAAAGATGAACCACTTCATCTGAAAACTTCACAAAACGACCTAAAAATGAGTCCTCTCAGCTTGGTGCTGGATAGGGACAATGCAGTTTAGCCTTCAGGTTTGTCTAAGTTTAGCTTCTCTTAAATGAAGCACTCGTTCACATCCTTGCACTCATCCATCTCAGCACAGAAAATTGACCTCACAGCTTGAACAGTGTTGGAGATCCCAGATGTGAGCTGCTGGGCTAAAGCCGGAGCTTCATCAACACATGCCGGCGTGCAAAGAGCAGAACCTGGGTAAGCTCAGCAGCCTTTTTCACACTGAGTGGATGTCTCAAGCATGACTTAATTTGTCCAACTTCTTCCTCATCTCAGATGTAAAATGATGCTACTTAAATGAGTTTTTACATTGATATTGTTACTCTTCACCTTCTCGTTAGCCGGATAAGTTTTTTTTTTCTGTGCCAGTTGTAAGATGTTTCCGGAGACTTTCTGGACTGTCTAACATGTGAAGAAACGCTTCATAATGAGATTCAATTTGTTCTGTTCAGCTTTTTATCCATGATTTCTTTCATCCCTCTGCTTTAACTGATATCCCCCTGTGTTTTGGGGTAAGTTCCTTTCATTGCTTAGATTAATTTTTTCCTTGGCACTGAACCGCAGCACAGTTTTTAGGTTAGAGAGGTGGGGTGGGGGGAGATGCTTCATATAGCACTGAATCTCTTAAGCAGGAAGCAGAGAAGATAGGTCTATTGAAGACTAAAGAAAATAAAGGTCATACAGCATCCCGGATCTTACATAAACTGAAAAAACTGAACATCAGGAGGAAATACCAATTATAGCCAGATATAAACAAAATCCATTTAGTCCTCTCTATATTTTACTCTATCTGCATTTCAACATCACTGAATGTTTTCATACAACACATAAGGTAAGGTTTTGCCAAAAACAAGTTGTCAGAGGTTCTGACAGAAACTAAACCAGTGGAAAAAAGCAAAATCACAGGATCAACCGAATATTTTCCGAATTAGACCGGTTCTTTAGAACGGAGGCGGAAAAATCGGAAGGCCGTCGGACATGTTGACAGATCAGTATTCACACCTCTGACAACTTGGTGCAGATGCGCAGACGTTTTCAACCTTACACACGGAGTACGGGTAGCTAAATGAATAAAAAACAAAAAAGATTCCCATGAGAGCATCTGAGCATCATCTCAAACATGACAACCAACGGTGGATGTTGTGGGATTTCCTCCCAATTAATCGATAGCTGGCAGGTCAGAAAACGGCTGATTCAGAGCGTCTTTCTGACTTCTAATCCTTTCAGTTGGAGAAATGTTCCCTGATTTCAAAACTTTGGCTGAAGTGACGCTTAACCCCAGCCTCAAGTGTGGCAGGTAAGCGCCGATTCAGCCTCCAGAACAACATCTAAACCCCCCATGAGAAGTCATCTGTCTGAGGCAAAAATCCAAAACCTCATGACAAAAACCTCAGCAGCGATCCCACTATTTGATTACGCACTAGCTGAGCATTTCATGTGGAGCAGGAGGAAGTTGTGAGATTTTGTGTTCAGTAGTTCAGATTAAATATTATTTAAAATGATTAAAAAAACAACACCTTATGAATATCTTACAATTTAAAAATGTGACCGGTAAAAATAGATTATGACCAGATTTTTTTTGACCCCGTTGGTCAAAATGACAGACCACAAAAATGACTGGCGTGACCTCTGATTAAAACCAAATGCAATATGATCAAGTTTTATACTAAAAAGGAGGGGTCAAAAACAATAAGAGGCCTAAAGTTGGATAAATACAACCTGAGAAGAACTTCACAATTTATATAACAAACACAAAACTGCAATGAGGAAGCAGCGTTAAATAAATAGTTGTCGCCCTTCCCTTGCAATTAAAAGAGTCAAGAGCAGCAAGACGCAACTAATTAACTTCAGTTAATTAACTGATCGCGCATCTCTCTGCCACACAGTTTGAGGTTTTGAACCACTCTGTTATCTGCTATTGCCATGCCACTGAGGAAAGAAATCAGCAAACAAGCAAAGCAAAATGTGATCAACCCACCTGAGAGACACTAGAAATGACAAGAAAAGTGTGAGAACAATAAAGAATCAAAACGTGTCAAACACAAAGCACAACGCTTTTCTTGGTTTTGTCTTTTACATGTTTCTTTTATTTATTTCATTTTAACTTTTTGCCACATTTGGAGAAATCCAAATGTTTCCACAGATTGTCGAGCACGGGGGTGAGGTTTAATCATAGCGGCTTGTTTTGGGAGCCACAGCACCTGAACAGCCTGCAGTCACTGAATCAGCATCTCACTTCCTCTCTTGTTGCAGTATTAATTATTCTAGAGTTGGCTTTAAGGTCATATGTCCAACAGGGGATGCTTGGCTCAAACTGGGTCAAGAAGTACGAAAATTAATACAAAATTAAAGAGAAACACGTCTTTCCGTCTAAACCTCAGCCCACCAGAAATGTGAGGGCGAAACCTTCAGAGAGCTGTGCATGATGAATGTCTGATTTCACACATTATATACCCACCAAATTCTCACCAATATTGTGGGATATTTTAAGAAAATACAATTAAGTAATTTAAATGTCAATCCCAGGTGGACTTCAAAGGAGAAAAAAGAAAGATCTGATGTTTTGGGCCAGAAATACCACACTGTCAGGATTTCCCTGTTCCTGCCATATTTCATCCTCCTCTTCTGCTCTCCCCCTCCCGATCCTTCTGGTGGCTGATTGCATATTGCTCACAACTATGCTCGTGCCTATATAAACGCCTGCTCTGCACTCACTCAGATTATTTGTCGTCAACCACTGTCCCAGCCTTTATTTTCTATTTCCTTGTTCCTTATTGTGTGCCTGACCTATTTTCTGCCTCCTGACCTTTGCCTTCCCCATGTCTGTTTTGTGACCTACTCTGATTCTGGCTCTGAACCTCACCTCATGTCTGATCTGCACTCTTTGCCTGCCCCATTACTGACCTGGACCGCCGAACTGGCTAAAGAGCTTTGGATTGTGGACGCAACAAGTCCTGACTCTCCCATGGTTTGCTCCACAAGGAGGAGTTGTGTTTGTACATCAACTCTCACTGAAAGTGGAGTCTCCACACTCCCTGACGACGTAATTTCTGCTTTCCTGCATATAGAGTTCACTTCTCTATATGGTCCCGTGGGTGAAAGTATCCCCAGAAAAAAACACACTCCAATCGTCATTGGCTGCAACCCTGAGAATTCAAGTTTGTCGAGTTCCAAGTCTTCAAAGAGGACTTCCAGGGAAGCCACCACTTCTTGATTACGCAGGACTTACAGTTTGAGATCCCAGTCTTGTTCTACAGAACCTGATCTGAGAGCGGAACCCAATCTGTAAATAAAACTCCTCAAACCTATTCTGGGCTGTGGTCTCCATTCTGGCTCTGACTCTTCCTCTAGCTTTAACACCACACTGTATTCTTCTTTTTCCTCTTGATCCTCTTATTGCTATCCCTAATCTGTCTCTCAGTGTCAGGCCCCCACTGTTATGTTTCTGCTGCCTTCATATTTGGAACAATTTCTCCCCAATCTCAACAGAGCACTTTTGGGGGAAAACACTCTGTTGGCTCAGATCTGAGCGATTCATCTCCGTTCTGTTTGTGAATTGATTGTCCTCCACTTATCTGCCAGATCAGTTCAGCTGAGGGGACGGCTTAGCTTCCTGGCAGAGATCAATAAAGTTTCATAAAGCCTTGAACAGAAATAAGTCCTCACAGTCAGATGGGCTGAACAAGGAATGCCGTTTTGTCCTTAAACATTTACTCAGGAAGAATCGAGAATGACACATCCTTCACACAAGTGGATAAATAGTCCCAGTGAAGTGCGGATAAGTCCATCTTAAGCCACCACTTATTCATTCGCATCTCAATGCAAAGCGTGTCACGCCTTGTTCTGCAAAAATAAGCTAAAAAAAGAGAAGGAGAATTGAGCTTTGTTTACTCCAAACTCCAATCTGCTGTCCTCCAATTTTCATTTTTTTCACAGAGGATCAGTTACAAACAACGTAGGAGAATTGGAGCGGGAGGCAACAGAATCGAGGGGACAGAGACACAATGAGAGGAGCTATTGTCTTTCCTCCTGAGTATCTGATTTGAATGGCAGCTGATGGATTTAGCGTGAAGAGGAGATGTGGCAGCCAACCAACATGGCTTCAAATATAGAAAACCGCTTCTGCATGAGTGCTCCGCTTCAATTAGGGGAGGAAAAGAAAACAAGATGCAGGGGACAAAATTAAAATACAGTCACGCCTACAGGTTGCCACAAAGCTGGCGATGAAAACTTAAAATGAAAGACAAGTTTATATATAAAATGCTTTCAACAAACCTGTTTGCAGCAACCTGCTATGCAGCGCAACAGGGGGAGAAAAACATCTGTGATCAGCACACGCAAGAGACATTAAAGATGAGAAGGGAAGTGCAAGAGGATCTAAAATACATAAAAGGCAAAAGCAAGCACAGAAACAGCACGACGACCCACTCAAAACTCCTAAACAGAGTCAAGTTGCTTTTTTTTCCTTGAGGCTTCAAAGGAGAAAAATACAAATAAAAAGGGTATTTGCTGTAAAAGTATTTCAAAAGCGCAGAAAATACAGAGTTCTCCAATCAGCTCCAAAAGAGTGCATGAACAGAAGCTAAATGCATCCCATTCTCCTAAAATCTCTGTAGCTTTTGAGCAGCAACTATAGGAGCAGAAACGAAACACCGTCAGCAGGGCCCTGATTGACGCATGGGAGTTCGCCCAACCAGTTTACAAGTGTTTTGTGGCTTGGAGAAGGGAGTCATGTGGGGGGTACTTAGGGAAAACAGGGCCCCGGGCCCCTAGATACGGGTCGTTAGGTCCCTGGTTGACCAGTGTCAGAGCTTTGTCCACATTGCTGGAAGTAAGTTGGACTTAGAGTGGGAGCCGGACATTGCCAAGGTTGCCCTTTATCAATTACACCAATTGTCGCTAAGTCCTGCTAAGCCCCGCCCTCGTTAGTTACTGTTGCTTGTTGTTGGTCAGGGTTCAAACAACACCTAAATAGACTCTTGAGAACTTTTGGAGCCAACAACAATTAATATCTTTAAGGAGCCTTAAGAAAGGTCGGCATTATGCCTTGGTGGGCTTTGTAAAAGATTTCAAGTAGAAAAACATGAAAATAACTGAAACTAGTGGTACATATCTTCAGATCTCAAAGCAAGGGGGACAAGCCTCATCTGGCATCAATTGACTGACAAGAGAAACACCTCGTAGTGCCGCCACAACTCATTCAAAAGACACACCGTGCCGGCAATATTACCCTAATTTGCCGCCACGGTGTATCTTTTGAAAACACCTAATGGAGCGAGACGGCGAGAATTTCCAAGTCTGTTTGTTTATGGGAAACTGGTGGTTGAATTCTGTTGGTTTGTTTGCGTACTGAAGGACAGGTCAATTCAAAAGGCCTTGGTGACAAAATAACTTCTGCGGTGATGCGAGCACTGTGCCGGTCTGTTGTGGTAAAGAGAGGGCGGATCTAAAAGGCAAAGCTCTCGAATTACTGGTCGATTTACATTCCTTCCCTCAGCTATGCTCATGAGCTTTGGTTAGAGACTGAAAAAATGAGTTTCCTCCACGGAGTGTCTGGGCTCTCCTTTAGAGACGGGGTGAGAAGCTCGGTCACATCGAGAGGACCCAGTCGAGGTGGCTTGGGGCATCTCGTTAGGTTGCCTCCTGGACCCCTACCTGGTGAGGTGAGAACCTTTTGACTGTTTTACTTATACCAACTCTCTTCTTCAGTTCAGCAGTCTGAACCCAGAGCATCCTGAGACATGTTGAAGAACCAGATGGATGTGGATATGACTCATCCAGTTAATGAAGCTATTACCTGGATGCCCCCCAGTTTAGAAGGAAATGCATTTCATTAACAGCATCATCTCATCTTTGAGAGTACTTTGAGAACTTCAGGAAAGACTTCTGCAGTACATGGCAAGGCACTCATGCACCGACAGCAAGGTGTTTCTGTCATCCATTATAACTATGTCTGCTACCATCCACCCAGCAGAGATATTACCCATGATATGTGCAGATGCTCACACTAATGTGTATTTGACTGCTGGTGCTGGTACGTGTTGGACTGACAGTATGGGATTCATGTCTGTAGCGACTTGCAGCCTGCAGGTGTTCTTGTGGGACTGGTCGCCAGGGCAACTAAACCCCAGCTTTGTGTCGTTGTGTCTGGGAATTTTTGTGCATGCTTAAAAACTTTCTACAACTTTGGTTTTGCTTTATGTGACACAATGTCTTGTTTTAGGGGCTGGAGAAAGCTAAACAGATAGATGTTAAAAACTGTAACTCTTTTCTCAAAACAGATTTCTACTTTTTCGAATTATTTGCTATGTATGCTGTTTCACTCTTTAAATAGTAAATCAAACAAGCATATTTAAAGATAGTAAGACAATGTAAAAAGAGGATCCAAAACGATGACCATTTCTAGGTACGTTTCATAATAATAAAAAAATTCAAAATTTATATATACCCTTTTAGAAAATCATTAGAAAAATATTTATTGGCTTTACAACAGTCAAACCCTTCTTACATTTGCTGACCAGCGTTTTTGCCTGTTTCCACTGATATTTTGATGATTTATTTCTGGTGATGAGCTCCAACTTTGTAAAGGTTGGACAGGGCTCCTCCTTGCCATCACCTTAATCTTTAGCTCGCCCCCAGATTCTAGGCGAGACTCTTGCAGTGCCACTCCAAAATGTCAAAAATACTTCCAGTCAGAAGAAACATTAAAAGATTGAATTAAATGTGTATCTGCTAGCGGTATGAATGTTTTTTTGATTTTGCTATAAATAAGTGAAATAAATAAACAAAACTGAAAGGCCCTGAGAAGTACACAGCGCTCTCCGATGACCCTGTAGAGGTTGGTAGAGTGGATGGATGGATGGATGGATGGATGGATGGATGGATGGATGGATGGATGGATGGATGGATGGATGGATGGATGGATGGATGGATGGATGGATGACAGGCTACACATTTGCATTAAATATTGAAAAAAGTCTTTACGTAATTTTACCTTTAAACGTTCTGCATTGCTGTCTGCTGTGGTGTTTTACATCTGTCAATGTAACTGTTGCAGGTACAACCAGTTCTACTACTTATCATTTTAGCTTTTTGAATTTATATCAAAAACTGTCAACCCTTTTATTTTAAATTCATGGACAAACCTTTTTAATTTTTTTCATTAAAATGTTTACAAGGTGTCCAGCCTGCTTACATTTGCATTAGAGAGTGTTATATACCACTCTGATTGCTTTAAAAGTTGAAACCAGCTATTATTTGGTTCTGATTTCTGTGTTTTTACTTGTTGGAAAACACAAAGTTGGAGTTGAAAGAAGAATACTAATTTCTAACCTACACAAAGCATAAAAAAACGATAGTTATACTTCAAAACAAGCTATAAAAAAATCTTCTTCGCAGAAAATTGAGATGTGGAGAACCTCAAGCTCATGTTGTCATTCTACAATCAAGTCAAAGCAAAACCATTGAACAAACCCTCCTCTGTTTATGAACCCGGCTCTCCATCTGGTCCCTTGGAGCCAGTGGACAGAGGCCTGCTGCATCCTAATTAACCACCTTATAGAATGGCCTACTTTACCTCAGCACACTCACACAAATACGGAGAAAGCCAAAGTCCTGCAGGCACTCAGTTAATTAAGCCCCATTTTTCACTACTGATGAAGAGAGGGATGAAAGAGGAAGACCAGTGAAGTAAAGAGAGGAGAGAGAGAGAGAGAGAGAGAGAGAGAGAGAGAGAGAGAGAAAGAGAGAGAGAGAGAGAGAAAGAGAGAGAGAGAGAGTTTGGAGCTAAGATAACAAGGCGGATAATGATGAGAATAACAAATGACAAGAAGTTGAGAAATCAATCCATGAATTTGCCTATGGGGGACAGGACACAAAATACCAACTAATGTGCAATTAATTACTAAAGTTAGTAAATCAAATTAGAAACTTTAAAAAAATTTCATAAAAGCCAATTCACTATTTTCCTTTTTTAATCCTCAGTTTTTCATTGTCTCTGTTAATATTTTAATATTATTGTTGTTCTTTACTGATTATTGCATATAGTGACCAATGACTATTATCTATACATTTTAACAGAACAGAATGGTCTGTGTTTGTAAACTTGACCTTTTTTGATCCAGGTGGGAAAGTTGAACATATTTGGACTTAATTAGATTCTCCCAGGAAAGAAAAAAACATGTGGGGAGATTATGTTATTGTGACAGTGTTTCATTATAATTACAACATCTACAAGTTTTATATAAAATATTGTTGCCATTGCCATAAATCAGTAATATGACATAGATAGTTTGATTTTAAACATAAAAAAATAAGTTTGTGAAAGGATTAGGACTGTTATAGGGAAAAAAAATAACTTAATCAAAAAGAGTGGGCTGATTTCCTTCAGTTGCGCGTGGAGTATGTTGTGTACTTGTAGATAACATGCGGGAGTTCTGTCATCCTGCAATTTAACACATGTCTATCAGAAAAAATATGCTTGAACAACATGCTTGCTTTCTTTAACATGATCTACTGTCCTTGTTGTTACTCACACTAAGACAGGAAGTGTAGTCATATATTAAATATTCCCATCATAAAGACAAAAGTCCATGCTGTGATGCTAGTAACATGATCATAACACCATCTTTTTTATTTTAAAATACTCAAAAACAACCAAATTGGATATTTGTGTTTCTTCAATTAAATGAAAATATTTTTTTGGGGCTCATCCGGGATTGATTATGTCTCTTTGTACCAAAGCAAAACCATAACATGAATCTTGAACTCGTGTGGCAGTAAGTGTGATGTTATGTTTTGTTACAGGTTTTTAGGGCACCTGTTTTCAAAGCAGATTTGGGTTAGAACCTGCTGATGTTGGGAGTATAAACAACTAGATATCCCGACCTAGTTTTGTTGCAAAGAAAGGACATCAAAGAGCAGTTTCATAAGCGCATGAGCAATGGAGCAAGTCAACAAGTCTCTCAATTCTCATCGAACTATTTTTAACAACCAAGAAAAACTAATTGGAAATAAGTACTTAATTTGATTCGCACCTTCATTGACCTCAAAGATGGTTTGGTCCAAATCCCTGCATAGAAGCCACTTCCTCTTGCCATGATCTACTCACTCGAAACATTTACAGCATTGGAAGAAAAGGAAACAGAATCTCAATCAGTTTTGTAACTGTTACAACATTTCTTTATGTCAGTCAGACGAAATACAAATGAAAACCTTGCACGGTTTTGCAGGTGGCGACTGCAGGTGGCTCTGACCTGTAACCAGTATGCAACAGAGATGCCCCCAGCAGCAACATGCTGACCCTGTTACTACCCACCACTCATAGAAATAGCATCCCAAGAATTATTTTCTAAATAAATCTAGTATAAAATCAATGTATACCCCAGTCTGGTGTCAATGTTTTTCAAATAATTAGTTTATAATTTAATTTTATAATTTGTTATATATATTTATCACCAGTTGCTTTTTTCCTTTTGATTGGTACATTCCTTGTATGGTTTATTTCTTCTGTTTTAAAGTGCTAATTTAGCTTTTTCTTCATTTGTCCTTTTAGGTAAGCAGTAGTGAGAGTACAATCAACAACAGTACAACAATCCCCTTGGGTCTGTTCTTATGTCACCTTAATTAAAATAGCAACATGTGAAAACAAAACTAATGTAAAATTTATATTACAGAATATAACACAGAAGAACATCTATGTCTTTGCTTCACGGTGTGTGTTAGTACAGAGTGCCCTCTTCCTGACCACTAACCCAGTCCACAACGAGTCTTCATGGAGACAAAATGACGCCTGGGCTCTCAGGATTGCGTGTAGGAGGAGCGGACAGCTACACAGAAACTCAATTAGAGTTGGATTCTGCGGTCAGAGTGGAAAAGAAGGAGGGAGAAAAATAAAAAGCACAGAGGCAAGATATCTGTCATGAGCTGAATGCTACAGCATAATTTTTTCAGCAGCGACAAAGACAAAAAAAAAAAGACCAGAATGCAGGACGCAGGCTAAAGTAGGTGTGATTTGGTTTAGAAACGATTAGAAGAAAAACAAAAACTCTGAAAGATTTTTTATACTGATATCCTCCATCCTTCTGAATCAGCACCCAAAATCATCATCCCATATATCGATCATTTAATTAAAAAAAACACAACAGCAAACAGCTTCTCTGGGGCACGGTTGTTAGCACTGTTGCCTTACATTAGGAAGGTTCTGGGTTCAAATCCTTTCTGCATGGAAGTTCTGCACCGCCTTCTTCCAACAGTCTTCAAAAATGCCTGTTAATTAGGTTAATTGGCCAATATATATTGCCCTTTAGTCGGAGTGTGCATGGTTCTTAGGGGTCTAACAGTATGCCCAAAATCTTGGTTTGGTACGTAGCTTGGTTCGCGGTTCGGTTCATTTTCGGTAGAGTCAGGAAACAAAGTGGAAAAAAAACAGGTTTTCTGTAATGACATTTAAAATCAAACTGCACTTGCAGGGAAATGTTCCAGCAAAATGTTCTCCGATAACACAAAAATGTTGACAATAAAATGAAAAGTAAATAAATAACAGTTGAAATATTTTCTTTTTAGGAAAGCACAACAGCAATACTTTGGCTTCCTGCAAAAAGTCAAGACAACCTGGGATATGAAATGAATATTTTAGACTGCTCTACTGTCTGTGTCAACAGTGGTAACAAGTTAGTCTGGGGTTAAACTGTTACCTGAGCCAGCTGACAGGATGTTACATGAGTTATACAGGTGAGGTGGGTGGGATTACAGCGCACTGCTAGTCTAACGGTTTGATCACCGCTGCAGAGTTTGTTTTTACCAAGGAGCTGCAGTTCTATTCTTGTTTGCCCTTGTATACCATTTTGCATGTGTAAAAACAAAAGAGGATAAAGAATTAAATAACTTTATTTTAGTGTTTATGTGGGACACTGTGATGGGAGTGGTGCTCCTGTTCAGCTTCTAACAGCTGCTTCAAAGCAGCGCAAACATCACTGACTAATTCCTGGAAGAAACATTTTTGGCACACCTTATTATAGTCACATGTCCAGTCTGCTTATATTTTATTGCTACGTTAAGAGAATGGCACAAACGAGGGCAGCTAAGCGGTCTCAGTAACATCTGTGGTTGCTAACAGGAACCACCGACACTACCGGACATTGGTGACCAGATAAGATGAAAACGCGTTGGTCTCTAACACTAGGAAGACGACATGTTTCCACACAGGAGGCTTTAACAACGGCATTCAGGTTCCTACTCTTCCTTAGAAGAGTCGCTGGTCATAACTTCTGTTAGCAGGAGACTAGTCTGCTCTGTATTTGTTAACAGTGTTGCATCGGGATGTGTATTGGCAAAAATCTGGCGATACGATGTGTATCGCGATACAGGGGAGACGATACGATATATCTCGATATATCGCAATACTATGAGTAAGACGGTATATTGTGATTTTTTAAACTCAATTTAACAGTAGGAAAACTGTCACAGCATTCTAAACGGTCCAACCTGTTTCATACTTTAACACGTCCAGTTTTATCACTAGATCTAGTTCATCCACTGGAATGAAGAAGGTGACAACCGCCACAAACTACCAGTCATGCTTTTAATTTTACTACAGATATTACTGTCATCATTAATGGTTCCATTCAAATCCTAAAAAAATGACCGAAAGAATAGATATTTTTGTTTTAAATAGTCTATTGATACAATACCGGGAAATAAAATATCGCAATATATCGGTGTATCGATATTTTCTTACATCCCTAGTGTTGCATGTGTTGCTGGCTACAGTGCAACGCAGTTATGCTTCCGTGTGGAAACATAACTTAAACAAGCCGTACCGAACGTTCCGTACCGAAAAATCCGAATATGAGTACATGTACCGTTTCACTCCCAATGGTTATGTATCTCCATCATGCTGCCCTGTGACAGACTGGTGACCTGTATAGGGTGAACATCGCCTCCAGCTCAATGACTGCTGGACATATTCACCAGCTGTCCTTACTTGGATAAAGCGGGTACAGAAAATGAGTGGCTGTATATAAAAACGTGCATCGCAAAAATATCTGATTGGCTTAATCCTGCAAATTTCAATAAAAAGACAGAAGAGAGTAGAACAAAAATATGCTGGAATAAAACATGACTCAAATAAATTGCACTTGTACTGTAGAATTCGTAATTTATTGTTTAATGTAAAAAAAAATTAACAAAGAAGTTTTATTTAGTTTCAAAATGACATAAAGCTAATAACTAAGTTGCCTCAGACTTTCTGAAGACATTGGATACAGAATTCATTACTGCTGCTGAGTTAATAATTAACCATTTTAACCACTTATCTTCAAGCTATTTCAGCCAGTTTAATAATGCATAGGTTGAATTAACTGATTTATTTTAAATATTATAGCCGTAAGTTATCTACCTTTGTGTGAAGGTGACAAAACACAAGAAGATAAAAAAACACAAAAAAACCCCAGAACTTCTTTGATTGCATCTTAAATTCTCCTCATACAGCAAAGTTGCACAAGTTGCATTCTATTTGACCTGGCAAATGCAAAATTGAATACAAGTAAAATGAATGTAAACATGATGTTGCAATGTGCTGAATTATGCAGGGCGGTGAGAATATGTATGCAGAAAATTTCCAGGGGCTGTAATGACACAAACTAGAGGTTTGGAGATCAAAAGAGGGATCAGATGAGACTTTAAAGCGACATAAATTAAACATGGCCGCTGTGTCCACAGAACGAACTGTTGACATCATTGCATCAGCCGCGAACGCTCAATTCTCAGCAAGCCGAGTCTGAAACTAAGCGCAGCTTTGCTCCAGTTGGCAATCAGGATCTCTGTTTCCCACGGAGGAGAATGTATAGCCCTGATGGGGGGGTGCAGCTCTGTGCAGAGGAGCACCATGGCCGCTGAGTCCAATCAATACAAGCAAAAAGTGGATCCACAGGCCTGATTTGTATTGACACGGCTGCTGGGAGGATCAATAATACAGGAGGGAAAACAGATGGGTGGGGGAAGAGGAAGAACATTGGAAGAGAGAAACAAATGGCAAAGGAAACACAATCACTGTTAAAATAAGGGAAAAGGCTAGAAAATCAACAACAAACACATTTTCCTGATCTCTTAAAAAAAAAAAAGAAGCACTATAAAAAGTGGGATGAGTTAAAGAGGATACACCGGCAGCTGGCGGCGTTTGTTTTAATCCGGTGGCGTAGACAGGTAGACTGCCGCTACACGGCGTCAAAAAATAACAAAGGCTTTCAACAATCGGAGGGACGTACTTGATGTGTCTGCATGTTTGTGAGAGAGAGTGAGATTGGTTCTGCAAGAGTTACACCACAAGATGAAAAGATGACTAGTAAGGCAGAGAACATGAAAGCGAGGGTAAAAACTGCTGAAAGGAAAAGGAAAATCAAACATTTGAGAGTGCAAACTTGATAATATCAAGCAAGAAAAAATTGAGTTAAAAAAAAAGGGGGTAAGAAAATGAGAAGGCTGGCTAAAAAGGTTATGAAAGGGAGAAAATAACAAAAAGAAAACGGGAGAAAGACCAAATCAAATCAGGTGATAGGCATTATATCTGAGGATCAAACTAGGAGATCAAAAACGAGATGGAAATGAGAACAAAACGCATGAGGCAAGAAACCCCCCCATCCAGATCAATTCAGGCTGCATGATGCTCAACAAGAGAAACTCAGACCAGAACATTGAACAGACTCGACCAGACAAATCCTGGAAAGATGATGTAAGATCCGATATGCTAAGAGTGAGCAACACAAGGCTACCAGACCATTGGTGTCCAATTCCAGTGCTTGAGGTTGGTGTCCCTGCTCCAGCGCACCTGATTTAAGTGATGAAATTTCCTCTTAAGCATTCAGAGACCAACAACTTTTATGAGGTACAATAAAACATGCAGGACACCAGCTCAAGAAGACAGAAAGAGCAGAGCCACAAAAATAAGAAAAGAAGAACACTTTGGGGAGCTGACCAGAAAGTTTCTTTTCACTTTAGCAGACTCCTTTCGATGCTGAGAAGCAGTGGCTCTACTTCGAGCTCCATCCTGGATGATGGATAGGAGGAAGCCCATTTCAGCCACATTTATAAAGGATCTTGTTCTTTCAATCATGACCCAAGATTAAAGTCAGCAGCAGAGGTCACGTTGACTGAATATTTACCATATATGACCTTACCTTGAGTACAGGTAACTAAATCAACCCCCCCGCCCCCAACCCAAAAACAAAAAACGATTCCCATGAGAGCATCTCTACATCTTCTCAGACCTGGACACCTTACCCAATGCATGTTGCCAACTGGGAGCTGACAGCATGCTGAAGAGTTACTGAGGCTTTGTGTCGATGTCGTGCCAACCACAGGTGCATCCTGCAGGAATTCCTCACGCTGAAGCGATAGCTTGCGGGTCAGGAAACGTTTGGTTCTGATACTTTCAGGCTTCCGATCTCTTCATTTGGAGAAATGTTCCCTGATTTCAAAACTTTGGCTGAAGTGGCGGTTACTTCCAGTCTTCAGTGTGGCCGCGGCGCGCGGATTCAGGCTCCAGAACAACATCTAAACCTCCATGAGAAGTCATCTATTGTAGGCAGAAATGCAAAACTTCATGACAATAATCTCTGCAGCGATCCCACTATTTGATTACGCACAAACAGGTGATCATTTCAGTTCCATGCGGAGCTGATGGAAGATGTGAGAATGTGTTTAGGCCACAGCTGGTGAACTGTTCGCATTTTGAGTGCAATCGTTTCATTTCGTTGTTTATAAGTAGTCATATGCTTTTTTTGACCCCAGCAGACAGAAACAATGTCTAGCGTGACCTCTGGTCAGCAGATAGGTTCACTTTTTGGGTCAGCTCTTTCTCCACCGTAATAAATCGAAGACGTAACACCATCATTCCTGCTGATAGAGTCCCAATCCTTTTAGTCTCCACCTCTATTTTACAATCACTCAGAAACAAGACACAAGTTACCTGAACTTCTCTGCTTGACGCATGGCCAGACTACACACCTGGAGGTAACAATCCACCTCTTATTTCACCTGAGAACCACAGACTTATCCTTAGAAGAGCTGAACACCATCCCTGTTAACTGTCATCTATATCTGAGGTTCGAATACCTCAGATTAGGGTACATTTAAAAAGCTTTGCGTAGGTATAGGTCTAGGGCACATGTGTCAAACTCGAGGGCCAAATCCGGCCCGCCATAACGATTTATGCGGCCCTCTAGACTCTGGAGGGCCGCATAAACGGAAACTTTAACATAACAGTTGCGTGCCTAAAATATTATTTTATCAGTCAAATCAAATCAGCGTTTATTTGAATAGTGCCAAATTACATCGTTTTGAAAAGATGTTCAGTATTATTTCATTTTAAGAAGTAGTCATCGAATGCAGAGACAGACAATTATTAATATTTTAAGAGTTTTTTATTGGTAGTTTTGTCAACACTTTCTGCCACAACCGACCCTTTGAGGACATTAACGATCTTGATGTGGAAACTCGTTTCACACCCCTGATCTATAGGGAAAGGAGCCAGCTGGTTGTGGGCTATTTCACTGGTAATTCCTCATCTTCTTGTATGAAAAGCGCTTTATAAATAAAGTTTGATTTGATTTGATCTCTGTCAGGTTCCGTGGATTTTTTGCTTTTTTTCTTCCACTTAATTTCCTTCCCCTCTGTACCCCAAGCTGCTCTCTTGTTTTGTCCCTCCTGTTTGTGTTTAAACTTAGTTCTTTTCCTTATCTAGTTTATTCATGTTAGATTACTCCTTGTCTTTATTAGTTTATTCTGGCACTTCCTTGTTTCTGTTTCTTCTTCTTGCTCTTATATGTTTTCACCTTTTGTTTGTGTCCTCATTTGTTTCCTTAGTTTATTCTCTCTAGATAGTTTACTAATTTATTTCTTCCTTCTGTTTTCCAGTGTTTCCTTTAGATTCCCTTCTAGACAAATTATCTTTAGTTTCTAGTTTCTTAAGAGTTTTCTGTCTCCCTACCATTCTACCTCTCTTCCCAGCTGTTGATTGTTTCCACCTGCTCTCTCCCTCTCACCTGCATCTGATTCCCCTAATTGGTCATTGGTCTCCTCTTGCTTCCTCATTTCTTCCCCAGTATATATTCTGCTTGCATTCACTCACTACTCGCTGGTCCGTCGTCATTCTTTCCCTGTCTGGTTCCTGATTCCTGCCCAGTTCCTGTTTCTTCCTCATTCTCTGCATTTATTGGTTCTCCCAGTTCTGTAAGTTTATTCTCCTTGTTTTTGTTACAATTAAATCATTTAACTTTTGTTTTTGCTGCCTTTGGGTCCTATTTACACACAAACATGACAATCGCTCACTCTTAATCATAATGCCAATTGAGGAGTATCCAGTGTAATCCTAGAAACAGTGACTGTCATCTAAATTATGAATGTCTGAGGACTTTTGTTGAGCATTAAAAAATAAAGCTGTGAAAGTTTAATGCAGCTCCTTCTTGATAATTGATGGAGGATCTCTTTGTGTATGACCACGTGGGGCCGTTCCTCGGTGTGCGGACGGATAGGACAGGCGCATTGTGACAGCATTTGAAAGTCCGTTTTGTAATTCATGCTTCTCTAAATGATCCGTCTCCTCTCAGCTGGTGGAGGCGCTCTGCTTGTGGGTGGGGCCTTTAAATAACAGCCTATCACCTCCAGGGACTTAAAGGAGTGCAGCTGTGGGGCTCCTGGCAGTGCATCTGGGTAACAGTGTGTATTTTAGTTTGTCTCTATGAGCTTTTTGAGTAGAGCGTGTGTGTCTGACACTCAGTGTGATCCTCAGTTTTGATGTTCCATGTGGTTTTTCACGTCTGTGAACTCCCAACTTTATTGAGAGCAGTTGATTAAAAATCAATGAAAGTGTACAGCTTGATTATGAGTGAACATATTCAACTACTTGGCTCATGTGGGTAGCACGGTAAAGATTTCAAACTATACCTCTGCTGATAAAACATTCAAACTGATATAAATCAGTGTTTTATTAAACTTTACAAGGTTCGAACCAACAAAGGCAGGAGCAGAGACTAAGTGTACGGAAATGCTCACTAACAAGCCAGTTAAGGGCATTACGATGACCCAGCAGCCTCAACATTTCACACACTATATTTGATCCATTTTAATTTGTACTTTTTTTGTATAAATTAGGATAAGGTATGTAATCAATCATTGTGAGATTATCCTTATGCTTACAGAGGAGGTTGCGCAACAATTTTCTCGACCCTTTCAAAATGACCGACTGGGTCAAAAAAAGTCGTAATGTATTTTAGCCGTCAATTTTTAAATTAATAATTAAATATTCACCAGTATTTAATTTTCATTTATTTGAATTATTATTCAATCCGACCAAACTGAAAAATGGAACAGATAATCCACATCGTGCAGCTCAACAGGCTACATGTATTAATCATGAACACATCAGTTGTTGTGGCCGAACGCTCTGCATGGAGCTGAACTGCGCTCCCACTTGTGTGTAATGGAAGCTGAATCTACACTCTGCTGCCACACTGGAGACTAGAATTATGAACGCCACTTCAGCCACAGTGTTTAAATTATGTAACATGTCTCTAATTAAAGTGATCAGAATCCTGCAAGAGTCTCTGAACGAGAGCTTTTCTGATTGCTTCAGTGGTAAGGCGAGGCAATTATTTTTTGTATAGCACACTTTTAGCAACAAGGTAATTCCAGGTGCTTTACATGATTAGAGGATAAAGTAAAAACAGCAATAAAGCATGAAACGTACACAAAACATATGATACATGAAAACATTACTGAAAGGCAGCTCTAAACAGATGTTGAGGGTTTTTAGCCGTGATTTAAAAGAACTCAGTATTTTAGCAGCTTTGCAGTTTTCTAGAAGTTTGTTCCAGATTAGAGGAGCATAGAAACTGAAAGCTGCTTCTCCATGTTTGGTTCTGATTCTAGGGATGTTGAGTAGACTGGAATTAGAGGACCTGAGTGGTCTGGTAGGGTTGGTATAGTAACAGTAGGTCTTCAACATACTTTGGTGCTAAGCCATTCAGTTTATAAATCTATAAACTAGTAAAAGTATTTAGAAGTCTATTCTCTGAGCTACAGGGAGCCAGTGTAAGGACTTTAGAACTGGGGTGATGGGCTCTATTTTCCTGGTTCTAGTGAGGATGTGAGCAGCAGTGTTCTGGATCAGCTGCAGCTGTCTGATTGACTTTTTAGGCAGACCTATGAAGACACTGTTGCAGTAATCAATCTGACTGGATGAGTTTTTCTAGGTCCTGTTTCGACATCAGTCCTTTAATCCTGGAAATGTTCTTCAGGTGATAGAAGGCTGACCTTGTTATTGCCTTTATGTGACCCTGGAGGTTCAGGTCTGAGTCCATTACTACACCTAGGTTACGAACCTGATCAGTAGTTTCTAGCTGTATTACCTGAAGCTGTGTGCTGACTCTCGATCGTTTTTCTTTGAGGTTTGGATGGGTTCAAAGTCACCTGGTCACATTGTAATGTAGAGCTGAGTATCATGTGCATAGTTATAGTAGCTAATATTATAGGTTATTATCTGGGCTAGTGGGAGGATGTAGATATTAGAAAAGAGGGGCTCGAAGAGGAGAGAATCCGGGAGCATGCACTCTGCATCAGTGGTTAAGCTGCAGCGATCTCTCATTACCAGTCTGTGTCCAGTGCAGGCACAGATGTGCTCCAAAGCCTCCATAACTATACGATGTCCAGTTCTGAGATGATGCTCTCATGGGAATGTTTTTCATTGATTCATCGTACAGTACTACGTATGTAAAGTTGAAAATGTCTCCACGTCTGCAACAAGCGGTCAGAGGTTTGAATTGCAATCTGTCAAAATGACGGACTGCCTTCAGATTATTCTGTCACCGTTTCAAAAGACCGGTTGAAAATATGTGGATAACGCGACCCCTGGTTTACAACCCATTGTGGAATGTGGACTGTTGCTTTAGGGAAACATTGTTCTCCATTATGCTCCTTTTACAGTTAAAAATGTTATTGGTAGAATTACTTAAACTAAACTTAAACATAATAATAAGGAAGGTATTTTTAAATGAATAGAGTTAAGACGATCTCTTTTGTAGAATCTTGTAATTTAATCTGATCCACAAGTAAACAAACATTACAGTACTCGAACTGACATCTTCCACCCCAGGCCCCTGTTCCCAATCCTATCTATCCCTTACTTGTGATCTGAACATGTAAATGGTCCCCACAAAGACAGAAAGAGAATCACACCCCCCTCATTCACACATTCTCCAGTAAATTTGTCGACTAAGTCGGGTGATCAAAGGCTTAGATTTGCTCCATTGTGTGAGTAAACACTCGGGTTTTCATACATCCAGCAACATACTTATGCACAAAGCACACACACAATGAACAATTTTAGTCTAATCTTTTAAACCCACTGCTTTGGCTAATTCACATCTAGGAGGGCTGCTGAAACTTGTTCCGGTGGTTGTGGACGCCTGCCGGTGGATCTCCTGAGCTCCATGCAGCCCTCAGATCAATGAAAATCCATTGCAGGCAAGTTTGGAGTTCACTGCTAATGTTATTGTGGCAAAGCAAAGCTGTTGTGAGGCTTAAGACTGTTGAAATCACATGAAATACGCTGCAGAGAAACAGCCAAAATAACTCGTGTTTCACAACATGAGGTTTAAAACTTCAGACGAACGAAAACGAAAAAATCTGACCAAGATGTGAGGTTTTCTTAAGGAAATGGAAAGACACACAAGACTTATTTCTTTGATTGACTTACTTAAATTTAATGTATTTATTTTTGTGCCTCTTGCCTTTCTGTGGTAAGATTGCACACATTCTTTTTTTTTTTTACTCTCTGGAAATCTGCATGTCCCATCCCAACGAGGAAGAGAAGTGATTTCAACATTAAAAATCCCCAGAGACTCATTTATCTGCAACTTATGGGGGGCAGTTTGTAAAGTTACAAAGGAATAATAAACAGCAGAAATTTGGATTTTTTAGCCTGTCATAGGAAAAATATGGGGGTTCATAACTCAAACATTTGTGTCCATGTTGTTTATTCATTTATAAATGTCACAGTTTCAAATAAAGATTTACTAGGCAAGCTAAATATCTAGTTTACAAATTAAATATTTAGCTCCAGACTAAATAGTTAGTTGGCAAGCTAAATGTTTAGTTTGAAGCTAAATGTTTAGTTTGAAGCTAAATATTTAGTTTGAAGCTAAATATTTAGCTAGCAAGCTAAATCTGGCTTGCTAAGTAGCCTACTTAGCTTTGAACAAAACATTTAGCTCAAAGCTAAATATTTAGCTAGCAAGCTAAATCTGGCTTGCTAAGTAGCCTACTTAGCTTTGAACAAAACATTTAGCTCAAAGCTAAATATTTAGCTAGCAAGCTAAATCTGGCTTGCTAAGTAGCCTACTTAGCTTTGAACAAAACATTTAGCTCAAAGCTAAATATTTAGCTAACATGCAAATTTACTTGTCGATAAGTGGAATTGGACTAAAATGGACCAAAAACAATTTGTTTCTACTTTAAGGTTGTGACGAATTGTGGTCAAAATAGGCAACAGGAACCATAATTAAATATCAAAAGAAAAAACAATTGGGTGATAGGGTCTACGTTGACGAACGGCAGCAAATAATTCTGTTGCGAACAGCAATCCTCCAACAACTGTAAGAGGAAAGGAGTCTGTTACTGGGTTTCACGTCCCACACTGCATAATATTATCTTCTGACAGTCAAAGATCCAGAAAGAACAAAAAGAAAACTGGGTCCAGATCCGTCTGTCACACTCAGACAAGCAATGCGCTGCTGTGCCTTTGAGCTCACTGAACATGTTGTGTTTGATTTGTTTCATTACAGAGAGAACAGTCAGTGCAGCGGCTGGTTGCAGCTATGCAGAGTCTCATCATCATCATCATCATCATCACAGTGAAGTTGTCAGATTCATTGTGTTTGCTCAGAAAATAAAACCTCAAACACAAGGCAGGAGAAAGAAACATCATGGAGCAGCTTCATGCTGCTTAGCCTGACTCAGTTCAATGGAAATCATGAACAGAAATTAGTCAAGCAGGTCGAGTCCACTCAGGTGAGAGCTTTTAGATAAGCATGTAAAACTAATACATTTATTTCTTGCATCATGTTAACTTGTAAAGAGTTTGTGCAGTGCGGGGAAAGTTATTTAATGAATTAATTTTATTCCAATGCTGAATGAGGAGAAACGGTGCAGGTCGGGTTAATTGTGTCGAAGTGTGCTGGTTAATGAGCCTCACAGAGCGGACAGAGCGCCTGTTTGACTAATGAGAGCATCTGTCGAAGTGCAGCAGGCTGCAGCACGCACACACACACACACACACAGTGCAGTGTGTCCCAGGAGGAAGGGAACTCTGCTTTCACTTCTCTCTCATCACAGTCTCTGTCAACTTCAATCTGTCTCCCATCTCATCTCTGTGACGATGCCATCTCCTCCTCCACTGATACAGAAACCCACGCAACATCTTCACCATCACCTCATTCCAACATTCTCCATCCACCGCATTGCTGCAGGGGTCAAAGGTCAATGCACAGCCAGAGGGAGGATATTCAGGTTTACAAGAAAGCAATCTGCTGCTCAAAGTTTGATTCAAACACCTAAATGTGTCCTGATTTATTTATTTTCTGAGGCAGTTGATTAAAAAATGTCTAGATTAACGTGTTAATGCAGGTCGATTAACTTACGCGAATAATTTTTTCAACGTAATTAAAGCATGCACAGGATGGCCCGCCATGTTTATCCTACTATTCGCCCGTTCAGTGCTCCTCACGTAAACAGCATAGGTGAGCCGAACTGCATCCACGGTTCTATGGGAACGTCTCTTCTCAGTCGCAGGCCCGATCTACGTCACCCCCTGCTCTACTGCAGAAAGAGACATGGTCAGGTATTTTAAACGATCAGAAGCGTTTCCAACGAGCAGATGATTAAAAATGCAACAATCTGCAGCGATAACTTCAAATCAGGTAACCCTTAGCTAACAAACAAGCTAACATAGCTAACCAACACTGCAGCTGCAAAATAACTGCAAATAATAACAGTGGGAACAGTTTGGTTAAACACCATTTGCAAATAATCCCTCTAAAATTACCCCCCTTTACAGCTCTAGGTACATTTGATCATAACTCTTTTTCTGTCACAGATGCCATATTAGAGATTGATTTCAGAAAAAGTCACGAAACATGAGACAGAAGATTCAATTTAAAGAGATGCAGAGAGATGAAAACACAAACAGATTTGTTTTTCCAAGTGTTAAAAATGAAGCATCTCATCAGATATTAGTCTGTAAAACCTCTGCTCATGCAGAATTACACACTGGACTCTGCTGCAGTAACCACTTAATGAAGTTGGTCATATTAACAGCCTGTTTTGTATTTGTTCTCCGCTAATCTTCCACAGACCGCCATAATGACTACAAACCCATAGCCCTTACACCCGTAGTCACAAAGTGTTTGGAGCGACTGGTCTCCAACCACGTCCATGCCCGTCTCCCCACCTCCTTCGACCCCCTCCAGTTTGCTTACTGGGGGAACAGATCGACACAGGATGCCATTGCCCTGACATCACACACTGCGCTGACCCATCTGGAGAACAAAGAGAGCGATGTCAGGATGCTCTTTGTCGATTTCAGCTCAGCTCTCAACACTATTATCCCGAACATTTTCATCTCAAAACTGTTGTGTCTTCAGATTCCCCTCTCCACCTGCCACTGGATAAAACCCTTTCTCACAAATCGCCCCCAACATGTCAAACTCGGTCCCTACCTCTCCTCCACCACCCTGCTCTCTCCAGGGCTGTGTGCTGAGCCCCCTACTGTACACATCAGACTGCACCGCCTCTCACCCATCCACCGCAATCTTCAAGTTCACGAATGACACCACCGTGGTCGGCCTCATCACAGAGGGAGATGAGGCAGAGATCGACAACCTGTCCAGGTGATGCTCAGGAAATAACCTGACCCTGAATGTCCAGAAAACCAAACAGCTCATCCTGGATTTCAGCTGACACAGTCACACACACGCCCCCCCTCCTCATAAATGGAGAGCGTGCAGATTGTGTCCCTTCCATCAGGTTCTTGGGCACCTCCATTTCTGCTGATCTCTCCTGGGCTGCAAACATCAGGGCCATGGTAAAGAAGGCCCAGCGGCGGCGGCACTTCCTCCGGCTCTTGAGGAGGTGCGGCCCGGACCAGAAACTGTTGTCGGCCTTCTACCGCTGCTCTGTGGAGAGCACATTCACATACTCCCTCAGCGTGTGGTATCCGGGTTCCACAGCAGAGGACAGGAAGGCTGTGTAGAGAACCATAAATACTGCCCAGAGGATCATCGACTGCCCTCTGCCGACCCTCGAGGTCATCTCCAGAACCCACTGCCTGAATAAAATCACAGCAATCCTCCGAGACCCCTCCAAACCCCGCCCACTGCCTGTTTGACCTGTTGACCTCAGGGCTCTGCTACAGGTCAATCAAATCACACACCACCAGGCTCACAAACAGTTACTTCCCCCGTGTCATAAGAACTGTTAACATTGCAAAATCATTTCATCCCACACCTCCGTCAGTAATCTGGACTATATCTGCACAATGCACTTTCAATTCTTTTACTTAAATTGTTTTTTTCAATACTATTTTCACTGTTATATTAGATTTGTACTACTGTTTTTTTTTGTTTTGTTTTTTTCACTACATCACAACTCTCTGTACTTTTTAGATATTTTATTTGTCATTTGTGTATTTCAAAAATTGTCTTGTGCATTGCTGCTGGCAGAGCACCCGCAATTTAATTGCCATGTGTTTACAAAAAAAAAAAGATCTATTTATTCTATTCTATTCTAATGCAAACAGCTGGACTTCTTGAGAAAGAAATGTTAGTATTTTTATAAACCAAGACTTAGGTCTCAAACATCGGTCGCCGGTCAAGTTCAAGGCAGCTCAATTTATTGTGACATGCCTGACTTTGTCTTGGTTCAGAGGGTTTCATGCTGAGTTTCCTGCAGTCGTCACTGAAACATCTTTGTTTTTAAACTGAAGTGAAGGGCTTGAAAATGACCAAAATTGGAGTTACGAGTTTTATTTCCAGATGACAAACGTGTGCTCTCATTATGTCTCACTTGATCTTTTTCTCTCCCCCTCCTGTTGGAATCAACAGCAGAGTGAAGATGACTAACAATCAAAGAGACGGTCAAGGAAATGTTAACGCCTGACTCATCTTCACTTATGGCATACATCAGTTTGTCTGTGAGAGCGTCTGTAGGTTGTCTCTGGCTCTCTGGCCTCGGTGCTCTCATGTCTGCCAACGCTCGCACAGGAACAGACACAAAACAACTAAACTCTCAATACAAAGCTTACCCAAATGGTCTTAATTCTTTCACTTTCAGTACAGCGCACAAAACATACAGCATAACGATCTGCACCCACATGACAACCCAGTTTCGATTGAAAGAACTAATATATTGGAAATGAAATGTACAAACAAATTTATCAGAGCCCATTTAGATACCTTATCTACTCCCTTTATGTAAACATTGGTGGGATTTTCTGAGTAATAAACATTGGAATGCAATCTTCTTATTGCCTTGTAAATATATATTAACCCACAAGATGAAAGAAATGTCATTTAACATTTTACATTGATACTACCCAGTAAAAAACTCTTTTTTGCCAGTTCAATTCGAATATGTGCAAAAAATTCTGTTTTTGTCAATGTGATGGTGAAAGTATCAAACATGTGTTTGTGGAATGTTGGAAGGTGGTAATATTATGGTCTGATTTACAGTTTTCTCCAATAATATAATATTACCCAAACTTCAAATATTACTTATCTTTAACCGTTCAGCCTTTTCTTCTGAGGAAATATTTATGTAATAAACATAATCATAATCTTTGCAAAATATCATATTCACAAGATGAAATGGTGTGAAAAATCCCCATCATTTCATACCTTTAGAGAGTATGATTTAAAACTATATTTTGCCTCTATTGAAAATCTTGATTTAATTAATCAAAAACTTGGAAAAACTATAGACTTAAGCAGACCCCTTCATCTCTCATTTGTGTGTTTGTGTGTTGCTTTTTTCCCCCTTTTTTTGTTTTACGTAACAAGATTTTGTCACACATTAACAGCCATATGTTTTATGGGAACTGATTATACACCGTGTGCTGTTGCTCTGCAAAGCTGTTAAATTTATCAATAATAATAAAAAATAAAAACATCACGTAGCAACCAAGCCTTGAGAGTCTGAGTATGAATGTTGAAGTACCCTTCCTGACAGATCTGCCGTGCTCTATCTGTACTCGTCTTTTATTTCATCAGTTGTTGCTAAACAGCCGGGTGAGATGGCGACGTGCAACCTGGAGAGGCTGTTGCATTTCAAACAACAATGCAGGAAGCCAAGAGCACAAGGGGCACAAGAGGCTGACAGTGGTTCCTTCAAGTTGATATGCATAACTTCTACTAGTTGCACAGCTTTATCTTAAAACAACACGCAAATAACTTTCTGTTAATTTACGGTATTAAATCATGTACAAATTATTTACACGCAGAATACAAGTCACCAGTGGGTTTATGGTTCGGGAGCAGAAGTAAGGATATGGTCCCTTTTAATTGAACAATTAATTGTCAAAGATAAGATGATAACATCTGAATCTGGAGCTGAAAAAAAAAAAAAACTTCTGGCAAGGAGGACATATGTGAAGAGAAGGAAGCAGAGGGGAGATCAGTTAGAGTGATAAAGATAACACCATGATGTGACAAAGAGAGCCCAAAGCAAGAGACAGAAGGACTCAGATGACACACCAAGGATTGTCTAATGGAGCTCATCTCGCAGGAAAGACGCTGCTGTTGTCCATAATGAAGCCTGAAGGTGCCGAGGACTGCATCCAAGAAGGAAAGCTGAAATCCCACAGAACGTGTCAGTCTGTTTAAAGATGATGTGGATCATAGATTTCCCCTCCACATAAACAGACACAGAGCTCCACAGAAAGAAGCCGACAGATTAAACAAACCCCCCAAAAAAACTGAAACCTTTTTATTTCATGAGCAAAAAGACACACACAAAAAAAAACGTTGAACTAAGGGGAGTTAAATTTATTTTTATAAACGATGAGATAAAGACAGAAAAAATGAAAAGGAAATTTTTTTTTTAAGTACACAACAAAGAAAAAGGAGACTGAAGCCAAGGATTGGGACTGAACAGGGAGAATGGAGATCATAAGCTAAAGTTAAGACGATCTGAAAGAAGAGAGAAGATAAAAGGAGAAAGGAGGAAAGAAAGAGACAGAAACTGAAGATTGGGATAACTATTAAAGGTCAAATACATTTTAGAGAAAAGCTCATATGAAAAGTAAAATTATAATCACAACATTTCATTGGTTTTTCAAAGCAGAGGAACAATTTTAAAATGTACTTTAGTGAACCATTCACACCCTTAAAACTGGACAAAAACGTCCCAATATGGATGATGACATAGCTGTAACAGCACTGTCTAGAAATGTCATGATAAGATTTGTTTTCTTGATGAAAATGACTTTTGAAATGGAAAAATGTCATATGAATGTTTGGCTGCTTACTGGCGACACAGGACAAGGATACAGCGAGCACTTTTGATCCTCTATACTGGAAATGTGGGTGAAACTTTGGATTCAACAGAGAGAAAAAGCAGAGGTGCGAGGACACAACACAGTTCACGGCGTGGGGAAGACAGGTTGTTCGACAATTGAATTAGCAGACCACTGCAATACCCACAACTGTTGTTTGTGAGCATGTCCTCTCTCCGTACAAAATATGTGCCGACATCCAGGGATCACCTAATCATATCTTTAACGAGTCTCGCCAAACATTCCGCTAGCCACCAGCGCTAGCACTGACGTCTTATGTGAGACCTGTCAATCAAAAGGACACGCCCCTTATTATTCACAAATTCAAGCTTCGATTACATCCAAACGGATGATTTTTGTCACTTCCGCTTTGGCCTCACTTTTGCCCCCTGGTTGTGCTAGACATTTTTGTTGTCTGTCGTTTTGACCAACAGGATAAAAAAGAATGTAATCCAAAAAAGGTGAACAGAGAACTACATATAAAAAAGTCTCACAACTTCCTCCTACTCTGCATGCAACTGAAGTGCGCACCCATTTGTGTGCAGTCAAATGGTGGGATTGCTGCAGAGGCATTACTTGGATAATTGCCTATAGGACAGATGACTTCTCATGGGGGTTTAGATGTTGTTCAGGAGGCTGTCTCCGCACTCCGCTGACACACTGGAGACTGGAATTAAGCCCCTCTTCAGCCAAAGTTTTGAAATCAGGGAACACTTCTCCAAATGAAGAGATCAGAAGTCAGAAAGACCGTTTCCTGACGCGCAGGCTATCGCTTCAGTGGGAGGAAATCCCGCAGCATGCACCGGTGGTTGGCTTATGGGAGAGAAGCGCTCCAAACCCTCAGTAACTCTTCAGCGCCGGTTAGTGAGATGCATTGAGTACGATGTCCAGGTCTGAGATGATGCTCCGATTCTCAAATGGGAATCTTTTTTTCTGACTGATTTACTTACCTGTACTCTGCGTAAAGTTAAATATGTCTACGCATTTGCAGGAAGTGGTCAAAGGTGTGAATACTAATGTCAAAATCACAGATGGCGTTCAAATGCGGAAAATATTCGGTTAACACGACCCTTGAGAAGCAATGTTGAAATCCAGGCATTGGGTCTTTTTGCATTGGTACCCTGGCTAACTCGCACAGCCCCCAAAAAAATGATTCTTCTAGATTGCCCTTAGGAATGAGTGCATATCTTGCAAACACGCATACACTGAGATGGACTGCCAGCTGGTCCAGAAGGTACCCAACCCATTGCCTGCTGTGGTACTAGATTTGCACTCCCAAGTTAAATGACTCAAAACAAAATCAGGTCCAAATATCTTGATCTGAAACTCCCTCCAAAGCCAAAGTCTTAAATTCAACCTGGTCTTAAATTCAACGGGCACTTGGGTGGGTGCGACATCTTTTTTTTTTTGATTGATTCGGCTACCTGCACGTCTGCACCAACTGGTCAGAGGTGTGAATACTAATCTGTCAAAATGACAGACGGTCGTTAGATTTCTCCGTTTCGGTTAACGCGACTCCCGGTTAAGTGACAATCTTTTACCTTGCATTCACCGCTTGTTTAGCTTTCACTCAAAGCAACTTTTTAGGACTGGTCAGAACCCAAAAGATATTATATAATGTCTCTGAATGATGCTAGAATTTTAGCATTTAGACTGGTTTAGCCACAGAACACTTTTAAATCCCTGGATGGGGTTCAGGGCCGGCCCAAAGTCTTCAGGGGCCTTAAGCAGATTTTGACTCTGGGCCCCTTCTTCCTGTTAAGACCATCACCCCCACTAACAGTGGTTCAATCCAGATTTGGTGTAATCTGGGAGAGCAGACCGAGTTTATTTGGCTGAGTCTAAAATCAGTCAGAGGTAATTAGTTATTATCTGCTGAGTCATATTTAGGAACAAACCAAAGCTCAAACACGAAGAAAAGGTTAAACTCATAACAGCAGATGGTAACTATGGTAACAGAACGATCAAAGATTAAAAATTATTTAAAATATATTAATTGATTTTTTTATCAATAAAAATGCTAAATGATTAACAATTTAATGGTAATCTACATTTTTCATTTTATTCCAGTTCAATTTACTTAAATTATATTTAATTTAAATAAAAACTTTATTAATAAAAATGAATTTTACTTAAAAAAATATTAAGTTATTGAAATAATTAGCTACAAAGTAAGTTCTTTAAATATTAATTTAGAAATTTAAACAATTGAAAATATTTTAATTAATCTGAAACCAAATTTAATCAAATGTAATAATATTCTTATTCTCAATAAACAAAAGTTTCAGATCTGTAATTAATTTCAAACATTTATGGGTGGCCCCTCATATTTTGGGGGCCCAAAGCAGCAGCTTAGTTTGCTAATGCCTTTAGCCAGCTCTCTTGATTCGCTCCCTGGATAAAAAAAATAAAATCCTATACATCTTCACTTTATGAACTCAAACCTGAATGGCCAACTTAACTATGATTACATTTGTCTTGTATGGTCTTGTATCATCATCACTCTTCAGCAACTTTGATTGCAGCGTGTGCTTTTTTAATTTCGCCCCTTTTTGAAAATATGTCTCAATTCAGGACATTGAAGCAAATGTAACTGCTGAAAAGGAAAAGCAAAAAAAAAAGACGTGACACGCTATTTCAAAACAACGAGTAAAAAGGTTAGAAAAAGGAAAAGAAAGGAAAAACGGAAAGGTCAATAAGAGTGATAATGACATAAGACAGAAAAAGGCAAAAAAGAAAAAGAATAAGGAGAACAAGAGAGACAGAAATGGACAAGACCCAAGAAGAACAAACTATTGCAAAAACGGGATGAGAGCGTGAGATAAAGAAAGAAGATTACAGAACGAGATCTAAAGTGGAGGAAAGGATGGTAGTGAAGCATGGAAAAGAGGAAAAGATTAAAGATTAAAAGAAGAGAGGAGAAGCTGATGGGAAAACAAGAAGAGAAGGAGTAGGATAAAGAAGGAAAGGAGGAGGACAATGTCAGGTAGAATGCACAATGTTGAAAAATCTCCTCAGATCAGAGAGGAGAGAGGGCAGGCGTCTCACACTCACACAAAGTAACACACCCACACAGACACACGCAGCCTACAGGCTCATTCTGTGTGTGCACATGTTCGTGTCTATGTGTGTGATGCAAGCCTGTCGGGGTCTGTTGTAATCCAGGCCGGATGGACATCGGGGCTAAATGTTGCTGCAACCCTGCAGGCTGTGATGTATAAAACAAACACACACACCTACACACACACATTTCCTCTCATGCACCCATAGGGAGAAGCAGAATCGTGCTTCTCTTCTTTGTTCTGCTTCATTATATTCCTGATCCTGATGTTGCTTTCTTTCCATGGATCTTGCTTCATTCCTTGACAATGTCAGAACTTTCCATTCCGCTTTGGTCACTTCTCATTTCAGCCCCTTCCTCTTATGGCTCCACTCGTGTTCCCTGTAGGGCTTCCCTTTAGATTTTCTCTTAAGCTGACGGCTCATCTTATGCTCAGGTTTTACTACAACAGTGTAGGTTTACTAGTTGCAGGGTCTTCTGAGGGTTCATACTTTTTTTTCCGTATTTTGTCACGTCACAGGCCACAAACTTTAATGTTTTTGGGGGTGAATTTTGATTGCGGACACAAAGCAGTGTGTTGAATCTAAAAACTGTGCAGTGCATTTTACCCTACGCTGATGAGTCAGTATTTTCTAGGATCACGCTAGCTCCACTTACAGATGCAGGTCGTTTGGGGTATGCTTCAACAAGATTTGCACAACTTGTCGTTACACTTTGATCAAGAAACATAAATACAAATGCCTTTTTTTTTCTTTCTTTTTTTTCTTTTTTTCAGCATTAAACAAACTTTTTTCCCTAAATTCCCTCCTTTCAATTTCTGAAATTATTTTGACTGTATTATGTTCTACAAGTTAAAAAGGTTGAAAGTATAGAACTGACTGGAGATTTGATTAGATTTGTTTTTAATAAATAAAATAGTACAAGCAGACATAGCCAGAGGAGAAAACAAAATAACCATTTGAAAACAGTCAGTGTAAATGTTTAGAATTATTTAAATAATACTTTGCCTATATTTGAGAATAAAACATGCTCAAATCACTTTTGGAGTTGTTTGGATATTTCGACAGCCTAGTTTCCCAGCTGTAATTGAATGCAGCAGGTGGGAAAATCCCTTCCCATCAACGGGGATTCCACCGACTTGCATTTTATCCAAAATAAGGAGTTTGGGCTGATTTGATGCTACTGGTCGCCATGTGGACGTCAGCTGGTTCTTCTCTAGTATCAGTGATGTTTCCATTCAGCTTCACATTGTTTCATGGGAGTCGTTCAGTTCAGTGCAGAGCGTGTTATGGACCTTTGTGCTGTTAAAAGATGCATTCGCTGACAAAGTTCTGGTTTGGTCCATCTTTCTTTTTCTACTGTAGCTGCATGAGAACCCATTAATGTTCCCAGATAGAGTTTAGTGATAGATGGGAGTCCTTTCTGTTTTGTTTTGGTGTCACTTTTTAAAGTTGCGCTGTGGAAACGTTGCAGTTCTGCACATAAACATTCTGCAAGAGTTAAGTTAAAAAACAGCTGGATTTGGCCGTACCAAAAAAATCTTAATACAAATACATCTACCGCTACACCTCAACTTGGTAGGTTTACAATTACACTCTTTCAGCTTTCAGATGATGGATTAAATAGAGCTCTGTGATATGTTCAAAGCTTGGGATATTGTTTATAACCTAACTGATGGTTCATTGTTCTCTATGATGCTGTTAGTCTAAGAAACCTCTGAGGCTTTCACAGAACAGTTGAACTGATATGGACATGTGGATATATGTTCTCTTTACACTTTCTGTTGAACATTAGAAGTTAAAAAAGTTCAAATGAAATAAATATTTTTCCAAGACACTAAGTTTTGCCAACATATTTGATGTTGTTGGAAAAATTACATCTGTGATTGGATAAATTGTTTTGCATCCTTGTTTTAATTTGACCGTAGTTGAGGCCTTAATTCTTTATGCACACAGACTTTCACTTTAGAAGAGAATTAAAGAACCTGACACATGATTATGCTCTTCTTTCGAAGAGGGGGATAAGGGGTAAAAACAAGGACGATGGAAAATGCAGTAATACATTTGGAGAGAAAAAGGGATTTACAGTAGGTAGAAAAACCCTCTCCAGTGTTTCAGTCTTTTAATTTTACATTTCAGCCAGAAAGATCCCAGCATCCTTTGTTTCTCATTAATTCGCTCTTCTATTCTCTCTCTCCCCTCTGCTAATTACACCGCCGGAGCCTTTGATCTGTCCGTTAACCCTCCGTTAACGGAACAATTAGTAAGCAGCCATTCAGGTGAGGATTGATCCAGGCCACTCAGCGCCAACAAGGTTTTTAATGGATTTGATTGAACCTCTACCCAAGTGTGTGTCTGTGCACGTGTGTCCACGAACACTCGAAGCATGATCAGAATAAAGTAAAATGCGGCAGAATGCAGGGTTGTCAGGGAGACGCAATTAATATACAAGCGTACGTGTGGGGCTTTGTCAGGCAGGAGAAAGTGAAGCTTAACAAAGGTTTAAGCTTTAAATGGGCTTTCAGGAAAATTATGAAACATGAAATAAAAAAAACAAAGAGGTTAGCAGATGATTTACAGTAAGTTTCCATCATTCTGGGGGGGAAATGGGAACTATAATCTTTTTTTTCCGCCAGTAGCTTTAAACGTCTCACAAATAATGATAGAATTTTAAACAGAATTTTAAACATTTAAATCCTTTTTTCACCGTATAGTCTGAATAGTTGTTATCAGCCTTATCTAACTCAGTAAGTCAAAGTCTATAGTAGAAATTGAGAAAAAGTACTCCAACCTGCCTCCATGACAGCCGTCACTTATTCAGTATGACATGTACAGAGCTGTTTTACAGGTCAAAAGTCAACTAAAGCTCTCCTTGCTCTGAGTCAATCAACCAGTGGAGGGCACAAAGGTTGAGAGCATCAACAAGAAACATAACATATGAAGACATCTAACTGGGATGAGGGGGATTAAAGGTTCAATTTTCAGAGCAACAAAATCATGACTGAATAACTGATAAGCAATAAATATTAGAAAAATATCAGCAGAAAAATTTTATTTAAAGATATGAAGTCATATTTTCATGTTTCTATTTAAATCTATCCATGTATGATACTTAGAAGGGGTGGAACGGTACATGTATACGTATTTGGATTTTTCGGTACGGCCCTGTAGGTTCAGTACAAACAAACCATCCAGCTGTTTTCTACCTGCACACATGCAGAATGTTTTTTGTGGGGATCTCAGAGCGCAGCGCAACTTTGAAAAGTTGCCCATGCTGCATTCAAGTACAGCTGGGAGACTTGGCTATAGAACTATCTAAACAACTCCAAAGTGATTTAAGCATGTTTTATTCTAAAATATGGGCAATGTAAAAAAAAGAAACAAAAAACAAAAGTCATATGTGCATTTGTATTTATTTTTCTTGATCAAAGTGTACAGAAAACTACGGAAACCCTGAAGGGTCATACATACATACATTTTATTTCCCCCGTTATCTCGTGATAATGAATTTGAGACTTGACTTTTCAAATTAATGACTACATCAGGGTCACTTAGATTGCGCCTCCGATAAAGATGAAGCCTTGCTAACCGTCTTCTTAGATGACGCACACTAATGTGTACATTATTATCTGTAATAGCAAGGCATGAAGCTAATTCAGCCTGTGTCAGGCCTTGATTGAAAAGATGTGTGATGAGGTGATCGATATTATCCTTGCAGCTCCTCTGACATTGCTACACTGAATGATGTTTCCTGAAGTGATTTAACAGACGATATCATTTTGTTTTCTTGAGATCCCAAATTAATTATCTTGTTATCATGGAAAAAACTAAGGAAAATTACCTCATTATCATGGGAAAACGGAGGAAAATTATCTCATCATCACGAGAAAACGGAGGAAATAAAATGTATGTATGTATGTATGACGCTTTAAGGCTTCCGTAGGAACTGGCTGTGATTTTTTGTGTACTGTTTTAACCCTAATAGATAATACAGAAAAGTATAGAACCTTTTGCATTGTTCCCCCAAGTTTGTTGACAGTAAAAGAAAAAAACACAGATTTTATGTTATACATTTGGTTATAGCTCAAATCACGCATCAGCTTCCTAAGCAGGTGCCTGTCTCCTGCAGTCAGAGGTAGGCTACAGCCTGGATAGGTTATTAGTCCATCACAGGGCAACAAAGAGACAAACAGAAAAGACTACCATGCAAGAACTCTTAAACCTACAGTAAGGGCTATTTAGAATGACCAATTAACATAAAATGGATGTTCGTACGTAGTGAGAAACTGCACATCAAAAGGGAGAATATGCAGGAAGGTCCCCGTTGGGATTTGAACCCAGGACCTTTATGCTGAGAGGGAGCAGCGCCACAATGCTGATATTTTGCTTAAAAAGTCTAAAAGTATAGAAAGAGGCTGATGTTAAAATGAATTCAAGTTCTGTGTTTTCCTTTTAATATGTAGAAATGGAAAAACATTTGGTATAAAAACTATTTTACTTTCACATAACATTTAGAAACAGTCAGTCTCATAGAGTGTCACATCTAAAGCAGTAAGAAGGTTTGCATTGATTCGAACACAGCGAGCTGAGCCAATAACAAGCGTAGTGATTATGCTCTCTGTCCTCCTGATAAAAAAATACTTTCACACCGATTTCCATCAGAACAAGTCCGGCCTGCTGCGAGTCATCATCCACACGACCCTCGGAGCACCTCCCCTTTTGTCACCCTGTCATTTCCCACCTTTGAGACTCCGCCCCCACTTCAGTTGATGATTGGCAGGCCGGGTTAAAGGACAAGACGCTTGGGAGGAAACAATGATTGCACCAGAGAAAGGGCGCAGAAGGGCAACGAGAGGAGCTGACAACCCGAGACACCTACTGAATTTAAAGCTGTCATTGTGTCTGTGCTCTAAAGTGAAAGAAATATGGACTAATGGTAAATAATATATAAATGTAACAATACAGTACAACACAGTACTAGAGGGGATCACTTTAGATTCAGTTCAGTTTCTTACCATACCATACCATGTTTATTTATGTAGTGCTTTTTACACAACTATAAGGTTGACCAAAGTGCTTTAACAGTAAAATAGGATATATACTGTAGATCGAGCTCCCAACAGAAAACAGGTCCAGTTCATAACAACGCATGGCAATTCAATTCATTCCTCTCCAGATTCAATTTAATCCATCCAGTCTAATCATACTGTCCCATTCAAATCGAAGTAAAAAAAGTCAAAATGAATCCTATGTTTATTGTGTATCATGTGTGGTGTGTGTGATTCATGTTAATTTGCTGCTTTTAATTTCCAATGTTATATTCTATGCTTTTCTTCATCACCAAATCACGTAAAGCACCTCGAATTACCCTGTTGTTGAAAGTGTGCTATACAAATAAAATTGCCTTGCCTCGCCTATGTGTAACACAGCACAATTAAAGTCAGTTCGTATATGTTAGCCTGAAAAAATGGGGATTGCTGGACATGAAAAAGAAAAGAATATCATATGTTAAATATTTTTTTAACCTAAATAGAATACCAGCATGAATTTTCTACACATCAAATATTTTATTTTGTCCAAAATCTCGAGCTGAGAGATGCTGGCAGTGACTTGTTCTGTGACTTTTGCTGTATCTGAAATTACAGACACAGTGTGTTACTGTGTACATATACCACTGCAGCTAAATTTACCAAAATCCCACATAAACGCTGCATCAATAACCTTACTTAATTAAAGTTGCAATGATCAGACACTATTTCTGTACTAATAAAGGTTCCCACCATATTGGCATGCTGGAGTGACTGTAATGACGGGGGATTTTGACTCATTTTATAATAATTCAGCTAATAAATATTTGACTACTTGGGGGGACTCATACAGCGTATAGATAGCATTAACCTTTCATCCCAAGATGGTCATGTGGTTATAAAGTTGGAGAAAATAGTTCCGAAAAAAAAGTTTCAGTAGTCCACCAGCAGGTACCTGTTGTGTCCCTTTTCGAACCAACGTGGGTTGCTAAAAGTACATACTTCGAACAAAATAAATCACAGGAAATACTCAGGCCACCAACATTTTCGTGGGAGTTGGGTTGGCGGGAGGGTGGTATAATGGTGATCATGCTTTATGTGGGGTCATTTTAATCTGTAAAGCACTTTGAGCTGCAACTCTTGTATGAAAAGCACTTTATAAATAACGATTGATTGATTGATTGATTGATTGATTGATTGGTGAGTAGCTTGTTAGCTTTAGCAGCTGTACTTAATAGAATCAGCTTTATTGGTCGGGTGTTTGCCCACAGACTATACCAAAGGTCTGAGCCATTAATATTATAAAGTGTTCTAAAACTTTTTTTTAAATAAAAAAAATCAAGTGTTCTAAAACTTTTTTTTAAATAAAAAAAATAAATAAAAAAAATCAAGTGTTCTAAAACTTTTAACAGAAATTTAAAAAAGCATCAAGATAAGCCTATAATTTAAATTAAATATAATAATCATACATTTTAATCAATAACAGAATGGTTACTAACATTAGTCTTTTCTTTATGTTTGTCAGTATTTACAGATGTGACTCAGGACTCTTAACTAGATTTATTTTTCTTTCTTACAAACTTTCAGTTACAGGAAAAAGGGTGTTTGCATAAAAGGTTGAACTGAATTTAGTTTTTGCATGTTCTTTATTAAAAGTACTTCATTAAAGAATAGCATAAAATGGCCAGGGCTACACTTAAAATATCTTTTCTACTTTTTTGTTAGTTAGTGATAATTATTGATATCAATCAATATGACGTTTGTTTTAATCGAAATGTTTTTTTTCTATGATATACGACTGGTGCTCCACAAAAGTTGTTATGGGGAGCCAAGTCACAGCCATCCCCCTATTGTTAAAAACTATGAATGAGAGTCAATGGAACAATAAAAGTTATTTTCTTATCCCCTTTGTAATGTGCCATGGATTTAAGATATGATGTCATGTGGAAAGTGTCAGCTATGCTGGGGGAGAAATAGTCGGTTGAGTGAGAGCCAGGATGTGGTACAACCTCTACAAGCTCTATTTCAAGGGCTAGCTATTGTTTGCTAACATGATGTCATATATGCGACTTCTGATTTGTAGTCTTTTTAATTACTAGGGATGTGTACTAGTAAGAATCTGGTGATACCATATGTATCACAATAAGGGGGGGACAATACGATATATTGCAACATATTGCAATACTATGAGTAAAACTATAGATTGGGATTTTTAAAACTTAATTTAACTGTAGAAAAAGTGTCACAGCATTCTAAACACTCCAACATGTTTCATACGTTGACACATCCAGTTTAATTACTAGGTCTAGTTGATCCACTGGAAAAAAGAAGCCCACCAACTAGTGGTCATACTTTTAATTTTACAACAAAAATTACTGTCATCATTAATGGTTCCATTCAAATTCAACAACAAAAAATCGATACATTGCTTTTGAATATCGATACAATATTGTGACATGAAATATCGCGATATATCGGCGTTTCGATATTTTCTTACATCCTTATTAATTACAAAGTTGTACAAATAAATAAATCACAAATCGCACGACAAGCAAAGTCGAAACGCACATAAGTGGTTAATCATTGAAATTGAGGTACAGGATATGAGTTATTCAGGGCTTCAGCCACCAGAATAACTTTATTTGCTCCATTGACTTTCATTAATTATTTGTTTTCTGTCAGGGGACCCATGTGCCCACTGGAAGGGGCGGAGACTTAGGCTCCCTATTCTTCCTAAGTCCCGCCTTTCTCCCATAGACCCCTATGCAATTCAATTCGGAGGGGCCTTGGTATGTTGGATTAAAAAAACTCTCTCTCTCCCTCAACTAATCTGGACAGGAGCTTTAAATCCTGAATTATGGTTCACACAACACAAGAACCCTTTGTTGAGTTGACTCAAAAGCTGTGCAGCTGGTTGCCTTACTGTTTTAAGTTTGTTCAACTTTTATGTTTTTACAGTGTAAGACATTCTTCGATCTGCTCCACGTCTGCTACCAGGTATTTTTTTTTGTAAATGCTGGTGCTATTGACGAATTTAAAGGAAGTGGAGTGTTGACCAATCACAGGCTTGGGCTCTCCATACCTTTTGAATGCAATTATAAAATTCAGCCTGTCTCTGCCACCCTCTGCAGGCCTGCAATTCTTCACTATCAGGAAGTCCACAAAATCCCATTAAAAGTCTTCTGTTGATCCAAAATGCGGCAGCAAGAGTTCTGATGAATATTAAAAAGAGAGATCACATTTCTCCTGTTTTAGTTTCCCTTCATTGGCTCCCTGTTAAATCCAGAATAAAATTTAAAATTTTCCTTTTTATATATAAAGCCCTTAATAATCAGCTCCATCATGCATCAGAGATCTGATTGTTCCATATGTTCCTAACAGAGCACTTTGCTCTCAGACTGCAGGTTTACTGCTGGTTCCTAGGATTTCTAAAAGTAGAATGGGAGGCAGATCTTTTAGTTATCAACCGACCCCCAGACGGTCGTTGCAGATGGCCGCTTGTACTGAGCCAGGTTCTGGTTCTGGTTCTGCTGGAGGTTTCTTCCTGTTGAAGGGGAGTTTTATCTCTCCACTGTCGCTACATGCTTGCTCAGTATGAGGGATTGCTGTGGTTGGAGTCTGCATCAACGGGGCGCAACTGCCAGTCAATGACTCGATGCAATCTGCTGGGATTCCTTAGAAAACTTTAAACTGATTGGAATGTTTGTATTGAAATTACTTTTCTTGTAAAGTGCAATGAGATGGCATCTGTTGTGAATCAGCGCTATATAAATAAACTGAATTGAATTGGAAGCATACCACAGCAAAAACTATTCATAAATGTGACATTTTATTTCTTTAATTGTATATTCACATAAAGCCCTGTTTTAGATTAGCTAATCTAAGTATAATTTTAACAGTTTTTATGAGGCTTAGTAACTGGATTAGCTGATAGGTATTATTTTAAAACTGATAGATAATACATTATTGAACATGGGGAAAGCTGAACCCATGACCACTGTGAATGTATTTTGAAGAGGAATTCTAATAAAAAGCCTAATACTGTATGAACAATTGTAAATATCAGAGTTTGGTAATATGTATACGGCCCTCCTGTCAGCTTGCAGCTGCTGCTCATTTCAACAACAGTTGTATTGGTGGTAATCCTATACATTTAATCCTGCTCCCATGAACACAGACAGCATTGGTCTTGTTTATCTGCTTCACTGAACTAACAACAGATTTAACACCAGCAGCCTCTTACACTCAGTGACAGTAGACTAATGCTCGAGTCCATCTGCTGCATGATGGTATCAGAGCCCTGAAACCGTGTGAACAAACTGACTCTGAAGCTTCATGGGGCGTTGCACAGATTCTCGCAGGACCTCTTCGCCAGATTACCAACACAGGCATCTGGTTGGATTTACAGGGCTCATCTGGTTATAAAACGATTAGATTTGAAATTTAATGAGGATGATTGGTTTCATCTCAATAAATAACAAGAACACAAAGCTGACCAGATATTCAGAAGTGAAGTCTGCAAGTTTTTGCAACATCATTTTCATTCTTTCAGGGTTTTGCAACTTTGAGCAAAAAGTTTTGAGGAATTTCCTAGGGGTGTAACGATACACAAAAATCATGGTTCAGTATATATTTGGGGTTTTGAAGTCAGTGTTTGGTGACTTTAATCAAGAAAAACAAACACAAATGTGCATATGACTTTTTTTATCCTTTGATCAGCATTAAACCAAGAACCTTTTTTTCCCTGAATTTCTTCCTTTCAATTCCTCAAATGAATTAGATTTTATTATTATGTTCCATAACTTAAAAAAGTTGAAAGTTCAGAACGGACTGGAGATTGTATTGGATTTTTGCAAATAAATAAAATAGTACAAGCAGACATACCTAGAATAGAAAACAATATAACCACTTGAAAACAGTCGTTATCCAAAATAAGTAGTTTGGGCTGATTGGATGCTACTGGTAGCCATGTTGGACGTCAGCTGGTTTTTCTCTAGTATCAGTGATGTTTCCATTCAGCCTGACATTGTTTCAGGTGAGTCATTCAGTTCAGACCAGAGCGTGTTATGGACCTTATTGCTGTTGAAAGATGCGTTCACTTTAAAAGTTCTGGTTCAGTCCGTCTTTATTTTTCTACTGTAGCTGCATGAGAAAGAGTTTAATGATAGCTGGGAGTCCTTTCTGTTTTGTTTTGGTGTCACTTTTTTAAAGTTGAGCTGCAGAACGTTGCACTGCGCTCTGAGTTCTGCACATAAACATTCTGCATGTGTTCAGGTAGAAAACAGCTGAATGCTTTCAGTGCATGTGCGTACCGAACTGACAGGGCCGTACTGAAAAACACTACATGTACCGTTGAACCCCTAGAATTTTCTAAAAATACTGAATTGCTTTTGTCTTAATTTCAATTATTCCTGCATCTCTGTGATTTGCTCAATGTAAATATTCCCAGTGAAGTACATCAAATGGACGAAGGCTGGAATAGTGACAGTGTGCTTTCAAAAACCCATTTAATCAGTGTGCAGTAAACATGACCCACTCCCACTGCTCTTTTACAATGTCTTGTCCCTATGAAACATCATGGCGGTTCTCCGGGGCCCTTGTCTGCAGAAGGAGTTCCCGACCTCGTCTCTGAGGGGCCAATTAAGCCGACAACCGGGGCAAAAGAGCGGGACAATGAGTCCATTCAGCAGCTTTGACAGGCAACCTTCGACTCAGACTGCTGCTGCTTTTGTTTCACAAAGCGCTGAGGTGTCGCTCCTCTTTCTGATCCGCGGGCGTGTTCTGGTGTTTTTTTGGGGTGTTGTAGGTCCTCAGCGTTGGGAATGAGCTGAGGCTTTGTTTTTGTTTGCGGGTTTGGAGGGTGTGATTGACAGCAATTATTGTGGAGTTTACGTTAGGGTTCATGCGTGACTTTGAATAGCTGCTCTTGTGCATAAATAAATGTTAGAGATTAAGAGGAATAGGTGTGTTGCAGCTCTGCTCTTCATCTGTTCCCATTTTCCTCTCATTCCTGCCAAAGAAGTTAAATCACATTGTTTTTTTTGCTCTCTCTTTCAGCCCTGAATCTAATTGAAGGCTCTGTAATTAGAGAGCTTCATTTGCACATGAAATGATGCGGCGCCTCCTGCCCACACTGATGGGGAAGACACGGTTTTGTTTCACAGCGGCGTGTTCACACAAGCAGCTTGATCCGCTGAAAAGTGAGAACGTGGGTGTAACCGTCAATCCAGTGGGGTGAAGGTGAACTAAAACATCGAGGAATCTTCACACTGGTTTTAGTTAGTCATAATCCAGATATGGGGTGATATATTTGACATATCATTTAGTTGGTCAACCATAGAGGTTAGGAAGTATGGGGTGCTGTTTGTAAAGTTGCACAGTCAAAAGTAAACAGCAGAAAGTTGGGTTATTTAGCCTGTTATAGGATAAATAAATGGGGGTTCATTTTTTAAATATTTACCTTGTCAACTGAATATTTAGTCTATAAAGTACAGTGGCTTGCAAAAGTATTCGGCCCCCTTGAACTTTTCCACATTTTGTCACATTACAGCCACAAACATGGATCAATTTGATTGGAATTCCAGGTGAAAGACCAATACAAAGTGGTGTACACGTGAGAAGTGGAACGAAAATCATACATGATTCCAAACATTTTTTACAAATAAATAAATGAAAAGTGGGGTGTGCGTAATTATTCAGCCCCCTTTGGTCTGAGTGCAGTCAGTTGCCCATAGACATTGGCTGATGAGTGCTAATGACTAAATAGAGTGCACCTGTGTGTAATCTAATGTCAGTACAAATACAGCTGCCCTGTGACGGCCTCAGAGGTTGTCTAAGAGAATGTTGGGAGCAACAACACCATGAAGTCCAAAGAACACACCAGACAGGTCAGGGATAAAGTTATTGAGAAATTTAAAGCAGGCTTAGGCTACAAAAAGATTTCCCAAGCCTTGAACATCCCACGGAGCGCTGTTCAAGCCATCATTCAGAAATGGAAGGAGTATGGCACAACTGTAAACCTACCAAGACAAGGCCGTCCACCTAAACTCACAGGCCGAACAAGGAGAGCGCTGATCAGAAATGCAGCCAAGAGGCCCATGGTGACTCTGGATGAGCTGCAGAGATCTACAGCTCAGGTGGGGGAATCTGTCCATAGGACAACTATTAGTGGTGCACTGCACAAAGTTGGCCTTTATGGATGAGTGGCAAGAAGAAAGCTATTGTTAAAGGAAAACCATAAGAAGTCCCGTTTGCAGTTTGCCACAAGCCATGTGGGGGACACAGCACACATGTGGAAGAAGGTGCTCTGGTCAGATGAGACCAAAATGGAAAACGCTATGTGTGGCGGAAAACTAACACTGCACATCACTCTGAACACACCATCCCCACTGTCAAATATGGTGGTGGCAGCATCATGCTCTGGGGATGCTTCTCTTCAGCAGGGACAGGGAAGCTGGTCAGAGTTGATGGGAAGATGGATAGAGCCAAATACAGGGCAATCTTGGAAGAAAACCTCTTGGAGTCTGCAAAAGACTTGAGAATGGGGCGGAGGTTCACCTTCCAGCAGGACAACGACCCTAAACATAAAGCCAGGGCAACAATGGAATGGTTTAAAACAAAACATATCCATGTATTAGAATGTTCCCAGTCAAAGTCCAGATCTAAATCCAATCGAGAATCTGTGGCAAGATCTGAAAACTCCTGTTCACAAACGCTGTCCATCTAATCTGACTGAGCTGGAGCTGTTTTGCAAAGAAGAATGGGCAAGAATTTCAGTCTCTAGATGTGCAAAGCTGGTAGAGAGATACCCTAAAAGACTGGCAGCTGTAAGTGCAGCAAAAGGTCGTTTTACAAAGTATTGACTCAGGGGGCTGAATAATTACGCACACCCCACTTTTCAGTTATTCATTTGTAAAAAATGTTTGGAATCATGTATGATTTTCGTTCCACTTCTCACGTGTACACCACTTTGTATTGGTCTTTCACGTGGAATTCAATAAAATTGATTCATGTTTGTTGCTGTAATGTGACAAAAACTGTGAAAAAGTTCAAGGGGGCTGAATACTTTTGCAAGCCACTGTAAATATTGAACTTCGAAATAAATACTAAGGCCCAGTTTACACGAAGGAAAGACGCAGATATTTCCTGCGGTTTGGCCTCTCATTTACACAAAAACCCAGTTTTTATCACAGAAAACGATTATTTCTAAAAACTCCGGCTAAAGTGGAGATTTGTGTTTTCTCCTTTTTAAGCGTTGGCGTGTGGACAGAAATAACCAAAATTTTCGGCTCCGCAACGTCACTTTCCGCGACAAAAATACTCCGACATCACTTGTGCGACTTGTGTTTCCACTCAGAAACAGCATTTATGCCTTCAGAGACGTGTTGGCGTCATCGATTGTCCAAGCGCTTTTTGTTTGCTTGTTTTTACAAGCTCAATTACTGCTGTATGTTGAGTTAGAACATAGAAAGTTACTCTGAGTGGATAGGATTTGGGGGAACTCCTGCCCCCTACAGGTATGGCATGTCTATGAATGTGCTTAACAACGCACTTATGCGGTTAGGTGTGGACGGAGATTTTGTTTTAAACGAGGTGGTGAGGATATCCAGTTTTGTAAAACCTCGGCTAGGTGTGTACATGGTCTAAATATTAAGCTTCAAATTAATATTTAATTTGCAAACTATATATATATATATATCATGAAATGACATGATAATCCTGTTTGGTGGACCAGCCTCTACGATGACTTCTCTTCCTGAAGCTCACTGTCAAGAGACTCTGTAAGGGGCTGTTTACGCGACAACATTTTTCAGCAAAATTGAGGTTTTTCTCTGCGATTCGGCCACTCGTTTACACGACAACGGGAAAACGGCGGGGGGGGGGGGGGGGGGGGGGGGGGATTACAGCTTTTGGAAAACGGCTTCCAGAGTGGAGAGTTCTGAAAACGCTGGGTGATTCGTTGTCATGTAAACGCAAGCCGGAGACTTTTGAAAACGATGACGTCACTGCCAGCCGCCTACGGCCATGTTGGACTTGCACACTCCAAGTTTCTACAGAAAAACAACAGCAATGGCGGATCCAGGTATGCTGTTACTGCTGATGCAGCTTCTGAAGTTGTTTGGTCTCTGTAAGCAAAACTTATAGATCATCAGGCTTCTATGCGATCGCCGACGGAAACGAATACAGTACATGCGTCAAATAATCAATACCCCTTTATTTAAGCAGAGGAGAACTACAAGAAGACCGCCATTGTTAGTTATCATGAAATGTTTCTTTTCCGGGTTGTGAGGGGGGGAACCTTGGAACACTGCATACACGTGGCACACTGCCATCTAAAGGCCGTGCATATGTACTACATCGTTTTCCATCGCGCGCCCTGTCGTGTAAACGCAGTGCGTTTTCACCCGCGTATTCAAATAAAAACGCCAACGTTGTTGTGTAAACAGCCCCTAAAACAGAACCTTGATGAACAGGACCTCCCTGACTGGGTCGTATGACTGATCACCTTTTTTTATATATTTTTTTGTTACAGAACCATGAAGAGTTATGGACCTGTTTTAGACCGATCGTGGGTTTTAAATCAATGGGCCAGGTTTGGATTTGATCTGGAGATAACCACAGACATGGGCTGGGTCGGGTTCAAAAATCATCTTAACTGGTTGGTAAAATTAGACCGTGCAGGACTCTGCTACAGTTAACCGTATACTTTTACTGCAATTGTTTTGTACTTAAAACAGAGGTGAGAGAGACTAATGAGCCTTAAATTAAATATGCAAAGAGAAATTCTTGTGGAAACAATATTTATTTTTATGCGGCTTTGAAGACAAACTGATCGCAAAAGTATTTGCATGACGGAAAATTTTAAATTTTTGATTTAATGTATTTATTTCTTTATTTGATAGGGACTAGTATGTACATTAAACCTGTAACACACTACAACATTTAAAGCTGAAGCTAATTTGCAATGTCTGTCCCTAGATGGGAAAAATAGGTTAAAAATGAGCCAACAAAAAAACAATTACACAGTGTATGCCCACTTTGCCCTCTTGGGGTAGTGTGCACAGACATGCACCATCTGTGCAAACAAGCATAGAGCAGGTGAAGCTGCATAATGAAAAAAACCTTGCATTAAAGAGAGAGGAGTTAAGCAGTTAGCTGTTGATACTGTACCCACTTTTGAATGTGAGTCTTTATTGAACTTAACATCAACCTCAGCAAAGAATGCTGCGTTCACGCAGAATTCTTCATTCAGCATTCTTTCTGGGCTGGAATAGCAGTTTGTTTGGATAGTAATGACACGGAGATTGTGCTGAGAGCACAAGATGATGTTAGATCTGCTCTGGTAAGAAGTTCCGCATCAGGTTTATAAAAGTGGTGGGGACAAAACCGTCAATCATAAATACAATGACGCCTATGGCCTTTCCTGAGCAAGCTCTGCACTGGTGGCAACCCAATTCAAAAACTGAGTTCTCTTAAAGATACAGTGCTGGTTTTTATGGACTTTCATTAGCTTTCTTCACAGCAGAGGTAGCTATTGGTTGACAAAAAAGTCACATTTTGCTCTTCTAATTCAGTAAGAACAAAAGAGTGATATCAGCTGCCATATATTTCTTAACCCTTTCTTATGCAGCTCATTAAATGATGCACAAAACACAGATTAAGTTATCTATTTTTTTAACCTTTGAACTCAATTGCATTTGGTCGAATCACTCATCATAGCAACCCAAACTAAATGCAAACAGTCTCCGTAAAAAACCTAAGTAGCAAAGTTTCTGTCGTTCTCGACAGTTTTGGCCACAATTTCAAAAGAAATTACAAAACGTTGCACATTTGAAGAAAATTTGCAGATATTTTTCAGATAATGACCCAGGGTCAGACCACAGGTAAGCAATGTATGCTGAGATTTTTAATGTGTCAAATTGTGATGCAACCAGTCAGACAAAGATTAGCAAGACACAAACTACATACAATGGTGGTTAACTTCTCAGTCTGCATAGCTGAGCAAAAAATGACATTCATCTGGAGGGACTTGCCATTAAAAAAAAACCCCGATAACAACCAGATCAACACTACTAACCAACCAAGGAACTGGCACTTCATAATCAGTTCTAGAGTGGGGAGATAAGCAGGAGGACAGAGGGAGAAGAAGAATGACAAAGTTGAAAGTCAGAAGCAGGACTTTTGGCCTCTAATGAGATGTCGAAATGTTATCGTTGACAAGACTAATTATTTTTCTCTGCATAGTTAAGTCACAGTGCTAATCCTGTTAACATGGAGGATGACAGTGGAGGGATGGAGGGAAGAGGAATAATGGTAGATGACAGCAGAATGCGGAGATGAAAATGACAGAATAGAGAAAGGTGGACAAAAAGAAAAGACGAGAGAAGAAACAAGGTGACAGGGAAAGAAGAAATGGAAAGAAATTACTTTATGTGAGATACGGTGCCTTTCAAAAAGCATTCACAGGACTTCAACTTTTCACATTTTGTCACATTACACCAACAAACCTCTATGGATTTTATCTGATACACATACAACATAAAGTAGTGTATAATTGTTAAGTGTAAAATAAAGGAATAAAGAAGAAATACATGAAAAAGTAGGACTAAAAAGAAGGATCAGATGAAAATGGTTGAGACATGAAGCAAAAAAGATGAGAAGATAAATGAAAGATGGAGGGAGTTGGGGTATAAAGGAAACGATAGAAGATTGCAAAACACGGAGGAGTACAGAAGGTAGGCCATGCAGGAAGGGACTAATAAAGGGGGAATGGGGACGATGAAAACATATGTAATGTTATCGTTTCATGCTGTACTAAGGATTTCAGCTTCTTTTACTCAGTTTTCCCCGAATTACTTAACCAGGAAGTCATTATAGCAGACAGTGTGGCCCTTACTGTCCTTCTCATTAGTGGCAAATTAGCATTTTCTTTATTTCTTATTTTTGCTCGTGTTTCATCTAATCTCTGAGCTTTTATGGTGCTAGGCGAGTGTCGCTGTGCTGAGCTGCTGCTGACGCCGTTTACCACGCTGATAAATATGCGAAAAGAAGCACACATTAAAGAGTGTGTGCTCCGTGAACTTTTGTTAATTACAGAAGGTCAAAGGGTGCTGCGTATGCAGGCAGTCGGTTGCTCTTTCTGTTTTTTTGGGGGGGGTTTTCTACCTCTAACAAACTCTAAAGAAATGCAGGTGACATAAATTGATCTTGTTTTTTAGATTTAGCAACTATGAAAAAAAGAAAAAGGTTGTTTTAATAGAAATTATGAATGCATTTTCAGATATGTGTAAAAACAAACATAAGCAACATCATGTACTGTAGTGTAGTTGGGAGTTGTGCCTACATTCTGTAGTGACCTCAAGGCAAAGAGATGGAAAAGGTCATAGGGGCATTAAAATCAAAGGGAAACTTGGAAACATGAGCGCACTTAATGAATTTCATGGCGATCTGCCAATTAGATTATAAGATATCCTGACATTTAGTCCCGAGGCTGCAGCTGATGAAAGGTCACCGACTGGCCAAAATAAGAAAAGATTGTAGTATGACCCACTACCCACCAGACTGTTTTGGAATATTCATTTTTCTAGATGTACTGTAGGAACAGAGAAGAGGAGAAAAATGGTAACAAATGCTTCCAGTTCATGTTGTAGAATCCTCCTGTTGCTGTGACTCTAAGCCTCCTGGGTGGCCTTTTATTTTTCCCCACTATCACAGTTTTTATGCTTTGAATTAGGGATCCCAAGAAGTTGGTCACTGTGCTGATCACGTTTTTAAAATGGCCTGTATTGAAGTCCCAGACCAAATTCAACACCTGAAACCTGTTGTTGCTTTGCTAAATGGTAAAACAGAGACTGTACTGGCTGCTGCCGTTTCCTGTCTGCCCGTCATGTGATCTGGGATCTCATTTATAAAACTGGCTTACGCACAAAACGGGGTCAGAAACCCGCGTGAGTCATTTTCTACGCCAAGCTTGGGATTTATAGGACACAACGTCGTGAAAAAATGTGCACAACTTTAAGCACACTAAGGACCTTGCTGTTTACACACATTTTTGAACACGGAGGACACTGGTAGTGGATCATGTGAGATGGCAAAATTGTGAATATAACCCTCATTTTCAGACTTGTAGAGCTTCGCAGACACGAACACACAACCAACTGTCAGCCCACCCCCCCACCCCTGTCTCTGAACTGAGACTTAAAATGAGAATCGGAATAAAAATATGTTGCATTAAAGAATTATATTGCAGTATGGTCATATGTATGTCTTCTGATTATACAGCAATTGCACTTATTGGTGCATTAACTGTGTGAAGTACAAATATAAATACTGCAGTGACACTCCTTCATAATGATGCACAATGGATGCCCTGGCGCTCATTGAAGATCAGCCACTGGCAGCATCAGGATGGGGGAGCAGATGTAGATTCCTTAAAGAAGGCCTATTAGATCCATGTGCTGAACTGGGCCCGGTGTTGGATCTACTGACCCGCTGGAACCGTGCATCCCCCGCAACACTTTCTGTCTGTGGCCTGTCACCTCCTTCTTTTTCATGTCTGGTACACTGCTGCTGCATCAACAACGCTATGTATACTTATATATACATGAATGATACTTTTTAATAGTAGACTTAAAACACTGTCAGGCTCTAAATATCTAGGGGTGCTGAACCTGATCACGTTCTGCTGTAATTTAGTTTTTATTTGTTTTCATTTGGATTTATTCCAGTGTTATTGTTGCAACAAGAAGTAATCACATAATTCAAACTTTATATTTATTGTTCTTATTTGTTTTACCGCTTGTGCTGCTGCTTTTATTTGTTTTTATTTGAATCTTTTTACTCTTGTTATCTGGTTACACATTTTCTTATTACTACTATATTACTACATATTACTATATTTTTGGGTGGTTTTGTGAAGCACTTTGTTCGCCTTTTGGCTGAGGAAAGCTCTATATAGATAAACGTTGATTAACTGATTGAAATAAAACAGTTTTCCGTGCCTCCACGTTGAGCTTTCTCCGCCTCTCGGTTGCCAGGGTTACCCGTGAACTGCCCCATATCAGGTGGCTTCAGTCTATGCAGAATAATCACCTGGCACTTTGCACTGACCGTTTATGGCAGAAAGTGGATGTGTAGGAGAATGTGGATATGATCCAAAATCACATTTCTAGGTAGAGTGTGATTTATAACGCGGGAATTGTGCAGCTGTGCATACTCAAAGTTTGATAGATCTGAAACTTGCTTGGCTTAAGTAAAACATTTTTGCTGGGCTTTAATCCAGTTTTAGTAAGGATTCTATGCACAAGTTTAGAGATGAGACCCCTGGTCTGTGCACAGCGCCCAGCAATCCAACACAGCTTTTAGTTTAGGGAAGATAACTGTATAGAACATTATTCATTCAATTTTACAGCATTCAAGTTGTTCACCAACATTTAAATTTGGTGAACAAGTTTTTCTGTACATTTGCTTCTGCAAACGATCAACTGAAAGGACAGGTCCTACATTATGAGATGAACTGTCAATGAGTCCTATCAATACAGAGAAAATGGTCAATGGCCTGCATTTGTATAGCGCTTTTTCAGGAACACAAAGCACTTTAAATCACATTCAGTCATTCACCCATTCACGCACACATTCACACGTTGATACGTTGTAGCCACAGCTGCCCTGGGCACAGCTGCACACTGACAGAGGCGAGGCTGCCGGACACGGGCGCCACTGGGCCCTCTGACCACCTCTGGCAAGGGGGTGAAGTGTCTTGACCAAGGACACACCGAACGAGATGAACTGAGCGGGGATTCGAACTGGCCTGGGGGGCCCCCCCATTGGCACCGGGCCTGTGTTAAGTATCTGTTGCTATCAAGTAAACGCAGATACTGCTGAGTTATTACTAATAAATTACTAAATATTACTAAATATTTAGTGTGATATTTAATTTGTATTCTTTAAGCTGAATTCGTAGGCATATACATGACATTGATTTTAATATTGTATTGGAAGGGGAAATTATTATTTAATTCTTACTGTTAAATGACAAAAAGCTGTATAAAACCTGATGTTTGGAATATCCCTATTTAGAAAATTGATTACAGAACAAAATGTGTTGGAGAGATTGAATGGATTTATCCTTTCCATTGAAGTAGCAACAAATAGGAGGATTTGGTAGCCTAAAAACCAAAACTGGATTCCAGATGTTTTCATAGATATGTGCTTCTGGGTCAAACAGAAAACTGCAAGGAGAACAATATTTTAGACATAAACTGTGCAAAAAGTTAAACAAAACATATAAAGAGATTAACCATGTTTTACATTACATTTACTTATTTATTTTGCTTTTACAACACAACTACGGTACTTTTTTAACATTGGTTAGCGTCGGTCACAGTTCAGATTTTACTGGCATCTTTACACAAACAATAAATAGTGTTTACATCGATTAGTATTGTTTTCTGGATTTTATCAGGAACATCCTAGCTACATAGGTGTCGATAGCCTGTAGGCAATCTTGAGATGTGCATTACAAATAAATCTAACAGCCAAAAAGCTATTTAACACGTCCTGTCTCCAGCTAAATAACTGGATAAAAACAGTTGCACTGAGTTTTACTGTGTCGACAGAAATTTGAATAACACATTGGCAAGGATTTTTGCTCTAACAGCGTAATGTGGCTGCACTGGCTCCACTGTGGAGTCCTTCCTCAGCACGTTGCTGTGAAAAGTAAAGCTGCACTTGTTTATTGTCATATTTGTAATGTTGCATCACTATTTTCTCTCTAATTGCTCCTTTCAGTTTTCTCGTTTCTGAACCAATCTTGGCACACAGTTGCTCTTCTTCCAGCCTGTTTACTGGGCTGCTGACTGATCCAAGCTGATATGTGAGTGTGTCACAGGGAGATCAGCTCTGTACACACACACACACACTTGGAGCTGTCTGTGTCTCCAGCTTCCATTTGCTTATTTGAACATTTCAAGCAGTTTGAAAGGTTAATACTGGGAGTGAAGACACTCTGGAGAGGGTTCACTTTTGAACAGTGCCTCAGGGCGCTGCCCCAGGTCAAAGGAATGCTTTGGATTCTTTGTCAAGTGGTGATCTATATGGTTATAAGCAGTCAGTATCTTACTGACAGTATACAGTCCTTGGAGGGGTCTCAGTTTTGAGAAACGAAAATATGTTCTAACATGATAATTGAGCTAAGCAGATTGATTCTTAAAACAAACCCATATCTGTATTTTTTTCTGTTTCTACACAATAGTGACTTTTGTATTAGAAGGTCCTTTAAACAGGAGTTCATATCTATACCTTAACAATATTTGTACCATGTGAAACGCAAAGTGCATATTCAAACGTGTTAACCCCAACCTGTGCTACTCAAATGTCAATGTTCCAAATATAACATTTTCTAATCTCATGCTAGGCTATGCAGACACTCTATCTACACTGAGTAGATTCACTCACATCTGCATTCCAAATGCTTGGACAGGCTCCAACTGAATGCAGTCCGACGTTCTTTTTGGATCAATAAAGTTAATAATTAGGAGGTAAAAAAACACAAAACAAGACTGCAGTGTCATGATAAAAATTAAATTACTTTGTTCTGATAGAGAGACGGTACATTTTATATGCTACCTTCCAAAACACAGGGGTGTATCACAGAACACACACTGATACTTCAAGTGAGGGAAGAAGGCGTTTAGGTTTCCCAAAATGAGCTTCAATTTCACATGTTGACCCAAGTTAAACATGTTTTTAGATACTGCACCATACAAGGCAAGATCAGACTGTGTGACAGCATCCTAACTGTCTGATGCAAAAGTCAGTATTAAATTGAAGACAGACGGCTTCCTAATATAGGTAAGATTCTGATTGCTGATGTCAACTGCACAGAACCTGAGTTTTTAAAAGTACAATATTTTCCTTTAGCTCAATTCTGCACAGACTGTGACTTATATTCAAAAAATACAAAATGAATCACAGTTGATTTTACTAATGAAGGAAAACATCCTGGTTTTTCCCCCTGGTCGGTGTTTACGAGGAGCTTGTGTTGGCTTTGAACCAAAGCAGCAAAGCATGGCTGCAGAGTCTAAAATATGTTTATCTGTAAGGTTCAGACTTGACATAGTTATACAAAAAAGACGGTTTAGGGCAAAAACTGCAGTCCTGGTATTAAAAAAGCAACCAACATACAGCCGTTCAGAGAGTAACACCTTACAATTGCTCATGTATACGAGTAAGTTAGGCATTTCTATATTTACAACTGATGCAAGCTTATGGGTTAGAGTCCTAACACTGAGGTATATGCATGTGTATGTGTGTGTGTCTGGTGCCTTATCTGTCCCAGTCGCAGGCTGCGCAGCCCTCCAGAACATTCCACCAGCTCTGAACACATCGCCAGCTGGCACACACACACCCTCATACACACAGATCCACAGTAGCCTCACAATACCCAGCTTTTGGCCCTCGCACATCTGAGGATACATGCACCCCAGGCATCCGACAGCAGTAAAAAGGAGAGAGACAGAGGGAGAATTAGGGCAGAGGAGAAGAAAGAAAAGAGGAGACGGAGGATGCAGAGAGAAGAAAGGAAAGAAGTCAAACACAAAGAAATGCACAGAGGTATAATAACATGTAATTATTGCTTCCTTTTTAAATGATGATAAAAAATAATGTTTTTAAAACTAAATAAGAGAACAAAGGAACAGAAGTCATCTCCATCCTTATGAACCCCTATGATCAAAGCTTTTTTGAGTATTGACCGTTGACCTGAGCTGCTGTGACCTCCTGACATCAGCAATGTGTGTACGTGCTTTTATTACCCCTGTTGTAGCGACACAAATCTGTTCACACAGTCAAATCACAGAATTCCGACTTCCTTTCAAAGACAGAAAACATGAACCCTGTAACTTAAATCAGGTGTCAGTAGGAGGTGGACTCTGAAAACAGAACGTGTTTGTTGTAGGGAGGAGGGGAAAAAAAGGCACAGCAGAGATGAAGAAGAGGAAAATACAGGGGTCAGCAAGGAGAGGAAGAATAGAGGAGAAAAACAGGATGAGATGGAGAAAAAAAAACGTTGAAGAAAGCAGAGGAGGAAGACAAATTAAAATGGTTTAATAATTAAGAGAAATGGTCCGAAGGGAGACCAAGAATTTACTTACTCGCTTATTTAATTAGGTTCTATTAACAGAGACAGAATAGGAGCAAGGAAATGGAGATGAAAATGAGCAGGAGGTAAAAAAAAAGAAAAAGTAATGATTTAAATGTAAAAAAGAAGAGGAGAAAGAGGTGTGTAAACAGAGGAAGAAAATAAAGAAAGAAAGGGGGAGGATAATGGAGGGTCTTGAAGACGAGGAAGTGCCCAGCATGAGGTGTTGTGGAGGCCTGGCCTCAGGCTGTATGTTCAGCTTTACTTGATGAAGAGTGTTTTGGGCTCAGCAAGACACTCTGTTGAGTCAGGTGTGTGTTTGGGGGGGGGGGGGGGTTGATTTAAAACTTAAAACTGTGTTGAGAATTAGCAGAAAAGCTCATGAGCCTTTTTTTGCCTTCTTAACAATAAATAAAAAGATTTTAAGAAGAACAAATGATGGTAGGTGTAACAAAGGAGCTAGAATATTTTCTAATTTTTTGTCCATAAAACTTTTTTAATCTATTCCCAGCAACAAAAACAAGATCTTTCCTGATCTATCTATCTATCTATCTATCTATCTATCTATCTATCTATCTATCTATCTATCTATCTATCTATCTATCTATCTATCTATCTATCTATCTATCTATCTATCTATCTATCTATCTATCTATCTATCTATCTATCTATCTATCTATCTATCTATCTATCTATCTATCTATCTATCTATGTAAAGTTGCTGGATGTTTGTGGCCCTACTTATCATGAAAAGAAGTGTGGCTAAAAAAAGAAAAATTCTTTTTATATCTTCTTAGATGGAAAATGTTCTGTATAACCAGATTTTGACTGACGAGATCAAAAAAACCTGGTCATGATTTATATTTACCCGCCAATTTTTAAAGTGATAATAATAACATTTTAATAAGTCGTTTTTATACATTTTAATTATTATTCAACCCGAACAAACTGAACAGAGAATCCACCTTGTGCCATTAATTGTGTAATTAATAGGCTACATGTATTTATTATGAACACTTCACCGGCTGTGGCCTGAACGCTCCACATGGAGCTGAACTGCTCTCCTGCTTGTGTGTAATGGAGGCTGAACCTGTGCTCTGTTGTCTCACTGGAGACTGGAATTAACCACCACTTCAGCCAAAGTGTTGAAATCAGGGAACATTTCTCCAATTGAAGTGATCAGAATTTGGCAAGATTATCTGAATGAGGGCTTTTCTGGTTGCTTCAGTGGGAGGAAATCATGCAGCATGCGCTCTTTTTGCATCATCTGTCACCAGCGGTCTGTGTCCGGTGCTGTCACAGATGCGCTCCATGCCTCCGTAAGTCTTCAACGCGCCAGGTGGTCAGGGGTGTGAACAGGGGCTGCGTTAACCTGACATTTTTTTTAAACGGTGACAGAAAAATCTGAACGCCGTCCGTCATTTTGTCGTGCCAACCGTTGGTGCTTTCTGCTGGATTTCCGCCCGCTGAACGATAGCTTGAGGGTCAGAAAATGGCTCGTTCAGAGAGTCTTTCCAACTTCAATTGGAGAAACGTTCCCTGATTTCAAACCTTTGGCTGAAGTGGTGCAAATCTAGTAAATCTATCAATTAAAGCTCCATACATGTAGATCGCGGGGAGATTCAAATAGCCCGTGTAAATACATTTCATGGTGGGCAAATGGATGAGTAAGTAAGTAAGTACAATTTTATTTATATAGCACCTTTCAAGAAACAATCGCAAAGTGCTTTACAATACAAAACAATAAACAAAGATCAAAGGATAAACAATACAAGATATATAACATATAAGCTAAGTAAAAGCAATTTTGAAAAGATGGGTCTTGAGCTGTTTTTTGAAGGATAACTCTGAATTTGCAGTCCTCAGGCTAAGAGGAAGCGAAATCCAGAGGGAAGGATCTACCACCGAGAAAGCTCTATCTCCTTTGGTTTTAAGGCGGGTTCTTTTCACAACCAGTAGATGCTGATCACCAGATCTTAAGGACCTGGTCGGGGTATACGGCTGTAAAAGCTCACAGAGGTAAGCAGGTGCTCGATTTTGTAATGCCTTAAAAGTTAAAACCAAAATTTGGAAATGCAACCTGTGCTGGATAGGGAGGCAGTGCAGTTGGAATAATAACGGAGTAGCATGCGGAAACTTAGAAGATCTCGTTAGAAGCTTCGCTGCAGCATTCTGGACACTCTGGAGGCTGCTAATAGACTTTGCACTTAGAAAAGTACAAAGTTACAGTAGTCAAGAAGTGAAGAAATAAAAGTGTGGATTATCATCTCTAGTTCAGTTTGCGCCACAATGCGACTCAGCTTGGGAATGTTTCTTAAATGATAAAAACACGAGCGGACTAGTGAAGCAATATGTGTATCCAAATTTAGATCAGGATCAAAAGTTACCCCGAGATGAGAAAATAAGTTAGAAATGACAATTCATTTTATCTCCAGGGCAGTCGGTCTTATTCGGTCTCAGTTCATCTCAGCCTGTCCCTCCAATCCATCACATCCCTCTGCTTTTCATCACGTCCTCAACTCCCGACACCGACCACCTTGTTTGAGAAGTCACTTCTGAGCAGTGTTTTCTGGGAAATGGAGTCTCTGCTGGTCATGCTGACAGAGCTGTGTCACCCTGCTGTTCTTTTGGAGTGAAACATGTGGTGCTGCTGACACACAGGAATTCACTGACTTGCTTTTCACGGACTTTAAAGGAAAACCACATTTTACTACAAACAACCCATTTTGTGCTTTTGTGTTCCACTTTGGTTTTTTTCTCAACTTGTTTTATTGATACTTTTTTTTCTTTTGTATTTTAGCTTTAGATCATATGTGAAAAAGCTTCCTGAAAGATCCCGGCAAACACTGGAAGGTGAGACACCGTTCCAGCTCCAGGGCGCCAACATGGCACGGTCTGTCATCAACGTCGATTGTGTTAGAGCCGACCCCCGTCGCCTGCACTGAAACGTCTCAGTGTCTTCACGTCTCATTAAACAAAGTGAAGCTGGTTCAGAGTTTCCAGCTCCGCGCCGATGACAGAACCACCGGCTGTTGGCTTTAGAGCCTGAAACTTAACTCACCTGAAGGTGTGGTTGATCACACAGGGCTCAGTCTAAGGCAGAGCCAGAGTCATGTAACATCACATACTGTATAACGATGTACTGCTTCACTGCACATGCAGGCATCTTAAAATCAGTTTCTGAAAGCTAAAAATCTTTAGTTGCTTTAAAAGTGGATGTACTAATAATTTCACACATCTTAGTTGAAACGTATTCAATATGGAATCCTAAATAAATGGTAAATATGCTTTACTCTATCCTTTTGAATAAAGCATTCTTTTCTGGGGTATTCTTCTACAACTCAGATTTGCTAAATACTCTTAAAACCTACAACTTCTTTATGTTTTATTTTCAGTGAGTCAACTTTCCCATAATCCCCACACAGGGTCTTGATCAAGAAAGCTTTTTAAAGGTTTTCTTCTGACTTTGTCAGTTTTTCCCCAGAATAAAATAAAACCCCAGTTAAAATCTGATACAGGACCCTTAGAAATGCATCACCCCTCAGTTTATTATTTACAATATGCAGTGGGGGTGTAACGGTACACACGCACACACACACAAAAATGGTTCGGTACATATCTGGGGGTTTTAAAGTCAAGGGTTGATACGTTTTTAGCACACTTTAATCAACAAAAATAAATACAAATGTCCACATGACTTCTTTTCTTACTTTCATAAGCATTAAACAAATAACCTCTTTCCACTTTCTTTCAATTCCTGAAATTAATTAGATTTTGTTATATTTTATAACTTTAAAAAAGTATAGAACTGACTGGAGATTTGATTGGATTTTCAAAAAATAACTAAAATAGTACAAGCAGACATAGCCAGACTACGAAACAATATAACCACTTGAAAACAGTCAGTGTTAATGATTAGTAAAGTTTAAATAACACTTTGCCCATATTTGAGAATAAAACATGCTTAAATCACTTTGGAGTTGTTTTGATATTTTGACAGGGTAGTTTCCAAGCTGTACTAGAATGCAGCATGGGCAGCTGTTGGGAAAATACCTTCTTATTGACAGGGATTCCACCGACTTGCATTTTATACAAAATAAGGAGTTTGGGTTGATTGGATGCTACTGGTACCCATGTGGACGACAGCTGGTTTTTCTTTAGTATCAGTGATGTTTACGTTCAGCTTCACATTGTTTCAGGTGAGTCATTCAGTTCAGTGCAGAGAGTGTTATGGACCTTATTGCTGTTGAAAGATGCGTTTACTGACAAAGTTCTGCTTCGGTCCATCTTTCTTTTTCTGCTGTAGCTGCATGAGCTACATGTATTCATGTATAAAAAAGGTGTATTTGTTCGGTACAAGTGCGTACCGAATAAACAGGGCTGAATATAAATACATGTACCGTTACAGCCCTAATATTAATATTTTTCAGATAATGCTCTTTGGGAAATCCCTTATTGCTGCTACAATACCACTTATTACCGTTCAGGCTGTTATCTGTCATATTTTGCTCTGATTCAGTCAAATAAATAGGAATTGTGACAGAAGTGGCATATTACCTCATGTATTTTTTTCAGATGTTTGTTACTTAGTAAAGAAGAAAGCAATGATTCAGGACTTTTGCAGAGGTCTGCACATTGAAACTCCAATAGGTATAACATTAAAAATCCAAACTTACAATGACAAGGTTTTAAGGTAATTTTAAACGGAAAGCTTACAAAGAATACTCTAAAAGAAGAAGAAAACACAAATGTTTTTCATGAACCATTTTGTACTCAAATAAAACAAGTGTGTGTTTTTCTGGACAAATATATGACAATTGCTGCCCTGAAGGCAAAAACAAACAAAAAAACATACAAAACAACAAAATGGCTGCCACATATCTTGAGTAAAACATTCTTGCCTGGAAGCCACTTTAAAATCCACCTCCTCCTCCTCCTCTTCATCCTGCAGTCCCCTAAACATCAGACGGAAAGAACCAACAAGCTCTGGAGGGGAGCGCTATCAGAGAAACATTCTCTCTATTTCTAGTTTTAAAAACCCTTCTTCTAGTCTGTCTCCGCTGGATCACAGCGTCACATTTATATTTGACAAGTGGCATCGATGAGTCAGCAGACGTGCAGATAGAAACGTCCTCGCATCTTCAGCGGGGAGCTTTTGTGCACCAGTGTTCATAGTTTTTCCACTTTGGTGTATTTCAGATTGTCCCTGTCTCCAGTCATTTATTTTATTCATAGATAATACCAGAGACACAACATCCTCAAGTCTGACCAACGAAGACACTAAACACCAAGAATTTAGAGAAGGGTTTAAACTGGAAGAATGTTGGAGAATTTGTAATGATTTCCTCATTTCCTCTCATTTAAACTGTAAGAACCGGGTGATTGAAAATTTTACCATTTATGATGCTGCAAATTATTGCTGCACCTTGGTACCAGCAACCGGCCCCAGATGAATTCCTGCCTTTTTAATTTATCAATCACTTCCTTGGAACCACTTTAAAAAAAAATGAAAGACACTAAGCTTTGCCTACAAACAATCCTCAAACAGATTCTTTTTAAATGTATATTTTTTATTATTATTTTTGTAATGAACTGTGGCGTGGTTAGTTTGATCATACGTCTGTGTTGCCCTGTGATAAACCGATGACCCATCCAGAAACTGCTGGAGATCGGCTCCAGTCCATCATGTGACCCAGCTCAAGATTCAGCGGGTCTAAAAAATGGAAATACAGAGCTCTGCTTATCATTAATGAATATCTTTTAAAGAAATTTAAACTCACCAATGCTGAAATGTAGCCTATTTTTAATGAAAAACGATTAATGATCTCTAAAGTAATTATCTCTATGCTTTATATATACAGTGAGGAACATAAGTATTTGACCAATGTGAATTTCTGACCCCTCCATATTTTCTAAGTGGGAGAACTTGCAAAACAGCAGGGTGTTCAAATGCTTATGTTCCTCACTGTATCAATATAGCCTATTTCCTAACCAAAGAGAACAGTTCACATTGTTATTGCTTTCAGCATGTTCCAATCATAAAAAAAAAAAAAAAAATGCTCTTGTCTAGATTTTCCTCAACTAAATGTTCTGTACAGAGAATATGAATATCAGAAAGCGCTGTTGACTAGCCAGAAAATTAACCAGAGAAAATATTATGATTCACTGAGTAAAACTAGTGTGCACGGGTTGAGCGTGATGCTAAACTTTCCTACAGTAAAAAGAATGTTTAATGTGAAGAAAGTCATGTTTTTATTAAATATTAGACAATAACACCATATATTGGTGCCAGAGGTCACGCTACAATCGATCGTTTTGACTGATGGGGTAAATAAATCCAGTCATGATCTGTTTTTACCCACTAATTTTAAGAATGATAATAATGACATATTTAGTAGTATTTCATTTTCATTCATTTTAATTAACATTCAAACTGAACAGAGAATACACACTGTGCCATCACACATCGATCAGATTAATAGGCTAAATGTATTAATTATGAACATTTAACCTGAACGCTCCGCAAGGAGCTGAACTGAGCTCCTGCTTGTGCTTAATGGAGGCTGAATCCATGGTCTGTTGTCACACTGGAGACTGCGCCACTTCAGCCAACGCTTTGAAATCACGGAACAGTTCTCCAACTGAAGTGATCAGAATTCCGCAAGACTATCTGAACCACAGCTTTTCTATTTGCTTCAGCAGGAGGAAATCTCCTCCTGCATCAGTGGTTAATCTGTGTAGTCCGGTGCAGTCACAGATGTGCCCCATGATTCACTAACTCTTCAACGCGCTGTCAGCTCCCTGTTAGCGGGATGCTTTGAGTACGGTGTCCAGGTCTGAGATGATGCTCAGATGCTCTGAGAATCTTGCTTTGATTGATTAGTGACATGAACCCTATGCATAAAGTTGAAAATGTTTGCGTGTCTGCACCAAGACGTCAGGGTTATGAATTGCAATCTGTCAAAGTGACCGATGGCATTCAGATTTTTCCATCGCCGTTTAAAAAAATGGGTCAAATACGGAAAATATTCTGTTAACGCGACCCTTGATTGGTGCCTATATGAGACACCAGAGATGTGAATATCAAACATTACTAAAGGCAAAAGTTAAGTAGAACCCAAAGATAGAAAATAAAATCTACAAAAAACACATTTAAGCAAAATGAAACCAACAAAAATGTACACGGTACACAAACACAGGTCAGCCAGGAATCAGGGAGCCATGGTGGCTTTTTTCACACCAACAATGTGGGAGAGCGCGAGTGACGGCCGTCCTGTCAGAGCTCATTTGAGACGGCAGCAGTCCAAAGACAAAGCTGCTTCATAAGGGATTACTACCTGTGCTCTGAAGACAGTCTGTATGTGCAAAGGGATGGACTTTGAAGCTTTAGCACCATCTGACTCAGAGATGAAGTGTATTCCTGTTGTGTCTCTGGTTTTAGATGTGCATGTGTGCATGTGTGCGTGTGTGTGTGTTTGGGGGTGGGGGGGTCAGGTTGACTGGCATTTTGTGCTTTTCTGTGAGAGTGTTTTCACCTGGCAGGTCAGAGGGTCACGGATGCATGTGGTTCACTTGTTTTTCTGTCTCTGTGTGAATCAGTTCAATCTGTAAAAGCTTTCAATGTACTCCCATCAGTTACTTCCACTTTGAAATAATCCTGCCATAGTAATGGTTTGAGTTTATTTATAATCTACTTCTGTTCCAAACATTTGATTTCTACAGTATGTGCTGACATATCTAATCACTTCTCAGAATTTAATGTGACCCACCTTTATTTAAAAAGACCTAGAGAAACATCTGAGAAAAATAATATTTTAGTTTCCGTCACATCTATGTGTTCATTAATGATTAATTTGCTTTAAATGAGAATGTTTTATGATCATTCAAGACTTTTAATATATATTTTTATAGAGGTTCTAATAAAATACAAAAGAAATTCAAGATTTCTTATATAATAGAGTATGAATTTTGGAATTAAATTAAACCTTATATTTTTGAGAAGAATGTAAAATGGATGGATTGATAACATTTTAATCAGTGTCAGCAACTCTGTCTCATATTGTTCTGCAAAATAAATATGTATGTCATACAAAGTAAATACTGACTGATTTCTGGGGGAAGTCCATGTGAAGTGCTGATTCTAGTCTTACATTCTGTGTGCTGAAGAAGGCATGTGGGTCAGGTACCCTGGGACTGCTGGGCGACAGCTGGTGGTGTCTGTGCCGTGTGCGGCAGATGGACTGATCAGAATGGAAGATCAGAGGATATACAGTAAAAAGTGTGAACATCATAAAGAGGGGGCCTCCTGCTGAGAAAGCAATGATAACTGTAATAACATGAAGTACAACAGGTCAGTCGTAATAACCTGTTTCATACAGCGATGCTTGTGCTGGTAAAACCTGGTAAAGTATTTATATTAGAATGAAAATACAAATAATGACCCAAAGTGAAAGTTTTTGTAGCTTTATTTACAAAATCAAAAAAAAAATTAAAATAGCACTTGCGTCTCCCTTTCGCTGCTATTGACGGGGAGTCGGTTACAGCGCTAACTTGGAACCATGAAATCAAAGAAATCGATGCACATTAAGATTCATTTTCATTTTGTTTTGTTTCATGGCTCAACTTTCTATCTTGGTTGGAGTCGTTTTACTGAGCAAACCTGTATGGCTTTCCTGTTGTAAAAGTTTTATGTTGTTTTTTTCTTCTTAAACAGTCAAAGGATAAATACATATATTTTCTATTTTGGCCTTTATTTATCTTTGGGTTTCAAACAATGCGTTTTTATTGAGTAAGTTAGTTTTCCGGATTTATTTAACATGTGAAAATAACTCAAATAAACCATAGTCTGTTTGAAATGTTGGTTTAAAATTTTGTTTGGAACAAGGCTGCAGGTCCAGATGGTGTCAGCCCCAGAGTCCTGAAGGCCTGTGCAGAGCAGCTCTGTGGGATTCTGCAGCACCTCTTCAAACTTAGCCTAACTCAGGAGAAGGTTCCAGTGTTGTGGAAGACATCCTGCCTTGTTCCAGTACCAAAGAGAACTCACCCATCAGTCATCAATGACTATAGACCTGTTGGCCTGACATCCCACATCATGAAGGTCCTGGAGAGACTCCTGTTGGCACCGCTGAGTAAGCAAACAAGAACGTATCAGGACCCACTGCAGTTTGCTTATCGCTGTGGAGTTGGAGTTGAAGATGCCATCATCCACCTGCTTCAACCAACCCACTGTCATCTGGACAAAGCAGGCAGCACTGTGAGGATCATGTTCTTTGATTTCTCCAGTGCATTTAACACAATTCAGCCTGATTTGCTTTGTCAGAAACTCCTGAAGACACAGGTGGAGCCCTCAACAATCGCCTGGATCAACGACTACCTGACAAACAGACCACAATTTGTGAGACTGAAGGATTGTGTGTCAAACCAGGTGGTCAGCAGCACAGGAGCACCACAGGGGACCGTACTCTCACCATTCCTTTTCACTCTGTACACCTCAGACTTCTAGTACAAATCAGAGACCTGTCATCTGCAGAAATACTCAGATGACTCTACAATTGTCGGGTGTATCAGAGATGGACAAGAAGCTGAACACAGAGAGCTGGTGGACCGCTTTGTGACATGGTGTGGAAACAATCGTCTCACCTTGAATGTGAACAAAACAAAGGAGATGATTGTAGATTTCAGAAGAAACAGGGATAAGTCAAACACTGTTTCCATCATGGGAGAAGAAGTGGAGGTGGTTGAGGAATATAAATACCTCGGAGTTCACCTTGACAACAGACTGGACTGGAGACTGAACAGTGAAGCCGTCTACAAGAAGGGACAGAGCAGACTGTAGTTCTTGAGGAAGCTTAGGTCCTTCAAGGTTTGCAGCAAGATGCTGGAGATCTTCTACAAGTCTGTTGTGGAGAGTGTAATCTCTTCAGCCGTCATCTGTTGGGGTAGCAGCATCAGAGCCAGGAACTTCAAAAGGCTCAACAACCTGATAAAGAAGGTTCTGGTTCTGTTCTAGGGACAACTGTGGAACCTCCGGAGATGATGATGCAAAGAAGGATTCCTTATAAAATCAAAAACATTATGGACAACCCTGATATCTTCTTCATGAGACAGTCATACAACAACAGAGCGTCTTCAGTCGGAGGCTTCTTCAGTTTCGCTGCAATACAGACCGCTACAGGAAATCCTTCCTGCCCACAGTCATCATCTACAACAACTCCTTAAAGAATTAATTATATGAGCTACAACACTTCATTTCCCTCTGGGATCAATAAAGTATTTTTGAATTGAATTGAAATATGGTTTTCAACTCAATTCAGTTCATTTATATAGCGCGGATTCACAACATATTTAATCTTAAGGTACTTTACAATAAGTCATTTTAATACAATCATACTAACATTCCAATCAGTTTAAATGTTTTCTTGCATTGAGTCGTTGACTTGAGGTTGCGCCCCGTTGATGCAGACTCCAACTACAGCAATCCCTCATACTGAGCAAGCATGTAGCGACAGTGGAGAGGAAAAACTCCCCTTTAACAGGAAGAAACCTCCAGCAAAACCAGAACCAGGCTCAGTAGGAGCGGCCATCTGCCTCGACCGTCTGGGGGTTCGAGAAGACAGAGCAGAGACACAGAAAGAACAAAAAGAACTGATGTAGGAGTAATTTCTATATTAAAGAAAGTAAAAAGTTGATAACAGGACATGGAGGATGCTCAGTTAATGGGAGCATCATCCCAGTCGATGTCCCCCGTCCAACAGGGCATTGTTTGTTTTCTTCAATGTCAGGTTGTAACGATACTAAAACCTAAACAAAGAAATACATTTTTAGATTTCCCCGATACAATTATTACATTTTTGTAAAGCAGATCTTCTTGATAAATCCACTTTTTATAGCAGTGATGTGGCTTTTGCAGCTTCAGATATTTTTTTTTAGAATGTCGGCAAATATGTCTCTTTGTGGCAGAGGTTGATGACCTCTGACCTAAGCCATCTTATTTGTCACAACTGATATTTTGTCCACGTATGATGCAGGTGATAAAGGACAAAACTGAGAAACATCTCCACTGCTGCTACTATAGTTAAAACTCCTAAAATAAAACCAAAAACAGAAGAAATGTTGCCTCACAATCATATAATGTCACAGAAAAAAACATCTAAAATACTAACAGATTCTTAATTAATAACTTACGTCTGACCTGTGCTTTCAAAGCAAGAATTTTTTTTTTTTTTATTCTGATAAAACTAAAGGAGAAAAGGTTGAATATATTATTTAACTTTAAATGTCTATTAGGGCTGGTAAATATATTGATTATATGGAATTCTAGAATTTTATTTCTATTTTTGAAGATTGTGTTTTGTAATATTGACAACATCGAGAAAAAAATGTCACCAATGCATCTCTTGGGTTTCCATTGGCCAAAGTGATGTCAGCCCGCCCAAGGCCTTTCGTTTTGTTTTACGAGCATTTTTTACAGTTTGTATTTATATGGAGTTTGAATTCATGTCAAGAAGGGATCACTGAAATTAAAGCAAGTTTAAAAAACATTTTCTGTCATATTCATTTTCTTTTTAAGAATAGAAATGGGAAAAAAATTATTCATATCAAATTGAATTTGGCATGAAAAAAATCGAAGATTTGAGTTTTTTATCCATATCACCCAGCTCTAACACTCCTTTACTTTTTCCAAAACAATTGTATAATGTCTGATGGCATGATGTACTTTTGAAAATGAATCTTTAAAATGACAATAACATTCTGATATTGTCAAATAGTATCAGGTAATGTTAAATATTGACAAAAATAGTGATTTATTTTATATTGTGATATACACTCACTGGCCACTTTATTAGGTACACCTTGCTAGTACCAGGTTGGACCTCCCTTTGCCTTCAGAACTGCCTTAATCCTTCGTGGCATAGATTCAACAAGGTACTGGAAACATTCCTCAGAGATTTTGGTCCATATCGACATGATAGCATCACACAGTTGCTGCAGATTTGTCAGCTGCGCACCCATGATGCGACTCTCCCGTTCCACCACATCTCAAAGGTGCTCTATTGGATTTAGATCTGTTGACTGTGGAGGCCATTTGAGTACAGTGAACTCATTGTCATGTTCAACAAACCAGTCTGAGATGATTGGAGCTTTATGACATGGCGCATTATCCTGCTGGAAGTAGCCATCAGAAGATGGGTACACTGTGGTCATAAAGGGATGGACATGGTCAGCAACAATACTCTAGGCTGTGGCATTGCAACGATGTTCAATTGGTACTAAGGGGCTCAAATCGTGCCAAGTAAATGTTCCCCACATCATTACACCACCACCATCAGCCTGAAACGTTGATACAAGGCAGGATGGATCCAAGCTTTCATATTGTTGACGCCAAATTGTGACCCATACCATCCGAACGTTGCAGCAGAAATCGAGACTCATCAGACCAGGCAACATTTTTCCAATCTTCTATTGTCCAATTTTGGTGAGCTTGTGCGAATTGTATCCTCAGTTTCCTGTCCTTAGCTGACAGGAGTGGCACCCGGTGTGGTCTTCTGCTGCTGTAGCCCATCTGCCCCAAGGTTCGACGTGTTGTGCTTTCAGAGATGCTCTTCTGCATACCTTGGTTGTAACGAGTGGTTATTTGAGTTACTGTTGCCTTTCTATCAGCTCGAACCAGTCTGGCCATTCTCCTCTGACCTCTAGCATCAACATGGCATTTTCGCCCACAGAAGTGCCGCTCACTGGATATTTTCCCTTTTTCGGACCATTCTCTGTAAACCCTAGAGATGTTTGTGTGTGAAAATCCTAGTAGATCAGCAGTTTTTGAAATACTCAGACCAGCCTGTCTGGCGCCAACAACCATGCCACGTTCAAAGTCACTTAAATCACCTTTCTTCCCCCATTCTGATGCTCGCTTTGAACTGCAGCAGATCATCTTGACCATGTCTACATGCCTAAATGCATTGGGTTGCTGCCATGTGATTGGCTGATTAGCAATTTGCGTTAACGAGCATTGGGACAGGTGTGCCTAATAAAGTGGTCAGTGAGTTTATATATATATATCGAGATCAACTGGTATGAAAAATGTTATCATGATAATATTTTTTCTCCATATTGCCCAGCCCTAATTTCTATGGTTAAACACTGTTCAGGGAAAATATAGTATATGAATATCTGCTCTGAGGCAAATGTGTTTAAAATGTCAGAAATATTTTTTTTACCGTCAGGCTAAAAGTCTGTTTCTACAAGATTTCTGATTATCAGTGCATTGATGAGAAAAAAGGTACTTTACATATAGAAGGAGGAGCGAGGAGGGAACGGAGAAAAAAGGTGACAGGAAGTTCACTGCAAATCTTGCTTAGATGTGCAGAAAAATGCTTTTAGTGCAGGAAACCAAGCTGCCTCCTGAAAATGTTGAATGTCCCCAATATCTTCTCTCCCAAAGCTTAGTGAGAGGCGATAAGTAGCAACTAAGCAAGATGTGTGTGTGTGTGTGTGTGTGTGTGTGTGTATGTGTGTGTGTGTGTGTGTGTATGTGTGTGTGTGTGTGTGTGTGTGTGTATGCGTGTGTGTGTGTGTGTGTGTGTGTGTGTGTATGTGTGTGTGTGTGCGCGCGCACAGATGAGGCTGTAATGAAAGCCCTTCTTCTTAAAGCACACTTGCCTAACTGCTGCCACTGCAATCTCCACGTCAGCTGTTTGGGGGGGGATTTGCATTGCACTTTATTTTAATTTTCCTTCAACGGTGAAATACTTAACTTTTGAATCACAAATTCTGGATTTCATGTCCATATTTTAGATATTTTACTTTAAACTGTTTTCCTTGCAGAGTACTCATAAACAGATAAGATCTGCTCTCTCTCAAAACTTTAAGACTGCATTCAGATTTACTGCTGCTTGCACGGATCCCCTGTGCACAGTACAACAGTCATTAGGGACACAAAGAAAATCCACCTTGTTCAACAAAAAGTGTAAAAAACAGATATCTACACCTACAAAAGCAATCAGTGGTTAGAATTTGTTATAAGGCAGAATGAGCAACAGCTAATCCACAAACCTGACCTTTATTATGGATTGGCAAGAAGAAAAACACTGTGAAATAAAGATATTAGAAGTCTAGTTTCTACTTTGCTACAAGTTATGTAGGGGAAGCATGAATCATGCTGATTAAGGTGTCAGATGAGACCAAAATTTAACTTCTTGGCCTGCATTCAAAATGCTATGTGAGTACAAAACTAACACTTTGCATCACCCTGAACACACCATCCCCATAGAAAAACACGGCAGCAGCAGCATCATGCTCTAGAGCTGGTCACAGCTGAAGGCTAAATTCAGGCCAATCATCACAAGCCAAACCAAATTTATTTAAATAGCACTTTACAACAATAAACTTGACCAAAGTTCTTTACACAGGGTAAAAATAAAAATATAGAGAGTCACTGCGATACAACTGCACTGCATAAAATGACAAATGAAGCTACAAGTACTAAAAGTGCTAATTAAAACTCTTAAAATATCAAAACACAATAAAACCACAATAAAACCATCCATCCATCCATTTTCCATACCCGTCCATCCTATGTAGGGTTGCGGGGCGGCTGGTGCCTATCTCCAGCGGTCAAGGGGCGAGAGGCAGGGTACACCCTGGACAGGTCGCCAGTCCATCGCAGACAATAAAACCAAAGAAACCCAATTAAAAAGCTTTCATGCTTAGTTGAACGGCGAACTAAAAAAGTGGGTTTTTAAAAGAGTTTTTAAAAACCCAGAAAAAACTCTGTCCCTTATACGCTTACGTTTTGTTCTCGGCACCTCTGGGAGCAGCTGGTCTGCTGACCTCAGGGACCGAGGGGGAGAATATCCTTTTAAAAGCTCTGATAAATAGCATGGGGCAAGACTAGGTAAAGATTGAGAAACAAATAAAATCACTTTAAAATGAATCCTAAAATGAACAGGCAGCCAGTGCAGTGAGGCTAAAACTGGGGTGATGTGTTCTCGCTTCTTTGTACCAGTTAAAAGATGTGCAGCCAATTGGAGACGAGAGAGGGTGGACTGGGAGACACTAAGGTACAATGAATTACAGTAATCAATGCATGATGTAATAAAAGCATGAATTACTGTTTCAAAATCTTGTTGTAAAAGCATGTGCTTAAACTTGGCAATCTTCCTCAGCTGATAAAAAAATCAGCTGATAAAAACTAAATATCACTGCACTGATCTGCTTGTCCAAAGTAAAATCACTTTCCACTTTTACTCCCAGGTTAGTCACTGTAAAGTTTAAGTATGAAGCCAGTGAGGCAAGGTCAATTAAACAAGGTCTACTAGAAACACTGAAAACCATGATTTATGTCTTTTTGTCATTAAAAAGAAGAAACTTAGAGGACATCCAGACTCTAACTTCGTCAAGACATTCCAAAAGGGAATTTAAAGAGCAAGTGTGGCCACGTTTAAGAGGTATATAAACCTGGGTGTCATCAGCATAAAAATGAAAGACAAACACCCATGTTTCCTAAAAATTTAACCAAGTGGCAATAAATACAATGAAAATAACAAGGGGCCAAGAACTGATCCCTAAGGAACCCCGCATGAGAGCGGAGAGAAAGACAATATGAAGCTTTGTAGAGTGACACAAAATGATCTTTCAGTGAGGTAGGAAAGGAACCAGTCCAAGGCAGTGCCTCGAATAGCCTGAGGTTTTCTAGACGAGAAATGAGAAGGTTGTGGTCCAAGGTGTCGAATGCAGCAGTAAAATCTAATAAAACTAGGACTGCAAAGTCTCCAGGGTCAGTAGCTAAAAGAATATTATCAAAAACTCTGAGGAGTGCTGATTCTGTACAATGGACTGAAATTTTTCAAAAATACTATTTACTTGTAAAAACTCAGTTAACTGCAAATAGACAACTTTCTCTAGTACCTTAGAAAAAAAAAGGGAGCTTGGAAATAGGTCTATAGCTAGACAGTGCAATAGGGTGAAAACCAGGCTTTTTTATTAAAGGGTGCACTAGGGAATGTTTCAGTTCTTTAGGAACCAGACCAGAGGAGAGGCTACTATTGATTATAACAAGAATCGATGGACCCACAGTAGAAAAAACCTCTTTAAAGAATCGGGGGGGCATTATATTAGAGGGTGAGCCGGAAGGTTTTAAGGCTTCAACAATCTAATTTAGAGTCAGAGGTTCAAACCGATTAAAAATTATAGAACAGGGACCGGAAATAACTGAAGGGGGTTAGGGCGGTATCTGAGCTCTAATACTAGCCAATTTATCTACAAAGAAAGACAAGAATGCTTCACATGACTCTATGGAAGGTTCAATACAGGTGGACTGAGGAACATTAAGAACATAATCTATAACACAAAAAAGGAAATGAAAGGAAAGGCTGCAAAAGACTTGAGATTTCGGCGAATGTTCGACTTCCAGCAGATCAACGATCCCTAAACATGCACCCAGAGCTGCGAATAGAATGGTTTACATCAAACAATATTCATGTGATACAATGGCCTAGTCTAAATCTGGGCCTAGTGCCAATGGGCAGGCCTGGGGGGCCAGGCATCGGGCCAAGACATATTACAGCCGTGTTTTCTTTTGCTAATTAAATTGAAACCATGCAATGTATTGACCCAAGACAACCAGCAGAGGGTGCTGTATGCTATAATTGGGCCTGTTGGAGGCAGTAAAGGAGATACTTTGATACGGTTGTATGCCAAAATGGACATTAAAGTTTGGCTAATAAAAGCTAGCACAAGCAGGGACGAAGCTAACACAGCACCTGTCTTAGAAAATTCAACCTTAAGTGACATTCTTGTTCTCACTCTATACCAGTCGGTGGCAGTAATGCAACAATTTGTTTTTTTGCCAGCCGCTAATGAAAATCACAAAGAAGAAGAGTGTTGCGTTATTTTTAGGCTAATATGAGCATGCTAATGGTAGTTATGAGGAAAACTTTGTGAGACATTAAGAATGTTTTCAGCGGCAGATTATGTTGGATTGTGGACATAAGATTTGTTGTGGACTAGCTATTTTATTGGAGGACATTCAATGGACCCCTGTGGATGTAAAAATGCAGTTTTTGTGCAAGATGACTCTGTTTGGTCAATGATTTGTAGCTCTGAACCGGGAATTGCACATTGTCCAGCTTTCTGAGTGGTTTGACAAAAGCGTTTACTGTGTCTACAGTTTTGATTGTGTCCTTGATTGGCATACATGATTAGTATCTTACCAATCACAGCTTTCCAATGACATGTAATGTATTTATTTAGATAGAAAAGGTGTAGCAAAACAAGGCAGATTTGACCTGGAAGTATGCAAAGCCAACAAATATGCAATATGCAAATATCTCTTCTATTACATAGAAACTTGTAGTTGCAGAGAAAAAGTTAAAGGAGTATGCATACTTTTGCATGTTACTGAATGGTTGGGCTGTTTTAGTGTGCATGCGATTAGGGCAGCATACACAGGACATAATGATAGCTGCACCCGATGAATAATAAAGTATGTAACCCCTAAAGTTTTAGATTTTACAGGGGAGAACAGGGATTGCCACTTCCCTCCTGTCGTCCCCTAAGGAGACAAGCAAAGAGCTGATAAGCTGTAGAGCACACTTTCAAATCAGCAGGGCGACCTTGGCTTGAAGCAAATGAAGAGTGAGCCAAGAGCGTCCCTTCATCTCTGAAAGTTCTTTCAGCCCACGGAGAAACGATCTCCCCTGGGGTTGACCGCGAGGGGTGAGAGGAAAAGAGAGCTCAGGGGAGAGCAGGAAGCGGAGGACAAAGAGAGCATGAGTGGTGTCATGGTGAGGATTGATGGACAAGCCTGGGCTCAGGAGACGTCAAGGTTTTTAACGTGATTCTCCACGCTTCAGGGATCAGTGAAGGTCATAAAGTGCTGATGGATGAAACTGACAAATCACAGCTCTGAGAGCCTCTGAGTTCCACAGTTTATCTTGGTCCTTTAAAGTTTTCCTCATCACTTACATGTGGAACGACCTCTCTTCTCCTTGAAGACGATGGGGTTTTATTCTCTCTAAAATTAGCATTCCTTGGTCTTGCTCTTGTCTGTCAAACTCAAATCTAATTTTGTTCAAAGGTGCTTAAGTAAAAATATCGATGCCCACCAATTAATTCTAAAAGAAAGAAGAGAGCAGCTGCATCCCTTCGAATTTAGGCAAATAACCGATTAGAGAATAGAACAACTATTCACCTTGTTTACTTCCACAAAATGAGGACATTTACAGTCAATGCATAGCTGTACTTTTTCTTGATTTTTCAGTGTTTCTGATCTAAAAGCTTCTTTTTAGGCTTTGTTTGTGCAGTTCTGTCAGATGAACTGTAGAAATAGTAAAGCAAAGCTAAGACCCTGACAAAAAACCTTTATCAGAGTTTTGATTTGCTGTACAGAAACATTGCAACAAGCAGCACACATGCTTGATTTGTTAGGGGGCCTGATGCAAAGTCAACGACTTAATGCAGTTAGCTTGGTTCCCTCAGACAGATAACATTTTATCCAATTCCTGTTATATGTTTAACTGATGCTGACGTTGTATCAATAAGAACTGGATTGATTATTTTTAAATAACTGTATATGAATGTGAGCTGCTTGTCTTATACATTTGTTGCTATATATATATATATATATATATACACTACCGTTCAAAAGTTTGGGGTCACCCAAACAATTTTGTGTTTTCCATGAAAAGTCACACTTATTCACCACCATACGTTGTGAAATGAATAGAAAATAGAGTCAAGACATTGACAAGGTTAGAAATAATGATTTGTATTTGAAATAAGATTTTTTTTACATCAAACTTTGCTTTCGTCAAAGAATCCTCCATTTGCAGCAATTACAGCATTGCAGACCTTTGGCATTCTAGCTGTTAATTTGTTGAGGTAATCTGGAGAAATTGCACCCCACGCTTCTAGAAGCAGCTCCCACAATTTGGATTGGTTGGATGGGCACTTCTTGCGTACCATACGGTCAAGCTGCTCCCACAACAGCTCAATGGGGTTCAAATCTGGTGACTGCGCTGGCAACTCCATTACCGATAGAATACCAGCTGCCTGCTTCTTCTCTAAATAGTTCTTGCACAATTTGGAGGTGTGTTTTGGGTCATTGTCCTGTTGTAGGATGAAATTAGCTCCAATCAAGCGCTGTCCACTGGGTATGGCATGGCGTTGCAAAATGGAGTGATAGCCTTCCTTATTCAGAATCCCTTTTACCCTGTAAAAATCTCCCACCTTACCAGCACCAAAGCAACCCCAGACCATCACATTACCTCCCCCATGCTTAACAGATGGCGTCAGGCATTCTTCCAGCATCTTTTCAGTTGTTCTGCGTCTCACAAACGTTCTTATTTGTGATCCAAACACCTCAAACTTGGATTCATCCGTCCACAACACTTTTTTCCAGTCTTCCTCTGTCCAATGTCTGTGTTCTTTTGCCCATCTTAATCTTTTTCTTTTATTGGCCAGTCTCAGATATGGCTTTTTCTTTGCCACTCTGCCCTGAAGCCCAGAATCCCGCAGCCGCCTCTTCACTGTAGATGTTGACACTGGTGTTTTGCGGGTACTATTTAATGAAGATGCCAGTTGGGGACCTGTGGGGCGTCTGTTTCTCAAACTAGAGACTCTAATGTACTTATCTTCTTGCTCAGTTGTGCAACGCGGCCTCCCACTTCTTTTTCTACTCTGGTTAGAGCCTGTTTGTGCTGTCCTCTGAAGGGAGTAGTACACACCGTTGTGGGAAATCTTCAATTTCTTAGCAATTTCTCGCATGGAATAGCCTTCATTTCTAAGAACAAGAATAGACTGTCGAGTTTCAGATGAAAGTTCTCTTTTTCTGGCCATTTTGAGCGTTTAATTGACCCCACAAATGTGATGCTCCAGAAACTCAATCTGCTCAAAGGAAGGTCAGTTTTGTAGCTTCTGTACCGAGCTAAACTGTTTTCAGATGTGTGAACATGATTGCACAAGGGTTTTCTAATCATCAATTAGTCTTCTGAGCCAATGAGCAAACACATTGTACCATTAGAACACTGGAGTGATAGTTGCTGGAAATGGGCCTCTATACACCTATGTAGATATTGCACCAAAAACCAGACATTTGCAGCTAGAATAGTCATTTACCACATTAGCAATGTATAGAGTGTATTTCTTTAAAGTTAAGACTAGTTTAAAGTTATCTTCATTGAAAAGTACAGTGCTTTTCCTTCAAAAATAAGGACATTTCAATGTGACCCCAAGCTTTTGAACGGTAGTATATATATATATATATATATATATATATATATATATATATATATATATATATATATATATATATATATATATATATATATATAACTGATCTGAACTGCAACAAGTACAGTGGTACTCTCTATTATAGCATTTCAGGGTGGTTCTGGTTAATTGGGTGCAAACAGAATGTACAAAAAAAGTTGCTCTTCTGCTTCAGGGCCTGAAAGCTCCTCCATGCTTAATGCCGTGGTGGCAGCAATCATAATCTATTATCTTTGGGGATCAGGACGCCCCAGACGTTGAGACAAACATCAAAAAAGTACAATGTAGGTATTTTTGTGCCTGCAAACAGCTAAGATCGGAGAATACTTAAGACTCCACCCAAAAATGCTCATAACCGCCTATTTTAATTGATCACAACAGGCCTGGTGCAAATGGGCGGGCTGGGCCCGACCATTTAGGTATCGGGCCGTCCAAGATAGATTACGTCAGTGTAAATTAAGTTCCATCAATGCAATGTATTGGACCAAGACAACCAGCAGAGGGTGCTCTAGGCTATTAATCAGGCCTTTTGGAGGCAGTAAGGGAGATACTTTGATATGGTTGTATGCCAAAATGGACATTAGAGCTTGGATTCATTAAAACAAGATCAAAGCTAGCACAAGCAGGGATGATGCTAATACATCACAAGTCTTAGAGAGGCAAAGGCAACCTTGAGTGACATTCTGGTCCTCACTCCATACCGGTCGATGGCGGTAATGCACCAATTTGTTGTTTGCTACCCACCAATAAACACCACAAAGAAGAAGAAGGGTGCTATGTTATTTTTTTGCTAATATGAGCATGCTAACAGTAGTAATGATGAAAACTTTGTGAGAAATGCATGCAAGGAAGGAAATTATCAAGGTTTTGAGCGGCAGATTATGTTAGATTGTGGACGTAGTCAATCAATCTAACTTTATTTATTAAGCGTTTTTCATACAAGAGTTGCAACTCAAAGTGCTTTACAGATTAAAATGACCTCAAATTAACCATATTCCCATCCCTCACCCACAGATTTGAAAGCATGATCACAGTTATACCCCCCTCCCCCAACCCAACGCCCATGCACACAAACACTTAAGAACAACAATAAAAAGGACATTGGGCCAAGTGCAGATGAGTCAGGTAAGGAAACACCATCAAGGGATCCATCTGCACCGGCAGCAGCAGATCAACCGCAGCAGCCGAGGCACACAGGGCGCCCAGAAGAGGCAAGGCCGAGACCCCCACCTCCACCCAAGCGCTACCAAGCAGCCACAGACGACCACCACTCCCGAAGCAGAGGGCTCCCATAGAGGAAAAACTGGCAGGAAGATTAAAACAACAGTTTAAAGTACAAAAATTACAGGGGATATATGATAAGACTACGCAGTAAAACACTGCAAATATAATCAAGCAATAATCAGTTAAAAGCTAGGCTAAAAAGGTGAGTCTTGTAAGACTTGTTGTGAGCTAACTATTTTACTAGAGGAAATTCATTGGACCCTTGTGGAAGTAAAAACACTGTTTCTGTTTGAGACGGCTCTGTTCAGTCAATGATATGTGGCTTCAAACAATGAGTTGCACATTATCCTTCTTTTTGAGAGAGTTGACAAAAGCGTTTATTGTGTCTACAGTTATGATTGTGTCCTTGATCGGCATACATAATCGGAATCACAAGAATCTCAGCTTTCAAATGTTGCATAATTGAGCAAGTTCTTGCATTTAAAAAGATGAGAGAGGTATGTCATTTTCATCATAGGTACACTTCAACTGTAAGAGACAGAATGTAAAAACAATTCCAGGAAATCATACTGTATGATTTTTAAAGAATTTATTTGTATAATGGTGCAGAAAATAAGTATTTAGCAAGAATTCTGGGTCTCACAGACCTGTTACTACTTTAAGAAGCTCTTCTATCCTCCACTCATTACCTATATTAATGGCACCTGTTTTAAGTCGTTTTCTGTATAAAAGACACCTGTCCACACCTGCGAACAGTCAGACTCCAACCTCCACCATGGCCAAGACCAGTGAGCTGTCCATTGTAAAAATATAGCAGCAATTACAGCATAAATATCCTACTGAACTTGTAACGACTGTTTCCCCAAAGAGTGAAACCTTACAGCTGCAAGTAAGAAGCGCCTGTAGGGAGAAAGAAGTGCCTTTTAACCAAAAGAGGAACCACACCAGGTAAAAGTTTAATACAAACGATAAATGAAACACTGAATATCTTTTCAAAAACGAAAACATGCAGAAAACATGACATTAGCAGCTTCATCCTTCTATGCAACCACCCATCCTTCCCAAGCTGGAAGAAAAGAGCAACGACAGAGTGTGATGTGAGACAATTAGTGAGGACACGTCAAAACACACAGACACAATGATGTGTAATGGCCTCGAGGGCTTGTGCGTGTCTGTGAGTTTGCATTAAGGGAGTGGGTCGACATGCAGGAAGCAGACACGCAGCATCCCTCGCAAACACAACAATACGCGCGCCAAACGGAGGTCATTATTCATTCGTGTCCTTGTGCGTTTTTCTTGCATCGATGTGTGCAAGCTGACTGCATGCACAGGCCATTTGTGATGCATTTGTTGTTTAATGCAGTTACTGAAGGAGAAGTGACTGCATATTATTCTCTTCCCCTCTATTTATTCTATCTCTTACCTAAGTGGCAAGAGAGATGGACAAGAAGAGGAAGTGGAAGTTTTTATATACCATAAACTATAAAATGGCAGTTTTTAAAAACATTTTTATTAATGCAACAGGTCAAAATACTGGGGTAAACAAGAACAAGAATAAGAAGAAAGCAGGCTATAAGCGCGTTTCCACAAGGCGAGTTCTGGGACATTTTTGAGAGGGAAAAACCAAAGGTGCGTTTCCACGATCGGCACTTCACACCGGGCCGGGCCGACAGGGCCGTTTTCAGGGCCATTTCAGGAACTAACCAAGTACCAGCCCTTGGGTATGTACTCGGAAATGACCCGGTGGGGTGGAAACACGCATACGGTGAAGGTCCAGTAAAATAACCCTGAAGTTCTAATAGTGGAAACACGCCTAATGTCTTCTCGTAAGTTATTAGGAAACTGCTTTTTCACATGGGACAAGGTTGTGTTGGGTATCTCTTCCCCTATAGAATGTAATCATCATTTGAAAACAGATTTTTCTTTTCACTCAGACTATCTTTGGCTGATATGAAGCTGATGATCTGAAACATTCAAGTGTGAAAAAAGCAAAAACAAAGAAATCTGTAAGGGACATGCGCTTTTACACAATAGTGTACGGACGTGTGCGACAAAGCGAAGCCCTGATTCTGGCCCTAAAACCAAGTGAGCATAACTCTGTACTGTAAGTCAGTTTTGCATTAAAGGGCATTTGTTCCAATTTCTTATTCAGTTTATGAGTACAGCATATCGCTGATGTCCAAACATCAGGCATTCCTCTGCTTATTCTTGCTTGGTTGAGAGTTTATTGTTGCAGTTTGGATGGGGTGACCTTGTCCTAGTTGTTGATCAGTGAGTAATGCCGCCCGAGGACACAGCTGATTGGCTGTCAATAAGCTATTAGGACAACAGAGAGAAACAGAGACAATTGGATGGAAGAATAATGGAAAGCTACAGGGAGAGAATGAGAACAGAGTGGAAATTAAAAAAATTATGTTTATCGTATCTTTAGCACCCCCAAGAGGCTATTCACTACCTTAGTTTTGGGATATTGCATAGCTTTTTACAATTCAAACATCTGGGTAAAGTGTATTTTGGTAAATTCTTCTAAGATAAGATACAATCTAAGATAAGTGTAACAAATGTGCTATTGCGAAATAGCCTTCCTTCTATTTCTCTGCATGACTACAGAACATTTCTTCTTTGGTCTTTACTTGTTTTTCAAAGATTTCTGGACATTTATTTGTAGGCAGTTTCCATGAAGATATTTCTATTATAACCATAAACCAAATATTCAGTTGCTCTCAACTGAAAATGAATGCAGGGATTTTTGTGACTTGAATATATTAAAAACATATTTGCTAAGTTTCAGCTTCTGCAAAAAACCTTTAAATGTCGAGTTTTGTATCAGCTGTTTACTTCAATCTGTTTAAATAAACTAATTATGCTTTGAAAAAGACGTGACTAAAGAAGAAGCTCATTTAACTTAACGTTTCAAGACACAGTCGTCCTGTCCATACTCGTGTCCATTTGACCTTATCAAAGGAGCATTTATGAAATTCAAAAACACAGTAAAAGCTTCAACAATGTTCATTATTTATGTGCATTTTGCTGTTTTGTTGCCTTGAAAAGGTCACGCTTGAGAGCTTCACAGTTTGGTCATAATAATTTGTCCTGCAGCTCTTTACACAAATACACAGTGTTTGTGCCACTAACACAGCCCTACGCTCACAAATAGGCTTGAATTAACTCCTTTTTGAAGGGGATTTATTAATCTAATGCATTCCCTAGCTCCAAGCTCTCTCACCTTAACCACAGCATGTCAAACTACAACTACATTTAACCTAAACCAACCTATGCAAATCGCAGGTCTATGGCGTGCCGTGCGTAAAGTTACACCGTCAAAGTTTTACAGGAATATTTTATGTTATTTAGCCTGACATAAAAGAAAAAAAATAGGGTTCCATTTTTCAAAGTCATATTTACGTCCATATTATTTATTCATATATAAATGTCACAGCTTCAAACTAAATATTTCGTTTACAAATTAAATATTTAGCTCCAAAATAAATATTTACTATAAAGCTAAACATTTAGCTGCCGCACTAAATTGGCTAGCTAAATATTTAGCTTCAAACTAAACTTTTAGCTCAGAGCTAAATATTTAGCTTCTATTTTCCTCCGGACATGTCCAACATTTCAGGTAAAAATGTAGGAGGAGCCGTTTCATGGCAACAAAGACGTTTACCGATGGATTTACAGCAATAGTGACTGCACCGACAGCAGTGTATGTAAAGGTTTGCAAGATCCAGCTTTTATTTTGACAGTCCGCTTTCGCTTATGGGCAAGTAAATTTGCAATTCAGCTAAATATTTAGCTCGGAGTTAAACATTTAGTTCGAAGCTCAATATTTAGCCAGCCAGTTTAGCATTCTTGCTAAATGGCTAGCTTTAAACTAAATGTTTAGCTTGCTAACTAAATATGTAGCTTACAAATTAAATATTTAGTTTGAAAATTTGACATTTATAATTGCATAAATAACATGGACACAAATATTGCTTAGAAAAATGAACCCCCATTTTTTTTCTCTTATGACAGGCTAAATAACCCAAAAATATTGCTGTTAATCTTTGTGTAATTTTACAAACGGCCCCTCATATGAGGCAGCCCTCACTTTGATGGCATAACTGAGAATGAATCTCATAACGAAATGGAATGCTGTTTAAGAGCGATTATCCGTTCTTGCACATACAAAGATGTGCAGAATTGAACAACTGCAACTAAATATGAGACCATTTTGATCAATCTACGTGACCCTGACAGACTCACAATCGCTGTGAAGCACAGCAGCCTGGAGGATACACGGGCCCACTGTGTTTGGTGTCACACAAGCACAAGCGCCCGCACACACACACACACACACACACACACACACACACACACGAAGGCAAGCAAACATGTGGCGCTGTGGCAGGTTGTTTCAGGCCGGAGGCTTAACCCAGAAATAAAGACAATAGAATCAACCAGAAAAAAAAGCTGTAAGTGTGTTTGTCACCTCGGGGCTGCCAAGCACCGAAGATCTGCACGGAAACCTGACAGAACAGGACCATGTCTGTGTAATTACGCGTCTGCGTGCAAATGTGTGTTCTTTTTGTTTGGGTATTCAGCTCAAAAAATCTTTGACTAAAACAATTAACAATAGTTAAATAAAACAATGGAGCTGAGGAAAAAAAAGCCAGTCAGTGTGCAGGCTGATGCATTAATTGCAGTCAAGAGTTTCTCATTTAAATATGGAAATAAGCACATTTATTACCTTTAATGAGTGTTTGTCCCTGTGTGTATATTCTTAGTTTTCTTTCAGTACAGTAAAAATCATTTTGTGTCTATTTATCTTTTTTATCTCATTACCTTTAAACATGTTATTTAAATTACTTAATAAATCGAAATTAATTTAAATTCCTCTCTGAGGCATACCTTTGCTTCCTTAGAAAATACAACTTAAAAAATCCATACGCTAAATCTCTATGAAGGAACAATAAAACAGTAATGGGTAAACAATTAACTGCAGTGCTTGTTAAATGTTATACAGTGGCTTGCAAAAGTATTCGGCCCCCTTGAACTTTTCCACATTTTGTCACATTACAGCCACAAACATGGATCAATTTTATTGGAATTCCAGCTGAAAGATCAATACAAAGTGGTGTACACGTGAGAAGTGGAACGAAAATCATACAGGATTCCAAACATTTTTTACAAATGAATAACTGAAAAGTGGGGTGTGCGTAATTATTCAGCCCCCTTTGGTCTGAGTGCAGTCAGTTGCCCATAGACATTGCCTGATGAGTGCTAATGACCAAATAGAGGCACCTGTGTGTAATCTAATGTCAGTACAAATACAGCTGCCCTGTGACGGCCTCAGAGGTTGTCTAAGAGAATGTTGGGAGCAACAACACCATGAAGTCCAAAGAACACACCAGACAGGTCAGGGATAAAGTTATTGAGAAATTTAAAGCAGGCTTAGGCTACAAAAAGATTTCCCAAGCCTTGAACATCCCACGGAGCGCTGTTCAAGCGATCATTCAGAAATGGAAGGAGTATGGCACAACTGTAAACCTACCAAGACAAGGCCGTCCACCTAAACTCACAGGCCGAACAAGGAGAGCGCTGATCAGAAATGCAGCCAAGAGGCCCATGGTGACTCTGGATGAGCTGCAGAGATCTACAGCTCAGGTGGGGGAATCTGTCCATAGGACAACTATAAGTGGCGCACTGCACAAAGTTGGCCTTTATGGAAGAGTGGCAAGAGGAAAGCCATTGTTAAAAGAAAACCATAAGAAGCTGGTCAGAGTTGATGGGACGATAGATGGAGCCAAATACAGGGCAATCTTGGAAGAAAACCTCTTGGAGTCTGCAAAAGACTTGAGACTGGGGCGGAGGTTCACCTTCCAGCAGGACAACGACCCTAAACATAAAGCCAGGGCAACAATGGAATGGTTTAAAACAAAACATATCCATGTGTTAGAACGGCCCAGTCAAAGTCCAGATCTAAATCCAATCGAGAATCTGTGGCAAGATCTGAAAACTGCTGTTCACAAACGCTGTCCGTCTAATCTGACTGAGATGGAGCTGTTTTGCAAAGAAGAATGGGCAAGAATTTCAGTCTGTAGATGTGCAAAGCTGGTAGAGACATACCCTAAAAGACTGGCAGCTGGAATTGCAGCAAAAGGTGGTTCTACAAAGTATTGATTCAGGGGGCTGAATAATTACGCACATCCCACTTTTCACTTATTTATTTGTAAAAATGTTTGGAATCATGTATGATTTTCGTTCCACTTCTCACGTGTACACCACTTTGCATTGATCTTTCATGTGGAATTCCAATAAAATTGATTCATGTTTGTGGCTGTAATGTGACAAAATGTGGAAAAGTTCAAGGGGGCCGAATACTTTTGCAAGCCACTGTATTAGTTATAAGTTATGGTTATGTTCAGCTTATGCAGTCATGTTAAAAACTGCAGCTAGAAATGCACAGTGTCATTGACTTCTGGTCTTAATCATTATTATTATTAAAGTCGAACTCCGATCCGATCCAGTCCGCACTCAGTCCACATTTTATTATTAGAGCACTCTCCTCTGAGGTCATTACACCAATAATGAACAACTGCAACACACAAACATAATTTACCGAGCAAGAGAGCTACTCTTTCTGTAAGTTTTTTTTCCAACACACAATTATTTGGAACTGAAAGAAAACACGTTATGAATTAAATTATCAACAAGTCATATCAAAACAGAGAGCAAGCAAGCTGGCACTTCAGCAAACATGTCTCAGCAAAGATCCTACGCAGCTCCTCAGATGCATGAATGTTTTTGAACCCCTTTGTACAGACTCCGATGCTCCTTTAGGAATAAGTAATAAAACATGTTTTAGGTGAAGTGTTTTAGTGTTTTTCTAAAAGCCAGTTAATACAATTTGGATCAGAGGACAGTGCAATAAAAGTAGATAAATAAATACATAAAAAAGAGCAAAGACGATTCAGACAGTCCAAGGAAACTAAATATCAGTCACTGTCCAAACTAAAATAAACTAAACTAATCTTTACTTTTCACTTGAAAGATGTATTATATATTTTTCTAAACCAACAGGTTGATTTGGAAGAGTTTTTAAAAAATCATTAGTCCCCATAAATTTGGGTAAGAATTGCTTCTTTGTGAACCTAAACTTATTCAATTTCTGACAGTTTTGTGCTCTAATCTTTAGAAGACAATGCAGGTTGTTTGACACTGACTCTTCTTTCTTCCACTTCCGTCTTTTACTACACATAAAAACAAATAAACATATCTAATTCAATAACAACATAGTAGCTGAAGATGATTAAACTGAAAACTTATAACACAGTAATTGTAGGCATACGGCGCCATTGTTTTGCTTTTAAGCTGTAAATTTAATAAATGATTTTCTCAGTATTAGCAGTCTTGACCTTTGATCCCATCTATCAGATTTGAACCTTTGAACATGAAGATAGCTTAAAATTCCAACATAATTAGTATAATTTAACTTTTCATCTCACTTTCATTCCTGATTGTAATAATATTGTCAGGAGCTCATGTCTGATTTCTTTTTTAAACATACTCACTGGGTTGCTTTGTTCACTGCAAAACCTTCATGCCGGGGGGTTTTATGCTTGTTCCTTTAGCTATATAATAAAATCTTGTTTTCTATTTATAACTGTTTGCAGAAACTCAAAAAGATATTTTGTGAAAAAAGCAAAAGCGCTACATGAGATGCTCAGAGTGCAGCTACAAACAGTATCTGACACATGCAGCAGTTCAGTGTATAGAGTGAAAAAGTATTGACCGTACAGTCATGAAAGTTTAACTTTGAGAGTAATTTAACATGAGTGAATCCTTTATTTTCACCACAGAAGATGTCTGGTCTTTCATTCATGCAGTCAAAATACAGACTTGAGATAAATGTAAATGCTTACGTTGTGTTTCATATATTAGTAAGGAGTGAGCAAACGGAAATACAGGGTTCAGCATGAAATTAGGACTGAATAAGGTTAAGTGCAAGGGAAAATAACACAGCAAAAAATCAGAAGCCATTATAAGCATAATCATTGTATCTGTCACGCTGCCCTATTCCTGCGTTATTGTCTTCACCTGTCTGTCTCATCATCCACACCTGATCCTACTCACCTCCTGCCTTTAAGACCCCTCACTTCCTTTCACTCCCGGCCGGATCATCCTTAGTTGTCAGTAGCAATTGTCAATCCCCATGGTGTGTCATCTTCCTGCTGTCTTCCTTCCCTGCCCGATGTCCAGTGTCTCAGTTCCTACCATCTTCACCACCATCATCACCACGACTTCACAATAATAAACATCCTGCACCTTCCTTCAGCGAGTGCGTTTGGGTCCATTCTCCACACACCCTCGTGACAGTATCACATTGTTATCATTGCTTAATTGCACAAAATATGGGGTGTTGTTTGTAAAGTTACAACGTCAAAAATTAGCAGCGGTAATTTGGGTTATTTAGCCTGCCATAAGATAAATAAAAGGGGGTTCATTTTTTTAAAGTCATATTTGCATCCTTCAAATATTAAATCAGCTCCAAACTGAATATTTAGATTCAAACTATTTGGTTCACAAATTAAATATTTAGCTCCAAACTAAATATTTAGTGTGGAAGCTTAATATTTAGCTAATGTGCAAATTCACCTGCCTAAAAGTGGACTAACAAAACAAAAGCTGGCTCCCGAGAACGTCTATGTAACCTCCTGCTGCTGGTGCAACACTGTTGCTGTAAATCCATCGGAAAAATGTCTGAACTGCCTTTAAAACTGCTCATCCTACGTTTTAAGCTGAAATGTTGGACGTGTCGCGACGAAAATAAACAACAATAAAGAGGAGACATTCAGTCAACTGTAGTCCACTTCCGCTTATCAGCAAGTTAATTTGCATTATAAGCTAAACATTTAGCTCTGAACTAAATGTTTAGTTTGAAGCTAAATATTTAACTAGCCAGTTTAGTTTGCTAGCTAAACATTTAACTTCAAACTAAATATTTAGCTAGCTAACTAAGTGTTTAGTTGGAATTTAAATATTTAGCTTGTAGACAAAATATTTAGTTGACCAGCTAAATGTTTAGTTTGGAACTAAATATTTAATTTGTAAACTAAACATTTAGTTTGAAACTGTAACTTTTGAAAATTAATAAATAGCATAGATGCAAATATGACTTTGAAATTAGAACCCCTATTTATTTCTCTATTGACAGGCTAAATAACCCAAATTTATGCTGTTAACTTTTGACTGTATTAAAAAGTTAAATATTTAGTTTACAACCTAAATATTTAGCTTTTTGACTAAATGTTTAGATATAAAGTATTTAGTTTCCTAAGTAAATATTTAGCTTCACACTGAATATTTAGTTAGTAGGGGCCTAGGCTAAATTATTTTTAGCTAATATAGCTATTTATTTGTAATCTAACTATTTACCTTGTTAAAGTTATATTTAGTTTGTAACTGTGAGTATATAACATGGATGAAAAATGAACTCCCATTTTCTTTCTTTTATGAAAGGGGAAATATTTCAAATTATTGCTGTTGATTATTGACTGAGTAACTTTATAAATGGCACCCCATTAGAGAGAAGGTGAATGTGAAGACCCCAGAAGATGCTAAGAGATTAGTTGTTTCTCAAAAGGAGGATGAATCTGATACCCTACCATTCTATTTCACTTTACGGATATCAAATCAGTTTTCATTGACAATAATGACAATAACTTAGTCACTGATGTCCTACGTTTTGCCTGATGGGGCTTACTGAATAACTGAAAACTATTTAAACCACACACAGAGCTGAGTCAGCTTACTCAAGAGAGGCCTTTCCTTTCCTTCCACCAGATGACGGCTGCTGCTCAGACCTCGTTCCCACAGATCTAAATCACCACGGCAGCCGACGAAAGGCAGGTCGTCTCAATCAACTGGACAGTTTACAGCACACTAAGCACCATGTCGACCATATCCCGCTCTCTTCCTCCACAGCCACAAACCACAGCCAACCTGGGCTCTGCTGTTCTGTTTTAACACAAACAGAGCTTCCTGTCCAGAGTTCCGGTTCTGCTGCAGTCCATGTGTTCCGACCTGGGAGAGCTCCAGGTGAGCAAACACGGCTAATTTTTTGACAAATAAACAACAAAATGATGCTGTTTGGATTGACTGATTAGCCAGACCTGACCAGAACGTCGAGCTGCCGCCATCGTGGTCCAGATGTAAGGACTTTAGGCTCTTGGTTAAACATTTACTTTAGATTGAGTGTGATGGGTTCACAGCGGCATCTGGATGGCATTTCATCCTGTCAAACAGATCAGAGCTGCAGGCCATTGGCACCGTTCAGACTGACCAAAAGTTGGCCAGCAGCTCTGATTAACGTACCGCTCTCAAATAATCCTCTTGATTTGTTTTAATTGTCCTAAAGTTTGATGTTTATTGGGATTGACAGACGATCTTTTTTTTTAGAGGTGGTTCAGAAAGGATTGATTTAAAGAGGCTATTTGCAACCTTTTCCCCAAAATAAACGTAACAATAGCCTTTTTATTTGACCATTTATGACTCAAACATCTCCTGATGAGCATACTGACACCTTGTCAGCTCACAGTGGGTGCACGTATAAGCCTGTATCCAATTTTTCCTATTTTCTGTCGGGTTTGACTTTTCGCACGTAGAAGTAGAAGCGCAAGATTTCTGACAGCAAAACTGTGCACACACACAAAAAAAATCGATGGATGGTCTTTCTTCATGTTTGGAGTGTTTATAGAGGCAGTAGAGACTCAAATGGCAACACAAAAGGATAAAAAATATTTTAAAAATACGTGCATAATATGTTCCCTTTTAATGTTGAAAGAATGGATTCTATGAAATTTACTGGAAACTAAATTTTACTTTCAAATTTTAATTAAAAAAAAAACTTTAAAAAGTAAGGAAAGCCTAACCAACTTTTGCATCTTCAGATATCCCCAGTTTTATCCAAATGACTGGAAAAGTATGCATATTATAATCAAACCTCAAAGTCACTTTCAGGAGCCTGAGATATTTGTTGACTAGACATTATCCTCATATTGAAGTTTAAAGATTCATTTAGCGATTTTAAATAGGGGTATTAGCCTCCCTGGCCACTACTTTCACTCATACATGGTCAAATAAAAATACACTGATGAATCATGATGGATAAACTTTTCCATTTTTATATACAAAAAAGTATTTGTCAGCCACCGATTGTGCAGGTCTTAATTAAAAAGATGAGAGAGGTCTGTAATTTTCTTCATAGTTACACTTCAGCTGTGAGAGAATGTAAAAGAAAGATCAATAAAATCACATTGTATGATTTCTTTTTAATAATTTCTTTTTATAATGGTGCAGAAAATAAGTATTTAGCACCTACAACCAAGCAAGAATTCTGGCCCTCAGAGACCTGCCACTTCTTTTTTAAGAAGCTCTTCTATCCTCCACTTGTTACCCGTATTAATAGCACCTGTCCACACCTTCAAACAGTCAGACTCCAGCCTCCACCATGGCCAAGACCAGTGAGCTGTCCAAGGACACCAGAAACAAGATTATGAGCCAATCTACAATAAGCAAGCAGCTTGGTGAGAGGAGATAAACTCTTGGAGCAATAATTAGAAAATGGAATAAATACAAGATCACTGTCAATCTCCCTCAACCTGGGGCTCCATACGAGATCTCACCTCATGGGGTACACATGATCTTGAGAACGGTGAGGAAACAGCCCAGAACTACACGGGGGTAACTGGTCAATGACCTGAAGAGAGCTGGGACCACAGTAACAAAGGTTCCTATTAGTAACACACTGTCGTCATAGACTAAAATCCTGCAGTCTCCCTGTTTGGGCCAGAACATGTCCAGGCCCGTCTAAAGTTTGCCAGAGACCATCTGGATGATCCAGAGGAGGATTGGGAGAATGTCATGAGGTCAGATGAGCCCAAAATAGAACTCTTTGGTATATTCACCATTCGCCGTGTTTGGAGGGGGAAGAATGCTGAGTTGCATTCCAAAAACACCATACCCACTGTGAAGCATGGGGGTGGAAACATTATGCTTAAGGGAGGACTGATCCGTATTAAGGAAAGGATGAATGGGGCCATGTATCCTGAGATTTTAGGCAAAAACCTGCTTCCATCAGTGAGAGCATTGAAGATGAAACGTGGCTGGATCTCCCAGCATCACAACGATCCCAAACACATCGCCCGGGCAACGAAGGAGTGGCTACGTAAAAAGCATTTCAAGGTTCTGGAGTGGCCTAGCCAGTCTCCAGATCTCAATCCAATAGAGAATCTGTGGAGGGAGTTGAAAGTCTGTGTTGCCCAGCGACAGCCCCAAAACATTCCAGCTCTAGAGAAGATCTGCATGGAAGAATGGGCCAAAATAGCAGCTACAGTGTGTGCAAACCTGGTGAAGATCTCAGGAAACCTTTGACCTCTGGCATTACCAACCAAGGTTACATTAAAAAGGATTTAAATTAACTTTTGTCCATGACCAACTACTTATTTTCTGCACCATTATACAAATACACTCTTTTTTTTATCCATGAATACTTGAGATTCCTTCTAAAAATGCTTATAACAGCATATTTTAATAGTTCAAACAGCAAATATATATTCAGTAATACGTACAGTGGAAACCGTCTTGGTACTACTACTGCAGCTAACATCTACAGTCTTCCTTATCTTTGCTCTTGGGGATACAGCCAATCAGTGTTGACAAAAATGAAAGGCGCTTCAGGATTGGCTGCCTTGAAAACGCCAGCCAATACTGTGTCAAGTAGCACTGTGGCTAGGTATTCCAGCTTTCAAGCTGCATTTTCTTTGGAATACTTTAGTTTATGAAAAGACCCGCGAATAGGCAGGTTTTCCGCAAATAATTTGGTGTTACATTCCACAGAAAAATCTGCAAAATCCATGAATACTCAACTGCTAATAGGCAGGGGTCTGATGATTTGACATCCATTATCCCCTTCGAAGTAGCCATCACCAGACACACAGAGGTGATAGAGGAATGGATAAGGCGGGCAACAAAACCGAGGTAGGCTGTAGGGTTTTAACAAAGATCAACTTACTGGTAAAGGATTGAAAGACATTATCCCCCACACTAAATACACCACCACCAGCCTGAACTTTCAAAACAAGACAGAATGGATCCTCTTTTTCATGGTTTTCATACCAAACTTAGATTCCATCGTCTGAACGTCTCTGTTGAAATTGCCTGTTGTAGTCCAAGTTTCCCGTTATAAGCTGAAGGTCTAAAGATAGAAAAAGAGCAACAAATATGCAGAGTATACTCTTAAGATGTGCTCCATGCTGAGTATATTCTTCATATATTAGAATTAATTATTATTCATGCGTCTAAAATGTTTAACCTTTTGCTTGTTCATGTTCTGATCAAGGCCCCATAGGCTTAAATGTTAGCATGATTTTCTTTTAAAATGTCTGAAAATAAATTGGTGAATACGATTTTTAGTCACCCTGAACCAGATGTAATGTGTGCGTGCAGCCTGAAAGCCTTCATATTTCCCTACATGAACTTGCTTTATTATAAGAAGGGGATTTTATTCCATGGAACAGAATGGAAAACATATGACCGGTAGGACATTTCTAGTGAATATTGGACATCATTTTTTTTTTTATATCAGCTGCTGATGTGCAGAACTGTTATCAGAAAAATCCAACGTTTAGGAAAGGCAAAGGTTATACATACTGAGTATGCTATAATGAGTATGTTTTTAACAGAGAATGAAATAAACGACCCACTTTAAAGACAGCTATATCCTCCATCCTTCTTAATAAATGGTGGCAGATGAGATAAGTGCTTCAGAAGGCACTGGCACAACTTATTTTGTTCTTTAGATTGAGTGGCCTTAATCAATGCAAATGAGATCCTGCTGCATTGCAGAAGTCAACTATGCACAGCAAAAACAAATCGTGCCCTTTTGTCAGCAGCCTATAACCATCTCAATATTCAGCTTCAGTGGAAGCTTTGGGGAGCACCATCAGTCCTGCAGAGACCTGTGTGTCTCTCTTCCTCTCTATTAACTGAAAAACTCAAATCTGTGTGTAAAGTGTTTCAGGGTGTGCTTACTCACACCTTACAAACTCAACACTGTTTGTCCTTTAACAGTCTGCTGGCAGCAAACACAACCTGACACACTCTCTCTCTCTCTCACACACACACACACACACGCACACACTTGGCAGAGATCTGTGGACTGTTGTAAAGAATGAATGAAAGAGCAGAAAGTAGCCGTTGACGGTTGGGGTCAATTCAAACTGCTGGAAAAGAACCAACACATGAGACGTTGCACACAACTGACTGAATGAACGATCATCTATGAGGTGCCGTAAAGTTAGACAGTTAAAAATTAGCAGCAATAATTTGGGTTATTTAGCCTGTCACAAGAGAAAAAAATGGGGGTTCATTTTGCATCAATGCTATTTATTCATTTATAAATGTCACTGTTTCAAACTAAATATTTAGTTTAGAAGCTAAATAGTTTGGATCTAAATAATTAATTTGTAAACTAAATATTTAGCTTGAAACTGTGATATTTTTGAATGAATAAATAACATGTACATGAATATGACTTTGTAAAAAGAACCTGAATTGTTTCTCTTATAACAGGCTAAAACACTGGAGGTGAGCAGTCGTGAATGTAATGAAGTTACTGCTGTAGAATCTCAGCTGCTAAAAGGTTTGCCCCATAGGTGTCACATAAACAGTAGCCTAAAAATACTGTACAAACAATTTTGACTGCAGCGTATATGGAAAGCCAGACGTGCCACAATTCGATTAATGAAAATGTCCAAAATGCATAATTATTTATTAATATTTAATTGTTTACAATTGTATTCATATTTTACCTCATGGCTGTGTACTGAAGATATCAAATTTATATTATCTCTCCACTTTTCAGATCTAAATCTCACAGAAGTGCTAACGCTACTATAGAAAAGAGTTAGCCCCTCTGAGCTGTTTTGGTCTTTAAAGCTGTCTGCAGCTGAGTTGCTATGGAGGTTAACCTGTCAGCTTTTAGAGTTTATTTAGTGAGACACAGGAGAAAGTATCATTATTTTATAATGTACTTTATAACTCTTGTTTAATCAGGTACCAGCTCTCCTATTGTCCTATTAATGTATAGAGTGTCAGATAAACACAGCGTCTCAACAGCAACATTCTACCCCATCAGATAAAAACATAGGCTATTGCTTTGCATGGTCCTTATATTAATTTTCAATTCAATTCAGTTTATTTATATAGCGCCAATTCACAACAGATGTCATCTCAAGGCACTTAACAAGAAGTCATTTCAATACATTTATACAAACATTCCAATCAGTTCAAAAGTTTCCTATTTAAGGAATCCCAGCAGATTGCGTACTACTTTTAAGAAAACCATATATTATGTTATGAGTCCCTCTTAATGAATATTAGTAGCTGTTATTTAGGATGATATACTATAACTTATGTTGTTGTAAGGTGTTTTAAAATATTGCTCTATGTGCCCCTTTTTAAATTTGAGCACCTGCCCCTCCAAAAGGTCTCCACGCGGCCCTGTTCAGTGATACGTAGGTTTAGATTCTCCGTCTCATCAGTTCATCGGGTTACTGTCCAATTTTGGTGAGTCGGTGCACATTTGAGCCCGTCTGCTTCAATGTTCGGCATACTGATCTTTTCGAAGCCCATTTTCCGCAGACCTCTAACATCAACAAGGCGTTTATCTACCTTCCTCTGTAAACCTAAGAGGTGGTTGGGATAGAAAATCATAGCAGATCAGCAGTTTTTGAAATACATAGACCACCCCGTCTGAAACCAACATCCGTGCCACTACGTTTATATTCAGTTCCTTTATGTCTAGCAGCGACACTGTAAAAAACCCCAACAACTTTAGAAACATTTGGACCCCCATAAAACAAAGTACGGTTTGTGAGAAATGCGTTTTGACTCTCAGCAGCAGCCTCTGTCATAAGATTGGTCAGCAGGACCCAGACTCTAAAACAGCACCCTGTATCAAACTGTGGAAAGTTGGTTACTTTGCGTTTTTACGCAGAGAAAAATAAAAAGTCTCTGTCTTACCTCGCAGGTTTTGGATCTTCACCACCACATCCGCGGGCTCCCGCAGACTGCGCGCAAGGTACAGGCGCCCCGAGTCCCTTTCGATCTGTACGGGCGAGTCGGCCTCGGAGATCACCTCGAACCAGCGCTGTTCGAACCTCTGGTCCGGCACGGTGAACACCAGATCACCGACTCTGATGTGGTCCGGAATGGTCACCGTGTAGGTCAGATCCTCGGACAGAGCGCGGGGTCTGCGCCGCGCTCGGCTGGACCCAAGCACGTTGACGCGGAGGAGCACTGGGTTACCGACGAGCGCGACATCACCGCCGTCCTTCACGTACAGCCGCAGGGTGAGCTGGCTGATACCCAACAGGGAGCCTACGAGCCTCACCTGGCCGGTTTGTGGAACCACGTGGAAGAAACTGGACTCTGGCGATGCGTAAAAAGTTGTGCGTCCATTTCTCTCCGCGTCGCCGTCTTTCGCGTCAAAGCGAGCCAACACGGTTCCAAGAGGCGTCAGCTCCTCTGCTTCCACAGTTTTATTCCCGCTGGTGAACTGGGGTATATTATCATTCCTGTCGGACACCTCAACCTGAACGACCGCTGGCCTTCTCTGACATGTGGGCGGCAGTTCCACTGTCAGCTCGTACATCGCTATAAACTCTCGGTCCAAAGGCTTGGCGGACACCAAAATCAAATGTCCTCGTTGGTCCCGGTTCTCAGAGCCGTAAACGATCCGGAAATCAGAGGGATAATTCCCGTACAGGCTGCCATCAAGATCTGCAACGGAGCAGAGCCCGGATTCAAGCGGAATTAAGACCCCATCCACAGGCGTTCCAGCCGGGGAGTTCTCAGCGATGTGGCCAAAATAGCGCGCTGGATGCCTGCGCTGCGCGGAGAGACTCGCCGGTGGAACATGGACCAGCAGGAGCAGGAGCAGGTAGAAGGTGTTCAGGAGAACCGGTTCTATTGCACCTTTGGTCATGTTTCCATTAAGATAAATTTTGCTTATAATAGACAGCAAAGTGTCCGCTGGAGCTCTCTGTTACATAGACCCCGTTTAAAACCCTGTTTAAAATATCTTTCCAGATGAGACCAAAGTGTTTTTCACCTAAGTTTTTTTAATTATTGGTTTTAAATGCTTAAAAAGTCCTCGATCCGCTGTCATGGAGAAGAGATCTCAATCTAGAGCGCAAGACGGAATCGGTAGCTCTAATCCTCTCTGGATAAATCACTAACCAAGGACTTTTACGCATGGATCAAACTGGTCCTACTTCCCAATGTTCCTGGGGGAACACGACGATGCATAAATAGAAAGAACAGTGAAGAAAAATATGTTCTGAGTATAATTTCTCTCAATTTAGTTTAAAAAAGAAAATGTTCCAGCACAAGAGATGCTAAAGATGCGCCAAAGTCTTCCACACTGTCCGGATTGACTCCACCGGAGGATGGAACAGACTAACGGTCACAGATACATCAAGCTGACTCCATGTGGATCCATCGCACCGCCCACTTCCCCTCCTTTACCCCGTGCTGCCTGCCCCGGGGGAGATCCACCAATCAGGACGCCGGACTGAAATGAGTGACACTGTGTGAGCCCCGCCCCCTGAAAGAATCGGTCTACAGATGGTGAGAAAAAGGGAGAGACAAAACCCTTTTTCCTATGTGGACTAACTATTTAGAAGCATTTTCTATCATTAGTCTTGATCAGATGTGATCATTCAACACACAAAAATAAGATGCAGGTCAAGCTCACTATAATAAAGATGAAAAAGTCATTTTTACAACAGAAATACTGCTTATATTATCAAAATGAAATTTTACTGGCTTTACAGTCTAAATTTTTAATATATTAAATATATATTTTAAGATTGTAGCGTCAATTAAATGTTGATAGTTCCTAATAATAATAAAAAATGCTATTGTGACAAAACTTGTAAAAGGTAACTATATATATATATATATATATATATATATATATATATATATATATATATATATATATATATATATATATATATATATATATATATATATATATATATATACAGTAGCAACAATGCTTGTGAAAAATGAGATCTCACTTTAACATAAGCTGTAGGGTTGTTTTTTTTCTTGGTCTGGAGCATTTTTGGCTAAAACATGTTTGTTCTTTCTTTAGTGAAGTTACTCACAGTGAATAGAGTATACAGACATTTTATACAAGTAAGAGTAGTGATACTCCATGATGATATTACTCAAGTAAAAGTAAAAATCATGGTGTAGTAAAAGTACTCTTAAAAGTTTTTGTCTTTTTTCAAAAAGTTACTTAAGTAAATGTAACTATTTACCACCCACCTCTGACTGCGGGACATTAAATATTGTACCAAACCGTACAGGAGGCATAATGTTCTCTAGCTAACCTCTGAGGCCTTCATAGAACTGCTGGCTTTGTACTAAGATGAAATTGCAAACAGATGGACTCCATTGGTTTCTGAAGTCAGTTGGTTGTGCAAGATTTCTTTTAAAGGTATTGGTATGGAAAAGGGTTAAAAAACATATCCACACCACGGTTTTCAGATTTTTATTTTGCAAAACAATTTTGAAAGCCCTGTATCAATTTTCTTCCAACTAATAATTATGTTCTGCCTATCATCTATCCGTAAAACCCCAATAAAGGAAATTGACGTTCATTGTTCATTCATTGTTCTAGATCCAGTGGTGGTATCTCAGTACAACAGCTGTAAAGGTGCTCTTAGTTTGGGATGCAGGTTACAGCAGTACTGTCCTTCCATTATTCACTGCTACTCTGATGGAGAATGATGTCTGTCAGCTGAACACAACTGTCATGACAGTTTTATTTGGCAGCTGCAGCATGATAGCAGAGAAACACCAGTAACTGGCAGCGGCATCAAGCTCAAAACTGGCATTCAACATATATCTAAATGAGTGTCAGAGTCAAAATGATAAAAAAATATAGCACAACAGGATCTCTAATCAAAATTACTATACAGGTTTGACCTCTATTACCGTCACAAAATGTATGAGGGAGTCTGATATAGGCACGGTGACATCAGCCACTAGCTTGTGGACTGCTTTTTTGAAGTCTTGAGTTTGTCCTTTGGCTGTTGCCATCTTGGATTTTCAGACGCAAGACTGACATGTAAGCCGAGCATTGGTTAGCTGCCACAGCACTTCTCTGTCATACAAAGTGACAGCAATAGAGACCATAACATTTGTTTTGTACGAGGCCATAAACCTGTTTGTTTTTTAGAACAGCGCCGCACCAGAACGGCAATGTCTGCATGTATATCTGCAGACACTAGTCAATGTTTATAGCTTCATATTTGACGTTCACACTGCAGGTCACATTTCAAATAAAACTGATTAACTCCTCAGCACTACCTGTATGAATACTTGCCTAAGGTAAATAAAGAAATGATGTTGCACAAGAAAACATTTAAAATGTGATTTTCTCTGCAGGGAAATGTTAGCGGTTAGATTTTTTTTTTTACTGATTAAGTTCACATTAACTCCTTTTTTGAGATAAATGTGTAATGAAGGTGGTAACTGAGCTTTTATATTTTTATGACCAGTGGCATTAATGTTTGACTTTTAGCTTGCTGGTATCTCTCCCTTTGCTCAGTGCAGTAATACAGGGGAAGCTGCAGTGTAATTTGTCCCCAGGAATCTGTTTAATAAAAGGGCAATTTGTGGAGATCACTCTCTTGTTCTTTCTCACCGCTTTAAGGAGTACAACAATTTAATATTTCATTCTTCTTCTTTTTAAAATCTTCTCTTTGTGGTTTTGTAATTCAGGGAATCCCTCTGAAGTTTTCTCAAATTGGAAATTGTTTTTTTTTTTCATTACGATATACAAGTGGAGTGAACACTGTCTGAAGCCTTTGATCAGAGACTGGAGGAGGAGAAGAAGTGGTTGAAATGAAGAAATTAATGAAGAAAAATACCAAACAGAATGAAAGTAATCACTTTAACTCTGGAGCAGTAAACAGCACTTTGCTCCCGTCAATCAGGAAACAAAGATTGCTGTGAATTTGTGCTGCAATAAATATTGAGTTTCTCTCTGTAACAAGAAAGCTTGTTTTCTAATAATAAACATATATATGTCAAATGATGAAGAATTTTAATCCAATCACAGGGTAGATGTGAATTAATTACGATTAATCAACATTCCTAAATGTGACAGAAAATGTACATTTTGCGGTGTAAATAAAGGACAACACCGGATGCTCTTGCTCTTTTCTTTTAAGGAAATACAGGAGGGATGTATGGGAAATTTATTTTGAATTCCACTATCACATTCACAAGTGGCCCTTTTAACTTATTTATCTTTTAGCAAGTTGCGAAGGCAAACTAACTGGTTAACATTTTCTGAATGTAAAGCTGACCGTTTCTTCTGAACAATGGATGGATTATTTGTTTGTCAACAAATAATGCGTAAATGGTGTGATACCGGCCCTTCACATAGCTCCAGTTCCCGTTATTATTTGCAGTTGCAGTGTTGATTAGCGATATTAGCTTGTTTGTTAGCCAAGGCTTACCTGATGTGGCGTCATTGCTGCAGATTTTCGCATTTTTAATCATCTGCTCATCCCAATTGCTTCTTCTGATTCCCGCAACACTCTCCAGCTCATTCAGAGATCCCCAAGGTGTTCTCAGGCTAGAAAGGATATGTAATCCTTCCAGCAGGGTCTGCTTTCAATGGTAACTCAGGCATTCCGGGGACATCCTGATAAGATGGCTGAATCTCCCAAACTGATTCTGTTTGATGCGGAGAGGCAGCAAATGTAGACACAGCTCGATTTTGGCATACGATTACCGGCTAGCATTGAAAAGCAACCCAAGTACCGGATATTTCTGCTTATGGAACATGGTCATAAGCTGTCTCCAGATCAACAAAGCACATGTGAATCAGATAACCAGACTCACATGCCTCCCTTATTAACTCCAAAGTGTTAAAGATCTGCTCTGTCTATCTGAGGACAGCATGGCCAAATTGCTCTTCCTAAATCCCAGGCATGAGTACTCTTTCCCGATAGTAGGAACACACTCTAGTTTCCTTTCCTACAATTTTAGTAAATTATAAAATGTTGTTTATTTTTTTAAAGCTAACAAATCTAATAGAAGCCAACACTCACAAGCTTTTTGCTGAGGTTAGCCTAGAAACAAGTCAAACGTTTAATCCAGTCATCTCTGAACAGGTATTCCAAAAACAATGAACATTTTAAAGGTTGACAATGAAAGACATGATGCTCCAAAGGGACAAAATCAAGACAAAAAAGAGACAGATGGGCAAAGCTAGGTCCTGATTATGCTTAAATAATGAGTCTACAATGATAGGCAGTGATGGAACATGAGAAGACCACTGTTGAATACCATTGTCTTCATGAATCAATGCTGGATTATTTTTCAATCAGTACTCTTCAACTTGAGCTAAAGCAGATCTTTCTGTATTTAAAGACAGCTTTCATGGGTCAAGCTTTTGTCAATGAGGTCAGGAGAATCAACATTTTTCCTTCTGCGGTTTAGCTTCGAGTTTCTGCAGCTCATGAAGCTGTGATCCACTGCTTCAGGGCTGTGCCTCGTCTTGTTGATTTCTCTAAGTACCCTCACTTACACCCAGGCGACATATTGGCTGCAGCCTCCAATCAATTGGTCATGCTTTTCCAAGCCTTCCATCAGGAAACCTTCAAAGCAGACTAAACTGGGGGGAAAAAGCCTCCACCACCTCACTACACAGACTCCGAGAAGAGAGAGAAAACATTCACAGAGAGGATGTAGATGCATCAGCTGTCTGTGTAATTAAAATACATCTTTTTGTACTGCTCAGTGCAGCAGGTATTATTTTAGTAAAAGGAAAGTTTAGGTGGCTCGGGCGTCTGGTCAGGATGCCTCCTGGACGCCTCCCTGGTGAGGTGTTCCGGGCACGTACCACCGGGATGAGGCCCAGGGGAAGGCCCAGGACACGCTGGAGGGACTATGTTTCTCAGGTGGACTGGGAGCGCCTTGGGATTCCTCCCGAGGAGCTGGCCCACGTGGCTGGGGAGAGGGAAGTCTGGGTCTCCTTGCTTAAGCTGCTGCCCCTGCGACTTGACCCCGGATAAGCGGAAGAAGATGGATGGATGGATGGAAAGTTTACATACTTTAAATTAAAGGCTTCTACATATTTTGCATAAAGCTGTGAAAAACACAATTCTTCGGCATGCCAAACCTGTAGGGGTTAGTAGTTCCCCCAAATCCTATCCAATCAGAACAACTTTCTACTTTCTAAACTCTACATACAGCCATAGTTGAGCTTGTAAAAACAAGCAAGCAAAAAGTGCTTGGACAATCAATAATGCCAACACATCTCTGAGGGCATCCATGCTGTTTCTAAGTGGAAAAACAGGTTGCACATTTGATGTCGGAGCATTTTTGTCGCAGACAGTGACATTCCGAAACCTAAAACCTCGAATATTTCTGTCCACAAGCAAACGCTTAAAATGGAGAATTCGCAAATCTTCACTTTGGTCCGAGTTTTTAGAAGGAATCGTTTTTTCCGATCCCGTAAAACTGCGTTTTCGTGTGGATAACAGATGAAATCGTACAAAAAAGATCTTTGTTTTGTAAGAAAGCCGACGTGTGGACAAGGCATCAGTCACATGACACGTCACCGCTTAAAGCAAACCCACAAGCTAGCAAAAAGATTTTAAAAAGAGAATTCTCTGAAAAGCATCTTTGCAAATAAGAAAAGGTCCAGCAAAGAGACAGAAGAAGAGCCTATGACTTCCAAGAAAAAGAAAGCTACATTTAGCAGACAATACCAGGAGTAATATGGATTTATCGCAACAGGCGATACATGCCCCCGTTCTGTATAATATGCGGCAACCTGCTTTCTAATGAGGCAATGAAGTGTTTAAAACTACCCCAGACGGGACCGTCTTGTAACAGAGAAACAGTCATGGGGCTCCCGCTGATTCAGCGTTGTGGTGAGTTGTATTTTTTATGCATTTTATATTTATTTGTGTGGTAAATGTCATTTTAAAAGCATGTTTGAGAATGTTAACCCAGTTTTAATGCCAGTTGTATCTTTTTATTTTGTTGCATTTGTCCGCGACACCTTAATGGCCAGTTTGTGAAAACATTGTCTGATATTAAACCGGTCCATTGCGGAACAAAAGGACAGGTTTAATCATAATAATTAGATAATTCATTATATTTGATATTGCTGAAAATGACATTCTGATGTACAGAAAAAAACTGGACATTTGCTCTTTAACTCATATCCTCATATTTGTGAAATCTAACTAGAACAGTTTCCTTGCAGAGGAAAAAAGAGATGATTATTAGTAAGTGGAAAACTTTTTATTTTATTTTCATCCTTTAATTTAAAGTTTATTCATTAATTTATTCTTTATTTAATTTGTAACGGTTTGGATATGTGTTAACACCTATTTGAACAGAATATAAATTCTGATATTGTTGAAAAGCATAAAGAACAATCCTGGAGATGTACACTCATGTTTAAATAAATCTATATTGTGAAGCAAGCCTTATTTTCAATGAACTGGATGCATTTAAAAAAATAGACTAAATTAAGGCTTTACAGAACAGTGTGATATTGTAGACTTAACATTTAGGATAGAGTCATAATTACGTGATTAAAAAAATAATACGTTGTGATTTAAAGTGGGGTCGTCTAAGGCATGAAATTCGAGGGTTGAAAATGAGTCCCACTCTGGCTGGGAAAAGGCCTAATGAGAAAAGCTAACCAAGGGCCATTGTTAAGCTAAATTAACTACAATTAGCCCTATTTTTTGGTTTAACTTAACTAGCCACACCCAGGCATGATTACTGCCAAACGTGTAGAATAAAAAAATCACTGAAATAGAATCTGTCGGACAATAAATCCATCCATCCATCTTTCAGCTCATTTTGGTGGATCCTAAGGCGTCCCCAGGCCAGACGGGATATTTAGGGTGCATTCTCACCAGCCCTGTTTAGTCTGCTTTTATCTAAGTCTAGTTCAATTGCCCAGAAAGTCAGATTCGTTAAGAGAGGTGTGAATGCGCAATCAAACTTCGATGTGGACCAAAAAAAGCTCACTCCGCTCCGCCTTAAAACCTAGGTCTCAGCTCAGTGGAAGAGAACTCTGGTGCAGTTCGATTGCATATGAATGCCAAGCGGGCCGGGGGATGCTCCAAAAGCAGGAAGCAGACGCAGGGCATTCTGGGGGAAATACGACCAAAACAAGTGTCACTGCACGATCTGTTCAGGAAGCACGATCCGTACCATCAGCCCATCTGCGCATGTGCGCAAGGAACTACTTCTGGGGGGGTTTAATTCTCGAGACGCTACAAGATGGATGGATTTGCGCTCTTTAAATTAAACATTGACTTCAACTGTGACTTTTGTCATATAGAACCAGAAACTATCATTCATCTGTTTTACCGCTGCACATATAGCAAAAACCTCTGGAGTCATTTAGAGCAATTATTTATAGGAAAGCCGGTCATGTGATCGGTCTCCAGGAGAGGCCGATCACATGACCGGTTTAAGATTACGAACGCAGCACATACATTTATCAGCAAGTAAATGTATCAGATAAATAAGAAAGCTGTTAAGATTACAAATACAGCAAGTAAATTTATCTGTAATTAAATATATAAGATTAAGAAGAAAGCTGTTACGATTACGAATGCAGCATGTAAATATATCAGATCAGACAACTAGTGTTTCCCCGTGATTTTTTTCATTTTTTTTCTGTTATGTTGTTAATCCTTTTTGTATAATGGTTCAGCAAGATTGCCTATCTATTTCTATTTATTTGTAAAGTGTAAATGGCCTTGATCTGTAAATTAACAAATAAAAAAACAACAAGAGAAATCTACCCGGAAGTAGTTCCTTGCGCAGATGGGCTGGTGGTACGGATCGTGCTTCCTGAACAGATCGTGCAGTGACAACAAGCGCGCAACAGCCACTCTGCCTCATTCTCCCGGAAAAGGAAGTGTCCCCCGCTTTGCCACTACAGCGCCACCACAAGCAGGGAGGTAAACATGTTGCTCAAAAGGTTTGGTTCGTTTGACAAAGTGCGGTGTGAAAGCGAACCGCACTAGCTAAAAATAAAAACAACAATGTTGCAATTTTGGTCCACAATCGAACCGAGTCTACTGTACTATCAGGTATGAAAACAATCATAGTCCCTCCAATGAGTGCTGGGTCTTCCCCGAGGTCTCCCCCCGGTGGGATGTTCCCCAGGAAAGCTCCAGAGAAAGGTGTCCCGGGACATCAACATTCAGAACACTTCAAGGTGGTATTAAGGCTCTCTTGGCATATTCTTATGTTTTTTTGTGAACGAACCGATGCAGTAAGTATGGGGTACCGTTTGTAAAGTTACACAGTGAAAACTTAACTGCAATAATTTGGTTTATTTAGTCTTTTGTAAGATAAAAAATATGGAGGTCCATTCTTCAAAGTCATATTTACTTCAATGTTATAAGATATTTAGAAAAAAATATTTTAAATTTAAATATTTAGCTCCAAACTAAATACTTAACAAGCTTAATATTTAGTTTAAAGCTAAATATTCTGCTAGCAAGCCAATCTGTCTAGCTAAATAATTAGCTTCTAAACATTTAGCTCAGAGCTAAATATTTAGCTAATATATGCAAATTTACTGGTGAGCTACCAAAATAAAAGCTGGGTCTTGCGAACCTCTGTATTAACTACTGACAAGACTTAATGTCAACTCTTTATCAGTATTTATTTTCGTCCGGACATGTCCAACATTTCACCTCAAAATGTAAGATTTGAAGCTATTATTTTGAGAGACCACTTTCGCTTATTGGCAAATGAATTTGCATATTGGCTAAATATTTAGCTCATCAGTGGTCCATTAAAGTCAAGTTGTAAATTAGATAATCTGTATTGGATTAACTCCAAAATGATTAAAATAAGATTTTTAAAACACCAAAAAAATGTAAAATAAATAAATTTCCAAATAAAGCTCCAAGCTAAATGTTTATTTAGAAGCTAATTATTTAGCTAGCCAGTTTGACTTGCTAGCTAAATATTTAGTTTGGAGCTAAATCTTTAATTTGTAGACTAAATATTTACCTTGCTAACTAAACTGTGACATTTATTAATGAATAATTAACATGGACGCAAATACAACTTTAAAAAATGAACCCCCATTTTATCTCTTATTACAGGTCAATTTTTAACTTTGTAAATTTTACAAATGGCACCCCATAGTGAGGGGGTTTGAAGTCAGCCCGCTTCTCACCGTGTGAGGAACTCGCAGCCCTGCATCAACTTCATCACAGTCATGGCCAAAGGTTCCTTTTGTATTTGTAATTAGTATTTTATGTTATTTCTTTGGTGTTCTGGTTTAAAAATATTCAGAAATTTTGTGTCTTAGAAATTTAAAGTGTAACTGAACCCCATGAAAAATCATAATCCCGCCCCCAGACAACATTTGAAAAATTTTACAAAGTGGGCGGTACCAGGAAGAACTGAGGGGCGTGGCCAAGATGAGCGGAGGGGGGAACGTGGGGGTGTGTTCAGGAGGACAGTGACACCTCGCTTAATGTGACACTGAAACATGGACAATAACCAAAGTGACGTTGGCAGTTTTGCGAGTAATCGATCTAATCAACATTCATCTGTTTTGAACGTTAGCCTATGTTAGCATTACCACTCAGAGACTGGACCCATCCTGTCTCCCTCTGCCTCAGCAGCACCGAGCTCGGACAGCGCTGACTCAGCGACCTGAGCCAGCGGATCTCCTCCGTCGTCACCGGAGATAGAGGAGTAGAGGGAGGCTTTATGGAGCTCAGCGGCCACGAGCCGTATCAATTCGAGTCGCTGGCTCAGGGCGCTGAGTCAGCGCTGCCCGAGGCTGGCGCTGCTGCTGAGGGAGAGAGAGACAGGATGGGTCTGGTCTCTGAGTGGTAATGCTAACATAGGCTAATGTTCAAAACAGTATGTTAGCTATGCTAACTAAGTGCTAATGTGATAATAGTGGTAACCTGAAAAACGCAATCCAACTCCAAACTCGCCACGGGGGCCGGTCCGGTATGTCAGATAGTTTTATACCCAAACCCACGGGGCGTGTCTGTGAGACCATGACTGCTGTGACGCAGTCAATGCCTGTGACGTAAAGATGTATCGCTCTCCACCAATCACAAAATTCAAATGCAGTAGCCACAGTTCAACCCTAAGAGGGCAGCACTAGGACGTTTTTAGACCAAAAAGTGAAGAATTAAACAAGTTTACACCAAAATGTAAAAAAATCCCCAGAAACTGAAAGATTGCATTGGTAAAGACCCATTTATACAGTTTAGAAGCAAAAAAAAAAGTTGTTTTGGGGTTAAGTTACTCTTTAAGTACCGTATTTGAATGGATTGAAGAACAGATTTTATTCTTCTTTTGGGCGAATGCTACATTTAAGACATTGTAAGAAAGGATACAGTAGTTATTGGTGTTTAGTCCACAGCAGGCTCTGTTAGACCTCACTGATGATGTATGTTTTTACCCAGAGGCCTCTTTGCTAAATATACCCGTTGTACTACACACACCTTGACAACCTGCTATCACACTGGGCTCATTTTATTATACCGCATGATGGGATTTCACCACATGCAACGAGTTTAATTAAGCTGAAACTTATTAGTCAGTGGAGTGTGATTGAATGGATATGTAAATGTGCAGCAGCGCGGATGAAATCCGATCACATGTATAATAGGATAGAAGATAAAGAGATGTAATAGCACAATGGTGAGCTTGCAGCATGTCATTAACCGCTAAACACATAACGCCATGTAAATATGATTACTTTGGGGGTCGGCGTGATAGTGGGAGATTAGATCCTGTATGATAATTCTCTCAGCATGATGGCGATAGGAAAATAAATCACTTTCTCATTTCACTTCCTCAACGCGTTTCAGCTAAAAATGCACGAAGACAAAGATCACGTCCTCGACAGTCCTTCTCTCCTCTGGGAGAGAATGAAAAAAGTGAGCAACGGTCTGCTGAAAGTGTGGAGTGAGTGGTTTTGATGGGAAATCTGACACTGCCAGCTCCATCACAACCGCTTCAGCGTTGGCCTGGGCTGCTGTGATTTGACCTCAGACATCTGTCAAACATAGAACAGAGAAGCAGAGGAGGAGGTTGAGCTGGGGTGAAGAGGTTAATGGTTTAAATTTCCAAATTGTGGAAACTCTAAATTGTTTTAAAGATAAAGGAGACTAACACCAACATCAGATTAACACAACACTATCTGTGGCATGCCATACCTTGCAAAGTACCCCCAGGACTTTTTCACCTCTTGTCACCTTCCAACAACAGACTTTAATGTATTTTAAACATATTTTTATGAGGTAGACCAAAAACCTATGTATTTATATAGTGCCCCTCGAATATTCTACCTTATTTTATTGCTTTTACAATTCAGTTATGCTGAAAAAAATGTGGCTTTTTTTTGATGCAATCAGGCTTACACATTTAGACACCACAATGTTCCTCCATTTTTCCTGCTAAACTGTTCAAGCTCTGTCAGGTTGTGTGGGGATCCGCCGTGAACATCCCCTTTTGAAGTCCCTCCACAAGTACTTTATTGGATTGAGGCCTGGACTTTGACTGCGCCACTCCAGAACATCCACCTTGTTGTCTTTAAACTGTTTCTGTGTTGATTTATAGCTGGATGCTTCAGGTTGTTGTATTGCTGATGGAAACAAGTTATCCTCCAGGATTTCCCTATATTTCACTGCATTCATTTTACTTTCCATCTTTACGAGCCTTCCGGGGCCTGCATCCCCACCGCATGATGCTGCCAACACCATACTCCACACTGGGGATGGAGTGAAGCTCCATTTTGGTCTCATCAGACCAGAGAATATTCTTACTTTTGATCATGGAGTCTCCCACGTGCTTTTTAGCAAACTCTAGTCGAGCCTTGATCTGAGTTTTCTGTACCAGTGGGTTCCTCATTTCCCCTCGCCCATAAAGCTTTGACTGGTGAAGAACCAGGGCAACAGTTGTTGTCTGCAGAGTCTCTGAAAAAAGTTGTGAGGATGGCCAAATCTAGGCAGATTTACACGTGGGCCACATTCCATGTCTTGATGATGGATTTAACAGAACTCCAGGGGATTTTCAGGGCCTTAGGCTACATTCACACTGCAGGTCTTAATGCTCAATTCCAGTTTTTATGATTAAATCCAATTTTGTTGTGTGGTTGTTTACATTATAACTGAAATGCGACAGCAGACACGCTCCAGTGTGAACGGATCACGACCCTAAAGCGACCCACACATGAAGAAAAAAACAAGCCGTCACACACAACGCGCTCTGTTTAAGGAAGTAAAAATGGCGGCTACAGATGCTAGTGTTTGGGCAGCAGTTTGTCTGTTTCTGCACAGTAGGAACTGACAACATTGTCACTAATCAAGTCCAAAGCCTCAGTTTCTGTCTGTTGACTCGCTCAGTCTGCAGTATCCGCCATGTTTGTTCAAGCGTTTGCCTCCTCCTGTGCAGATTAGTCACAGCTGTCTTGTGTCAGTGACGTACAAGACGGATTTAACGTGACATGACCATTCAGACTGAATTCGCTTTCAAAACCATCAGATAGAGAATGGGTTTAGTCCTACAAATGAAAGTGACCTGGGTTGGATTTGAAAAAAAATCGGATTAGTGCTGTCATAATAAAATCACATATTGACAACGAAGCCTTAGAAATTGTGTCCTTCTCCTGACTTATACTTTTCAATAACCTTTTCTCTGATTTGCTTAGAGAGTTTTTCTGTCTTCATGCTATAATGGTAGCCAGGAATACTGACTAACCAGTGAAGGGACCTTTCAGACATAGGTGTCTTTATATTACAATAACCTGAGACAGACTCACTGAACTCAGGTGATCTCCATTTCACTCTTTGTCACACTACTAGCACTAATTGGCTTGACCTCTGCTGAATTAGGTCAATAGCTTTAAAAGAGGTGAATATTTATGCAATCACTTATTTTGTGTTAAATTTTTATATTTTGTTGTCATTACATTGAAAAAATCAGTCTTCACTTTAACATTAAAGGTTGTTTTTTTTCGGTAAAATTCTAAATAAGAGCAGTAAGAAACAGTAAAACATCCAATGGGATGAATGGTGGTTTTCCTCCAATGTTGCGCCGTATCCGTCATCAGATGAACTCTGACCAGGCTCCCTATTCCTGCTGAAGAAAAGCATTCCTGTTGCATGATGCTTAAAATACTTATATAGTCTGGTTTAGTTACAAGTACAGTGTTTATTTACTGGTACAGAATGGTAGTTGAGGGGACAAAACCACAACATGGTGTTAAAAAATAGGGCTTCGTACTCTGCGAGAGGTGAACTGTTTCTACTAAGCTGTCTGGATGCAAGTACTGTTAAACTATGCAAGTACTGTTAATAAACATTTGAATTTGATTGAAAAGCGTTTTTTATCCATTCAGTTCAAAAAAGGGAACCTCCTTTTTACACAGAGAGCTATAAACTCAAGAATTTCTCTGTTAAATTTGATGATTCCTGCTTAGAAAATTCCATCTTTTGAAAAATAACAATTATATACGAAACCTATGAAAATATTTTTAATACAGAAATGTTTGTTACGGCCTACATAATCATACGGAAGACTGGTTTGACTGTTGTCCAGCAGACAGTTAGTGACACACTCCACAAGGAAGGTGAAAAAGGTCATTGCTAAAGAAGCGGGCTGTTCAAAGAGTGCTGGATCCAAGTTCAAATGGAAGGTTGAGTGAAACCCATATGCAGAAACTACAGTAGAAAAAGGTGCAGAAGCAACATGAATAACTTCGGCCCTGGAAGCATTGGGAAGCCAAGCATTTTCAAGAGTTTAGGGAAGATTCACAAGGATTGGACTAGTGTTTAAGTCAGATCTTCATACAGACGTGTCCAGCATATGGACAGCAACTGCCTGCATTGTGTTTGTACAATCCTGAACCAGAGATAACATCAGAAATAGAAGAAAAAGGATTTGACTTTCTATTGGGACAGTCAAACATACATTAAGATCTAGAGTACTGTATTACAAAGAGGTGTCTTTGTTTTTGAATAAATAGGATTATGTTATCCTTCTTCATCCTACTAATAAGCATAAATACTAAAAACAAACAATCTGACTGCTGTGCTTTCATTGATGCTGCATCCAAACAGAAAAAATAGCATTACAACAACAGCAACAAAACACAACATGGTCTGACAGCTCTGATTACTCCAACAATGACAGCCTTTAGAGGCCAAAGCACAGTGCAAGCCTGCAGGGAGTAAATATCTGATGCGCCCATCTCATTTTTTCATGATATCAAACATCCAAGACATGTAAGAATCAACATTATATTTGGCCTTTGATTTAAAGATACTTCTACATTGTTACTGAGAAAATTAGCAGAATAAAAAGCCTGTTTAGAGTCCCTTGTAGGCTAAACACTTTCCTTCTAAAGAAACAAGTTCATTCAGCTGAAAAAGTGTGCACTACTCAAACTAACACACACCAACACTCCACATCTTTTTCTGAGGCTGCTCTCCACCAGCTGAACCTCACACAGGGCCCAGAGCAAAAGCGGGTAATTGGGACCCTAATGACCCCCACCATCTATGTTAATTTGTGGATTTCCCACGGCAACTAGACACCAAAATGAACTTTAGAGCAAAAAATGATGAGCTGAGCAAGCAATTAAACAGCTGACATTAAAATAAATTGGAAACAATAATATGACTTTTGGCAAAACCAAAAAGCTCTTTATTTGTTTTTTACAGGCACACCAGTAAAGCAACACAGTTTTTAAGCTTAAAAAAAAAAAATCACACAATTATGGAGTGCCGTTTGTAAAGTTACACAGTCAAAAATTGACAGCAATAATTTGGGTTATTTAGTCTGTCATAAGAAAAAAATGGGGATTCATTTTTCGAAGTTATATTGGCGTCTATATTATTTAATTATTTATAAATGTCATAGCTTCAAACTAAATAGCTAGTTTACAAATTAAATATTTACCTCTAAATATTAAGATCAAAACTAAATATTTAGTTTGAAGCTAAATATTACCTAGCAAGCTAAACTGGCTAGCTAAATATATGGCTTCGAAGTAAATCTTTAACTCTGAGCTAAATATTTAGCTAATATTCAAATTCACTTGCGGAAGTAAAAAATAAAAGTTGGGTCCCGCAAACCTTTATGTATAAGCTCCTGCTGCTGTAAATCCATCGGTAAACATCTGTATTGCTGTTAAAAAAGCTCATCCTATGTTTAAAGCTGAAATGTTGGACATATCAGGACAAAATTATGGACATTTACCACAGGTCTTTCCCCACTTCTCTCCCCTTTTCGCTACGCTATCCACTGCTGAATAAAAGCCACTAGAGCCACAAAATCATGAAAAAAAGGAAAAAAACCTGTGACACTAACAAATGAACAAAAAGCAGGGACGCAAATATGACTTTAAAAAATGAACCCCCATTTATTTATCCTATGACAGGCTAAATAACCCAAATTATTGCCGTTAACTTTTGAATGTTTAACTTTACAAACGGCACCTCATCCACAATTAGATCAATCACAGGATCAAATTGATTATTTAAAACATTCTAAAAGAAAAAAACAATTTTACTGAATAACTTTCAGTCTCACCGAACTTGGAAAAGCGAGACATCTGCACTGTGGTAAAAAATCTTGGTGAAGTCTGAATGAATCATCATCCTCAGACACTCAGAGTCAGGACAGATGGTTTAAATTGAGCCGAGCAGGGAGGAAGGTGAGTGACAGTTATCCACCGCCCTCCATCTGTCCAAAATGTCACACAGCAACCTGAGAACCATCAACCTGACCAACAAGTGGGGAACACATGTGAGTCGGTGCGTGTGTGTGTGTCCCTGGGTGTGCGTAAAAAAAGCCGATGAATAACAAGCTCAGAGTGACATTTTAAAATGAGAGGTATTTCCCTTTAAGTGAACGGCTGAATCTCACTGCGACATGTGAGTGACGAGTTTCTGACAGACACAAACTGTGTGATTATTGCACACACACATGCACACACACACGCACACCTATGACCAGCAGCAGTCATAATTATGCCTGAGGAAAGAATAAAAAATGGTGAAAGCTGTGCAGTAAAATGTTTGATGGCTGTTCAACTTTTCAGAGTTGGAAATATTCCAGACACACACACACACACACACACACTCTCTCTCTCTTTCTTTCTCTCTCTCTCTCTCACACACACACACACACACACACTCTCTCTCTCTCTTCTTTTTCTCTCTCTCTCTCTCACACACACATACACACAGTTTTTGAAACTATTTATTTCCACTCTGTCTCCAGTAATGGTGGTTTTGAAAGAGCTGCCAATCAAACAGTGCTCACCTACAGATAGACTCAGAATAAAAAGTGAAGTTTTCGTTTTCTGTAAAGAATGACTTCCAGTTTGTTTAGATGGACTGAATGAAAACCCAAAGATGTAAAATGTTTTGTTTGTCTTTTTCTCAAAGCTGCTATAATCAAACCCAGTTAGTTTTTTTCTCTCAAAATGGTGCAATGTGTGCAAATGATCAGGGATGTAGCAATAAATCTATCTTACATGATGAGACAAAACACGATATTTAGGGCAAGAGTGGATAGTTAATTGTCTTAAGGAGAAAATCTTCCTTTCACAAATAAAGGTTTCATAAACACTAATCTGTAAAAAAAGTAGAATATTACAACATAGTCCACAAGCCAGGTACAAGTCAGGTCTCAAGTCTTTGGGGTGCAAGTCCAAGTCAAGTCTCTAATCACTGCTTAATTTAACACAAACATTTAACACAAGGAGTGTACTGTCACACTAAAACCTAGATGCGCTATGGAACTGGGTTTTAAATTCACGGTTCGGTGCATTTTTGGCATGTTGCAGTCTGGTGAAAATATAAAATGTTTTTACTTTTCAACTGTGAAAAAGAAATGTCATCATTTTCTAACGATATTTTGATTTAATCCAGATGGACTAGCATATCAAAAAGTGGTCACCATAGAAATTACTAAGCATTTGGCTTATTTCATTAATGAAATCAATTAACAACAACGAAACCGCTTCCAAATGATGCATATAGTTGTTTAAGAACTTTTAAATGAAATTTTGCCGACATTTGAAAATAAAAAAATCGTTTAAATCGTCTTTGATTTCCACAGGGGCAGCATGGGAAGTTGCCCAGGATGCAGTAAGGAGGGTGATTGAGAAAAAAAAAATAAAATAGAGCTAACAACCCTGTTCCACAGCTGTTAGGTCTCATTTCTCTTTTGTTCACCCATGTTTTAAGCTGTGGCTAAGGCCACCAAAACTAATCAATATGTTTAAGTCCTACTACTTTAACTCCTGCTATGACTTCAAAAAAGTGAGCGGCCTGTCATGAGGATACAAAGCACGCTGAGACCAAATTCAAGCAAGAAAATCCTCTCAGCACTTATTTACATAAAACACTTTAAAGGTGGTGTAGAAACTATTGAGAGTATTTAGATGTTTGTTACAGACCATGTCGGCACTCTGAGGACTACGTTTAATAGCGTTTCCTAACCTGTCTCATCTGTACTAAACCCAATGTCCTTTCTGTTGCTGCTCTTAGGTGTGTACGTGCATGAAGGTTGGGTCTGGGGGAGGGGGGTATAACTGTGATCATGCTTTTCATTATGTGGGGCAGGGATGGGAATGTGGTCTTTGTGGGGTCATTTCAATTCTGTAAAGCACTTTGAGCTGCAATTGTTGTATGAAAAGCACTTTGTAAATAAAGTTTGATTGATTGATTGTTTGAACATGGGTCTAAGCTCAGAGAGCCACTATCAGAAACTGCCCCTCTGACAACTAGTGAAGCAAAGAGGAATTCAGCCCTGCAGGCCGCCTCTTGGTTTTACTATTTTTACTATAGATTCTATTTTAAGATGTTCTTCTCCAAGAGACAGTGCTCCTTTCCTTAGTCCTTCCTCCCTCCTCTGTAGAGCATCTGAATGCTGTCAACATGATCCCCGGATGAGATATAAGGCTTTCAGGAATCTCATTCCAAAAAGTCATATTATTTAGGACATGGTAAGAAAAAGGCTAAATTTTGGATTTGTTTTGCAAAGTAATCCATTATCTCCTTGATCCTCCAACTCAAACCTTGTAAACAAGTTGGTGGATAACTTTCTCTCTAAAATTTCAGACATCATTGATTCACTTGCTCCAACTAAAGTTAAAGTGGTTTCGGGTAGAAAGAAATATCCGTGGACTAGCGATCCACTGGTATTTAGTGAAAAAAGGGAGTGTCAATGGGCCAAGAGAAAATGGCAGAAGACTCCACTCCACGTTCACAGTGAGATCTACAAAGACAGACTGAACAGATATCACTCAATTTTGAAAGGTGCGAGGGAGTCGTTCTTTTCTGAAATCATTAACAGAAACATGAATAATCCACCGACTTTATTTGCAACAGTGGAGAGATTAACTAATGCTCCTGTGAAAGTAGCCCCTGAACTAAATTCCACCAGGGCTTGCAATGAATTTGCCTGCTTTTTCACTGAAAAGATTTTAACGACGGTTGGTCTGTACCTCAGCACAGAACCCATTACCGATGTCATCCCCACTCAACACCAATGTAGAGAAAATATCTGAATTTCAAAACTAAACCAAAAACCTTGATAAAATCATTACCCAATTAAGCTCCTTCTCTCGCTGCCTCAATACCTTATCAACAAGAATAACCTGGACAACATGTTGATCCAGAACTACAGGCCAATCTCTTATCTTCCATTCATCTGTAAAATTATTGAAAAAGCTGTGTTTCAGCAGTTAAATAGCTTCCTAACAATGACCATCCGTTTATATATTTTTTAGTCTGTGCCCACCACAGCACCGAGACTGCCCTCGTCAAAGTGTCCAGTGACATCCACATAAATACAGACTGTGGTAGAACCGCAGTGCTGGTATTTTGGACCTCAGGTCAGCATTTGACACTCTTGACCATGATATACTATTAAAACGACTGGAGAGCTGGGTCGGACTCTCTGATACAGTACTTGGCTGGTTTGAGCCTTACCTAAAGAACAGGGACTTATTTGTGTCAATAGCCAACTTTTCATCAGAACAGACAGAAATCACGTGGGGTGCCCCAGGGCTCAATCTTAGGCCCCCTCTTATTTAATATCTACATGCTCCAGCGAACCCAGATTAAACCAACCAATTATATTAGTTACCATAACCATGCTGATGAGACTCAGCTTTACATTACAATGTCACCAGGTGACTTTGAACCTATCCAAACCCTAAGTGAATGCATTGAGCAAATCAATGGATAGATGTGCCACAAAGCCGAAAGCATTTATTTTTTGACCTAAAGAGGAACGATCAAGAGTCAGCACACAGCTTCCGTTAATACAGCTAGAAACTACTGATCCGGCCCGAAATCTAGGTGTAGTATTGGACTCAGACCTGAACCTCCATGGTCACATAAAGCCAATCACGAGGTCAGCCTTCTATCACTTGAAGAACTTTTCTAGGATTAAACGACTGATGTCACAACAGGACCTCGAAAAACTCATCCATGCGTTTATCTTTAGTCAGATTGATTACTGCAACAGCGTCTTCACAGGTCTGCCTAAAAAGTCAATCAGACAGCTGCAGCTGATCCAGAACGCTGCTGCTCGTGTTCCTCACTAGAACCAGGAAAGTAGAGCACATCACCCCAGTTCTAAAGTCCTTACACTGGGTCCCTGTAGCTCAGAGAATAGACTTCTAAATAATTTTACTAGTTTATAAATCAATGAATGGCTTAGCACCAAAGTATGTTGAAGACTTGTTGTCACCAACCCCTCAGACCACTCAGGTATTCCTTCTCCAGTCTACTAATCACCCCTTGAATTAGAACCAAACATGGAGACGCATCTTTCAGTTTCTATTCTCCCCGTATCTGGAACAAACTTCCAGACCACTACAAAGCTTCTGAAACACTGATTTCCTTTTATCTGTTTAAAGCTGTCTTTGAGTAAGTAATTAATAATAGTTGGAACGTCACATGTTTTATGAATCATATCTAACCTTCTTTGGGTTGTTTTTTTCCACCTCTCCGCCGTCTTGCGGATGTAGAGGACTGGGTTGTTTTTCTTGTGTTCTTTTTGCTCCCCTTCCTCTCTTGTATCGTCAACTCACACTCCTACCTCTCCTGCCTCTCTTCTTCATCTTCTTTCTTCTTCTCTCATGTTTTTTTCGTTTCTGTGTCCATAACTTCAGGTAATTAAACCCACAGCAATCTCTAATAAAGATTTTTTACACATATATATCAAGTGGAGTACCTAGCAAAAGCTGTAATGCTCTTCTTGAGAAAGTAAGTCTGTTGGGCTTGCACTTGGTACTCAGACAACAATCCTCTGAGTGCCACACTGCCAGACAGGACACGTTGAAGGGGAAAAAAAATAATAAATTAGGAAAATTTCTACGCACAAGTACAAGTTGATAAATGCGTAAAATTGTTCCTACGCACGAAATACGCACAGATCTGTGCGTAACTATGGTTGATAAAGGAGGACCCAGGTCAGTTACACGATCAGGACAGCAGACATGAACACTCAAAGGACTACATTACTTTACGGTGTTGAAAAGAATGCTGTGAGCAACTGTCGAAGCATAGATCCAGGAGGATGTGTGTGGTTTTTATTCTGGCCATAGAGAAACAGATCAAATTTTTACCCTCGCTGACCCGCTGGGGGGATTGTGGGAATTTGCTGGTCCAGAACTATTGCTCCACTCGCTATGTTGGTAACAATGTGTGGTGGAAAATTGTTATGCAATTAGGAATTAAGTGTATATTCTCTGTTTAGTGAATGCATCTAGGGTAAGAGGACAAGGTAATTGTTCCATCTTAATGTTATGAGAAAGATATATGTGTCAGGTCACCAGAGAGACAGATGCCGGGCAGTAAGATAACAGTCTGGCCTTCGGATGAGCTGCTTTATGCGTTGCTATGACTCGCATGAAGCGGTTACTCTGGAGGCGGGGCGTGAAGGTTGGAGAAGACATCTACAGAGATAAACAATGATTGCTGAATACTATTTAAGCGGTTAGTTACAAAGGTTGGTTAGGGTGATGCACGAGTAACTCTGTCCCCTCCATGGTCTGGCCAGACATGTTTGAATTAAATACTTAAACGCCTTCTGGGACTCAAGTCTTCTTTATTATGGAAACCCTGAGATACTTTTTTTTGCCATAACAAATGGTTTTCATCCTGGTGGAATCTAGGGATTCTAAAACAGCAACCACATACATCTTCCAATCCGCCTGAGCATTTGGGTCCGTCCCATTTACTACAGGGCTGTCTTGCTTCCACATTGATCTGTCTCATACACGAATAACTGGGTTTTATCATTTCTTTTTATAAATGGGACAAATAGTCACTTTTCTTTAGATTTTGGGAATTTTATTAAAAATGTATCAAAAGTTATTGTTTTGTGTTTGTGAAAAACTAGGCAAAAGGTATGTTACTAAGCCCTGGTATGGAAAAAAGGAGTCTGTTTGTTGCAAAATTTTGTACAAATATTTTAATACTAACTATTTGTCATAATGAGCGCATTGTTTACATGTTATCATCTTTCTTCACATTATCAGAAAAAAAACTCAGGGTTTATTACTTATAAGCTTATCTGTGTTATACAAATTATTATTCTAGCTCAGCAATTTGTTGTATTTCTGAAAATATTTGGCTTTCTAGCCACAAGTCCAGCTTTCAGCCGCACTCACCACCACGTGAAGCTAGAGAGCTAACAGGAAGCTTAATGATCATGGCCTCTCAAATCCGGCTTGGCTGCTGAAACGGACAGCTCTTGATGAATGACATACCCCGCCTTAACAGAATAAAACCAACGGCATGCAGCAGAAGGTGATTCAGCTGCTAAACATCAGCTCCTGTTCCTCGAAAACCCCGCAGCAGTAATGAGGCTGCCGCTCGGTTCAGTGGAGGGCCACAGGGGCCGAGGCTGAATGATAAGGGACAAGTGTGACAACGTGATGGAGTGCAAGCAGAGGAGCTGGTGTGGGAATGAGGGAAGAGGTACCGCCCAAAATAAATGTTCCTGGTTTCTCTTTGCATCCGTTGCCCATGGATAAAGTTCTAATCCAATCTTCTCTCTCTTCAGTCCGCATTGTGTACTGCTCCTTTGATTCTTTCTTACAATGGAAAGTGCTGGGGCTTATTTTTTTGGTGTGTATAATAAAAACTGACTCGATTCAACAAGTTCAAACCAAACTTAAGCAGTAGCAGCAAACATATTAAACGGTTTTATGACACCTAGTTGTCTAGGTAGAAATATCTCCACTTTGGCCTATCTAGGTGGAGTTTGCGTTTGTGTACGTGTGAATTTTTTCTGGGTATTCCTTCTAGACAATGGGCTTCTTCCCTCAGTCTAGAAACATGCATGTTAAGTTAGTTGGAGATTATATGTTGTCTTTTGGGGTGACAGTGAAAATAATGACGATTTGTTTAATTCGTTACCCACCCGTATTGCTTTATTACTGTTTTTAATTTATATGCTTGTCTGTGTTTTACTGCTATTTTTATTTTACCTCTTAATCATGTAAAGCACCTTGAATTACCATGTTGTTGAAAGTGTGCTATACAAATTAAATTGCCTTGCCTTTCTGATCTGCGCATTGGTGTACGAATGTATGCATGTTTGTGAGTGTGACTGGCAGAATGTGGCATTGGTGTAAAAGTGTTTTGAGGGCACAGGGTGACTAGACTAAATATTGTCAATTTATTTTTCAATACTTCAGAATTTATGCAGATGCTACTCAAATGCTGTCAAAGAAATTATACTATTATCTTATTTTCTCATGCCACACTATTCAATAACTCTGTCTGCATCAATGAAAAGTCCATCAACTCCAGGGGTCGCGTTACCAAATATTTTCCGTATTTGACAGTTTTTTTAAAATGGTGATGGTTAAAATCTGAAGGCTGTCCATCATTTTGACATGTCAGTGCGAATACCTTTGACCACTTGGTGCGAATGCGCAGACATTTTTAGCTTTACGTACAAAGTACATGTAGCTAAACTGATAAAAAGTAAAGATTCCCATGAGAGCATCTGAGCATCATCTCAGACCTGGACACCGTACTCATTGCATCTCGCTAACCGGGAGCTAACAGCGTGTTGAAGAGTTGCTGAGGCTTTGGAGCACGTTGTTCCCAAGAGCCCGATGTTGTGCCAACCACTGGTGTATGTCGCTGGATTTCCTCCTGATTAGGCAGTAGCTTGAGGGGCAGGAAAGGGCTCGTTCAGAGTCTTTATGACTTCTGATCACTTGAATTGGAGAAATGTTCCCCGATTTCAAAACTTTGGCTGAAGTCGCGCTTTAATTCCAGTCTCCAATGTGGCAGCAGAGCATGGATTCAGCCTCCAGAACATCTAATCCCCGATGAGACGGCATCTGTCCGAGGCAAAAATCCAAAACCTCATGACAATAACCTCTGCAGCAATCCCACTTAAAACATATCATTTTTCAAAAGTGGGAGAACACTTCAGTTCCATGCAGAGCAGGAGGAACTTGTGAGACTGTGCGTTCAGGGCACAGCGGATGAACTGTTCATATTTTAAGTGCAATTGCTTAATTTAATTTTTATTTATATTGTTCGTGTTTCAGCTTGTTCAGATTGAACATTAACTAAAATGAATAAAAAAATACTTTAGAATATGTTTAAAATTTTAAAAATCGATGGATAAAAATAGATTACCGGACAACAAAAATATCTAGCGTGACCTCTGCTCACCTTAGCATCCAAAATGCTGTTTTCTGATTAATCAAGCTAAATATTATTTGTCTACTTTGGGACACTCATAAACAGTATATACTCATCCCCAAATGTTGAGGCAATCAATAAGTATGGAAAACAAAATAAAACAAGACAGTGTTATCAAGGCAACAGTACCTCTCTCTCTTCCCGAGGCAGCAGAACTCAGTGAATTTTACACACAAAAACACTATATGAAATACGGTAACACATGAACACTACCAAACAAACTTTTTACACACGACAGGAATTGATGTTTGTAAAAATTCACTTTTTCGTCTTTAGATCCACATAAGTTATTAATTACCTATCCACTGCATTCTCACTACACTTCAAACAAAAATAACTTTATATGATTTGTACACTTCTAATCAAAGGATTCCCATTTGGGCAAAAAAACAAATACATAAAAAAACTTATCTACCATGTTTGTCAGGGAGTCAACAGAAAGAAACCTACATGTGATCAGGTCTGAAATCTAAGCAAAGTTTGAATCCTCTATAATATGTTCAGTCACTGTACTGTAAACACTGTCTACCTGCTGCATGTGAGCATTTCTGTTTTTCTTAAAGACCTGAGGGGGTGATTACATCAACCTAGAGTCACCCCGTTATCATGACATGAAATATTTCCGTCCTTGATGGGTGCTGAGCTGTAAAACATCTCTATCGTTGACATGTAGTGCTATTGGTCTGGCCAGTCATTTTTCACTTTTTGCCCTTGATCAGCTCAGACGCCGCGCTATGTGACCTCTGAAGAAAAAGAAGCTACAGGATTCACAATCCAAATACTCTCCTTCCATAATTTTACGAGGTCTGAAGTTAACCAGCCTTTTTATTTTCATTTCTAAAGGAGGTGAGACAAGTATTCTACATAACTGTTGACCCAATGCTAACAAAAAAATAGCTTTTCTCACCGTAAAATCTATTTCATACAAAATGTTTTGGGATTTTCGATAAAGATTATTGTGTACGTTTTTTATACCAACCTGAAGTAAAAATAACAGTATATCTGGGGGCACCTAAAAGAAAACATTTTCTCTGTGGCACTATTATTTTTCATGTGTTCCTTCAACTTGCACCTTCTTGGATTCCTATTGGACTACTTAAAAATACACCTCCAACACCAACACTCATATACAGGTCTGGTTAGGCTTGCCTTCACTGTCTGGATAGCTTTCTACGTCATTAAGTCCTCTGTACAGCACTTTGTGAAATTGCAGCTGTCAAAAAAAAATCCCTTATCTGACAGACATGGAAAGCTGTGGATATTATCACTGGGGCTTTTGGGGGGATATAACATGGAGATTCAAACACTTTGTTGGAGTCAGGGATCATTAAACTCTCAACAGGTTAAATGGCTGAGTGAAACAGAAAAACCTAAATTGCCACTTCACTCCTTTTCCTCTTATTATGTCTCCACTCTGTCAGAGAACAGTGCTTTTGCAGTAGACTTTTATTACCCCGTGTGATAAGACTGATAGCCGTTATGTTCACATAAACCTCGGCGTTCACGCTGAAAGCTCAAACAATCAAACGCAGGCGCTTCTCAGTCAATAACTCCCAACAAACCGGAGAAGGATTAATGTTCGTCTTTTATGGCAGCTCTGTTTGGAGTGTTTAGTTTCACCATTATGGGGGGGGCGGGGGGGGGATCTAAAAGCACCTTGCTACGCAGGCAGACTATAAAAGTGATTACACAACTTAGTTTGTGAGTTTAGGGGAAATTGGTTGTTCTAACTTTAATAAAAAATATGTTTTATGTCCTCAATCCGGGACTATTAGAGTATGGGCGTGTATCCTTCAGAATAAAGAGATTAAACTCTGAGCTGTTGGCTTCACTCTTCACTAACCATCACTTTTATATATGGATGCCTTCTGACACAGTAGAGAGATTCATGGCATGAACTTACATTACCGGAGATTTAATAAATGCATGTGTGTATGTGAAGCAGTATTTAGAGCTTTTAATATGATTGAAAGAATGTTGGGACTCAGTGATTTAAAAGATCTTTATTGCTCTCATTTTTTTGTTTCCTACTGTTAGTCTGTACTTCATTCCCCCGAGTCAACACCTTGTAGGATCACCTTTTGCCGCAATTACAGCTGTGAATATTTTGTCTCTAGCTGCTCAAGTTAAGGCCAATTAGATGTAGAGCATCTGTGAACATTAATATCCAAGTCATGCCACAAATTCTCTATTGGATTTGGATCTGGACTTTGACTAGGTCATTCTAAACTATAAATATTAGGGGTGTAAGTGTTTGCCAAAAATCTCGATTCGGTACGTAGCTTGGTTTCAATTTCATAGTTCGGTTCATTTTCGGTCCAGTCAGGGAACAAAGTGAAAAAAAAATCGTTTTTGTGCAATGACAGTAAAAATAAAACTGTACTTGCAGTAAATTTCCCAACAAATTGTTCTAAGATAACATAAAAATGTTTATAATAAAATATAAAATAAATAAATAACAGTTTAAATATTTTATATTTAGGAAACTGCAACGTCAATACTTTGGCTTTCTGCCAAAGTCAAGACAATCTGGGATATGAAATTAATATTTGAGATTGCCCTACTGTCAACAGTGGTTACAAGTTAATCGGGGGTTAAGCTGTTTCCTGAGCCAGCTGACAGGATGCTGCATGAGTTATACAGGTGAGGTGGGCGTGGCTACAGCGCACTGCTAATCTTATGGGGCGTTCACACCGTCAGCGCGTCCACGCGTCAAATTGCTCAAACGGACGAAAGTTGACACTTTAAAATTAAAACCCAGCTGGTTGTACACACTTTGTAGTCCACGTCGGCGCATCACGTCCGGTAGTTACCCTAACCGGGTTTGGCTAGCGTTAGCTAACATAACAAGAAAGTTAAAAGAAAATATTTAACTGCTTACCTGGCACTCCAATATCCTCCGATATCTTCCTCCAAATAAATCCAATCTCTTCCTGTCTTTGGAAAAAGACGAAAACGGGTCATATAATTCACGAAAATTACAGACAGCAACGATTATTTGATCATCCATTTTGAATGAATGACTTGCCGATCCATGTCAGTACAAAGAGTCCCTACAATTGGTTGACGCCCCGAGTCCACTACCACAAAGTTCAGTTTTCCCAACTTCCCGCAGCAGCTGCTCCGACGGTCCGTCAACGCGTTCGAGCAGCAGCTGCCTGGACGCGTTGATGCCAGCTGCGCCGATGCACGCGACTTGCTGCGGGGCAGCTTGACGCCCACTTGATGCGTAGATACCATAGACTTGCATGTAATCTAGCTGCCCTGCTGCCTGGACGCGCTGACCGGTGTGAACGCCCCATAACGGTTTAATCACACTCACTCTGCAGAGTTCCCTTTTCTTGAGGCACCGTGGTTTCTTACCCCGAAGTTTCTCTTGGTTTCATGTGTTCTATTTTTATTTGGCCTTTTATTCCCTTTTATATACATGAAAACAAAAGATATTAGATAAATAACTTTATTTTAGTATTTATGTGGGACACTGTGGTGGGGGCGGAGCTCCTTCTGTCAGCCTCCAGCAGCTGCTGCAAAACAACGCCAACATCACTGACTAATTCCTGAAAGAATTTTTTTTTAACACACATTATTACAGGCAGATTTCAGGTCTGCTTACACTTTATTGCTACGTTAAGAAAACAGCACTGTTGGAACACAGCCATGGTGATCATTGCACTAGTTTCAACGGGAAGAGGAGGAGTTGTGAACCCCAAACAAACCAGCTGCCGCTCTGAACTTTGGCGTCTTTTGCCGGTGAGCCCAGTCAGAAGTCCTGAACCTGACTTGTTTAAACTCTGCAGAAGGAATCTTTTAAATTACAGATTCCACCCAGGGGGGGGGGGGGGGGGGGGAGAGAGAGAGAGAGAGAGAGAGAGAGAGAGAGAGAGAGAGAGAGAGAGAGAGAGAAAGAGAGAGAAAGAGAAAGAGAAAGAGAGAGAGAGAGAGAGAGAGAAAAACATTCACTTTGCTTCCGCTCCATGACAAGCTGCTGCATGCTACAGGAGCAGTGAGCTGCTAACGCGGAACTGCTCACCCAACACAGCTGACCTGAGTCCGTGGATGTTGATCACAACCGAGGTGACAGGACAATGACGTTCCGAGCTAACTGTGGCTCGGTAACCCATGACGACTGACCGCTAGTGGCGCTCCATGCAGCTAAGAGCTGCCCCGACATCCACCCCACCCCCACCATTATCGCCTGTCTTTTCAGACAATGGAGCCACCCTTCAATGGAGATTTAAGAAACGTTCAAGTAAGGTTGTGTCTGGGGAGAGATAATTTAGCTTAATATAAACAAATTAAGGTTTGTTTTGTCTATTTCACTGTTTGTGACGCATTTGTAAGAATCCATTTCTTCAATTGTTTGGGTATAAACAGTGTTCAAAAGTTTCTGACTGATAGAGTCATTGTAAATCCTCTTACTCCATCTGATCTGAGTTTTACCTTCATTCTTTGGTGCTAAGGTAAAACAGAGCGGCTCTAAGCTGCACTACAAAAATTAGCGCACGCTTGATGTTATTAGTGTGGCCAGCGATAAGCAATAAAGATTGCTACTTACAGTATTCAAAATACAGATTGGCTTTAAAATCGATAGTTTAAACACCTAGTCATTTTTGAAACAGCCTTCTTATTATGTCAAAATACTAAATTAGATCAATCACTGGGTGACTGATCCATACAATAGAATCAATTCTCTAAAGGTTATTGATTTCTAATTCAGCAAATGATTTAATGGAACATTAATTTCCCCAAATAATGTTTTTGTCTTCCCGTCTGCTTTGCATTGTGAATTGGTTGTTTAAACAAACCAAAAGGTACTAATTAGTCCTAAACTAATTACAAATAGTTTAAGACTAATTAGCTTCACTCCCACAACTCTACAATACAAGCCTTGGTCTTTAAGCATACACATTCATACTGGACTGTGACATCACAATCAATGTATCGGGTATTGTTTGTACTTCTTTGCATATTGGTCCATTTCACTGTTTTACTTTCTGTAGTTTATTATTAATTCTTCTTTTACTTAGTAGTTAAGCTGTGTGTTACTTTCTTAGTGAGTTTGTTGAAGTATTTTGACTGGAAAGTCGAATTCTTTTTGTAATAAACTCTTGTATTTTGGAAAGTAGTTTATTATTATTTCACATACATGTGTAGTAACGTGCTGTTCAAGGAACGCCAAGAACTTATTCCTTCATATATTGTTTAATTATCTCAGCCTTATCAGGCAGGTAATCATAAACCTGAACTGAGACTGAACTATTTGCCTATAATTTTCCTGGATCCCAGGATGGTTCCCCAAACGTAGTAATTTTGAAGTAAAATTATTAATCTTATTCATAATTGGCCTAAGCAATTATTCATAATTATTCATAGCTAAAACCTACCTATCTGTGTCACGACAGCACCAATGAGGACAGCTAAGTGGAGTCTTTCGGCTCAGTACCATCTGTGGTAGATAACAGCAATGGACGCTAAAGGAAGTTGGTAACAAGCTAACATGAAAACGTATTGCTCTGGATAAATTGGAAAACCAAAGTGTTCCCAAATGGGGGGCTTTGGCAATGGAAGCGAGCATTCAAGCTCCTGCTCTCAATTAAAATAGCTTCTGGGCATAACTTCTCCTAGCAGGAGGCTGGGCTGTATTTGGGAATGCTTTGGTTGGAGTCTCCAACTCGCTAGCAACTCTTTCAGTTTTACAGAGCTGGTTGTTTTGCGAAATCTGCTCATTTCCCTCTGAGGTACAACCCATGAGCATGAGTTGTTAGCAGCCCAGCGACTCTGCCAGGCCATTTTTGAGTAAATACCCCAAGGTTGGTTACTCGTTGGGTTCCTGAAATGGCCCAAAAAATTGGCCTTGTCGGGCCGGCTCGGTGAGGTGGAGACTTCCGATTGTGGAAACGAGCCTTATCTGCACTCTGGCAGGGAAACGCCGGATAAGTGGAACAGGATGGATGGATGGATGGATGGATGGATGGATGGATGAATGGATGGATGGATGGATGGATGGAGGAGAAGCCAGAGGGAGGACAAGGAGAAACCTTTTCATTGTGGAGCAAGAGTGCCACCCGACACACCACCATGTAGCCCCGTTCTAAATTCACCCTGAGGAAAATAAATGTTTTAATTGTGTCAACCTCCTGGAAATGAGAAACTCTTGAATGACAGAAAACTGGAGACATTACTTTAATCCCCTGTAGATACCACATGTAAGGGCTTAAAAATGTCTTGTCAATACATTTTCTAATAGGACAGTCGACAAGTGAATTAATGGGTGTGTGTGTGTGTGGGTGTATTCCTCAGTTGAAACTGTTAATGCTTTTAATCCCTTTGCCACTTTTCCCAATGGTCAGATGGTTTTAAAATAAAAACTCAATCTAGTTTATTGTCCTTGAACACACACACATACACACACACCTACACACACACACACATACAAACACACACTTTGAGCTTGTCCGTCTGCTTCCTGCCACCCTGCAGTGTGTGTTTAAGTGAATCACCAACATGTGTGAGAGCTTTGCGACTGACAGGCCGTTAATCCGTCACCCCCTCCTCCTTCCTTTACCTCCATCCTCACCTCTCTTCCCACCCGCTTCTCCATCTCCTGTCACTCCTCTCAGTCTGTTTGGAGCTTTCTGCTTTCTCTTTATTCCCTCTTATTCTTTTTTATTCAGTACTCTCACCTCTCCTGTTAGTCCAAGCTCTTTATATAAACACAGTTCTTTTAAATCACAACTAAAACGCATCTGTTTAGAGCTGCCTTTGAGTTATGCTTTGATGTATCATGTTTTGTGTGTGCTTCTTGCTGTTTTTACTTTATATGCTTTGTCTGTTTTATTGCTATTTTTCTTTTACCCCTTAATCATGTAAAGCACCTTGAATTACCTTGTTGTTCAAAGTGTGCTATACAAATTAAATTGCCTTGCCTTATGTTGCCCCATTCTCCTGTTCACCTTTAACATACAGTGCTGTGCAAAAGTTTTAAGCAGGAGTAAAATAAAATGCTGTAAACAAAGAATGCTTTCAAAAATGGAAGTGTTAAAAATTTATTTTCATCAATCAACAGAAATAAGTGAAATGAAGAAAAGGGAGATCTAAGTCAAATTTTTCGATGTTTTCAATATTTGGTGTGACGACCCTTTGGCTCCGAAACAGCATCAACTCTTCTAGGTACACTTGCACACAGTTTTTGAAGGAACTCAGCTGGTAGGTTGTTCCAAACATCTTGGAGAACTAACCACAGATCTTCTGTGGATGTGGGCTTCCTCACATCCTTCTGTCTCTTCATGTAATCCCAGACACTGAGAACTGGCAGAAACCAGTAGGACCCAGGTACACCCATTTGCTGTCCGGAGAAGTCTGGTCAGAAGGGGTCTTCAGGGAAGAGTTGCAGCCAAAAAAGCCATACCAGCAAAAAAAAAAAAAGAAAAAGGAAAAATTACTTATGCAAAGAAATCTTCTGATATAGCTATCAAACTTTGAGAATGTAGCTGCAAGTAATTTCCACTTTATAGGTCACATTCTCCCTAGAAGTCTGCTCAGGTGGTTTTGGATCTTCTCCATCAGCAAGTTTGCATTCACACGCAAACATATGGACACACAGACATTTTCCTTGTATACTTCTCACGTTGGTGTGTCAGTGTTGCAAAGCAATTCTCCGCCAGAACAGCAGGGGGCGCAGAACTTTTCTGGCGGGTCTGCTTACCGTTGCAGTGACGACAACAGTTTATTTACTTCAGCTTGTGAACGCAGCAACTGGTGACAGAGAGAGTTTTGATTGAGCTGGAAAGCTTTTTACTGGAAGTGCAGCTCATTGAATACTGTAAAAGCGCATAATCAAACAAACACAGCGGTTTGTGTTATATCAGATAAACTGGCCTTGTAATGTAAAGGATATAGTGCCAAAAAGCAGCATTGACTACTAAATACATCGTTCACCGTTGTGGTGAAATAATCTGGGGCTGATGTTGGGGTGACCAATCACAGACAGGCGCTCTCCATTGCGTTTGACGGATACACAAAAATTGAGCTCTACTCAGTGAGCCCTTTCATTGACGGATAATGGCACAGAGTGTCCCTGCACCTCTGCAGACGGAGAAGTATAAACTTGACTTTATACTGTGGATGCTGAAGTCTGCCTTGTAAACCCGTGAGGAAGGTTGCCCATTATGCAAAACTAACTTGCTTAGTAAGTGCTGACTGTAAACTACTAAAAATATATAAATCTGGGGAACTCCTTTAATCCCCAAATGTTTCTGCAGTTACACATTTGTGCTTCAAGATTCCAACTTGAATCCAGGTAAATGTAACATTTGCACATTTGTTTGGAAGGTTCCCCACTGAAGATCAAAGAGTGTGTAAATGTTCTTCTCCAGATAAAATCATCTGCTTCTGGAAGGTCATTTATGGAAATTTAATGGTACAAGTGTTTTCTTCTACAGTGGATGCCATTCACCGTGCTTCTGGGATGTTTACAAGATTTATAAATCATTTAATTCTTGCAAGTAAAATGAGGCGGAAAACAACGACTTCCAAAAGCCTTTTTTTTAAGCTTCTGTTATCCGGCTGCAGCTGCATTTATCGTCTCATTACTTAAGCATAATTCTGGCTTACAGATTTAAGGATTTCCCATCCTTCTTTTTAATAATCACACACATGAATGTAGAGAATTAAAAGATTCACAGTACTTTGCAAATTATTTTGTCTGTTCTTTTATCCTTTATTTGAAACTCACTGGGAACTCCTTGTCGAAGATTATAACAGCTGCGCTCCCCCCTCACCATTACACAGCATTAATCACATTAAAATGGCCCTCTTTGGGCTTGTTTCCATACCGTGTGCGAGTTAAAATTTGCCCTGTTGTTCTAAGGCAGCCAGGTGGAAGAGAAGAAATGTTTCATCTACATTATGAAGACGCCGTGGGTGTCTGAGGGTGATGGAGCCACAAAGTCCACCGGCCCAGCTGACATGATGAGAGAGACAGGCAGGACACCAGCTCTGGGCCTCGTTACTCAAGCTCCATTAAGCCTCACGCTTAAATTATACCCTAATACCTGTTGTCACGGTGATGCACTGGGCTGAAAACATTTATGCAGGCCACGGGGGCTGAAAACTGCCCCTGCATGCAACACCGATGCCACCAAGGACACACGCTCTCACACGTAAACAGCCAATGCTCATCAGCATTACGCCCTGCAGGTCGCACACGGAATCAGCCCTCTCCAAACAAATAAACAGCATAAATACATATTCATTAGCGCAATATCAGAAGTGCCTTTCAGTCATTGACTCCTTTCCATAATCTGCTGGAAGTTTTACTTGTTGTTTTCATGTCAGAAGGAACTTACTCCGCCTGCCTTGACATGAAAGCAAGAACAGATTAGAACTAGAGATGTTTTAGTAAAGGATGTAGAACAATGCAAAAAAAAACAAAAAAAAACATATACAGTGCTGTCAAATGTGCAGAATTTTTCTTTTTTAGATACCAGCAACATTTTATGCCAGAGCAAGATTACCTGAGTAAAACCAAAATGTAGTTTTTAAATGATTTCACCTATCACGGTAAAACTGTGATCACTACCTAACCTGTGCAATCAAGTAAAACCTTTCTGACAACATGATGCAGAAAAGAAAAACAAACATCATATATACGGGGTGCCGTTTGTAAAGTTAATAGCAATATTTTGGATTATATGGCCTGTCACAAGAACTACATGGGGGTTCATTTTTCAGTCTTATTTGCATCCATGTTATTAATTCATTTATAGATGTCACAGTTTCTAACTAAATATTGAGCTAGCTAGCTCAACGTTTAGTTTACAAATTAAATATTTAGCTCAAAACTGAACATTTAGCTTGTCAACTAAATATTTATTCAAAAGACAAAATATTTAACTTCGAACTAAATATTGAGTTAGCAAATTAAATATTTAGTTTGAAACTAAACATTTAGCTAGCAAGCTAAACTGGCTATCTAAATATTTAGCTTTGAACTAAACATTTAGCTCAGAGCTAAATATTTAGCTAATATGCTAATTTACTTGCCGATAAGCGGAAAGCTGACTACCAAAATAAAAGCTGGGTCTTACGAGCCTCTGTAGAAACTGCTGGTGAGACTGAGTTTCACTGCTTTACCATTGTTTATTTTCCTCCCAACATGTCCAACATTTCAGCTTAAAACGGAGGATGAGCTGTCTTAACAGCAATACAGATATTAACCGATGGATTTACAGCTACAGTGATGCACCAGCAGCAAGGGTTTATATAGAGGTTCGCAAGACCCAGCTTTTATTTTGATGGTCCACTTCTCGGCAAGTGAATTTGCATATTAGCTAAATATTTAGGTCTGAGTTAATAATTTACTTCAAAGCTAGAAAACTTTTACATTTGGTACTGTTTGTTCCTTTGAGCTGACTGGGTGATGTATGTCCCTTAAGGCAAAACCTTGCAGCTCAGAATTATACTTTCTCTAGGCTACATATCTAAATGGTTTAAATGAATTGAGCAACACAATGTGCATACTACTTTAAATCTGATAAAAATGTGTCCACTTGAAATGAAAAAACGCTAATTTGCAAAGTCCTTAATACTTTGGTTAAGTTTTACAGGTTTGGGAATTCAGATTCATTCACTTCACCTTTAAAGTCGATTGATCGAATGAAGTCGCTAACTTTACAGCAATTCCTTAAACCGAGAACTCTAGGTGGCCACCTAGATTTGGCTCATTCTTAAACGAAAACCTTGCAGGCTTATTAGGCTAAATAGTGGAACATGGGGTGCCATTGTAGAGTTACACAGTCAAAAATAAACAGCAAAAATGTGGATTATATAGCTTCTCATAACAGAAAAAATGGGGGTTCATTTTTCAAAGTCAAATTTGCAACCATGTTATCTATTCCTTTATAAATGGCGTGGCTTCAAACTAAATATTTAGTTAGCAGCTAAATATTTTGTTAAATGAAATATTTTGCTCCAAACTAAATATTTAGGTAACAAGCTAAATATTTAACTAGCCAGAAAAACTGGCTAGCTAAATATATAGCTTTATATAGCTAATATGGAAATCAAAATAAAGGCTGGGTCTTGCAAACCTCTATATAAACTGCTGCTGCTGCTGGTGCATCACTGTTGCTGTAAATTAATCGGCAAACGTCTGTATTGCTGTTACAACAGCTCATCCTACGTTTAAGCTGAAATGTTGGGATGAAAATACACATTGATATAGTGATGACATTCAGTCTCTCCAGAAGTTTATATAGAGGTTTGCAAGGCAAGTAAATTTGCATATTAGCTAAATAATTCGCCCTCAGCTAAATGGTTAGTTCAAAGCTAAATATTTAGCTAGCCAGTTTAGCTTGCTAATGAAATAATAATTTTGAAGTTGAATATTTAGTTTGTTAGTTTGACAAGCTAAATGTTTAGCTTGGAGCTAAACATTTCATTTGTAAATTAAATATTTAGTTTAAAACTGTGATGCTTTTAAATAAATAAATAACATGGACACAAATATGACTTTTAATAATAAACCCCAATATATTTCTCTTATGAGAGGCTAAATAACCCAAATTATTGCTGTTAAGTTTTGACTGTGTGACTTTACAAAGGGCACCTCAAAGTGGAAGGCATATTTTCAATCATAAGCGATACTCTGTCAACGAAAACATTACTGTTTCCCTTCTGCTAACACAGGTTAATTTTCACAAAGAAGGAAGGAAAGAAGACACGAATTTCTCAAAGGTACTTAGTCTGTTTACACAAAAGGAGGCTTGATGTAGCACTATGCTCAATCATCAGGTGCAGAAAAGTTGCCCAGTCCCACCGTTTATTTCCCTGGAGCCTGATGAGGTGATTGGAGTCAGGTGTGAACACTGCAGCCTTCCCTGCCACGCCCACTAGGGGAAACCTGCAGCCAGAAGCCCACCCAACACTCACACTCCAGAATCACGACAATGGGTTAATGAGAGACACACTGGAAAACACTTTGTAGAACTTGCATGAGGTTTAACATGCCTTTATAGGTAAGAACCCTATTTTGTGTTGATAAGCATAAAGCAGTGCTTAGTAGATACATTTGTGGGGGGGTTCATTTGCAATGATGCTGAAGAACTATAGCTATAACAAATACATAACATTTTATTTAACTTAACTGATCTCCCTTCTCAAATTATTCAGATTCAGCTTTGTAGAAGCAATTAATGCCCTTACTAGAGGAAGAACAAGAGAGTAACGTCCTGGTTTCCAGTCGGCTTCATGTTTCTCCTGTAGCTTATTATCAGCGTTATTTATCAGCATAATCAACATGCAGAGCAGCAACAACAACAAGAAAACAAAAAGTATAATCAAAAACAGTTATGGCTAATTTGTTAAACATGTTTTGAAGGAACCATGATTGCAGCTGGATTAAGTGTTCAATCAGCATAATCAGGAAATCTTGATTGTCATATTTGTGAAGTAATTAAAATGCAGAATTACATAAAAACAAGATTGAAAAAAAGGTAATAGGGTGTCTTTATGATGCAAATTGAGTTTTGTATGCTGTTTTTCTAACTTCAATTAAGTTTTCTTTTTAAAAAGTTTGACTAATATGTACAGTGCGGTATTAGTTCTGCATGTCTGCCTTTGTGTGAAGTACTTCTTTTTCATAGGCTAAGACAAAATGTTACATTTAAGGTAGAAATGGCACAGAAGCCCCCTCTCTAAACACAGACGAGGTGGAGGTGTAGCCACCATTTTTCACAACTCAATGAACTTTAAAATGGTAACCCTGGGCACGTTTGATTCTTTTGAATACCTAGCCACCCAGATAAATGAGCCTAACAAAGCTTTATTTCAAAGTTTATATAAACCACCAAAACTTACCTCTAACTTCTTTAATGACTGCAATGACTTTCTTTCAGTAATATGTATCAACTATGACCAACTAATCATCGTGGGGGAACATTAGATGACACTCTCCACAACTTTGGCCTGACCCAGCATGTCAAACAACCAACACACAATAAAGGACACACTCTGGACTTAATTATCAGCAAAGGTTTAAATATTTCCAACATCTCTGTAATTAATATTGCGTTATCTGACCATTTCTGTATTTTCTTTGAAAGTAACATCTCTGCTAAATTATCCAGCCACAGTAAGACCACTATAAAAAAGCGTTTTCTAGGGGACAGTTCAGTAGAAACCTTTAAACGTATTTACCCTTCCACCACATCCCCCTCATCTCCCTACTCAGTAAATAAGTTGGTAGATAATTTCCTTGCGAAAATCTCAGACATCATGGATTCCATTGCTCCAACTAAAGTGAAAGTAGTCTCAGGTAGAAAGAAGTCTCCGTGGACAAGTAACCCACTGGTACGTAGTGAAAAAAGAGAGTGTCGACGAGCCGAGAGAAAATGGCGGAAAACTCGACTCCAGGTTCACTGTGAGATCTACAAAGAGAGACTGAATAGATATCAGCTAACTATAAAAGATGCTAGGGAATCGTTCTTTTCTGAAATCATCAACAGAAACCTTAATAATGCACAGACTCTATTTGCAACAGTGGAAAGACTAACTAATCCTTTAGTGACAGTAGCCCCTGAACTAAACTCTACCAGGGCCTGCAATGAATTTGCCAGCTTTTTCACTGAAAAGATTCTAACAATTAGACGGTCAATCTGTACCTCAATATCGAACCCACAACCAGTGCCATCTCCAATCAACAACAATGTAGAGAAAATGTCTGAATTCCACGAATTAAACCAGAACAGCCTTGAAAAAAATCATTATCCAATTAAGCTCCTCATCTTTCTGGTTTGATATCCTACCCACAGCTTTTCTAAAAAAGGTTCTTCCTGTTATTGGTTCTGATCTTGTTCAAATAGTGAACTCATCACTGCTATCAGGTGTCTTCCCTCAGGCTTTAAAAACAGCAGTTATTAAACCACTGCTAAAGAAGAAAAATCAGGACAACACGTTAATGCAGAACTACAGGCCAATCTCTAATCTCCCATTCATCAGTAAGATTATTGAAAAAGCTGTGTTTCAGCAGTTAAATGGCTTCATAACAATGACAAACCGTTTTGATGTTTTTCAGTCTGGTTTCCGTGCTCACCACAGCACCGAGACTGCCCTAGTCAAAGTATTCATTGGCATCCGCATAAATACAGACTGTGGAAGAACCACAGTGCTGGTTCTTTTGGACCTCAGTGCAGCATTTGAGACTGTTGATCATGATATTTTATTGGAACGACTGGAGAGCTGGGTCGGACTTTCTGGTACACTAATTGGCTGGTTTGAGTCTTACCTAAAGAACAGGGACTTCTATGTTTCAATAGGAAACTTTTCATCAGAACGAACAGAAATCACATGTGGGGTGCCACAGGGCTCCATCCTGGGGCCCCTCTTATTTAATATCTACATGCTCCCACTAGGCAAGATTATAGCAACCAATAACATTAGCTACCATAACTACGCGGATGATACTCACCTCTACATTACAATGTCACCAGGTGACTCTGAACCCATTCAAATCCTAAATCAATGCATTGACCAAATAAATGGATGGATGTGCCATAACTTTCTCCAGCTGAATAGAAACAAAACTGAAGTAATTATTTTTGGACCCAAAGAGGAACGATCAAGAGTCAGCACACAGCTTCAATTAATACAGCTAGAAACTACTGATCAGGCACGAAATCTAGGTGTAGTAATGGACTCAGACCTGAACCTTCAGGGTCACATAAAGGCAATAACAAGGTCAGCCTTCTATCACCCGAAGAACATCTCTAGAATTAAAGGACTGATGTTGCAACAGGACCTAGAAAAACTCATCCAAGCGTTTATCTTTAGTCAGATTTATTACTGCATCAGCATCTTTACAGGTTTGCCTAAAAAGTCAATCAGACAGCTGCAGCTGATCCAGAACGCTACCGCTCGCGTCCTCACTAGAACCAGGAAAGTAGAACACATCACCCCAGTTCTAAAGTCCTTACACTGGCTCCCTGTAGCTCAGAGAATGCACTTCAAAATACTCCTACTGGTTTATAAATCATTACATGGCTTAGCACCAAAATATGTTGAAGACCTGTTGTCATGGTACCAACCACCAAGACCACTCAGGTCCTCCAACTCTAGCCTACTAAACATCCCTAGACTCAAAACTAAACATGGAGAAGCAGCTTTCAGTTTCTATGCTCCCCTTATCTGGAACAGACTTCCTGACGAGTTTAGAGCTGCTGAAACTCTGAACTGATTTAAATCGAGACTAAAAGCCCATCTGTTTAGAATTGCCTTTGAGTAAATGCTTGATGTCATATGTATGAAATGTGTTCATGCTCTCTTGCTCTATTGATCTTTCTCTTACTTTATTGTGTATCATGTGTAATGTGTGTTTCTTTTACTCCTAATTTCCATTGTTTTTTTAAATCACCAAATCATGTAAAGCACCTTGAATTACTCTGCTGTTGAAAGTGTTGAAAGTGTGTTAGAAAGATGAGAAAGGCCTGTAATTTTCATTATGGGTCTACCTCAACTATGAGAGACAAAATGAGAAAAAAATAATACAGAAAATCGCATGGTCTGATTTTTAAAGAATTTAATTGCAAATTATGGTTGAAATAAGTATTTGTATTAAGTATTTTATTATAAGTAACTCCACTATGGCCAAGACTAAAGAGCTGTCAAAGGACACCAGAAACCAAATTGTAGACCTGCACCAGGCTGGGAAGACTGAATCTGCAATAGGTAACCAGCTTGGTGTGAAGAAATCAACTGTGTGAGCAGTAAACCCGTCTAGGTTTTTTATTAACAAAGGTATTAAGCAGGGTTGCCCCATCTCCCCGTTATTATTTATTATGGCTGCTGAGATGTTAGCTATCCTACTTAAAAACTCAGATTATGAAAAACTTAATGTTTTAAATTCCCAATTGTCAGTTATTCAACTTGCAGACGAAACAACACTGTTTATGAAGAATATTGATCAACTTCCTCAGATCTTTCAACATATAAATCTCTTCTCTAAAGCATTTAGCCTAAAATTGAATACTAATAAATGTGAACTAATGTCTATACATGACACCAATCTAAAAAGTCATGGTATCCCTATAAAAAGAGCTGTCAAATACTTAGGTATGCATATCTCTAAAGACACCAATATGATGGAAAACTTTATTATCTGGGACACTTTACAAAAATGTAAATCTTTTATGAACATATGGTTGCAAAGGGACCTTTTGATTATTGGACAATCTCTCCTTACCAAAATAGAGATGATCTCTAGATTTATCTATCCGTCGTATTCCATCTCCTTCCCTAAACCTGCTATTAAAAGAATCAATCAATTTAATTTTGACTTTATTTGGAAGAACAAAGCACACTATATTAGAAAACTATTATATGGAAGCTATTTATTCAAAAATTCCATTTGTGCTCTTCAAATAAGATTCCAATGTCATATTATCCATCTACCGACACCCAAAAAAGAATTAGAAGTCACTTTTTCAAATTCCATTGCTCCTAAAATTAAAGAGATGCAATTTAAAATTGTTAGTGGGGTTTATCCCTCAGGTGAACTCCTGCGACTTAGATTTAACCTGGACCATAATGGATGCGCCTTTTGTGGAATGGAGGTGGAAACTACCAGCCTCATTTTTGTTGACTGAGATTATACAAGAGTTTTCTGGGCGCGATTGAAAGGATGGTTAAAATCAAAATTACAGAATGTACCTACTTTCTCAGAAGATTCTTTATTATGTGGTTTCATTACCTCAACAAAGGAAACTGACCTGATATGAAATGTCATTGTGCTTTTAGGTAAATTTTTTATACATAAAAATCGGGCTTTGAAAAATGCCCCAAATTTTCTTCCTTTTCAGAAAGAATAAGATCACTTTTTTAGATCTCTAAAGTTCATGGAGAGTGCTAAAGCAACAACTTTATGTACCACAGTGGAAAAATATCTGTTAATGTCTAGCCCCTAACGTAATTATGATTTGTAATGTCATGACACCCCCCGATTCATTTTTCTTTCTCTCTGTGTTCTTGATTTTATGATCCTTTTATTTTCTAAATCTTTGTTCAGCACATGTACCTGTCATGTAGCAAGGTATTTCCGTCTGATTGCACTGCTGATTGTTATTCTGTGAAGATACCATGCCATGTTATTGTTTATTCTGAAATTCCTAATAAAGAGTTGAAAAAAAAACAAAAAAACTGTGGGAGCAAAAATTGGAAAATGGAAGGCATACAAGACCACTGATAATCTCCCTCAATCTGGGGCTCCACGCAAGATCTCACCCTGTGGGGTCAAAATGATCACAAGAACGGTGAGCAAAAATCCCAGAATCACACGGGGGGACCTAGTGAATGACCTGCAGAGAGAAAGTAACCAAGGCTACCAACAGTTACACACTACGACGCCAGGGACTCAAATCCTGCAGTGCCAGACGGGTCCCCCTGCTTAAGCCAGTACATGTCCAGGCCTGTCTGAAGTTTGCTAGAGAAGATTTGGATGATCCAAAAGATGATTGGGAGAATGTCATGGTCAGATGGTCAGATGAAACCAAACTAGAACATTTTGGTAAAAACTATACTCGTCATGTTTGGAGGAGAAAGAATGCTGTGTTGCATCCAAAGAACACGATACCTACTGTGAAGCATGGGGGTGGAAACATCATGCTGTGGCACTGTTTTTTGCAAAGGGACCAGGACGACTGATCCGTGTGAAGGAAAGAATGAATGGGGGCCATGTATCGTAAGATTTTGAGTGAAAACCTCCTTCCATCAGCAAGGGCATTGAAGATGAAATGTGGCTGGGTCTTTCAGCATGACAACGATCCCAAACACATCGCCCGGGTAACGAAGGAACTTTAAATTCTTACGAAGCATTTTAAGTTTCTGGAGTGGCCTAGCCAGTCTCCAGATCTCAACACAATAGAAAATCTTTGGAGGGAGTTGAAAGTCTGTGTTGGCCAGCGACAGCCCCAAAACATCCCAGCTCTGGAGGAGATCTGCATGGAGGAATGGGCCAAAATACCAGCTAGAGTGTGTGCAAACCTGGTGAAGACTTACAAAAAACGTTTGACCTCTGTCATTGCCAACAAAGGGTATATAACAAAGTTTTTAATGAACTTTTGTTATTGACCAAACACCTATTTTCCATCATAATTAGCAAATAAATTCTTTAAAAATCAGACCATGTGATTTTCTAGATTTCTGTTCTCATTTTGTCTCTCATAGTTGAGGTATACCTATGATGAAAATTACAGGCCTCTCTCATCTTTTTAAGTGGTAAAACTTATACAATTGGTGGCTGACTAAATACTTCTTTGTCCCACTGTGTGTGTGTGAGTGTGTGTGTGTGTGTGTGTGTGTGCACCCCATACTCGCAGCCAGTCTGTTTTATCAGAAGTCAGTCTTTCATCTCTGCAGCAGGCCTGAACGCAGCAGACAGACTGAGTGACACTGACACCCAGGGGTCCCTGAACACATCAGCACCCGTCCTCCATGCTTCAGTCCCAGATCTCTGGAAACCGCTAAACACACTCATACACACACACACATTTCAAAGACGTCACTGCAGATGTCACATCGACTGATCTATTCAGTTACATTCATGGAAAGTTTCGGAACTGAGATTTGATTCTTGCATACATGTCTATTTGTTCTCATTTAAAACATCAGTGATATGCTTCTTTATGGGTTTTAAGTATGAGGGATTGCTGGGAAGTCAACAAACAATGCAGGCGACTTTCGCTACATGTTCGTCCACGGGGAGTGAATGCTGCAAGTCGATGACTCGATGCCATCTGTTGGGTTTCTTTAGATAGAAAACTTTTAAACTGTTCTAAATAATGAACTGAAACATTAATTGGAAAGCATTTATGATTGAAATGAAATGACTTTTCTTGTAAAGTTCCTTGAGATGACATGTCTTATTAATTGGCGCTATATAAATAAACTGAATTGAATTAAACATTTTCATTTCAGATACCTTTACACAAAAATCAACAGGCACTCACTTGTCACATTAGTTAAATATTTTCTACTGCTCATTAAATCACACATCATATCAGCCATGATGTAAACTCAATTATCCGCAGAATCTGCTGTATTTGTAGCCAACCATCAGGCAGAAGGCCAGCGGCTTGGAAAGTAACAGGTTTTGATGATAGCCTGGACATATTTCACGCACTGAATAAAAGCTTTTTTATAACCAGGGTGTTCCCCACCTCTCGCCCACTAGCCACACTCAGTGGGAATCTGCTGTTTGTAAAGTTGCAGAGTCAAAATTTAACAGCAACAATTTGGGTTATTTAGCCTGTCACGAGAGAAACAAATGGGGGTTCATTTTTCTAAGTCATATCTGCGTCCATGTTATTTATTCATTTATAAATGTCACAGTTTCAAGCTAAATATTTGGTTAGCAAGCTGAATATTTAGCTCCAAACTAAATATTTAATTTGCTAACTAAATATTTAGTTAGTTAATTAAATATTCAGTTTGGAGGTAAATATTTAATTTCTAAACTAGTATTTAGCTTCTAAAATAAAAAATATAGTTTGTAAACAAAATATATTATTGAAACTGTGGTATTTATAAATGAATAAATAATGTACCGTAGATGCAAATATGACTTTAAAAAAATGAAAATTCTACTTATTTTCAATCAAAATTTGCAAATAAATTCTTTAAGAATCAGACCATGTGATTTTCTGGATTTTGTTTTCTCATTTTGTCTCTCATAGTTGAGTTATACCTATGATGAAAATTACAGACCTCTCATCTTTTTAAGTGGGGGAAATTGCATAATTGGTGGCTGAATAACTACGTCTTTTACCCCACTATAACCCAAATTATTGCTGTAAATTTTTGACTGTAACTTTACAAATGGCACCCTATACCCTCTCAGAGATTAAGTGTATACACAACACTACGGATGGATGGATGGATGGATGGATGGATGGATGGATGGATGGATGGATGGATGATGGATGGATGATGGATGGATTACAGAATAAAATCCTTAAATACAAACTCTCAACATCTATCAGTTAAAACTGCAATAAGTACACCTTGTCCCAGAAATTAAAACCATTTTTTTTAAGGTATAACCCTCATGCAAACAAACTATTATACAAAGTTTTCTAAGCTATTCACAGAATATTGCTCCAGTGATGCTCTTTATAACATACTTAAGGAAAACTGTGAAATAAAATAAGCCAACTATAAAAAAGCTCCAGGTAGAAAACTGTGGAATGAACAAATTCATTGCATAGCTGAATATTTGATAAGGCCTCCAGCCTTCTCTGACAGGAAGATACATTTATTTATAGAGGCTGGATTTGGGGCAGTTTTCACCTTTTTAATGTTGGTACTTGACTAAAATCCTCAAAAAAGAAAAAAAGAAAGAAATTAGGGAAACTTTTGCAACTTCAACAAAAGTTGGCTGCTGGTTGAGAGATCAGCATCATTCCAAGTAGGTTAATTCTTGCACACAATGGAAATAATTTCTGTTTTATTAGTTCCTGCATTCTTTTAAAGATAACTACTCTTAACCTGCAGGGGATGAGGGAAGCGGTCTGGAACAAACTGTTTACTTACTTAGGCATGCAAAATTTCAGTTGACAAAAACACTCAGTATCTGTGGCAAAATCTGTGTTGTTCTTTAAAATAAATAAATAAATATGCCAAACTGCTATAATGATAGTGAAGGTTTGTGCTGTAAGTAAAGATACTGACGGATTGCTTGTTTACAAATACATTTCCATTATAACTAATAATACCTTTTTGTTGACGGTTCCCTAATCTTAATTGTCCTCTCAGATATTTGGCTCCAAGTTAGGTCCATGTTCTTGTCTAGAGTGAATTCAGAAGCACTTTGCAGGAGAACAATTTAGGGGCCTCAGTCCTGCGGTTCAGTACACGAAGCCACCTGACTGCTCCGTGGTCGGCACGCCATCAGGCTGACAGGGGGAAGCGGAAGCAACCATAAACTGGGTCGCGGAGGGTAGAACTGCCTGAGGGCAGCTTGGCTGACACCCCACATCTAAATCAGCACATTAGGCACCAGTGCACGACAAAGAATTACGGGGGGAAAAGTGCAAGAGCGGAGAAACTGCATGCATTACGTGTTTTAATATTCAGTGTTTAGAGAGTGGATGAGATCAGTGGAGCTGAGCCATTTGGCTTCCCTTGAAAGCTACGGACACATGAAGGGTAGGCTACCTAACCGCCAATGTTCAAACAAAAGCTGCTTTTTGGTTACGAGGTAAATCCTCACTAGAAGGTCATCATTCTGTTCAAAAGAAAAGGTTAAACGAGGCGTCCAAGTCCACTTCAGCAAATTAGAACGTCATCAAAAGGTTAATTTATTCTGTGATTCAATTAGGAAAATGAAACCAATATGTGATACACACACATTACACACAGAGTACATGTGTAGTATATGTAAACCCACATATGGGGTGCCATTTGTAAAGTTACACTGTCAAAATTTAACTGCAATAATTTGGGTTATTTGGCCTGTCAGAAGAGAAAAATTGAGGTTTTTCAGAATCATATTTGCATCCATGTTATTTATTCATTTATGAATGCCACAGTTTCAAACTAAATATTTAGTTAGCAAATTAAATATTTAGCTAACAAGCACTAGTTTACAAACTAAAAATTTTGATACAAACTAAACAGTAAACTAAACTGGCTATAGCTGCAAAGTAAATTTTAACCCGGGGCTAAATATTTAGCTGATATACAAATTCACTTGCGGAGAAGCAGAAGTGAACCGTCAGAAAAAGCTGGTTCTCGTGAATCTCTATGTTACGGTGGCCGGGAAGTTCAAAACAAAATTACATTAACCTGAAACACTTTTACATTTTTACCGAAATACATTTACAAATTTACCGAAACACTTTTACAACTTAAAAAAAAAACACTTACAAATTTTCCGAAACACATTTACAAGTTAACCAAAACACATTTACAAGTTTACCGAAACACTTTTACAACTTAAAAAAAAACACTTACAAATTTACCGAAACACATTTACAAGTTAACCAAAACACATTTACACGTTTACCGAAACACTTTCATAACTTAAAAAAAAAACACTTACAAATTTACCGAAACACATTTACAAGTTAACCAAAACACATTTACAAGTTTACCGAAACACTTTTATAACTTAAAAAAAAAACACTTACAAATTTACCGAAACACTTTTACAATCTTACCGAAACACATTTACAAGTTTACCGAAACAGTTTTACAAATTTACCGAAACACATTTACAATCTTACCGAAACACATTTACAAGTTTACTGAAACAGTTTTACAAATTTACCGAAACACATTTACAAATTTACAGAAACACATTTACAATCTTACCGAAACACATTTACAAGTTTACCGAAACACATTTACAAGTTTACCGAAACACATTTACAAGTTTACCGAAACACATTTACAATCTTACCAAAACACATTTACAAGTTTACCGAAACACTTTTACAAGTTTACTGAAACACATTTACAATCTTACCGAAACACATTTACAAATTTACAGAAACACATTTACAATCTTACCGAAACACATTTACAAGTTTACCGAAACACATTTACAAGTTTACCGAAACACATTTACAATCTTACCAAAACACATTTACAAGTTTACCGAAACACATTTACAAGTTTACCGAAACACTTTTACAAGTTTACTGAAACACATTTACAATCTTACCGAAACACATTTACAAGTTTACCGAAACACATTTACAAGTTTACCGAAACACATTTACAAGTTTACCGAAACACATTTACAATCTTACCAAAACACATTTACAAGTTTACCGAAACACATTTACAAGTTTACCGAAACACATTTACAAGTTTACCGAAACACATTTACAAGTTTACCGAAACACATTTACAAGTTTACCGAAACACATTTACAAGTTTACCGAAACACATTTACAAGTTTACCGAAACACATTTACAAGTTTACCGAAACACATTTACAAGTTTACCGAAACACATTTACAAGTTTACTGAAACACATTTACAATCTTACCGAAACACATTTACAAGTTTACCGAAACACATTTACAAGTTTACCGAAACACATTTACAAGTTTACCGAAACACATTTACAATCTTACCAAAACACATTTACAAGTTTACCGAAACACATTTACAAGTTTACCGAAACACATTTACAAGTTTACCGAAACACATTTACAAGTTTACCGAAACACATTTACAAGTTTACCGAAACACATTTACAATCTTACCGAAACACATTTACAAATTTACCGAAACACATTTACAATCTTACCGAAACACATTTATAAGTTTAACATAACATATTTACTAAGACATGACCTGGAAGTGATACTGCAGGGATGAGGTTAGGGTCGGGACAAGACCAAAGTGGTAACAGTAATGGAATCAATCCTGCCAGCAGCTCAATCTGCAGAGATGTTTTGCGGAATCTATTTTCAAGTTTTAGGAACATTTTGTGGTGATTGTGGACATAGTTTGGACTTTCTCGCTGATGCAGAGGGTGAAGAGGTCGGTTTTATGGACTGCCTCATAAAGTATTTAAACGAAGGCCACTCATACAGTGTGATTGTTGACATGATGGAACGGCTTCACAGTGTCCCCCTGTCTTTGCGGACCGTGAAAACAAAATTAAATAATGCCGCATTCTAACGCAGAAAAAACTATTCATCTGAAGTAGATATCAGAAACACCATCAGACCTCTTCCCCCTAAAACTTGAAAATAGATTCTGCAAACCGGGAAAGTTATGTCTCATTTTTATCTTTTTTAACTGTTTTGAATAAATGAGCATATTTGCAGCACTTTTAGGAAATTACCTTTTACGTCCATATATCATGTCACATTTGTGCTGACAAACTCCTTTGCAGCACTTAGAAAACATCATGGACTCTGTTGCATGCTTAGACAAATCATTCGAGATGCAATATTTAAACAATTTAATAAAACCCTTAACTCCTTCTTAGTTTAAAAAAAATGGCAATCCAAATTTGCAGCAGTTATCAAAGTTAGAGTATTTTTATAGCTGTTCCACTTGTCTTCGTTCTGCAATTCACAGCTTAGATGGTTTCATTTCCCAGTGAGGAGTCTGGTATCTAGGTAGTGCAGGGAGGTGTTTGACCCCATTGGACTGCATGAAATTTTAGATTCCACTCAAAAGTCACTGCAAATCTTTTACTTTGCTGAGCCACTGCACTAATATACGGCAACCTTTTTCACTATTTTAAATCATCTTTCTTGTCTGTCTCAAGCCGTTGTTTTGGTTGATCAGCAGTTTTGAGTTTCACTTGTGTTTGAAAAGTGTTTGAGACCTGAACAGTTAAATCGTCAGTAGGTGGCAGCAGAGGTGGGTAGTAACTGGTTACATTTACTTGAGTAACCTTTTAGAAAAAAAAAACTCTGTAGGCCAACTTTTTACTTTTACTCGAGTATAACTCTTACAAAGTATCACCACTCTTACTTTAGTAAAATGTCTGGATCCTCTACTCACCCTGAATATCTTCACTGAATGAAGAATAAAAAAGTTTTAACCAAAAGTGCATGAGACACAGACGTACACCTACAGTTTATGTCAAAGTGAGACCTCTTTGTTTGTACACAAGCTTTGTTGTTTTAACACAATGCTGGTGAACCTGTTGAGCCATGTGGGGGTCAAGTAAATTTACATTAAAAACACCATATATATATATATATATTTGCACCAAAACTTAAAGTCCCACTCTGATCATATTTTGAGCTATTTTTAAAACGTTCTCAGTGGTCTTTAAATTATGATTATGCCGTTTTTAGCCAAAATCACAAAACCTGTGCCGTTTTCTGGGACTTCGCTTCAGCAGAGCTGCAGTAGCTCATTAGCAATTCGCCTCTGGGTTGTGGGCGGAGCCGTTGGCACGGAGACGTAACAACTCCATTCTATTTTAGCCGGCATTTTAACGTCTGCTACTGATTCACAGCCATTTGAAGGCAGAAATACTCAGAAATACAACTCTGAGCTTAATTTTCTCAAGATCATGTCATCTAGCATCAGAAAAAACACGTTAACACCTAGAAAAACATGATTTTCAACGGAGTGGGTCTTTAAAAAAAACATGTTTTTGTCCGTCTGATTACATAATTTCTAAACATGAGATGTTATGAGATGTTATGATCTGCTACTTTTTACTTTTACACGAGTAAAAATATGTGGAAGTATAGTGATACTCTTACCTGAGTACAAACCTTTATGAATGTATGAGAAAATTTGAGAGGATGTGATGAAGAGAGTAAGATGAGCTGACTGAGCAGATGGCAGACCAACACAGCAACCAAGACTGGTACCTTGTGATTCTTTTGTTTGAATCTTGGTTATTATGTCAGATGCTGTTTCGTGGGTGTTGATCAGAGAAATTAGTATTCTGTGGTGGTTTTATGTTTTGATGGAACTCATCATTGACCATTTCCACCTGGCTGAGAATACTGAGAGTAAACTGCTTGGTTCACGTATGCTTACTCCATCTGAAGGCATGCTGCACTGTTAACGAAAAAAACTCACCAACCCTCCATTCCTCACCTTGAGGTGGCAAAGTAGATGTTGTCATTTTGCAGCATAAATGGTAGAAATAAGTGCTTTTACCACCCGCCTCAACATTCACTAAAAGGTGTTGTTGACAAGCAGCTCTTTGTCAGAACTTGGCAAAAAGGTTGAAAACGCTTCATATTTTGATTCCTGTTTTGAAAAACACCTGTAACCTCTTAGAATGACCTTTCAAATCCCCAAAGTTATCCTTGAGCATTGCTTCTGCTCCAGGTATTTGATGTCCAGTTTGAATTACCTCTGATACTGCTACCAAGATGTGTGCTCCAATATCTAAGTCTGGCTACAAAAGATGTGCAAAAATGAATAGGGGTGTATGTATAGATCTGAATCTGCGTGTGTAATTTTGACCATGTTCAGATTAGAGAAAATCCACAATAAATTCATATTTGTGCACACAGTTCTTGTTTTAATTTGTTTGCATACTTGTGCCTAAAAAAGGTTGGAATACAGCATGAAGGAGCAAATATTTGACATTCCTAGCCCTGACGAGGGGATTTAAATGTGTCACCCAAACTATCAGGGGTGTAACGTTACACTAAAGTCACAGCTCGGTTCATTTTGGGTACAAGTTAATCAAGAAAAGTAAATACAAATGTGCGACTGAAAAAGAGCCCCGAATTCCTTCCTTTCAGTTCCTGAAATTAGCTTGATTTTGTTATGTTCTATAACTTAAAAACTTGAAAGTATAGAACTGACTGGAGATGTGATTGGATTATCACAGATGTTGGAGTAAAAGTTTAGAAGGCACCTAAAAGATTGGAAGTTAAGGTTAAACGGTTGATGATGTTTTGATTGAAAGTCAAGCAGGAGATAACCTATTATAATTAAAAAGCCTCTGTCTTAAAGGTCCGGAAAAGCCGACGTGCTGTTTCCGAAAGGTTGAAATACCCAAAGTATAGAGGCGTCTGTGACTTTAAAATAGTGGTTTTGAGGTTTGGAAAAGCCGGGGCGCTATTTCTGAAAGGTTGTAATACCCAAAGGGGAGCGGCGTCTCTGTCTTACAAAAGTAAGGCTTCAAGGGTTGAACATTTGCGAACCGGGTCAGTTAATATTTATGATAATAGTTATGGAATGCAACACTAGTATGCATTCTTCTGCTATCAAACATACAATACAGTGTCCAAAAATATCCTACCTGAACCTCAGCTGATTTTTCTCTAGTATCAGGGATGTTTACATTCAGCTTCACATTGTTTCAGGTGAATCATTCAGTTCAGAGCAGAGCGTGTTATGGACCTTATTGCTGTTGAAAGATGATTTTGCTGACAAAGTTCTGGTTCGGTCCATCTTTCTTTTTCTGCTTTAGCTACGAGAAACCATTCATGTTCCCAAATAGTTTAGTGATAGCTGGGAGTCCTTTCTTTTTTGTTTTGGAGTCACTTTTTAAAGTTGCGCTGTGGAAACGTTGCACTGCGCTCTGAGTTCCGCACATAAACATTCTGCGTGTGTTCAGGTTGAAAACAGCTGGATTCGTTTGGTACACGTGTGCACCGAACCCACAGGGCCGTACCGGAAAATCTGAATACAAATACATGTACCGTTACACCCCTACAAACTATATACATCTGGAATTGTGTAGAATTACTTGAAAAGCTTGAATTTCAACTGATATAATTAATAAAAGAGCCAGCTATTTAGAATAAACTTTGTATTATACTTTTATAGGTCACTGGTCAGAGGGCAAAGAGATTTTTAGTCAAAGTTGATATTCTTGGAAGGATAACATTTCAAATCACATCCATGTTCTGACTTCCTGAGCAGAGCTTTAGATATCAAGATTGTCTCTTCAAAAATTAACACCTGGTTCCAGTTTCAAGATTTAAATCGATGTTGAAGCTTTTTGGAATAAAGTAGTTTAACCTCGATTTTCTTTTCTGCAAAATGAGAACAAAGGGAAATTTTGTCAACTTCACGAGAACAGAGAACAAAGTATTTTCTTTTGTTTTTCTCTTCCTATTTCCCTGAGACACAAACACTCCTTAAAAATTCAATATTACAGACCTAAAGGAAGGGATGAGTTTTGGAAATGAGGTCAGTACCGACGTTTCCTACACACTCCTCTGTCTCTGTCTAACCTTTAGAGAATCCTGCCGACACTCAGATTAAGTCTCAGTGAGGGTAAATCCTGGTCGACAGCTAACACACACACTCACACACACACACTCACACACACACGCATACACATGCATGCACAAAAAAAAAGTACTGCCTCACTGACACAAAGAGTTGATTCCTTGCTGGATCTCTTGCAGACACACACACACACTCCCACACACACACACGCACACACACACACACACAGTATAGTGTATAAAGTAGCATCTCAAACAGACAGACACAACCTCTCCATCTCTAATTCTCTGGTGTACACACACACTCTGCAGCTCTTATACTATCACTTTGCAAATGTGCATATAGAAGCTCCCTCTGGTTCCCTCACTCCTACACACACACACACGTAAACACAGGTGCACACACATACAGAGGGACCCGTCCTGAACTTTTGGGATCTGTGAGTAAAAAGCTGACTTGATGTGACGGGAGGTGTGCAGACTCTGCAGAACTGCTTTGCTGCGGATGGCTGATGTGAACCTGCAGCAGCTGTCAGATCTCTGTCAGAAACTGTCACCATGCTCTTTATTCTACAAGCTCTGCCTCTCCCTTCACCCAGCATCCGCCCTGCTTCTCCCCGCAGGAGTTTGTCAAACCTCAACCTCATCCTCCAAGTGGGCCTTAATAAGCAAGAGAGAGAGAGAGAGTGAAGAAATGTGTTTGAGTGCTGAACAAGATCGTTTTCTACGTCGAAGGCATCAAGTTCTTTGGATAAGTACATGGAGAGTTATGTTGTTTTATTTGACCAAGCAGCTGATCATAGTAGATTTTAACATTGGATATGAGATAGATCTTATGGTGTTGTAACAAACCGCAGTTTGATCAAACCACAATGATACGAGTTCAACGGTTAAGAGTAGATTAGAAAAAAAGTAATGTGCAGTTCAGATCCAAAGAAATGTGCAAATAAGCAGGATATTTTTTTTAAATTACAAAATATACATGTCTAATGTCTAAATGTGTATTTGTGAAAAATAGAACTGTGCAAACAGAGATGTGCGAATAATGTTATTTGAATTTAGGAAAAACTGCACAAATAACAGCAGGGATGTAAACACGAGAGCGTCTAACAGCAGCTCTTTTGTTCACCTACAGGGAAGTAGTATGTTTCAATGTGCTTTAGGTTTCTGATGTTGTGTTTTCTGTGTTCAATGTTGTTTTATTGCTACTTTTTATCCCCTAATCACTCAAAGTCCCTCAAATTGCATTGTTGCTTAAAGTGTGCTTTAAAAAATGTGCCATGCCTTACGATGCACCAGAAGATGTAAATGTAGGGATGGGTCATCTGTGGAGATTCACTCAGCCAGGTGGGGGGAATTATAATCTTGAAGTGTCACATCAAAACCAAAAGCCATACCAGAATTTTAGGAGTTTAAAAAAGACATTATGATATGGTATGTGGTGCCATTTGTAAAGTGACACAGTAAAAACGTTAATAGCAATAATTTGGGTTATTTAGCCCGTCATAAGATAAATGAATAAGGTTTCATTTTTAAAAGTCATATTTGCAGCCCTGTTATCTATTCATTTATAAATGTTAGTTTTAAAACTAAATAGTTTGCAAGCTAATTATTTAGTTTACAAATAAAATATTTAGCTCCAAACTAAAAAATTAGCTTGTCAACTAAATATTCAGTCTACAAAGTAAATATTTATCTTCAAACTAAATCTTTAGTTTGAAGATAAATATTTAGCTAGCAAGCTAAACAGGCTAGCTAAATATTTAGCTTTGAACTAAATATTTAGCTTAGAGGTAAATATTTAGCTAATATGCAAATTTACTTGCAGATAAGCGGAAATGGACTACCAAAATAAAAGCTAGAAATTTAGAACCATTTGAAAAAAATCCCCCTTACTTTTTTCCATTTTATTTCCCCCCGTAGTATTTATTAAAACTACGCTTTCAAATACCAAGAATAGAATTTAAAACATTTATTCTTTAGCCCTGCATAAATGTGAATATAAATTATTTTTAAAATACGGCAACTCTCTTAATTGTTGACCCAAATATGTAATCCTGCTATCATTTCAGGAGTGATAGACGCACTTAAAATTGTCACTATAATAAAAAAGGAAGCATATTAATGCCCAGATTTATATCATGCATATTTGCAGAAATCCAACCTTGTCTTGCTCCTCTTATCTGGAACAAACTCCCAGACGACTGCAAAGCTGCTGAAACACTAAGTTCCTTTATATCAAGGTTAAAAACCATCTGTGTCAAACAGAGCTGCCTTTGATTAATTGGTTAATAACAGCTAAAATGTAGTATGTAAAAATGATCTCTATGTCTTCAATGGGTTTTATTTTCATTTTTGTTTAATTGTCGCTTTTATTTCTCCCCTAATCACCCAAAGCACCTTGAATTGCCTTGCAGCTGAAAGTGCTATACAAATAAATTGACCTTGCATTTGCCATTTACCATTTTGCATTTGTAAAAGCCGAGTGGCAAGAAACTCTTTGATTCAACCAGGTGTTGGTTGTTCCCGGCACCTCTTCCTCCCAATCTTATTATTCCGTTTGGATGTTTCGTTTGCATTATAAACTGGGATTTCAGTGTCGGAGCACGAGGATTTTCCAACTCAGACTCCCACCAAGGAAGACTACAGCGGCGTTTATCAAACGCAAACACACACGCTTACCCAAACACACATGCAGGTGATGACACACACTCAGGGTAAATATGATAGCTGGGATTTCTCTCCTCAGAATTTGTCAGTGAGATGGGTCTGCTTTCTTACTAATACACAACCTCATATACATACGGTTAAAAAATACACAGATACTGTATACATAAACACACACAGTTATCACAAACACACAAAAGGGGATTATTATCACACACACACATGCAGGAAGCTTAAAAGTGTTTTTTTTTTACCCACACTGTTGAGCACACATATCATGGTGCACCCAAACACACTGACACATGAGAAGGCTTACTTACACACACACACACACACACACATATTCCTCACAAAGTTTAATCTGAAGGAAAAGCGGCAGAGACGGTTAGGCAGTGGCTGTGAACGAGGATTTACAGCATCTTCTTCCTCCTCCTAAACAGCCTTCTACATAACACACACACATCAACACACAAAGCTTATTCAGCAGGAGGAGAAGATATGATGCTGGTCTGAAATAGGGGTCCTTTGCAATGGAGTGGGGCTTCAACATGGCCCAAATTATCTCCAGCTATTCTTTAAGACGCCTGGCTCACTGACCTGGAGCTGGGTGTAGGATACAAGCTGCCCAGTGGGCCACTTCTGGTACTGATGCTGTGGTATGAATCGAGCTTGCCTCATACTGAAGCAAATCAGACCCCAGAGAAAGTGTTGGTTGGTATTAGGGATGCAACTGGACATGTATTTAGATTTTTTTTGCACGGAACATTTGGTACAGCACAGATGTGTACTGAGTTTCCACACAGAAGCATAACTGTGTTGCACAGCAACACATGCTACTCTGTAAACAAATTCAGTGCAGGTCAGCCTCCTGCCAGCAGAAGTCATGAGCAGCAACTCTAAGCAACAGCTCATTAACATCCACAGATGTTACTGAGCCGAAGGACACCGCTTAGCTGCCCTTGTTTGTGCTGTTCTCTTAACATAGCAATAGCCATAAAGTATAAGCAGACTGGACATCTGACTATAATAATGTTTCTTGAAAATGTTTCTTCCAGGAGATAGACAGTGATGTTTGCGTTGTTTTGCAGATGCAGCTGAAAGCTTAATGAAAGGAGCACAGCCCAGTGTCCCACATAAATACTAAAATAAAGTTATTTATCTAATATTATCTTTTGTCTTCACGCATACAAACGAGCATAAAAGGCCAAATAAAAATAGAACACAAGAAACCAAAAGAAACCCTGGGGCTAGAAACCGCGGCTGATCGGGAAAAATGAACTCTGCAGCGGTGATAAAAACCATTAGACCAGCAGTGCGCTGTAACTCCGCCCACCTCACCTTTATAACTCATGCAGCATCCTATCAGCTGGCTCAGGTAGCAACTTAACCCCTGATTAACTTGTTACCACTGTAGGGGAGTCTAAAATGTTAATTTTATATCCCAGATTTTCTTGACTTTGGCAGAAAGTCAAAGTATTGATGTTGCAGTTTCCTAAAAGTAACATATTTAAACTGTTATGTTATTTATTTCTTTTTTATTACCGTATATATATGTTCTGTTATCTGAGAACAATGTGTTGGTGAAATTTACTACAACTACAGTTTGATTTTAAATGTCTTCACACAAAAACTTTTCCCAACTTTGTTCCTGGACTGTACCGAAAATTAACCGAACCAAGAAATTGCAACCAAGGTATATACCAAACCGAATTTCTTGGCGTACCGTAGTTGATGTACAAAGGCAGGATGGAGGACTTGGGAACAACTCACCTGTCGAATCAAGAAACCCTGAAATTAAAAGTGGGGTAGGTGATTTTTTTTTTTCTGAAACACTTTTTGCAGTATTGCTTGAAATGCTCTTCACATACTGATAGCAACCAATAAATTTGGTGTTTTGTCAAAAAGACAAGTGATTACAATTGCCTCTAACGTGTACAATTTTGGAAAAAACCTCATCCAAAGTTGGCTATAACAATGAAGTGAGTCACGTTAGCTGTATTACACTCATGAGAACGCTGTTCATGCGATGTGTTTGACGCTGCTAGAATGAGGACTCCTATATGTTGTTTTTGTCAGCTATAAGAAGAAGGACACAACCTGGGCTCCTACAGTAGTGAAACAAGCTTTCCTGCTGAGAACCCCACCCTGCATCCACAACTGTCTCGGAATCCTCCTCTGATCGGTGAGTTGCTGAACTTTATGATGACAGCAGCATGGCTTTGACAGCTAACATTTGTTTGTTTTTTGAAAAATACATTTAAAAATAATGTCAGAGAACATTTTGCTTAGAGTATGGCTCCGTTGGGCTTCTGGTCAAGTTGGCTTGTCAAACACTAGTTTTTCCCTTTTGCTGTTCTCCTCTAACTTGTATCAAACATCATACCTTATTTGCTGAAAAGTCAGAATATTGTTTGTTTTAGGTTTATTGGAGAACAGAATAATCGTTGTCAAATGTAGACCAGATGGTAGAAGTCTTCTATAAATAAAACATACTGTATAAACATTATCTAGAGCAAAGGATGAATGTGACGATTTGAACAAAATTTCTGAGTTTAATAAACTGCTTGCGACAGCTGTAAGCCTTTGCTGTTGATATATTTAATTACTGCTGTATTTTTGCCTTATTAACATTGCAGATTCAATTAGAGTTGACAGAAGAAGCTGAAGGAGCCTTGGGAAGCTTCTGCAGACAGTTCCTGGCAAACCAGACACTGATCAAAGTTCCCCTTATGTTTACTTTCAATGTGTCCATTTCTCCCTACTCTCCTTGGTTTTTCTATATGTTCAAACTATATTGTGAGTTGTGTTTCTGTCAAATCCCGATGACATTCCTGAGATCTGTTTTGCCCCTGTTACAGTGACGGGGTTCCTTGTTTGGATCATAACGGATCAGTGGCCTTTATTGACAGAGTTTTATGAAGGGGGAGAGAGGTGGGGGAAGACATATGGCAAAGGTCGCCCAGGACGGGACTCGAACCGGGAACGGGCGCGTCGAGGACAGAAGCCTCTTCACATGGGGCGCCTGCTCTAACCACTGCGCCACACGACGGCCCATCCCCATCCCATAAAGATGAGATGAGAATGGATCCCTGGAAGATGTATCTCACAGAATTAGTGAAACAACTTTTGTACATGATCGCTTGATGTGCTTCAGTTGTCAGCTAAATGTGCTTGACCACCAGATGAACATGACTTTTACTTCAACAGCCAACATTTCTCCTTATTTTAGCTTTTTAACATTTTTGAACATGGGGGGGGGGGGCGAAAATTGAAAAATCCTATATGTTATCTATTTTTGTCCACATTAGCCTTTTTGCTGCGGCCATGATGACTCATGTTTCGATAAAACTTTAAAACAACCCTCTGGATGAATTGGGTCCCTATATCTTTTTTTTCTAAAGTTACATAACACAAAGAGGTTTTGGTAGATTAACGAGGAGCTGAATCATACTCTGGGTCAGTGGGAGAAAACAAATGTTGTTTTATTCTAGCTTAATAAACTGCTTTTCCAAAAAATTTAGCAAACCTTTTGTTCCTTTTCTTAAAGCAGACATTTTCATGTTTATTTGTTCAGTGGATAAATGAATAACCATCTTTACCAACAATTTATTGATCCTTATGGGTAGTTAGTGTGAATTTCTTCTCAACCAAATATAATCATGGCATAAAAAAGAGAAAGAAATTAAGAGATTTCATAAAATTCCAAATGTGTAGTGGTCTGTGCTTTTTTTAGGCTATTTTAGTCAAAGCTTTAGTATTAGTATTATTTAGTAAAGTATTCTGGCTGAAAGGCTCAATTTGTTTGACAATATATGGTTTGAATTTGCAGGGTTATATCTTCTTCCACCGTTTCCTGAATTTTACTTAAAATATGATAGAGATTTTTTTTTTATGTCAAAAGTAATGCTTGGAACAAATTCTACCAGATCTGTTCATATTGAATTATTCTGCAAAGTTGTCTTCTGCTTGTCCCTGTCTGTCACACTGACTTGTGTTTAGCTACCAAACTCTGGTGGCACTCAATTAATTGACCAGAGATCAAATCCAGTCACTTTACCTGACAGCAAGTACAGGAGAAATGGTCTCCCCTATCAATGAATCATCTTAGGGTTTTATTAAGAACATAAAAAAGAACTTGAAGATCAGGGCCATGCAGAGACCTTTAGAGGAGCAGGTGCTTAAAGTTAATAAAGGGGGAATAGAGCAGGATTTTAAAACACCTTACAACAACATAATTTTTAGAGTATACCATCCTGAATACCTACAACCGATATTCATGAAGAATCTAATAGGGAATCACAACAACATATTTTAACGTCATCAAATAGGGACCGTGCAATGCAAACTTGGTCTATTTTTTAATCAGATAAGGTCAAATGTGGCTGTTGAAAAGACCACAGGAGAGCTGGTAGCTGAATGAACAAGTGTTATAAAGTACATTATGGAATAATTTAACTTGCTGCTGTGTCTCACTAAATAAACCCTAATATCTGACTGGTTAACCTCCACAGCAACTCAGCAGCAGAAGCTTTAAAGATCAAACCAGCTCAGAGGGGCTAACACTACTGGTCTATAATGGCATTAGCACCTCTGAGAGACACATTTTTTTAAAGTGGATAAATACAATAAATTCATGATGTCTTCAGGACACAACAATGAGGTAAAATATTGATACAATTTTAAATAATTTAATTATGAAAATTTCTTTTTTATTAGGATAAGACAATATAATAATATATGACAAATGCTTTTCAAGTTTTATTAGAATTCCCACTTGTACCCACTTATAACATTTTCATGCGACACACAAGTAGGGACATGGGGTTGGGCACACTTTTTGGCATCCAGAGGGGGAGCGGTTCAATCAGCTTCACCTCTGGTGCCGGTGCCCACTGTTAAACCACATATAGACACTGAGGGCTCGGGGTGGGGGTTGGGGGATGTGTGGCTGCCTTCCCCACATCCCACCCCTCTGTTTTAAATGCACATTATAATAACACGCATCAACACCATACTCGAGCGGGAGGATAGAGGCTAGGGGTCTTCTTACACCCCTGTTCGCTACAGGCCATCAGGGGTTGGGGTCCGGAGGAGGAACAGGTGGTCTGGTCGGGGTCCTAGGCTGTCGGGCTGCTTCGCCACTGTGGGGCACTTGGCAGTCTGCTTGTCTCCGTCCTAGAAGGTAGGGGGTCCACCTCCCGGGTTCGGGGGCTGGTGGCTCTAGTGGGGCATCGGTACCTGGACCTGGGAGCATGACGTGTGTATGGGGTGTGTGAGTGAGGGTACAGCATCATTTCTTGGGTGTCTTGGTGAGTTAGTGAGAATGTATGTGTTTAAGAGGGAGAACTTTGAACACGTCCCGGGGGAGGCGGGGGACATTGAGTCCGAGTGGACCATGTTCCGCGCCTCCATTGCCGAGGCGGCTGGCCGAAACTGTGGCCGCAAGGTGGTCGGTGCCTGTCGCGGCGGCAACCCCCGAACCCGCTGGTGGACACCGGCGGTAAGGGATGCTGTCAGGCTGAAGAAAGAGTCCTACCGGGTCTTTTTGGCTTGTGGGACCCCTGAAGCAGCTGATAGGTACCGACAGGCCAAGCGGGATGCGGCTCAGATGGTTGCTGAGGCAAAAACTCGGGCGTGGGAGGAGTTCGGAGAGGCCATGGAAAATGACTTCCGTACGGCTTCGAAGCGATTCTGGTCCACCATCCGGCGTCTCAGGGGGGGAAAGCGGTCTGCCACCAACACTGTTTACAGTGGGGATGGTGTGCTGCTGACCTCGACGCGGGACGTTTTGGGTCGGTGGATGGAATACTTCGAAGACCTCCTCAAACCCACCAGCACGCCTTCCAATCTGGAACCAGGGTTTGGGGACTTGGGGTCGGTCTCTCCAATCTCTGGTGCTGAGGTCAACGAGATCGTTAAAAAGCTCCTCGGTGGCAGGGCTCTGGGGGTGGATGAGATTCGACCGGAGTTCCTCAAGGCTCTGGATGTTGTGGGGGTGTGTTGGTTAACGCGGCTCTGCAATATCGGGGGGGACATCGGGGGCAGTTCCCTTGGATTGGCAGACCGGGGTGGTGGTCCCCCTGTTTAAAAAGGGGGACCACAGGGTGTGTTCCAACTACAGGGGGATCACACTTCTGAGCCTCCCTGGTAAGGTCTATTCAGGGGTTCTGGAGAGGAGGGTCCGACGGCTAGTCGAACCTCGGATCCAGGAGGAACAATGCGGTTTTCGTCCTGGCCGTGCAACACTGGACCAGCTCTACACCCTCAGCAGGGTCCTGGAGGGTGCGTGGGAGTTCGCCCAACCGGTCTACATGTGTTTTGTGGACTTGGAGAAGGCGTTCGACCGTGTCCCTCGGGGGGCCCTGTGGGGGGTGCTCTGGGAGTATGGGGTACCGGGCCCCTTGATACGGGCTGTTAGGTCCCTGTACGACCGGTGCCAGAGTTTGGTTCGCATTGCCGGCAGTAAGTCGGGCTTGTTTCCAGTGAGAGTTGGACTCCGCCAAGGTTGCCCTTTGTCACCGATCCTGTTCCTAAGTTTTATGGACAGGATCACTAGGCGCAGCCAAGGCGTTTAGGGGATCCGTTTTGGTGGCCTCAGGATCGGGTCTCTGCTTTTTGTAGATGACGTGGTCCTGTTGGCTTCATCGGAACGTGATCTACAGCTTTCGCTGGAACGGTTCGCAGCCGAGTGTGAAGCGGCTGGGATGAGAATCAGCACCTCCAAATCCGAGGCCATGGTCTTGAGCTGGAAAAGGGTGGGGTGCCTTCTCTGGGTCGGGGATGGGGTCCTTCCCCAAGTGGAGGAGTTTAAGTATCTGGGAGTCTTGTTCACGAATGAGGGAAAAATGGAGCGGGAGATCGATAGACGGATTGGTGGGGCATCTGCAGTTATACGGGCGCTTTACCGGTCTGTCGTGGTGAAGAGAGAGATGAGCCGAAAGGCGAAGCTCTCGATTTACCGGTCAATCTATGTTCCTACCCTCATCTATGGTCACGAACTCTGGGTGGTGACCGAAAGAACGAGATCACGGATACAAGCGGCTGAAATGAGTTTCCTCCGCAGAGTGTCTGGGCTCTCCCTTAGAGATAGGGTGAGAAGCTCAGTCATCCGGAGGGGGATCAGAGTAGAGCCGCTGCTTCTCCACATCAAGAGGAGTCAGTTGAGGTGGCTCGGGCATCTGGTCAGGATGCCTCCTGGACGTCTCCCTGGTGAGGTGTTTCAGGCACGTCTCACCGGGGGAGGCCCAGGGGAAGGCCCAGGACACGCTGGAGAGACTATGTTTCTTGGCTGGCCTGGGAGCGCCTTGGGGTTCCTCCCGAGGAGCTGGAACAAGTGGCTGGGGAGAGGGAAGTCTGGGTCTCTTTGCTTAGGCTGCTGCCCTCGTGACCCAACCCCGGATAAGCGGAAGAAAATGGATGGATGGATGGATGGGAACGTATGACTGTCTGTATGTCTGCCTGTCAGGTTGGGTCTTGGGCTGCCCTCTCGCCTGGCGCACCTCAGGCCTTACATTTATTGAGGGGCCTCTTTCCCTTCCGTCACTCCCCGCCAGTGACGGATGCCCCTGCCTACTGGTGCATCGGTGGTCACTCCGGTTCGGACCTGGTGTGTGCCTGGCCGGGCCTGGGGGGGCCGGTGTGTCGGTCGGCCGATGCGCTGGGCTGATATCTTCCTTTGGTTGGTTGGGGCACCTCTTTTAGGGGTGCCAGGTTTGGGATTGTTGGGTGGTGCCTGCTCGGTGGCTCGGCGGGATACAGATCCAGCGTCTCTGCTCGTTCGATCCACCTGTTCTGTGTGCACCGCGCGTGGTCGGTTCATTGGCGGGTTGGACCGGCCCTGGACTTTGTTGTATGCCTAGTCTGGTGTTTACAGATATATTCTTGGGGTGAGGTTATCATTACTAGAGCTTGATTAATCGGTACCATGAGTTTTTCTGTGACATTGTTGTTGTATTTTTATATCCATTTTTGTGTGATGTGGTTGTTTAGTTCTTAGTTCACGATGTTTGTCTTGTTTTGTCGATGTTCCTTTTTCGTTTTTTGTTTTGTTTTTTCCCCTCTCTCTGCCGTCCTTTGGGTATGGAGGCAGACTGTTTTCCTGTGTTTTCTCTGTTCCCATTCCTCTCTTGTATTTTCAACTCACCCTCCCTCATGACTTTTTGTTTCCTACCTCTCTTCTTCATCTTCTTTCTTTCGTCCCCTTAATTTTCCGTCTCAGTGTCCATAACATCAGGAAATAAAAACCCCAACAATTCATAATAAAGATTTTTCACACATAAATCAAGTGGAGGACTATAGCAAAAGCTGCACTGCTCCGCTTGTGAAAGTAAATCTGTTGGGCTTCTACTTGGTACTCAGACACCAATTCTGAGCTCCACACTGCCAAACAGGACACGTAAAAAAAAAAAAAAAAGAAATCCCACATGTATAAATATCAATTTTGGGACATTTTCATCTATCAAATTGTGGCACGACTGGCTTTCCATACATGCTGCAGTCCAGGTTGTTGGTGCAGAATCTTCAAGCAAATGTATATGTGAATTTTTAGATGTGAGCTGCAACGGCTATGGGCCAAACCTTTCTTTACGACAGTAACTTCATTCTATTCACGATCGCTCACCCTTTCACCTGGAGCGGAGAGCCAACCAAGAGAAGGCCATGGCTGGGCTTTAAGGCGTGTTCCTCAGGTGAAAGGCACGGTGCCGTTTCTTTGTATGAAAGTGATTCAATTCAAATTCAATTCAAAAATACTTTATTGATCCCAGAGGGAAATTAAGTGTTGGTATAGCTCATATAATTAATTCTTTAAGGAGTTGTTGTAGATGATGATGGCTGTGGGCAGGAAGGATTTCCTGTAGCGGTCTGTATTGCAGCAAAACTGAAGAAGCCTCCGACTGAAGACGCTCTGTTGTTGTGTGACTGTCTCGTGAAGAGGATGCTCAGGGTTGTCCATAATTTTTTTGATTTTATGAAGAATCCTTCTTTGCATCATCATCTCCAGATGTTCCACAGTTGTCCCCAAAACAGAACCAGAACCTTCTGGGGGATGGAGGCGGAGGGACCAACTGAGGCTGCGTTATTTTTTTTCTCCCAGCTTGTAGCTGACACTTTGTAATGCAGCCTAATAAACTGAAAGTCAAGTTTTCTCTACCACTTCTGTGTTTGGGGAGGGGCGTGAGGGGGGATCTGAAACCACTACTGAAACAGAGGATGGGGAAAAATAAGTAAATAAAAACGGTTTTATGTAACTTCAAAATCAGGACCATATTTACCCTCACAATCATATCTATTTAAAAAATTATAAATCTTGGCTATATTTTGATAGTTGGATGGCAGTTCTGTTCTCTTAAAAACAATACAATATTGTTGCCACAGTAACGCAGCAACTGTCCGAACATTAAGAAAGCAAGCGCAGAAATCCTTTCAGTTGCACACCATGAACACCAGAGGCGATATTTGTCCAAATATGGCAACACCTTAACCAAATAAATATATAAACAAAAGTCTAAAAAAGAACAAATCAGAACTAGCATAGAGCTACTCCAACATGCTGCCTCCATGAGCGACACAATTCACAAAATCCATTATAAAGCATTAAAAAAGTTAAAGCATACGGAGCCCGTCTGGTGACATTGAAACAAAAACAAAAATCTCGTGGCCACGCATTAGTGCATTAGTAATGCGTGGCCACGAGTTTTTTTTTTTTTTCTGTTAATGTTACCAGACGGGCTCCGTAGAATCCAGCACAGAACAATGGCACAATCAGGAGTTCAAATACTGAGGCAGTGGTGGAAAGTGACGAAGTAACTAGAGAAACTGAACAGCTTTAGGCAAGCTGGGAGCCAATCAGGTTGTGCACAGGTGGGCTAAATTGAGCTGAAGAGCAGAGAGACTGAGGGGAGAGAACTAAAACCAAAGGGGGGGGGGGAAACTAGAAACTACCTAAAACAAGACTCAAAAATCTAGAAACCCAAAAGGAAAAAAGCTTGGCAATAATCTAAGAAAGTAAATTACAAAACACAAGAATGAAGAAAGCAAACAATGAAAGGAACTGATATGGCATCCCTAATAACAATGATGAACACGGGAAAATATAGCAAGACCTAACTGAACATGAATAACCCACCAGAAAGGAACCAAAACGACAAAATCCAAACACCAAAGGATGACATGACAGCAAAATCTTTTCCCCCCCAAAAAAGTTAAAAAGCCATGTTTTTGAGACTTAAAAACCTGAAACCATGATAGATAACCTCTATAATCATCGAGTAAATGATTACTGTCATATGTATCAAATGTGTTCATTCTCTCTTGCTTTATTGTGTATCATGTGTAATGTGTGTTTCATGCTAATTTGCTACTTTTACTTTTAAACGTCCAATGTTATTTTGTATGTTTGTTTGTTTTGTTTTTTAATCACCAAATCATGTAAAGCACCTTGAATTAACCTGTTGTTGAAAGTGTGCTATACAAAAAAAATTGCCTTGCCTTGTCCTGCACATACCAATATTTAATTGGCTATATATTGAAAGAAAATTTTAATGAGCAAATATTTGTTTTCAATATTTGGTCAATGATATGTTGTGAAGAAAACTCATACATTTTGATTATTTGGTTCTGATCATTTTTGGTTTCAAGTGAAACCGCCTCTCTCTATTCTGGCCAAACAGTTATTTACATTAAATTACATTCAATTAAATGAAACTACATGTAATTAAGATAAAGCATTTGCACCAAGACATCAAAAGTAGCTAAATATGAAGACTCTGCTTAAACAAACCCTCAAACAGCTTATCTACAAAAGCTTCACCAGATGTTGGGAGCAGACTGAGAAAAATCTGAGAGCAGAAACGTCAAATGTGCACGATAAGAGAAGACAGCAGTTTGAACAGACACGCAGCGATGTGACAAAGACTCCGCACACGTCTCGCATTCCTCACTTGCCCACAATCTTCACATCAGGCATCTGAGCCACACGCCTGATCGACTGAGTGTGAGCGGATGTGAATGTGTGGAGGATGAACTTCGATTTGACACTTTCTAGCAGACACCCGATCCAGAGGGAGATGTGTCCAATCAGCTGTGAATCTTGTCCCCAGTGTGTGTGTGTGTGTGTGTGTGTGTGGCTTACTGCCAGCAGCTGTGTATTTTCTTCTCAGACTGCAGTCATTTTCAGTATTGGTGTACACTGTGTCATATTTCATATTATTGTAATTTATTATAATTTCATCCGAATTATATGAGTTTATTTATATCGAGCCAATCTGTGACAGATGTCATTTTAAAGCTTAATGCAAACAGGTCCAATGCAAAGCTATCGATATGGAATGCAGTTTGGGAAAAATGTAGTTCAGATCAATCCAAATAATTCCAAATCAGCCCAAAGTCTTCAGGTCTATTTATATACAGAGCAATTTGATCCTAATTTAAAATACATCCATGTCTGTTGATCATTTAGTACCAGTTGGTAAAGCGGTATCCCAGCTGATAGTTGCTTAGTTTGTAAACTAAATATTTAGTTTATCAATTAAATATTTAGCTCAAATCTAAACATTTAGCTTGCCAACTAAATATTTAGTTGACAAGCTAAATGTTTTGTTTGGAGCTAAATATTTAGCTTGGTAACTAAATATTTAACTTTTCAACTAAATATTTCATCTACCTACTAAATATTTAGTTGATAAGCTAAAAATTTTGTCTACAAACTAAATATTTAACTTTGAACTAAATAATTAGTTAGCAAGCAAAATATTTAACTTAAAGCTAAATGTTTATTAAGCAAGCTAAATCGGCCAGTTAAATATTTTGTTTAGAGATTATCCCCATTTATTTAACTTATGACAGGCTCAATAACCCAAATTATTGCTGTTAACTTTTGACTGTGTGACTTTACAAACGGCATCCCATATGATGCAGCCTTAGTTTGGCCACCGCTATATTTGCATATTTAGACTAATTCTAGTAAACTTATGATTGTTAACTGATTTTGCAGGGGAGCTTTCTTTTGTTGTCTTTCTATTGTTATCACCAGCAGAGGAGTGTGTTAGCTTTAAAATGTTGTAAATATCAGAAGACTTTCAGCTTTTAAACGTTTACGAACACAGCTCCAAAAGATAAAACCCTTTTATGTTGGGTTTTTTCCCCAGAGAGAGGTATTAAAACCTGAAAACATGCACCTGCTGACCTATATCATTCTGTTTATGTGTATTTGATGTACACATACATATATTTAACAATGTAGGCCTCCACAAATTGCATGAATATGTAATAGCATGTGAGTATGTGAAAAGTTTGTGTTTGTTCGTCTGGGAGAAAAAGGAAAATGAGTGAATCAGAGCATAAAGTCGTGTGTCTTTGTGCACTCTTCTGTCACAGGAAGTCCTGTGATTCACTCCCCTGTTACCCATGAGGCCTATCGTGCAGCCGATCAGGCGATGGTTACACAGCTGAGTGAACAACCGGCGCAACCTTATTGAACGCTGCTTTTGAAAATGATGCGACATGATGGCCGGTCGCACTTTTGCTTTAAAAGAAGGAAATCCACTGCTTGTTTTTAGTTCACAACTTACCATGCAACAGAGAAAGTAGAGTAAAAAAGGAAGGAGAGGCATAACAGCGCCATCCAGGGTGTACCCTGCCTCTTGGCGAACGACTGCTCCCCCCATGACCCAGCAAGAATACACAAGGAAGGATGGATGGATGGATGGATGGATGGATGGATGGATGGATGGATGGATGGATGGATGGATGGATGCACATATGGATGGACATATGGATGGATGG